>CM051519.1:75309978-76509978 GCA_028015205.1 Mytilisepta virgata
ACCATAAATGACCACGTGATTATTCAAAGGTTCCCGGATGTTCCATACAATGCAATTGAAATGCCCTCGGTAATTATCGGCAATCTTCGGTAATTACAATATACAACTAACTTATTTTTTAAGACTCTCCATACAAGCAACTAAGTGTGTTTCAACTTGAGAAATATATATATACAAAATCCCAGCTTTAAATTGTTTGGTTCAGCCATTCACGGTCAAAAAGAGAAACAATTTTCGATCATGATCTATTATGGTCCGGATACCTTAATTATTGTCTCTTTTACTGATGAACTGCATCAAAATTTTTTACAAGAGCGGATTTTCCATTTTTTGTGTGCAATTTGTCTTAAGTATGATGCCACCAGAAACCATTTTGACTTTTGGAATATACCATATTGTTATTTGAAACGGATAGAAGGGTTATAATCTCCGGAGATTTTCATCAAGAAATCAGTTGCCATAATATATGGGACACAATGTAATAAAAATAGATGTTGTTCTGTTATAACGTATAGAACAGAGAATGGAAACGGGGAATGTGTCAAAGAGACAACAACCCGACCTAAGAGCAGCTCAAGGCTACCAATGGGTCTTCAACGCAGCGAGAAAATCCCGCACCCGGAGGCGGGCTTCAGTTGGCTAGTAAACAATAATGCATACTAGTTCAGCGAAATGGACGGTACACTAAACTCCGAAACATACAATTGAACCAAAATTAAAAAAACACACGAGACTAACATGTTTCTGCAACACTCAAACCAAAATACTGATGATAGTAGGAACTTTCGAACTCATGAAACATAAACAATAAAGCTTCAGTACAAGAACTTCATAAATAAACGAACAAATGTCTTGTTTATACTCATTGTACCTCCTACCTTTTAAGCATTTTAATTAGAACTTAATTTAATTTAAATTATTTCTTTGAATACACATTCACGCCGTATCTTTTATCTTATTGTTGGGAAAACCAAAATTCCAAATGTTTAGGAATATATTTGGATTAATCGTCTGCCGATTTTTAGTAATTTTTATGAAATATTTATTTAAATTCCATATCTTTTCAGTCCATCTTCAAATAGACATGTAAGAATTATTGGCTTCTTCTTAAAACGGTCATTAGAACTGAGGTCGGAAGGCTCTTAATCTAATCATGTACTTTTATGATTATATTTTTTTGTGTATATATAAACTTGCACTAATTGTACTGTTTGTTTGTATTATGCTTGTCACAGACATTAGTTTTATATGTTTTATGGCAATAAAATATTATCAATTATATCAGGATGATATATAAAGGCTACATACAAAGAAATTTCTGAAAATGGCCAAAGAAGTGGAAAAAAAGGGAAAGTGACCATACTATTTTTGAAGTATCAAATTTTGTGTTAGAACCGATATGCAAGCCATCAAGTTAAGCTGCTGATATCCAAGGAACTTAAATCGTCAGTGCCGAAATACTAGCCAGTACGCTGCTGATATTCTTGGAATTTAAATCGTCAGTGCCGAAATACTAGCCTGTTAGCTGCCAATATCCTAGGAACTTAAATCGTCAGTGTCGATATAATAGCCAGTAAGGTGTTTTTTTCTTCGGAAAATAAATTATCAGTGGCAAAATACTAGCCAGTAGGCTACCCATACTACTCGGTAAGCTGTTGATATCAGGGAAATGTTGAATGAACGAATTCTTGTCACCCCTTTCGCTTCGTGGATGTACACTGTATTATATCCTTGGCCGATCTTTTTCCGAAAAAGAAATTAAAAGAAGGATTAATATCATAGAATGGATACGTATTTCCACAAATAACTAAACAATGAAAGATATTTATGATACAATTTATTAATCTATGACTTATTTTCATCAAAATATTGTTTTATTTAAATTGAACTTTATCCTTTACTTTCAAAGATAACAATGTAACTGATACCTTTCACCTACACATTACAGAATGAAGTTATGGGAAGTTTTATGGTAATTTTTATACTACGTAATATCGTAAACACTTACAAAATTCTTGGAATTCTGGAAAATTATCTATAAATATATTTTACTAGGAAGTACAGAAAAAAAATCGTCAAAGAAAGAAAAGGCCAAAATAAATGTCAAGCTCTAATTACACAGGAAAAGGACACGACTCTCCATCAATGCCTATAAATGATCCTTTTTACCTAAATTTTGATTTGTCTAAAGGTTATATTCTTATGATGTAGGTCTAAACTGAAAAGACACGAGATCAGAAAGAAAAGTAGTTACTTTTTTTAGGCAACTCTGGAATGTATTACTGATTATCTTTATTTCTCATTCATAAGTTCGAATGCAAGTTTATTCTAAGAATTAAAACAAAACTTGGCAAAAAAAAAAAAAAAAAGAGTAGGAGCATTTCCCACTTATTTTCTAATTATTGGGCCATTTTTAACACGCCATCTATTATCTTTTTTAAAAAATTGTACAAAATGCGTGAAGAATGTCCTAAACCGTCTTTATTCAAGACTTTTACGTAAAGTCAAGAAATAACAAAGAGACATTCAAAGGAGGGGAAAATCGAAACAACTAACAAACTTCGGAGAACAACGAAGACAAGATCAAAACAATACATGCATTACAATTAAAAACTAAAAACATATGAACAACATGGATCCCACCAAAAAACCGGGGGTAGACTCAGGTGCTCCCGAAGAGTAAGCAGTCTCTGCTTCCTGCAGGACACCCGCCATGCTGTCCATGTCAAATCCGGTAGAAGGAAGGGACAACATCAATGGAACAGGTCCATTTTCATTTGGGAAACGGTTTTTTCATACCTGTCAATCAAGTCATGATGACGTCCATAAAGATGATTGCAACATAGGAGCGATATACCCCTGTCTGAGCAACTTTTCTGTCAGGAGCCGGGCTCTGTCCAGGAAGTCAATGTATATGTCATAAGCTCTGGAATAACGTATGAGTTGTGAAATATATACTCCACACGCTGGCGCTTCTGGAATGTTGCCGCTCAAAAATGAGAAGTTGACGATTGGAAAATCAAAATCACCCCGCTTGTCGTAAAGTTTTGTATTCAGCCTTCCTCTGGTGTCAATTTCGAGCTCATCGGGATAGATGGGATGTAAGAAATTCCAAAAACGTGAATTATTGAGTGATAAATCATCATCTATGTAGCGGAAGCTGAAATTAAAGGTACTGGCTAAATTCTTCTGTTTTTCCTTAAGAAGTCCGTCAAGGAAGTCTGAAATGGACCGAGATCGTAAAATATCCTTCAACTCTTTGGAGTTCTTTAATATCCACATTTGATTAATACCACTTCTTGAATAGCTTGTCTCACAATAACTATTTTAGAAGCCCGTTTTGACAGCTGTTAAAACAGAAATTAGAAGTTGAGACAATGGTTTGGTGGAACACTTGGCAGATCCAGTATAGAAATCAATATCAATTTCAAATGATTAAGCATTAAAATTCTGTTTGTAAACATTTATACCATCTTTTAAGACAGAACTTGTTAAAAAATCACGAGTGAAAGAAATAAAATAAATGAAAGTTGGTCGTACCCATGAGTCCTTTCGGCAAATCATATCTCAAAGGTACAGAAATACAGACGTATGCATATACATGTTGATATTTTATTGAATAAATTATCTATCTATCTATCTATCTATCTATCTATTCCTGATAAGTAACTTTTACATTAAAGGACTCGAGTCCATGACAGCAATAATCAACATCTAATGAATTTATACATGTAAATATAGTTCACAAATATACTGTTGGTTTCAATTATCCTTTATCATCTAGGTATGTTTGGTTCCTGTACTATCAAGTTCATGATGACTTAGGATATGAATATTAATAGAGTATTCATCATTAAAATAGTGGAGACTTGAAATTAAATAAATGGGTGTAGTTTTTCTCTCTTCTTTGTAGTGACTCTCAAAAAAGCGTGAAAACGGACGAAAAAATATTAACCAGAAATGGAATCTAATTTATTCCGATAATCTACCACTGTCCTAGTGCTAATATTGGTCGAGAAATAATTTGAGGATTAATATAAGAGGATAAATCAAGTTGATTTTAATCCTCGTTGTTCATTTTATATTTGCAAACGACGAAAGTGATAGAGGTATAGATAAATTTAGAATGCTATTCAGCATTATGATTTCTTGAATGTTAAACAGGCCTTCTTTTGAATCTCACCAAACGGAGTATCAGAACGGGGAAATACTAAAAATTTGTTCAGCATTTTTTATACTACAAAGAATATAATGAAAAATAAGCAATATTTGTTTTCAAATTTTTACCGTTTTAGATTTCATT
Organism: Mytilisepta virgata; assembly: GCA_028015205.1. Lineage (NCBI taxonomy): Eukaryota > Metazoa > Mollusca > Bivalvia > Mytilida > Mytilidae > Mytilisepta > Mytilisepta virgata. Next base: position 75,314,282 of record CM051519.1, read on the forward strand.
TCTGTGACGTTACTACACATATTTGAATGGAAAGAGAAACACTAAAGGTTGTATACAAAAGACTTTTTCAAAGGTCAATATTGCAGTATCAAGCATAATAATTTTGGGAATAAAAATAGCGAAAAGTTGCATATACTCTGAGCTGAATAAGATTTGCATTAAACAACGTCGTTCTGTTGAGGCGACTATGGTACTTGCAGGTTTTGATTTCATTGTTCTTCCTGATATATTTGGTAGATACATATTTAGGGTTTACACCAAAAGTCAACAAAAACATGCAATCCACAGAAGGAAACAACAAAGAGCACAAAACACAGACATGAAATTAATAAAAGAGTCAGATCGGATATTTTAACACAAACACTTAGCATTGTCGTTTTCGTGGATACCAAAGTCTCCATCTTAATACTTAACATCTGCCGTAAAAGACATACTATAAAACCAAATACAGTACGTTCCGAAAGAAGTAACATGCAGCTAGAATTGGTAAAACGGTTTGACTTCAGTTAATTATAATAAAAGGGTCAAACTAGTTAAAATAGTACCGAAGATACGTTTGTTATAGTATGGGCATTCTTCAAAGAAGTATAATACTCCGAATCGGATGGAAAATTGAAAAATTGTTTAACCGCGCCTTAAAAATTATATCATATATTGTTATATCACGTCAGAGGAAAAATGGAATCCATGATAATGAATTATACATGTTTATAAAAGGGCATTTTCTGAAAACAGCGGTTGCAATAGAATACCAAAGCAACATGCTGATATCGTCATAAAAATAATATTAAATATTAGCATTTAATCTGCTTTAAGATTATAATTTCAAAATAGAATGCTTATTCCATTTATATAATACGCAAATGATAAGTTGACTCTAGAGATAGTTTAATACGTATTGGATTAGATTATTGCTATTCTCTTAGGGGGAAAAAAGGTTAGCTTCGATACGTATGGTGTCACATATAAGAATTTTATGGTATTAATTTCTATAAAATGATATTTAATTGTTTTTGTTTTGCTTAATTCTGACATATATTGTGAAATTGATAAAATGTATAGAAATAAAATGCATAAATTGAAAAATGGAAGAGGAGTTTACATCACAAGCTTAAATTGACAGTATTCGAAATTAGACAAGTGTGGGCCCCGGTTTTAGAAAATTAAAATTCTAAAACCTTATTCTACTTAATGTGCATGACAATATTGTATAGAAAAAAATGCATATAATGGAAAAATAAGATTATATAACAAAACTTAAATTGACAATTTTTGAAATTCGACCTCTGTGGGCCCCAATTTTAAAAAATAAAAATTCAAAAAATGCTTTCATTTTTCAATTTATGCATTTCATTTCTATACAGTAGTGTCAAGCACAATCTGTAGATGTGCAAAAGGTTTTAAAATTTGAATTTTCTGGAATTGGAGCCTACAGGGGTCGGATTTCGAAAAGAATACAGTTATCTTTTTCATACAAAATTATTAAATCAGATACCAAATGTTTTTGTGTTTAATACGCATGTCTGGATTTACCTCCATCTGAGACTACTATAACATGTTATAGTAGTCTCAGCCTCCATCAAGTTCTCTCGGGGCAAAAACTTCGGAAATCCGGTATAATTCATCAAAAATTTTGCGAGTGTAAACAGCATATGTCTAAAACGTTGTCTGAAGGTACAAAAGCCCAGAATGATAATTTGAGATCCAAAATTCGAGATTCACAATCCAAAATATGAATTCGAGTTTATCCAATCAGAGTAAAGCTTGTAAGTGGTGAATAGTATTTGACCAATGAAATATCTTTTCACTGTTGGAGATGCATGCATTGAATGGGATATCCTGCGAACATTGTAGGCAATAGACAAATAATGCGTTAAAATTATTTTCTTTCACTGATTTAAAAAAAAATAATATTTCAATTTAAATTTTTGATACTGTTAGGGATTTTTTTTTACATAATACAGATTTCTTGTGTATTAAAGGAATGTTATTGTTTTATGAAGAACGTGACATGTGTATAATCATAAATACATGTACAGAGGTTATGGTACTTCATATAACAGCGAAGAAATATATTTTAAGAAAAATATTTCTTGCCACTATACACTATTCTACATATATAATTATCTGTTTTGTCCGAAGACGGAAGCATGCATGTCTAAGAGTCGAGTCACTCCGTCCGTCACGGAATAGGATACCTACTTTGAGTAATCCGAAACTCCAACACAATAAACCCTGCACTTCTGAAATTTTGCACATGTATTCTAAACACATTGAAGATATGCACCTCTCCTTATTGAATTGATTTTGTGTCATTTTTAATCACATCAAGTTTTAAGGGTACCTAGTTTGTGAAATCTGAAACTCCAACACCCAAAACCTGGCACTTCTGAAATATTGCAGACTTATTCTAAATACACTGAAAATGTGCACCTCCCCTTTTCGAGGTGATTTGAGAAAAAAAGTCAAATTTATCATTTGTTGAACTCAGTCAGTTCTAGGCACATCATGTTAAGGGTACCTAGTTTGTGTAATCTGAAACTCCAACACCTTTTACCTGGCATTGCTTTAATTTTGCACAGTTATTCTGATTTTATTGTAGTGTGTAGCTCCCCTTTTGGATGATTTGAGAAAGAAATAAAAAATCTTTTAATGGTATCATACTCCTTCATGGGCGTCTTCAATATCTCTATTAACATCCTGCAGTTTCCAAGATATATTCAGCCAGATTTAAAACTGTAGTTATTCTTATTCTATCGATCTGTTAAAGTAATTTGTACAACAAATAGAATTTAACAAATGATTAAGATATTTTCAAAATTTTAGGGTCAGATATATTCTATGTGATTAAGAAATTCTCGAATGGAATAGGACCATTTTATCTATATTTCCTTCACACTGCTAGCTATAATTTTTTGAATTTCAAATATTTACCAACATCTAGTATAAATGATGGTAGCTAACAGAGAGAAAAATGACCATCCGTAAAGGTCGTGACTAAAGGCGATTCAGGTTTATCGTAAAGCATTTTCAAAGAATAATTCCATGAACGACACTCAGAACCAAAACTGTTTTAACGTCACATGAAAAAATATGCATCTACATTATGTCCGGATAACAAATACATCATTCAAAATGGGTATATCTCCCGGGGTATATCTGTATATATACGTCTAAATACTAACCCAACACTGTTAAAATCAGATTTTAATACTGTCAAATTTCTGTCCGCCTATGGCTCGAACTCACACCGTTGAGACACTATGGCACCTATTCGCCTAGCACCATGTGCAGCGCCCTAGACCACTCGGCCAAATCCGCTATATAAACGTCACATATAAGAATTTTATGGTATTTATTTCTATAAAATGACATTTAATTGTTTTTGTTTTGCTTAAATCTGACATATATCGTGAAATTGATAAAACGATCAAAATGTTTTATTTCATGTAAATTAAATAAAAATAATCTACAGATTATAAATACGTGAAAGCGATCTTGTAAGTTTAGTTTTGACAATTTTGTTGAAATAAAAACAGCTTAACAAAATGAACTAGAAAACTTGACTGTCGGAAGTTATATCCGCAACCCTGCAATTAATTGGGACACTTGCCCAAATGCAAAAATCTAAAACCTTGTGTCTATTTAAAGATGTTATGCAATTATCCTATGAAGAAATTAAATCAATAGCTCCAATTACAAGCTTAAATTCATCATTTTTAAAAATTTCACCACTATTGTCCCCAAGTTTGAAAAACAAAATTTTATAAAACTTTGTCCAAATCTACATATATATTGTGCTTGACAATACTGTTTAGAAAAAAAAAATACATACGTCGGATAATGAAGGACAAGTTTATGTTACACATTTAAATTGACAATTTTTGAAATCCGACCACTGTGGGCCCCAATTTAGAAAATTCAAATTCTTAAACCTTATTGCACATCTACATATTGCGCATGACACTACTAGATTATATAAAATATCCTATAAATATATTTTATATAAGATGTCATAAACTATATAGATAGATATCTTATAAACTATAGTAAAACGGCTTGCCATAGATTTACTTCATTTTATTACTGCTTGTAATAACTACCAAACAAGTAACTACAAGTATTCTTCAGATTTAAATATCGTCTTTTGACACAATTTTAACAAAATTTTACGATTTTTGGGTATGAAGGGCACTCGGACCCAAAACAATTTTTTTTTGTTATAAGTAAGTACATATGTATATCAACAAAAAACTAAGTATGTTGCGAAACAGCTCATACGACAATAGAAAATAAGGAAGATAAATGGAAACGGTGAACTGTCAAAAGGGGCATAAAACTACTTAAATGTATAAAATACATGCACAAGTCGAACAAAACCAAATATAAAATCGTAAAAGAAACAACAATCAAACTAAAAAGTTAAAAATACCAAACTTTTCGACCAATATGGTCTTGATCACGAGCATGTAAAAAATAAAAAGGTGTTGACTCTTTGAAACCCAGAGCAAGACTAAGTCCGTACATAAAATGTAAACAAAAAGAACATTTATTTGACGTGGCGTCAATCAGTAAACGTACTTCATATAAAATACATAGATGGCAAGATAGATAGTAAAAAATAAGTAAAATAATATCTTTGACGTTATGATGTGTAGAAAACGTACCGTGTATAAGATAAATGTACTGCAAAAAGTTACTTGTATGCAAACTAAATAAAATGATTTGAAATTAAGATTTTTGTTACATATATCTTATAAAGAAAATTATATGAGACATCTTATATAGTATATGAGATATCTTATATAAATTATAAGATATCTCATATAATTTTCTTTATAAGATATCTTATATACTTTATAAGATATCTAGATTATATAAGATCTTTAATATTATATGAGATATCTTGAAGTTAGGATAAATAGTAAAACGCCTTGTCATATAAATCAAAGGCCGTGATAAAATGGCGTGAACAAAAATCCGGGAAAACTACTCTACTCTTGTGCGTGTTGTTTATTAGGAAATTTATATATTCATATGTATGTACGTATTTGTGAAAGTTAAATAAAGTAAAGTGATTAACTATATCATGGAATCAACTGAAAAGTTGAAGTTCATGTACGAGAATTGATATAACTTCATTAACGCAATAATTGTACATACATATGACATAATCTGTTCACGTTCATGCATACTTTGAAATTATTTTTTAATATCAAATTTGAAAAGAAAAAGACATTTCTTATACAAAATGGTTACATATGGTGAAAGCGATTAGTTTATAATTATTTTATATATTAAAATGTACGAAAGAAAAAATCTTTATAAACACATGATATGTGACAAAAAATAGGACTATTTAGATCATTAAAATTCTTATTGAACCCTTTATAAATTTTAAAGCTACTTTAATGATTTGCTAGTTTGTAAGCTTAGTCAAAAGGTCAGTATTTACCAGTATATGATTTGGTAGACCACCTTTGATTATTAAGAATCTAAGGTAGGGCGTTCTGCTGTATATTTAAAACATTCAAAGAAAAATTGACTGACGTCTTCCCTAGATGAACAACAAGAGTTATAACTCAATCCCTGTTCAAACCTTAGAGTATGAATATTTTTGATAATCATGGAAACCTTTCTGATAAAATATTGAGCGAAGACATGGTATGTAACTGCACTGACAAGTGCATGATTTCATAGCATTCCATGATATTTAGCTGGTATGATTTTGAGGAGAAAATATACATCTATACATACTTAAATTATATATGTGACAACTTTATAATTTACCTATAACTGGATTTTATGCAGCAATGGAGAAATGGTGTTTACATTTAATCTTTATACCGTCTGAAAATCATTTCAAGTCTGACACGTTTTGTTTTCTCTTGTTTTTTGTATTTCTATAAAGTTTGTACCATCTTGTCTCAAAACGAAGCAAATAATAGTGATGGTTAAACGGAATCCTTTTCAAATTCTTTTTTAAGGAGGACTTTTTATTATTAATTTTCAGCATTAATCTCATTTTCTGTATATTAACTTATAAATAAAAAAAAAGATAATATCACCTTATGCTTACTTGGTTTTTATTAAAATCTTCCTTTGTTCATTGCTTGTCGTGTAAATTATTTATACGACATCTCTTTGATTTGTCGTATGACCATTTCCTCCTGAGAAATACTATTTCAATATATATGAAATATAGATATGTTTCTCACCTACGATCGAACAACTAAAAGCCTTTTTCTTCTCAGAGATAATAAACAATATTCCAATCATGACGAAAGAACTTTTCAATGTTAAAAGCTAATTGCAACATCTACAAACTATAATTATCAATTTTATTATTAAAAAATTCTATGTACAATTCATCATACAATGTGGGAAGCATAAGGCGGTCTGCGTCAGTAGTCACGCCCCGATATTGACATATTCATATAAAAGTAAAGCCCAATAATTTACAGAAACGTGAAAAGATCAAAAAGGGACTAAATTCCAATTAACTTAACATTACTGTCATACAAATTACAGCACAAAGAAGAGGACTAGAATTCCAATACAAGAACCGTAAGCATTTATATTTATTTAATGTGTAAAGTATATCTGAATCTTTTAAACGAAATAATAAATGTTCTTTTATATGTTATTAAGTTATATGAATTAATTGAGCTGACTTTTGAAGATTTTGTATAAACCATTGTATGCTTATTAAATATTCAACAAGCGACCAAATAGACTAATTTCTTGATCATAAAAGCTTCTTGGATCACACGTATTATTATCGTTCAGTTCTATAGAGTCAGACAAAATTATAGAATTTAAGATTATACATTGCTAAACAAACAAATATTTTCATGTAATTCTATTTTTTTTTTAAATTTTAAAGCTGTTACAGTCCATAATGTGAAAGTTCCAATAATATGACCTCAGTTTTATGTAAACTTGAAAATATAAATTGAATCTTGTATTAAAAGAAAATAGAATCCGCTTCATTTTGTCATTAAGGAAGAATTTTAAGTCGGTTAAACTTTTTACCGTTAAGAAAGTTTAATTGAATGTTGGAGGAAAAGTTTCATTCATTAGCAAGTAGTCTAACTAATTTATTGACTTTTTTTAGTTTTCTGAACTTAGTGCGTTTTATCTCTTAGATATTCATTACATTTTTATTAGATTTAATTTAGAGAGCGTTTTTAATTATTTCTAAATTGGCATTTTTATTATTTTGCCTATTATTAAAAATCTAAGGAAAGTCATATTGTCTGCTTGAGACTGTACGGATTTATTAGCTTAGTGAAAGAAAAAGCACAAAATATGTTGAATGTCTTGTAGAATTAATTCGTAACTAAATCCGATTTACCGAACAGTTAAAGCTAATAAACCATCTATAAAGTCTAAATGCCAAAGGAATTTGAAGACCACGGCTTAAGAACAAGATTTAAATGGCAAAGAAGCACATAAAATGAAGTGAAGACATTGATGCGTTAAAAGAATTATTCATAGGCCTATCAAATTTTGTAAACTGAGAAACATCTCCTTCAGTTTTTGTGTGTCCGTAGCTGGGTTTTAGTGTTGCCTCAGATCTAGTTGTATGGATTTTTTTATATAAAAATCTGAAATATAGTCCTCCTACCTTAAATAACTTTATATCTTTGGAATCGTGTCCTCTTGAATATACATTTTCAGCTACTATTATTTACTCACATTGAATTTTTAATTTTTAGACTATTTCGAAATCTTCACGTTGTGTGTGTCATGTGTCGTTACGTAGGTCCCCTTTTGGATTTCAAATTGTTTCATTGAGATTTCTAATGTTTCAATGTGTTAATATCCCGTATTTATTCTTCTATATATTTGTGTGTGAAATATAAGCTTTTTCACTTTTGTAATAACAGTAAAGTCGTATCTATAAGATATCTGAAACACCTGTGATTAAAAAAGCATTTGTGGAAAACAATAATTGAATTCTACCAAATAATAGCTGTAAACTCAGATATCGCATTGTTTTACAACAAAAACATATGTTCTCAAGTCAAGGTTTAGATAATTAATTTGAAATTTGCTGCTTGCAGCAGGAAAGCCATTTTGATTCTTTATTGAGATACAGTGTATAAAAGCTCTCCTTTATTGTAATGACGTTAGGGGACGTTTTTATAAAATGAGACAGTATATAAAAAATTTTAGTACATGCTTTTTGAAAGTTTTTTTCGCTATCTTCTTTTTCTGGCAAGATAAGTATGCCTTTTCAGTTATAGAAATGAACTAAAATTAACAAAAAGCACGCTTTATTAATATTTTATATGCATGTTATTAGGATTAACAACTTCTATGATCAGGTAATGGACCACGCAATTACCCCTTAATTTAAGCATTGCGGTTTCCCTGAAAGTAAAAAATAAAGCCTCCTATCATGAATTTAGAAATAAAAATAAAAGGGAAAAATTCTTGTCTTCGCCTTTTTAATAGTTGTAACTGCAATGTTTGTAGTTGGTTAGTAAAGTAGCGTCCCTTTAATAATACAAAAATCTTATTAAAGTATTATTTTCTTATTAAAAATTAAACGGAGCATATAACGTATTGCTAAAATATTAATTCTGTAACTATAAAATTCTGCTTAGTAGTGTATACTGTAAAATAGTTTCTAGGTACATGTACAATTTGTTACACCTCCACCCACCTTCCCTCAAAATCATCTAAAATAAAGCCCCCAAAAATATATATATAAAAAATAGTAAATTTTTAAAAGATAACGACTGGTAGTATGATAATAAACAATAACTTCTAGATTTGAAATAAATAATTTTCATTGATCATTGAAGCATTATATACCGGAATAGGAAAATGAACGCAATAATGCATCTGAGGCACTTATGTAGTATGACTGCCAACAAAATAGTCCCGGAGGCTGAAATCAGAACATATTACTGGCTTTATGCCTTATGGATTAATAATATATGGATTTAACATGACCAAATTACAATGTCAATTGAAAATATAGTGTTAATGTTTCTGAGTTAGTACAAATGCGTCTGTTACAATTCCCAACTGATCAAGATTTCATTTTGCCGTGATCTTTAAAAAGACAATATGTTTCTGGTGTTGACAACATTTCTCACTTTTTTCTCGATAGGAATATTATTGATTTCGATGAGGCTTTTCTAATTATTTAAATTCATTAAAATAATTGGATGATCAATGCCAAAACTAATTCTAATCTGATAATCTTGTAATAGTGTATTATATCTAGCGTTTAGGGTACTGAACACGACTTTACTACCCTAATATAATTTTAAACATTTAACCAACGAAAACGAAAAATAAAATAAAATGCCATGATAAATAATTATAAACATATGTTTGGATTCAGATAAGACTACAATAAAATTAAAACAGCCAAATCTGTTTTGTTAAGCCTACTGCATTTTAAACACCGGCTAGATGGTATTCATAATAAGTCTTATAAGTATTCGATTTAGCCCGATGGAGGTATATCTTATTTACAGCATAACACTCTGAAAAGTGCAAATGATAGGTTCGAATAATTTAGAAGGGGGGTGGGGTCAGGAATTTCAACTTGTGCGAAGATAAACTATGATAAATGCAGGATATCTGGATACATTTTATTGCATCATGATATAAATAAATAATTAGTGGTCAACATAAAAAGACCATTACTACCGTATCTAATCATGCAAAACAATTTGATAGGCAATTAGCATGTAGTCTGTGGGTGCTTAGTTTCTAGGCCGTAGTCTCTTCAGTATTTTAAACCGTGACAGCATGCCAAATATCAGAGAAATGTAACCGTAATAAGTTTTATAAATAAATATAGTCTTCAACACATTTCAATATGAAAATAGAGAGAACAAGGTAAGAGACAATTTTTGTCTTAAGCGCCATATATTACAGACCAACATGCATGCAATCCTAACTAAAATATCTCTTAAAGACACTCGAAAATCGGATTACATCATGGTCTCGCCATGTATTACAGATCAATTTAATTGATATGTGAAAAGGCAGTAATAGAAATACAAAACATGAAAAGAAACAAAAAACTTAAGAGAATTCCAATTGCATGGCAATTCTAACTGAAAATATCTTTTAAAGCACTCCAAAGTCGGAATACATCATGATCTCGCTCGTACAAAGGCACTTGATAGTTAAAATAGCTAAAAGCAAACCTACGTAATATGCCTTTGACAGGATATCATAATTATCGTTTAAAACACGTCATCGAACAAGAAAGATGCTGCAAACATCATATATAGCGCTTACGCATGAACAAAAAGACAAACTCAAAGCACTTTCCTTCAACTAATGGTTGAGGAATAGTCATAAATCAAAAGAATTAATCAGATTACAAAAAATCATATCGTATGATATATTTACAAGAATATCCATAAAAGTTCGGAATTCTTGCTTCACTCAAGCACCCAAATAATGCGTCGGCGTATCAATTATTTCACCAAGTCATATATATATTGCATACAAATTATATCAAATATAACACAAATAGGGGTTGTCAATAACGACTTGCAAACAGTTATTTGACTATGTTTAATATCACTCGAAAATCAGAGCTTATATATGATAAAAATATTGTTAGAACAACAAAAATGCAGGCTTTCTGTAAGTAAGTTTACAATAATATGGCAGCGTCGTTAAATATGAAGACATGACAAATAAATTGTCCATAATCAATGTTAATGTACATTGTATAAATTTACATTGCTGTTCTTACAATCATTGCTTTATTTGGAAAAACATGACATTTCAAGACAATAATACAATGACTTCCGATGGTAATGTCTGTCGTTTCCTTTACTATTTTATATAACGTTGTTTTTCATGACGTACAAGAGCTGTGTCAACATTATACCCGTCAACGGTTGATTCGATGTTAAATCGGAAAATTGAACAAAGCGTATTGTAAGCATGAACTCAGTATTAGAATACAGACACAATTAGACGAATCTTCATGCTACAAAATAAAGTACTTTATAAAAAGTTTAACTCTTGTAAAAACGTCATTTACTATAATGATTGTATAGATAAGCGTTCTTAAAAAAAAATCACTTTTTGTTTTTTCTTCGATATTGTGTTATGTCCGAAATACCAAACTTCATTAAAATCGTCGTACTTTCAAGATTTGTAATCTCAATCAATCCATTGGTAGACTAAAAATATAACATGGGGTCTGTTTAAATTGGGAAAACTAAATAGAGCATACTGTATATAACACTAAGCTGAACATTGCTGAAGATACACCCAAATGAGAATTGTTGAAGACACACCAAAATTCCTGTAGTTTACGTGGTTGTAATAAATTTCAATATAAATTGAAAAATAATTTCAACATTTAATTAAATCGCCATAACATACATGACTAGAATAATAATATTCATTAAACAAACAAATTAGACCGCTGTAAATACATCGATAATCTATCGAAGCATGTGTATTTCAACTTATAACAAATAGAATATGATAGTAATAAGTGTGGTCGAAGTATCTCACAGCCAACAAAGAATTATGACTAATACGCAGCATGAACTGCTCACCTATGGTTGTTTTTAGAAGTTTTTGTTGTCCATACCTTTTTGTTGTCTCTGTTACGTGTTTTTGTATTATTCCTTGTATACTTTTGTCCTTTTGTTAAATTTAAATGAACAACATTTATAACTGTGCTTTAGAAAGTTTTACTTACGAGCATTTGGTTGATGAAGACTAATTTAGAAATGCGTATTATACGGAAGATTTCATCTTTGGTTCTCGAGGCTTATGTTTTGAATTTATCTGCTTCAGTGTGTTGCTCTATATTGTTTCGTCGATTCATTATAGTATCGGTCAAAAATCTAACGTTTTCGAGTTCTACATTAGGGTAATATTGATAATACTAATGGTAATAGTTGTAACATTTTAGCGACCAGCTTATTGTGCTGCAATTATTTAATTTTTGAATAACAAAATTATGCAATTTGTATTTGTATCTAATGCCCAAAATTTAATGTCGAATTTAATAAGTTCAGGAAGCTAACAATTATAGCTGAGTAGAGAAAAGAATTAAGTAGTTTAAGTTATTTCTTTAAATTAAGGAATAATTTTATTCTCATAGAGAGAATATTATTTTAAACATATTAAATGAACGGTTCAACAGGCAAAGGAAGAGTTAAGTGGGTTCAATTGGACCTTTGGTGAAAGAGCACACATTTCCTCTACAGTTGTTGAAATTTCTTGCAATGCTCAATGCAAGACATTAAGCCAATCACATGTCATCAATTTTAAATGCTCAAAATTACCTTTTAAATGCATTAGATTTTAAAATACCATTATAATTTTTAAATGGCGTCAGATTACATGTTGATTATTCATAATATCCTTTATGCCTTAAAAAATAAATCGACGTTTATTACAGACGAAAGTAAAATTGGGTCATGATTGGGTTTATTTTGAGTGCAAAGGGAATGACAAAACATAATATGAATACCTTACATATACAATATTTAACGATGGGAATGACAAACATTAAATATTAAAACCAACAAACCACATTAGACTGAAGTGCCAATTTAAAACCATATTTATACAAAAATCACATGAAAAACAATGTTTTACACAAAGAATATTTCATGTTATCTATATTAAGAAAGGTGCATGCGTCTAACACAATAATTTTACGTTATTAAATGAATGGGTTCTGATTTATATCATCATAAGAGCATCTATATGCCGTTTTATATAAATTTTGCTTATGATTAATATAAAGCTATCGTCTATATGAAATCAGAATTTATTCTCATATGGAATTATTGACAGTTATGACTTCCTTAGCTAAATATTTACCAACGTGACACGTGTACATTGAAATTAAATATTGCTACCAGGTGTAAATTATTTTGAACCCAAGAGATATATTTATTGAAAATTTGTATCATTCAGAAGTCATCAAAGTTATTGATGGACGATTTAGATTTTATAATGTTACTTTAATTAATATTAATTAGTAATCATGTTTTAAATGATGAATTACGTATTTTAACTCCAATAAAATAAGAACATATAACATAAAACTAAATACGTAGTGAACTTATTAAAAAAAAAGAAAGAAAGAAGGAAAAACAGCGTATAATTGAGCTTTATACCTAATGCGTTTTGCGATTTCATTCATTCTACTGTATTCATTTGGTTTGAATTCACACCAAATATATTTCCAAATAAATTTAGTGTGGATATTGTTGTTTGAAGGGAAGCTTGATAACATTGTTTTGAATATACATTAACAAAAAAAAAAAAAAAAAAAAAAAACGAATTACAGGAAAGTTCAACAATTACACACCAACCGACAGAATCCAAGAGAAAGAGTAACAAAAGAACACAAACCACAAATATAGAAAAAAAAAACAAGAGTCAGGATAGTCTAACTTGGTACAGACATTAAACACATGTGGGGTTAAACCCTGACAGTCATTCCAAGGTCTATGTTGTTTTATTGCTACAATTTTGACAAATGCCCACAAAAATGTATATGACCAAAATTTCATATACTAGTAAATAAGCACTCCCGAATACCTATATATACTAATGCTCTTATGTGCTTAATTCAATAATTAGTGATCACTAGAAAGATAATGTTTACAAATGAAACAATAAAACAATATGTTATACAGAAGATTTAGATACAATATACAAAAACGACAACCAAGCACATTTAAGGACAGAGATATGCATGAGGAAGATACCCTCAAACCGACAAATATATTTAAATATACATGAGGGAGAAAGGATACTCCAAAAACGACGACCAAGCACATTTAAGGACAGAAATATACATGAAGGAGATACGATACTCCAAAAACGACAACGAAGCACATTTAAGAACAGAAATATACACGAGGGAGATACGATACTTACAAAACGACAACTAAGCACATTAAGGACAGAAATATGTATGAAGGAGATACTAAAAAAAAAAAAAAAACAAAAAACAAAAAACAACCAAATAATTTAAGGAATGAAATATACATGAGGGAGTTACTAAAAAAACAACCAGATAAATTTAAGGACAGAAATATACAAGAGGGAGATATCTATAATAATAAAAAAAAAAACACGCAACCAAATACATTTAAGGACAGACACATGCTTGAGGGAGATACTCCAAAACCGACAACCAAACACATTTAAGGACAGAAATGAAATATACTCCGAGGAGCCCCTTATGAAATCAGTATGTTTCATTCGTAGTACCGCGCGATAACTTGTTACTGAGTTGGATACCTTCGGATACTCGGGTAGCGGAGGCATTAAAGTGATTACCCGATATCGTTGTGATGTACTCCATATGCACATTTCAACAATTCGTCTTGTAAGTAGTGCTTTGGTCTAAAATATGGAAATCCCAAAACAACAAAGCAATAAAATCATTGAATTATGATCATAAAGAGTTAATCAGCAAATGCAAGTTCTTTACTCCTGCAGCTGAAGAAATAAAAAAATGTCACAACCATCCCCAAACAATGTTCCATTGACGTCATATTTATTCTCTATGATACGTCATATTTGAAAATGGAGTTTGACAATCCTCTGATTAATTGTCGATAAATTAATTATGAGTCTATGGTCATGTGTGAAAGGATCAATCAAATACGAAAAATCAGTTTAAGACATGATATGAAAAATTAAAGGCGGAAGTCGTAATAGTTTACCTGGTTGAAGAAAACATTACTTTTTAACTTCTTTCATACTTTGTTTAAATATACATTTATATTTGTGTTTGTGAACACCTGTATCTGTTACGAGTGGCATTACATCACGTTGACATAAGATGACCAATAATTGTAGAATGATTAAATGAAAAGACTTACAGAATAGTTATTTTGGCAACTACTTAAATTATAGATAAAAACAACTTTTCATCTTTTTAAATAATATTTTCCACATTACAATATTTCTCATACTCGAAATCAGGTTCGACTATGGTATCCTAACCTGATTATTTGTCTAAAAAAGTAGACTTCCGATAGTATAAAATCTAGCTGTTGTTAAATTTCAATAATTTTTTTAATCTACATAGTGGACCATATCAAATTATTAAATAATGAAATCATCTATAACCGTTTGTTCTGTATTGCCTGGCTTGTCATGTAGAGATAATTGTAATTATTCTGCTCAGCTTTTGGCACTGTGATTAGTTAATACAATTTATTGTATTGTACTGAAATTGCATAGTACACTACAACTGGTGACTGCATATTGACAATGGAGATATATTCTTTTCATTATAAGATTATAAACCGTGTACGATTTAGGCTTAAATATACCATTCCTACTTTATACCTTTTCCTTTGGGAATATACGTAGAGCTGCTAGGAGTTTAACTCAATTAGAAGTTTGAAAACTTACAGATAGGAATGATCCAGTAATCAAGTTTGACATTGCTGTAATGATTTTATGAAGACAAATTAAAGGCAATAAACTGACTTCACACTGTAGAATGTTAGTAATCAAATTATTCCTGTACTGAATTACGGAAAACCTTTTATATATACAATCGTTGGCATTTCATTTAATACATCACACTGATTCAAAACCTGCTGATTACTTAAATTTGTCTAAAAATATAAAAGCAAAAGTTCAAATTAAACAGAAATTTACAAGTTAAGTGATATTTAATAAGTCCCTAAGAATACAGAATTATATGATATGATACTAATTTAAATGCACTTATATCGAAATAATGCTCAAGGTCGAAAATATAGGAAATGGAAACTATAGCACAAAATTTTGTAGAACAACTGGAAGCGAAAAATCGAGCTCTTGGTTTCCAGGAGCGTAATAACTGTAAAGAAAGTAAATTTTTAGTAATTTTTTAGTAAAAATTTAATGCAAACATCTAACTGCTTCTAACTGAGCTGAGGACACCCATAGGAGGATGTGTATGTAACTGTTAGAAATTAGGAATGTAGATTAAATTTTAACAAGGCCTACATCCTCTACACTCGTCCCATATAATTTTCAGCAGTTTGTCAACAAACATATTTTCTGATACCTTAGATCATTGCAGACCATTTACATATATACTGGAATATGTCTTCTTGCTTTACTCTAATACTTTTGAACTTACAGTTAAAACCATTCCTCTGTTATACACGACACAATAACCCCAATCGCCTATAAAGCCCACCTTCTGAAAAGGCTGCATAGCTTCATTCAAGATTCCTCGTTGTTATCATAAGATAAGATTTTGTTACTGTATGGTTTTACCTACAAGAGTCACTAGATAGAAAATGTGCTTTAAATCGCTTCTTTTATGTAATCAATTTGAAAGAGTTTGGGATCCATGTCAGGCTATTCTGACGGATTGTCGTGTTTATCTTTTGTTTTTGTCCCTGTTTTAGAGGATAAAATTCATTTAAATTAATTAACCCATCGGTTACAGTTATTTGTTTATAGAGTATCTCTTGAAAAAAAGTAAAATATCCAAAAGGATATTACAAACGAAAGGCAACGACAAACTTATGGATTCGCCTTTCCACTACCAACTTCGAGTTCTAATGTTGCAATATCCATCAGCATTTGAGCAGACTTTATACATTTCACAATAATATGCTTTTGATCATTATATTGTTCTTAACAGGGCTCAGCTCTAGATGCACAAGGTCTTAAAAAATAAGTGCTTTATTCTTAGAGTAAATTTATTATCTCAACAACTACGTTGATTTAATGTTTTGTAGAAAACACATATTTGCAATTAAATACCGAAGCGATAAACTGGAGAGGAATAAAAAAAAAAACAACAACATAACTTGATACTGAACTATAGGATCCCTTTAAGACTATATGTTTGTTTCATCGAATTGTTCGAAATGGTTTCTTCTTACAAATACGTTTTCAGAGTATACATAATGATTGTTGTTTTATCACCTTAGTCATGTTCTAATAGATGCCATTTCTCTTTAACTCCAATCCTTTGCCAATTGTTTATGCACATTAAGGAGATCTTCGTCCAAACACGCTGATCAACTAATATTCGGCGATAATTTTACATAATATATATAGACACCCTGATTTGGTTGCCCGATTCAGATGATCTTACTTACAAATGGCTAGTAACCTGTTCTGTAATCTCATGACTTTTTAACTACGCTTTTCTGTAGGTAACATGGTAGGTCTGTAGTTTACATGTACTTTGCCATTATTTTTTTTTATTACATATATCTTTGTTCATAAATATCAGTTCATTTGGGCATACATTTGTATTTAACTTTTTGTGTTTTAAAATTACCAGTGCCTCTTGATATTTCACAGCCTTCCTTTAAGTGATATTGTAATAAATTCAACAGTATTTGGAGTGTTTTCTGTCAGTAATTGTGTTTTAAATATCTGTTTTACTGCTGTTTACAATTTTTTCTAATTCTCTGTAGTTTGCTATATGTTTTCATTCTTTTGTTTATGTGTTTGATGTATTGTTATTTTTACTGTTCTCACGAATTCGCTTTGTCTTCGAATTTTTATCTTATATAGTAACCCATATTTCTTTATTCTTCTGTCGATATTTGCATGTCTGTAAAATCTCAAGGGAATTTTATGTCTTAAATAATTTTGTTTAAATTTGTTTGAAATTGTATACTAATTGATTAAAGAAAACACAGCAAAGCTGTTTTAAAAAAAACATTGTAACGTAGGAAGTAAATTTACAAAAGGATATATCACGCTTTTACTGTATTTTTATCCCTGCTGCTTTTCCATTAAATGAGGAAGATCATATACGTCTCCATTCTCCAATAGATCAAACAATTATTAGCCAAAGAGTCAATTCAAACCACTATACTTCCTGAAAATTAAGCATGGACATAATAATATAGATTGATGACACTAGTAGTTAACTACTTCCTTGAAGAAAAAAATAATTTTCGAGGAGGGAGGAATTTCCAGGCTCATAGCCTTTAAAATTTGTATGTTTTATTAACGGGATAAGTGTATTTTAAAAATCTTAAAGACACTTTGGGTTACATTTCTTCAAATGTATGTGTATTAGCCAATTGAGAACTTGCCATGGAATGTAGACACACACCTTGTACTCCATTTCTTCCTTTACATGTACCTTCCCTCACATTTCTATCCATCTTGAATTCAAAATTTCAGGCCAGGATTACTATAACTTAGTTTTAAAGCTAACATAACATTTTATTGCGAATACGTGTTTGACCTTAGAAAAGTTGTATTTTACGCTAAAGTGACCTAAAATGCATCGGAAATTCTAGATTTATGCACTCAAGATGTTTTCACTTTCCACCGGAAGTGGGAGACAAAATGAATTAGAATTCCTCGGTGTATAATGACAATTTTAACTATTGTTTTAATTTAATAAAGAAAACATTATCAGCTCTTATTTCTTTAAAACGCTATCCAAGAAATTGTTCAATCGATTCTTTACACATAACAATACCCATAGGACTTAAACAAGCCTAAATGATATGTCTGCCATTCGTCCATATTATTACCTGCTTTAGGTAGTTCTGCTAAATAGCCTGTGAAGACTATATGTTTTAGAGAAACGTCATATGTAGATGACTTCTTGAAGTTCAATTGACATTTGAAGAATGTTTGAAAAATAGTTGAATCTAACATTTGCCCTTATATCTTAGAGGCTTGACCATTAATAAACGTACTCAGAGCCCGGATGCAGCGAATAATTTTTATAGTTTAAAGGTCACGCGGAATATGTACGTCTTGCCACTAAAAGAGCTAAACCAATTTCTTCCCGAATGCGCGAGTACATTCAAAGAAGAACATTAACTTTATTTTCACATGAATTCAAATGTTAAACTTTTTGTACATTTTAGTTTACATAGAATAATGCAAAATGGACAGTACAACCATCCTGGTTATCACAGCAGATTGCCCAAGGTTATACAAGATCAAATTTGATGTCCATCTTGGTCATATTATTTGATTTATTGCAGAAATTTTAGTTTTTATCAAAACACAAAAACGTCTTTTCCATATCACTTTATTTTGCAAAGGTTCAGTAAATGTGAGAATGAAATAATTTGTTTACATTGTGGTCTTTCTTGATTGAAATACAGATGGTCATTTATAAATGGTGGTGAAAAAAATTAGTCTTGTATTATCTTGAATAAATGCAGAAGACTGGCCAATAACTCACAGAAACTTGAAATTTTGTGCAATTCGGTATATTTTGCTCTTTCTCCCAATGACTTTTATGAGAGTGTTACCTCTGACTTTTTCAATTAATATAGCGCCAATATCCGAACAGCAGCTATGAGAGCCTTATCTAGTTTTACAGTTAAAACGCATATTCTGATATATGTAAATTATGTATCGTATAACCAATGTTTGTAGATCTAGCAAGCGGTCACCTTGTTGGTAAGCATACTATATCGGCTTTTATAGTTTGCTTTATACATCAGGGGATATATGAAGGGGAGGTTTAGTACCCATAAAATCTGTTTAACCCCACCACTATTCCAAGTAACACTATCCTGACTCTCTGTTTGTGTTTTGTTCTCTTTTTTGTTATTTTTGTCCTTGGTTCTATCGGTTGGGTTACTTTGATTGATTGGTGTGGCTTTGATTGATTGGTATGGCTTTGATTGATTGGTATGGCATTGATTGATTGGTATGGCATTGATTGATTGGTATGGCATTGTTGACAGTTCCTGTTATCCATTTTGTTGTTTATTGTTACAAAATTTGTCAAGAAGATCTTTAATTTGATACTAAATTCTTCATTGTAATACAATATAAGCAAAAAATGAATTTATGTACACTCCAACATGTTAGTCCTTTTTATATCACATTTAATGGTAATCGTTTAATAATGATCGCAATAGCACGATAAACTGAATCTCGCTTAAGATGCTGTAAAATTTCTTACAAATATAGAAAAAAAAAATAAAATGTAAAATATACAACACGAAAATAAAACCTTTTGATGCCTAATAATGACTTTTCTACTGAACAAAGTGTCATATTACGGAATAAAAATGTAAGTCTTCTAAATAAGGCCTATTGTCATACATTTCCAGACGGTTGGTCGTTTTTCTGACGGAAACCATAATCATTCCCGACATAAACATCAGATCCCTGTGGGCAACATTTGTAGTAAAATAGCTTTTTCATTAGTGGTGATTTAAGAAACCTTTCTACATAACCGTACATGTCATTATATCTATCTGATTTCACGTGTTGTCAATGTTATTGATATTGTTTTGACCATCTTCGTATTAATATTTGAAATGGTTAACTTGGCACACTCGGGACAAGTATTACGATCTGTTATATTCAAATTATACTTAACACGTTAATAAACGAACATAGAATCTATTTGCCATAACTGTTTATTGTATATCCATGATGTAGGAGGATTTTGATTAAATTAAAAGATTTTGAAATATGCAAAGACATTTTTGAAGCCATTAAAATGCAATTCCATTGTTAAGATTATTACTCATACATGAAAAATAAAATACTTCCATCAGAGGGAAATTATGGAATTAGTACTTGATAGGTTTGATATTCAATTATCATCAACCTTCCTCTCATACTACCCCAAAAGAAAAAATCATCAATTGGACATAACAGACTGCAAGGACATTAATTCACTTGGACGGAATCTTTTGTCATCTTCACTTTTTGATAAATTTCAGTTCTTTTTTTTTTTAAATCCTTGTCCTTCGATTTGTTTACGATTAGTAGCGATGGTAAAAACAAGGCCTGACGTTTTCAGATACCAACCTTTCTTTTGAACGTTGTGCATTAGTAAACAGATTTAAAGATAATTGTATCTGTAGGGAACGAGTTAACAGTATCGTTACCAGGACTAGTTTACATGTGATGAAAGATTGATACTATTGACGTCGGTTGATTTTGCTTCAAATTTGATGATACGTCCCAAGTGAGACACAGTTTAACCTTCTCTTATTAATCTCTAATGTTCATTGATTATATCTCATTACAACGTGGCGCGGATGTATACGCTGTGTGATATGTCAATTAATCATCTAGGAAAAGCACAGATACTGTCTCGGTTGAAAGTGTCGCAGTATGTCACCGTACCTCTTACATATACACGTGTTGCCTTCTCTTGTGTCAATCTTATTTGTTTACAAGGTACTGATTTCTAATACAAATAGTTGAAAGAATATCTAACGAATCTAATTTATTAGAAATAAGTCATAAGCATTACAGGCAACATTTAAAGTGAAATTAAACTGTACAAAGCTTTGAAGCGAAGGACTATACATTGTATATTACTAAGATATATTTTTAAAATCATTGCAGCGGTGAACTTATTATATGAATCATTAGTGTAGATTTAAGACATATTTAAGGTATACTTTTCTCTGTTTCAATTGTAATTATAGTTTCATAAAATATAAAGTACATGTATCATTTGTTTTATTCTCATTTTAATTTAACAACTGCGAGAAAAGGTTAAGATAATCAATGCTTCGTTCTTCAGACAATATTTATGGTATCTTCTTGACAAGTTCCCTTAAAAAGCATCATAATATGCGTTAAAGCTAACACATGTTTAAATCCTTAGACCAGACGGTAATCATTCACCAAGGAAGTTTTAGTCAATAATCTGTTCAACCTGTTTAAAGTCATTTTAATTGAGTTTGCACTTGAGACAATGTCTGTTTGCAGGTTTCTAAATGTTAAATACCTTTGCTTCCTACAAAAATTACTGACAATCCTCCAGAGATTGATCAAAGAGCTAAAATTAAAAGGGACATTCCTACATTTGATTTTCTCATAACTACTCTTTGAAGTTAGTTTCGTTACAAACAACATTACAACAGAAGACGGTTAGATTATTCAAGTCATTTAAACCAAAATGTTAGCAATATCTTAATAAATGTGAATAAAAATTTTCTAAAACTCATTGTGTGTATGCTAAGTATTTCTTTTCTTGTATTGGTCTGTAATGCGATCCAGGAAATATGATTCAAATGGTCTTCACAATTTCGAGAATTACAACACATTGTATGCATGCTCATAGTCAGTAAATATATAATAGAAGTATATAAATTAGAAATATACAAGAATGCTATATGTTGAAAAGAAAACGATTGAAAAGATCTCATTAGTTTTCTTGGATTATCTTAGCTAAACATGCTATACAACAATGTTTGATGTGAGCTATCTCTTGAACGCAGATCCTTTCATTTTTATTGTTAAGTTGAGATTTTATCCTGTTTTGTTCTACTGCAATAGAACATCCCGTTAATTTAATTGGTCAATTACTTGGTAATACGGCATAAGACGAGTTAAATGAAGCTCATTCTAGGAAAGGTTACTTTACAAATTAAACACAGCACAGCTTCTATAACGGAAGCGGGGAAATTACTAAGGGAAAAATATTGCAGTATGAGAACTTCGCTACTGCTCCATACTGGCAGTCACGATGGCAGATATAAAATGCACAGGTTATTTGAATCCTTGTCAATTATCTGAAAGTTAAAATATATGTTTAAACACGTTTACCTTTAGACAATATTTTAAACGTTGTTGACGTTTAATCTTGCCACATCTGAAACAAGCCATGAGCATTTTTCACAATACATCATAAGAGTAAAATTACAGATTCTAGTATTACTAACGAGTGATTTTACTCCTAAGATATTTTGTGAAGAATGCCTCGGGTCTCTGTTTTTATCCCGCATGCATATCTCTTGACCCTTTCGGTCATTTTGGCATGCTCTAAGTATTTTTTTTTCCATTAATTATTGTTTCTGATTCCATCATTTTCTCTTTTGAGCACTGCTTCTGTAACATAATTTACAATTATGTCACTTTACCGAGTGCAATATCATGTTTTGTGGACCACTTAATAGTAATATTGTCCAAGGCCAACGGCCGCGAGCAACATTGCTTTAAGCAGTCCATAAAACATGATATTGCACGACAGCGAAGTGCTATAATTGTTTTATTGCATTTCTCTTTAAAGAACATGCATTGGAAATCACCCGTTTCTAAAAATAGTTTACTGTGCAATATGACTTCCACTGTGCAATATCACAAAATATGGACTAGTTTGAATAACACTGTTTCTATAGAAATATAAAACTACGAAATGTAATCACATACTAAAATGGTCATAAAATGGTTGTAGATATGTCTTTATACATGAATGTGATCACAGAAGGTAAGAATAGATAGGGGAGGCAAAGTTTTGGTATCCATAAAAACGGTTTGAGGATTGGATGGCGTATCATTGTTAACCTTTCCTGTTACTAGTATCCGATTTGTTGCTTATATACAAGATTATTTATAAAGATTACAAAATTTTAGTTTTCGGATCGTAAAAAACCTTTATCACCGGATTTTCCCATTTGCAATGGGACAAATGTCGTTGACGATGCATGACGAGCTTACTCCTCTGGAGAATATGTTGTCACTTTCGGATTAGCATAATTGCATGTGCTTTAAATTCTTATATTGTCTTATTTTATTTCACTTTATTTTTCACCCTTTCTTAAGCTATGTTGGGGGTTCGGATCAAATCTTTGATCCTGCCTATTGTTTTCGTTGAAATTTTGTTCCTGGATTTTTTTTGGCCGCTATTGCGGTCTAAATTTTTGTTTTCATTTAAACCAAAATATTTCTTGCTTCACACAGGTCCTGCATTTTTTTCCACACCTAAAGTGATCCTGTCTTTATATTTTGCCAAAATCCTGGTCCTGCCTTTTTATTTCAAATTTGATCCTAGCCCCCCTCATAAAAATCAAATGGTTGCTCCTTAACAATACTTTTGCGCCTTTTTACAGGTAAAATACAGGTAAATATACATTATAATGAAGTACCCCTTCCGTTCACCAGGTTTTAACCTGTTGCCCCTGCTCACCACGGGGAGGTGGAAGTAGGATTTCGAGCAGGATATATAGTTTTAAGCCAATCTATGTAGACACATTTGATAAAAGTTCTTTTATTCACTAAATCATAAAATAGTAGCACTAAGAATAAATTAACTTTCAGAAAAACTGGAGAAAAGTTTTTTTTTTTTATTCTAAATCATAAAATACATCACTGTGTTAAAACGGAACACCATAGCAATATTACAAGTTTGTACACAATGGTTCTAATGTACTCGTGTCGATTAATCTCGTCGCTTGTTTATTTTATTTGACAAGAACTCACTACCAATAATTTCCATATTGAACATATATCGAGATTAAAATTTCTGACACTTACCTGCACTTGTGAACTTATGACCTTTATTCCGTTAGGAACAAACATCATATTTTTCCGGAACAATTTATATTCTATTTATTCTTATCTGTACTTACCTGTAAGGGGCGCAAATGCAACATTTTTTTCTCAAGGGAGGTAATTGTAATTGTCTCCCATTGGTTCTTAGCGCTATAGGAAGGTTTTGTTATTATCTCCCCTAGACTTTATCTTAAGAAAATACCTAACTAATGTTACTCATTGGCGAACATGAATATAGAGGACAACTATACCTATGGAGCAAATAAAAAAACGTAATCCATTGGACAGACAAACCCCGGAAGACAAACTAACAACCACAAGCACAACAAATAAACACTGAAAACTAAAAAACAATGAACAACACGAACTCCTATACAAACCAAGAGTGAACCCAGGTGCTCGCTAGTCGTATATCAAAGATATAGAGAGGATCATCATATTTCACGGCTTTTATTGAGTGTGCTCTTTCGACCCTGACATTAGTCGTTATCAAAAATGATAGTCTTGCATTATGCTTGATTCTTATTCTGCATCCCTTCTGTTGTGTTAGTTTTGTTTTGTTACTTTTTTCTTGTTTTGTTTTTTTGTAAGGCCTAACGGTTGTTCTAAGTGTTGTTTTCCTTAGTGTTTTACGGGACCCCTTTAGTTCATATGAGTACGCGTTGTCAAGTGATACGGATTTTCCCTATAATGACCTTTGCATTTTATAATTATCCTTACATCTTGATTATGGTTTCTGAACTTTACCCTTTATCATGTTACTAATATTTTCGTTCTCCTTCTTTATCAATGATATCCGTCATGCGACATTTTACGTTTCACATTTTGAATTATAGGCTTGTTATGAAGGATGTGGAAATTTAACAAATGAGTAAAAAACTATTTCCCGTTGTATGACATGAGACACTTTTACTACTTAAAAATGATAGATAATTGTTCAATCCAGGTTCAATACAGACATTAAATTTAGCGTTATTATGTCTTAGGGGAAATCAAGTTAAGATTAAGAAAATTAAAACGTTGAAATTAGTTAAAGGTATACTTAAGTATTATTTTAATACGGACAAAAAGGTGATCCAAGCTATGATTTTATGGGGGGAATATTGTGTTATTCTTTCATACAAATACTTTCGTGTTTCTTCTCTATTTCTGTCTACTCTTTACTTTTAATATAATGAAAATTAAAAATCACACATGAAACAGCTATACTGTTATAATAACTCTTTTTATTTTTATTGCGTAAAAACAGAATCCTTACAAAAGGTGAAGATGGAATTTATTTCTATAGTAGTAGTTTTCTTGTGAATAAAACTTTCATTTTCATTCTTTTTTGCTATTATTTGAGTGTATAATTAATGTTTTGTATTAGTATATGTAGTCTCTACGGTGAAACAGTATACTCTAGATGATTTTAAAGTGTTTCTTTTTTAATTTTTTCATAATTTCTTCCTATGGAATACGAAAATGTAAAGATAATGATTAATTAGGTTAATGTCAATAATTGTCCAATAGGATTGAAAAGGGGAAGATGTTTACATCTAGGAGTCCTCCTCTGGCTTCAACAAGGAGAACGGTCAGTAAAATATGACAAGAACTAAATGACCCAAGAAACAAAAATTCATCAATTCCCAAAATAAAAACAATGCTCCATACAATAAACAAATGATAGTCAGTAGATAATAGACAGCCACTGAAACTATAGGACATGTGACAGACATAATTTGGTGCGAGTTATAATATTCAACGACGAAAGAGTGCCGTGATTAGAGTGCCCGTGTTTTACTGACAAGCAGCTCAAAGTATTAAATTGGTAAAAAAGACAACTTCCTCTATAGACTAGATTATCAGTTATATACGTTGAATTTTATTTCATATCATATAGTCAAGAAAAATAATGATTTATACATAGGGCTATACATGTAGGACGGCAAATGATACAGGCAACGGAAAAAGGAATTGATGTTCTTTCCGAAAAACACAAGATTCAAAGATGTAACTACAATATTATATCCTTTTAAAGGTTTTTTAACATTATAGTTACAAGCTCGGAAGGCCATATCTTAAATTAGCATGCCTTATAGACAACCCTCCGTAAAAATTAGTTTGAGAAATTCCCTTTTTTATAAGATCTGTATGAGTGGCGCTAAACATCCATTAACTTTTGAGTAATTTATAATACAGAAGTCCTTCTTGGAGTTTATTTGTCATACAAAGAAGAAATTATTTTTTTTCAATATTATTTTCACGTTTCGAGGGGATTACGTATCCTTAACACTCAAACTGAAGGAGATGTTGTTATAATTTTTGCATGTTCAATACCACCAAAGTCACAAATTTTCGTTTTTCTAAACTAAGATTAACCTGTATTGTCTCTTTTTAGGGTAATGGAAGGTTGAAAATAATTTTTTTTTCTATCTAATTTCAGACAACCTAAGTCAAGCTGGTACAGAGAATGCATTTAACAAGAACTGTTCTGACTATAACATATCTGATTGTACGAACATTTGCCAGTGGGACAGGTATAAGCTTAAAGTTCCTCAGCATATATGTAAACACCCTACACTACAAAATGTGGGAGAAAGAATTTAAATATCTGACTAGAGGAGATATAAAGTATATATCATATTATATCTTATATATTTTTTTTCAAATACCATAATGAATTCCTTAAAAAGGACAAGTGCAATCACTAACATTTTTCTTGCATAACTGTGGAATGGTCAAGGGGCCTTCATGGGATCTTGTCGCTGGAATAAGTTCATTTTAAGCTATTATGGAAGTCACTCACACGGTTAAAATTTCTGGTTGTCTACATTACGGTGTGACTGTATTAATTAATAAATAAGATATCTGGTAAATATACAAGATATCACATATCTCATTTTATATCTCTACGGCTATACAGGTATCATATTTTTATAAGATACATTGTATCTTCTGTACGTTATTACATGTAAATAAATCACTAAGTTTATTAGATATCTGGTCAGATAAAAAAAATATCTCACATTAGTCTGGTAGTCTGGTAGTCTGGTAGCAGGTTAAATATTGCTCATACTTTTTAGTCAAAATTCTGCATTTGGATAGCGGCGTGCGATTTCTTAGTCAATTTTGGTATGTTTTTTATTTCTTAAATTTATATATGCATATGTGTTTCGCATGTATTATTACACGAGCTATTATTGAATTGAAATTTACAAGCAAATGCTCGCGAAATAATCGCAAATATTATCGATTAGTTGTTTTTGTTTATTTCAATCCAGGTATTGTTAGTTAGATTAGATTTATTTTCAGACAGTAAAATCCATTATAATGCGTTTAAAATTTACATGAAGTGTCAAGATAAACATTCTGCACAATTATATTTTCTTATGCTTTATGACAAAAAGGTAAAAAAAAAACCCAAAAAAAACCCGATGTGCTCTAAGCAGGGTTTTTGTGGTAATATATGAAATTAGATGAATCCATATATATTTTCGTAAATGCTACCCAATCACATACATGATCAATTTAATGGTACTTAAAATACCTCACATAAATGCTACAACATCTCAGACATGCAAATTTCAAATCACCAAGGATTCTTTTTGTGATCATAAAAGTCGCACATTGGAAAAAACGCAAGAAAAACCCATGGGACAGGCACAATTGCAACTTTAAGCAAATCAATGGTCTAGATTTTATCACTTATCTGTTAATATCATATCCCCTCTAGTTGGCAAAGAACTTGAAAAAAGATAATTGATGACGCCTTCGACAAGTTTTTCCAATGATATATCTAATCAGTCGACTAACTAATCATAGGTTGATGTTTACTTTGCTAGAAGAATTTGACATTTTCAGAATATATTCACAAACTAACAGAAATTTTTCTTTCTATGGTGTTTCTTCAATCTTTATCATTAACAGTAATTTTCACCCGACACCAATTGAAACCTTTTGTAAGGCTCGTTCGGTTAGCTCAACCCATCCTTCCAAAACATTCATTAATTGACAATTGTAACTAACTTAGGTCGATTTAAATTGGATGTTACGTTACAAATGCTCAGACACGAAACTGTACCAAATAGCCCAGCGATTCTTTCATATCCGGTAACCAACATTGACGTTGTTATCTTAAAAATAGTTGACAGTATTTTATTTCATTTGGATTGGTGGAAAATCTCTGAAACAACCAGAAAGTTTATAAATGATGACCATCGAATAGTGATCAGTTGACTTTCGAAACCTAGTAAAGATTCGAATCCCACATCTTAATATAAACAGGATCGCCTAGAAATCTTTAAATATCACTAAAAAAATAGAAAATGCATACGTCTAGCTATTGATTGTATGTCGGATGGCTTTTATTAATTTACATTTGGGTTATTTTGATAGTGAGATATTTCATTTTTATGTTCTTTTTTATTTCTACTAGGTGATGCGGCACTGAGGGGATTCGAACAAAGCGATAGCGATGATGCTGAGGTTGCGCATACTATGCAGATGCGTGCGCACATACCAAGATTTGTTGGAAAACGGACTCTTGGTGAAGATGAAGTTATTGAAAACTTACTTTTAAAACAGCAAGAAGAAAATATTGATGATGAGGAATTAAAACAAATATTCATGCATTTGCTCAACAATAATGACGATAATCTGTCTGAAATCCAACGCCTTTCAGAAGACATCAACTCACAGAGTGATGGATATAGCAATTCCGATCCATCTACATTTGAAAGAGATGCAAAATGGGCTCCGAGATTTGTTGGCAAACGTCGGTCGCCTATGTTTGTTGGCAGGCGGCGTGCGCCATTATTTGTTGGAAAGCGCTACGCACCGAGGTTTGTTGGCAAGCGAGGGGCGCCTATGTTTGTGGGTAGAAGAGGATCACCAATGTTTGTCGGAAGGCGCGATTCTTCTCCATTGTTCGTTGGCAGAAGAGAAAATGCTAGACCAGCTGATACAAGCTTCTACGTAGGAGGAAAAAGGTCAGTTATTGCAGCAAGCGATTTGCATAAAGATGGAAATGGCGCTAAAATAGCAGAAATAAATTTTAATCTTGATAATATTTTTAAAGAAAAAAGGGAGCGCGAACGCTTTATATTCCCAGAGGAAATGCAACTTGTTAATGGTAAACCTGTGTATTCTGAATTTTCAAAACGTTTTGAAGTACCAGAATTTGTAGGGAAACGGAAAAGTGTAGGCAGCGATATGCAAAACATTCTCTCTGAAAAGCGCTTTGACACTCCCTTTTTTGTTGGGAGGCGCAGCGTAGATTTACCGTTTGATGCAATTGAAGATTCAGGTTTTAGCTTTGCAGCTCAAGAACCAGAAATACATTCTGGGATAGATCTATTAAAAAGTGTAAATGGAAGAAAGTAAGTCAGGTGTTGTTTGGTGCTGAGAAATATTTTATATACTATATATGTTATATCATTCCTCGCCCCTGCAAGTTGAGTATATATATTAAGCATGCGCGCATCGCAAAAAAATATGAATGAGTACTTTAAAAAAAAAAAAAAAAAATGGAATAACACGCACTATAGGAACTGCACAATCTAAGATAAAGGGCCAAATTTTACTTTAAACAATATTTGTTAGATGACCTCTTTAAAGTGTACAATACATATTAATTTGTACTAAATTCATATTTTCAGCGATCTGTTATAATAGTATTCACATGCAGCAAACATATAGCGAAGCTAAGGTGCACTGTCGGCTCTATATTATGCGCAGTTATTATATAGCATGAGCATGAGGCATCGGACGACTCTATATATGTAGTTTTATAATATAAATATATGTTGGTTAATACAATTTTATATAATAAAGCATTATATATCAATACAAAAGGACAATCCTTTGGTTAGAATTTTTTTTGTGGATTCGTCTTCAGTTACTAAAACAGAATGAAAACTGTTAATATTGTATTGATTCGTTTGTTATTTGGCGTTTAATTATTTTAATTAGGTTACATTCTGTATGAAGACCTTTTATTCAGATTATTATTATAGTTTCCAATTACAATGTATTTACAAACGTTCATTAGGTACGGACATATTAAAAGGTTTGGGGGAAATTAAAACGGGTCTAAAAGTACAGGCTGCAAGCATATAGTCAGTAGCTTTGTGACAAAAGCTCTTATGCTCAATTCCTCCATCTTTTGATTTTAATAACCTTGATCGTCAATGTTAGGTGATGGAAATTCTTTATATAGACCATAATCATTTTAATCAATTATGCGGGCCTCGGTGGCCGAGTGGTCTAGGTAGTTCGTCGTGACTACTAATGATCACTAGCCTGTCAACAATGAGGTTGTGAGTTCGAATCTCCAATCTTAATTGACAAGGATTGCCAATTTTCCTACCGAAGGTCGGTGGTTCTCTCCGGGTACCCCGGCTTCCTCCACCAATAAAAACTGGCCGCCGCGAAATAGACAAATGTGCTGAAAACGGCGTAAAACCCCAACTAAACAAGCAAACAAATTAATCAAGTATCTATCTATTTGTATAATCTCTAATATTAGCTTATATATGTCTATTCACATATTTGATATTTGATTACAAATCTTTTTTCTGCTTTCACATTTCATATAAAATCTGCGGTCTAACAAACCAGATAAGTATAACAAATTCTGAAAAGTTTATTTTTCGTTTCCTGAAATCCTTTATAGTTCATATCCTACTAATGATAAAAAGTAAAATCTTGCCAAGAAACATTCTTCTATGTTGGAAAATCGTAAACTTTAAAGTATATCTTAACTGAAAACCTGTTTACTAGTGTTTTTACGTTTTTAAAAAAAAACATATATGGTGTCTATTTTGATACATTCAATATGCACATTTAGACAGATTATGTCGCAACAGCAGTGGCCAAAAGATCCAAAACTATAACCAAATATTTGTGAACCAAGATCAATACCAACAAGAACAAAGGTTAATGAAAAAAACATGTATAGAAAGGGCTCTGTGAGATGGCGATACAGTAATTTTAAAATATATTTTTTATGTTAGTATTGGGGTGCGAACACATGATTTAATGATACCCTCATAGACTTGTGTCCATTAGCTAAGACAACAACTCAGTATTTGGTGGCTTTAATCAAGTCTTTATACTTAAATAACAGTTTAGCAATAACAATACATATATTCAGTAAGTTAACATAGACTTCTCGTAAATGGACCACCCATTTAAAATTTTTTTCATAGGTCTTCATATAATGTTAATGGCATGTTTAATTATTTTGTATGTTTTTTCAAAGGATTGTCTAGATTATGTGTTGTGAAATATAAACCTTTTTGTTTTCAGATGTATGCGCAAGGTGTACAATTTTGCCATTTAAAAAAACTAAAACTGTAATAATCTTTTTTTATTTTTTTACTTCTGTGGATTTATTTTCAATTTTTTAAGCAGACGTTTGAGATTTCTTTTTCAATTCTGTAAAAAATAAGAATTTAACATTGAATCTTTATTACTCTTAATACTACCTGCTCATTTTATTTACTAAAAAATATTTGTGTGTATTACCAAAAACACCTCAGTTTAATCAAAATCAATATTTTTTACTGTCTTTTTTATTCATTTTAGATGAAATAGACGGATCTGACGCCGTCGACAGGGCTCTCCAAATTTCTGCAAATCTCCTCACCACACCCGATAAAGACTCATCTCCACTAGATATTTCCTATCTACGTAAAGCAAAATTTCTGGGAAATTCCAGACAACGGGCTTTTGATTCATTTAATTTTCCGGATTCCAGTCATAGTAAAAACTTAGAAAAAGAAGAAATAAAGAGATACTATGAATTTCTTGGTAAAAGAGACAAAACATTCTGTGACTTGTTACGAAGTTGTACGTCATCAATGTCATCAAGAACAAATACAAATGACAAACGTGGAATGGAATTTCTTGGCAAACGTGGAATGGAATTTCTTGGCAAACGGAACATGGAATTTCTTGGCAAACGTAATTATCATCCTATCAATAAACGGTACATTGAATTTCTTGGAAAACGCGCAGCAGAATTCCTAGGTAAGCGTTTCATGGAATTCCTTGGAAAACGCAGTTTCTCCTATACGTATGGAAGAAGTTATCCAAGACGTCGTGGTGATTGGATAGGTTAATTATATATGTATTTATTTTTTTAGACATTTTAGTAGTTTCATTAAGCGGGTCCGGTAAAATCCGAAAGTTCCAGAAAACTTTGCTTACGTGTATATTTTTTCATCTTACATATATTTCATATGCATTTCAGAGTATATTTTTTCCTTTTTTTTGTGTTTGTACATAAGACTATCATGTTTATATTAACAAATGTTTCGGGTGCGACGAGTGAGAATAAAATGCTAAATTTGGATATATTTATCTCTTTACGCATACAGTGAAATATTATTAAAGAAAAATAAAGAAGTACTTGAAAAGTGGTCACAAATACCTACTGCAATTCTTTAGATAGTCTTTGTCGTGTACTGCTGACATTCAGCTTGTGGTATAAAGAAACTTACTATTCCTAGGAACATCCAAGAGCATGTTGTTAATGGTATTCTTAATTCAATAGAACAAAGCAATCACATCCTTCCTCCGCCCTGTTGTAAAACATAGCTAACTGTGAAAACAGAAACACTAAAAACGTTAACTTCATTTCTACTCTTTATACATTGATTAGCCCTACTAAACGCTTGACCTCTGCTTTTCTGTATGATTCAATATTTGGGATTCGAATAAAATTATCGCCGACTTGCAGTGTTTAGTTAATTTTATATAGTTGACAGAGACGGCATTGTCCCATATCAGCCGACCTGTTTTTAGAGTGGAAATATTGATGTTAATACCGAAGAGTTATTTCAAATGCCAAATCCACAAAAATGGTAAAGCTCTAACCATCTAAGGACAAAGCGATGTGGTATTGACTCAATTCAATGAAACAAATTTTGATGCAGAAGATGTGCACATTTCGTCAATGTACGGCTCATCAGTTGTGTTCAAAATGACGCAGCTAAACACTTTTCGTAAATGGACATCTAAAATGTTTAAAGCAGAAACAATAATCCAAAAGGTTGAAGATCAAATGTCAAGCCTTTAATCAATAATAAACTAAAGTGAAATTACGATCACTGACTGACAATCCACCTGAATGATATGTCGAGTCCGTTTTAAGGAGAAAACGGTTGCATTGAGTTTATAGAAACAAAATAAGGGCAATGGAACGATATTTTTACCAAACTTTACAAGATAAATAATTATGCAAATCCGCCATTAATTTATCACAGTAACAAAAACTATGAAACACTAGAAAGAAACACAAAAACAGTCGAACAAATCAGAAACATTAAATGATCCCCAATTAAAAAATATTTTAAAGCTTCATACAATATCATCACACTATCTGTATGTTTAAGTAATATAGGAAATTTGGTCTTGGCCGAACTGTTCTTACTTTCGCATGAAGCTAAGTTTTAACAAGGACTACTGCAATGGTAAGATAATACATTACCCAAGTCCTTCAATATCAGTCTGTAAGATGATGTACTGTTTTTCAATAATCCTAAATATGAGGATATCCTGTATCTTATCTACTCCAGTGAATTTAAATAGCGGAGGCCAAAGACACATCTACGTAAACTTAAACTTGTAACTGGTCGATAAAGGGCAATTGAAAGCAAAACTTTATGACAACGTGATGATTTTTGTTTTCCAGTTGTTAATATCTCCTTCCTTACGGTAATATAGCAATGTCTTATGCTCGTGGTGAATACGTTTCACAGTTGATTCGTTAATGTATATAATATTTACGATGACTTTCACAACAAAGCAAAATTATTATAGTAATAAAGTTTATTTTGAATGAATTTATCAATGTGTAAACTCGGGCGATTCACTCACAAACTAAATATGGACTTTATGCAAAATTTGTGAGTGATAACCCCGAGTTTACACATTGATAAATTCCGTAAAAATAACCTATATTACTTTTAATTCCAAATTAATGCAGAAATGTGACGTTTTCCATTTGAAATTAACATTTCTTTCATGCACTATTCATACGTACGACGTCATGAAAGGATTTTATCAAGTTATAAACTTTTTACCGGAAGTTGCTGTTACAGCATTTGATGTTTTGAAAAAAACATTGGAATTAGTGTCACGTAAACTTTTTATAGACAAGGTGTTGATAAATTATCTAAAATAATTTCACGGTCGCCATAATGGCTGGATTGGCCGATATGACACTCAATATCTTAAAGTTAGATTTCACTTCTTAATGGAATTGACATCTCACTGGACTGATCGAATTTTACCAACTTGCAATATAGGGACCTTTAACGGAACAGGACATGCTTACTATTAAATCTAGAATTTAAGAAAAATTAATTTAACAAATTTATGAACAAATCGTCTTTCATTTTATGGGATAGAATATTCTTTCTGTAAAGAAAGTGAATTCAAAATGGTTTAATACTCTGAAGCCTGAACCATGAAGCATAGTTGTCAATTTTTTGTCTTCTATAGAAGTCCCCATAGTAGATGCATCTTGAGTTACTAAAACTTCGTTCCCAGCAACGGGAAGAGATTCAGAAGGGGCAGCTCTGTTTTCTGTTGGTTCAGACGGCAGGTAAGCAGAATCTGGAATGGCCTGTGGATTATATGGATATATCCCACAATCACGGAATCCGCTAATGATGTTGTCTTTAATGACAGAGGCTTCCCAGGCTGTCCGGAATATAGCTGGAAATGTCCATTTGTCTATTTTGTGCAGTGTATTTTCTTGTAAAAATTCAGCACATGCCCGATTATACTGTTTGTTAAAAGGTCCAAAAACTGTTCTGTCTAACGGCTGAAGGTAATGTGTTGTGTGCGGTGGTAGAGAAAGTATACCTACGTTTTGCTTAATTCCCTCCTCTATAACCGCTAAGGACTCATGAGACGAGTGACCGTCTAATATTAAAAGTTGTGGTCTGGTATTAAGGAATATTTCTTTAAACCATCTCTCACCGATTCGGTCGTCGATCCATCCGTTCTCTTGATAATCCCACATTGTATTTTGGGGCGCTTTCTCGGTATTGAATCCAAATAATGATCTCTCCGTCTTCCCTTTGGCTATTATCAACGGTGACATTTTCTCTCCGACTGCATTAACACATGCTGCAGTGGTAACATGCGTCCCGGCTGAACATGTAGGTCCGGGTACATTTCTGCTCCCTTTTTGGGCAATTATCTTAACAGGATCATGTTCGAAAGATTTTCCGGTTTCATCCATATTCCATATTTTCTTGGGTTTGTCCAATAAATCATTCTCAGCCAGATAGTTTCCTAGATCTTTAAAATATTCTTCTACTTTAGCTCTGTTCATCATCCTACATCTTAAATCGCCTGTCTTTTCTGGTTTACGAATTGACAAATCTTCATGTCTTGATTTTACGCCTTGCCACCAGTCTTTCCTGGGGTGGAGTTTTTGAAAGGGGTTTTAAGCTTTAAGCGTTAACTAAAGTTCCGGTTCTAGTTAACAACTACTTTCGAGTGATACCGACGCCTATTTGGGATGCTTTTTTGACAGAATTTACAATGCCAGCCTCAATTTCTGCTGGTAATGCTAGTTTCCTCCCTCGACCTACAGTCATATCTCGCTTTCCAGCAACACGATCCCCTATGGTAGATTTCGGGACACTGTAATGTTCAGATGCTTTTCGTATTGACATTTCTCTAGATTTGACTTTTTCAACAGCTATTTCCAAATCATTAATATCATAATTTACTATTGAAGTTTTTTTTATTTTTGTCCTTGCCATTCTGAAATACAAAATACGACTACACGTAGATTTTTAACGAAAATATACTGAAGTTCTAAAGGCATAAACATCCATAAAAATGATAAAAATAAACCTCAAAATATGCTGATTTAAAAAGTGCATAATGCCGTATTAACAGGCTTCTACGAAATTTTTGATACCATGTGCACTGCGGACGGATGGAAGGAAAATCGTGTTGCTGTAGTCTCATTTTATAAATTTGATCAGGAACGTTACTTTTTTAGACTTCGTAAAACGCTCTAAACATAATTTCTCGATTTGTTGTTAAATGTTTCCGTTGATAATAATCAAAATTTTAGATTGAACAAAAAAATTACAGACAGAAAATAATCTTAAGTTATGTGCAAGAAGGTTTTGAAATGCTAGCATCATTTTGTAAGATTGGCATGAGTATTTACAAATACACGTTTTGTTTTTGAGCGGATCTGTTGTTTTTTTGATCAGAGAACTTCCATTGAAAGCTAACGTTTTGCAAGGAAACAGAAATTTTTTCTATGTTTAGTAAGAAATACACGCATATATTTTTTAAGTATAAACCCAAGTCGCTACGATTCATTGATTCATTCGTCTAAGAGAATAATATGAAGACCATCATAAATGAATGTCGTTTAAGTTGAAAACTTTTAAATCTCGAATTGTGAAAAAGTATTGCATAAAAATATGTACAGAAATAGTCAGAAATGCTCATTTATATCTATATGTTGCAAAGATGATAATTACATTTGGAATAACTCAACATACACTTTTTTGTCAGAACAAATTATTAAGAAGATTTTCTGTTTAAGTTTTTAATTCATATAGGCCTATCTCTTCTTTGTAAGAAAACGATCGCATGTCCGAAGTAGAGCACGTGCTACAGATACCATACTTTGCACATCATTTGTTTTATCTTCTTCTATTATTTGAATTAAATTTAACGAAATGTGTCTATTTTTACTTAAATTTAATAGTTTCTTAAGTAAAGGAAATATTTCATCCGAGTCAAACAGCCATTCGCGATCGCAACAGTCTTTTAGTTTTTGTTTTGCCATAGTGCAAGCTATGTTTGACTTATTTCCTAATTCTATTGTGTTAAGTTCCTTCGGCATTGACATTCTGTAAATCTTATGATCAAAATCCCTTCTTTAGCCATTTACATCAAATTCCATAATTTAAAACTCTTGCCTGTGTTCGATTTCAAATGACATTTCAATTTTAGTGTAACAATTCGACTATATATTTCATATATCCGATATTTCGTATTTCAGTCGATCACATGTGACCTTGAAGTATGCAATATTGATCTTCATATCATTTACTCATTTTTTCTTTTAAAATTCAAGGTGTCCGCATTTGAACTATTTAAAAAAATATCGTCGTTTAATTGCGGACACTATAAAAAGGTGGTTTTTATACCCGGGGGGTTACTTCCTATATATTTAGTGGTACGAGTGTGCCGCAAAACAGGGTCGCTTTTTCATGCCCTGCTGGTTAGAACAGGGTCCCTTTTTCACGTCCTGTTGGTTAGAACAGGTTTGCTTTTTCATGCCCTGCTGGTGAGAACAGGATCTTTTTTTAAACAAAATATTTGTCTAGAACAGGATCGCTTATTTAACTGTTTAAGCTACAGTCTAGAACCCGGGTCTAGAACAGCATCTATTTTATATGGTCTAGAACAGGGTATGTTTTTCAATATTTCTGTTTAGAACAGGGTATGTTTTTCAATGTTTTCTGGTTAGAACAGGGTATGATTTGGCAAGTGCTGTCGGCACAGTTATACCCGAATGGATAGTCAGTAACCCCTCGGGTTTTTATACAAATTTACAGATTTGTTTTGTAAACAAGGGCTATTTACAATATGACTTTGAAACAGTTATATAGTCATACTTACGTTTAAATTATGCACTTTACAGCCGCTTAGAGATTAAAGGTGACCTTTGTAAATTTGAAAATTTCCCGCTTTTTAACTTCATGTAGTAATGTGACCGGATATTAAAGTAGATTGGATCACTTGACACCAAGTATCGGTTATATAAAAGGTTAATTGCAAAAAGTATTAAAATAACAAAACGCCATAAAAATTATTTTATTTTATAGTCTACATAAAATAGAAAATTTAATGGAAAGTGACAATATTTTTTACCGTCCGCATTTCAACGACGTCCGTATTTAGGCGAACATCCACTATTACCTGTTTGTCTAACACCTGTTCATTATAACTTAGCCCGCATATATGTCCCAAGTAATTTACGTATTTTGAATTAAGGCTTCACGTCGGATTTCTATATTCTTTTTCGCCATTCTTACAGGGATCATGAAAAACATGAGTGTGGGCATAAGTAATGCGTAGAAAGCTGAACAATGCCATCTTATTTACTTCTTTTTTTATAATCATTTTTAGGATTTCTGCCTCGTCAACTTTTCTCAATATTTCTATTCATTCCTATTGTATCAGTTATCAAGGCCCAATATACGAATATATATTTTTTTAACAAAGCAGATTTTATCATGGTAATCTGCTTAAATTTTCAGATGAGTTACTCTCATCCATAAAGTCATGCATATTGTTCTTTTTGGAAGTTACACAAGAGAAGCAGGTAGATTTCATGAGAAAAACCACATTAGTTATTTCGCAGGAAAAATAAAACGGTCAACTGAATTACAAATTGACGGCATGAGCAGCCCACAATAAATATAATCCTATATGCCCTGTCGCAATGTTGCACAAATGTAGACCTTGACCTTTCAGAAAATTTTATTTCTTAAAGGTAAATTTTTAACTAACAACATTATCTGATTAATGGAATAGATCCCCCTCAAATTTGATAAATTGTAAAGGGATTCGCAAAATTTTTGAAAGATGCATGTAGTGCAATGGCGTGACCAAGGAGTTTCAAGTCGAAATATATTGATTCCCTGCTGGGCACGCAAAACCAAGACTAATTGGATTAAAGTTGGGTTAAGGATTCCATTGGGCCAATCTGTTCAGGAATTCTGTAACATTTAGTCGTAAATGACGTTCTTCAAAAAGAGAAATGTTGAAAAATTTGCGTTTCAGTAAGTTTACCTATAAAAATACCATTAAAATTCATGTCTTATAGCAAGCTTGGTAATTTTTCTTTTCTAGAGGTGTGTCAAGATTATGTGTTATAAAAGTCTACGTATTAGATGTTATCACGACTTACAGCTTTCTCAGTGGAAAACTAAATTTTAAAAACGTGACAGTACAATCTGATTTTTGTAATATTTTTCATTCTCAAAAGTGTAATTAAATTGTTATTCGTGTTCAACAAATGCAACCTTGTGAAATGTCAGAAACAAAAATCCCCGAATATTGAAACATAATCAAATTCTTATACCAGCTGTATACAGAAAGATAAATATTAAAGTAATATGTTATAATCAGAATTAATAAAGATCTAATGATTAGTTCAATGTAACGAATTTTTTGACATCTGTTAACGTTTTAATAATTTAGTTTAATGTTCAAGGTGCCGAGTTTTCAAATTCCTAAGGCTTGAACTCGGCGTTTTGCATTTGCACCATTTTTTTTTGTTCAATTGCGCCAATATTTTTTGTTCATTTGCGCCCATTTACAGGTACAAATGTAAACACAAAAATTTCAAAACTTTATTGGGAACAAAAAGACCATTTGGTCTATAACAATACAGACAAATCATACAGATATACATATATAACACAAAAAGGAAAAATATGTATATTAACACAGTTTAAGTGTCTCCTTTCCTCAGTTCTAATGGCTGTTGTATAAAAGACGCTACTGTCTTAATATCATCCGGTATTGTTGAATTCTAAATTGCTTTCAATTTTTCTATATAATTATGGGAAGTGAAATTAGGATAATTTCCTATATAACTGTTTAAAAAAGGTTTCTCTCAATTTTGTATTAATCTTACAAGTCATAAGAAACATAAATTGTACAAAATTTATTGATATGCTTACAAAAAATACCAATTCCGTCTGCCATCTGCCCCCTGCTCACCATAGGGAGGTGGAAGTTGGATTTCGGGTAGGATAAGTTTATTGTAAAAGTTTTTAAAACTATATACATCACACGTAAAACAACATTTTTTCGATAAAATATTAAGAATTTGACGTCAAAAGCACATTTACATATTTACAAGTACGTCCTGTCTGAGTATTTGTATGCAACACGTCTGATGAACTGCGACCTTGTGATTTCTTCTCTACAATACATCCGATACTTTTCAGTAACAAACTTCATTTCTTTCCTTTTCATGTTTTCTTACGGCTACTGGCATATCGAGATCTGATTTTTAATTAAGTTGTTGCCTGGATGTAAATGTTCGGGTGGTATGAATAAAACTTTTCATTGTAGTGTGACTGAAACGATTCAGGGTCGTTCTTGGTTCTTTTTTTACAATTTTGGATGGTCTACTTTAGATATCACCAGATTATTTCCTGCATCTAACCTAAGTAAGGGTAATTATCTAAAATGTATCAGATCTTACCTGTTTAAATTAAATTGGCGCAAATGAAAACGACATTTTCAAAATTGGCACAAATGTCATTTGTCGTATCGCTTACATCATTGTTCAAAGATTTATTTTCCGTTATATCTTATCCTTTATTTCTATTACCAAGTATTCAAGGCTGATATTTTTTCATCAAATTTTTATTTAAAGTTTAGGAGATTTATGTCGAAAATCAAATAATTGTTCCAACTCACTAAAAGCACTTTACTTCACGGTGAATGATTTTATAATTTATTACTGATAAATGTCGGATGAAAGATATTCGTATTTGATTTTGCTTTCAATGCCTGAAAATCAACAATTCACCTAATAATGGTTTTAGAAACTAGAGGACAGCCAATACTTCACAGAGATGTGAATCAAAGTTATTAAATTCATGAGACATTTTTTTTGACAGCCTGAAATTATTGTAGAATTTTGAACATATAATGTTTTCTCTGCAGCTCTGCAGCCCTGCAGCCCTTCTTGGCTTCTACAAAATACTCAGGATATGTAATTCAGGAAAGGGAGTTTGTAAAAATGTAAAAATTTCTAGTCCAATAACATATTTGATAGGTTTAAAGGACAATCAGACTACTAGTATCAGAATTCCTAAAGGAAAAATCCGAGTTGGGTGTGTTTGATCATGTTTTGGATGATACAATCAAAAGCCTTTTAGATACTTTGTTTTCATAACTCTGATGATAACTTATATCTTATCCTAACCAACGTGCTTGAACTTAAAGCGCCTACACTAACACTTCACATTTTTGCTTCATGTTACTGCCAGTTCGCTTTAAAGTTCATATTTTGCATGATTTTTATGCGTCTTGCTCAGTTTTTCTATCATTTTCTGTTTGTGTTAATTATTTAGTAATAGTTCTGTATTACATTTTAATTTTCATACCAATGAACAAATACAAAGGAAAGTGCAGAAGAATTGAAATAAAACGTGAACTCCTGTATAATGCAGGAGTGAACCCAGCTGCTTCGGAATGATACAAATCTCCTGCTCCGTGTAAGGCAGTGACTTGGGTTGTTTCTGTATCCTGATTTGTTCAATTTCTGATGATCACCGCACTTTCGACGAAACTTCGGGGATATTGCGATTGTCTCCGTCCGACTGTCACACTTTCTCGTAACATCAACTCCTCCATCACTCTTGGGTTTAAGGATTTGATTTCTAAAAAAATGTAAGTGGATGCACAATAAGGTTTTAGAATTTTAATTTTCAAAAACTTGGGGCCCACAGGGGTCAAATTTAGAAAATTTCCAATTTAAGCTGGTGACCTAAACTCCTCTTTCATTTTGTAACTTTTGTTTTTATTTCTATATACTATTGCTTATCTCCATATACAAATGTCAAATAAACTTTTAGAATTTTAATTTTCAAAACTTGGGGCCCACAGAGGGCTTATAAACTAAACTTTTATCATTTTTCATTGGGTTTAGTGATATCATTATATTTGTAGATGGGCAATAAGATTTTACATTTTTGATTGTTGGTAAATGCCCAAACTACTTCTGGGAGGGGGGGTGTGCGGGGATCACTGTCGATTCCAGCAGTAGCTTTCTAGGTTATATTTGACTACGTGTTCATTTATTGATGATTACTACGGAAGCTTTGGAGTGCCATGCAAAAAATAAATTACAACTTAAGCGCACGAGTTACTGACTTGAGCGCACGAGTTAATATGAATGTGTAATGTCAGCGGTTTGTAGGAACGAACGTGGATACAAAACCCTGACTTGGGAGGTTTATATTGTTATCGTATTTCCCCACACCTATATCGACCTGCTGAGGCCTTCACAATTTCCCGTATTTCGGCACTGTGACGTCGTAAAAAGAGTTGACCCGACCCTAATATGAGCTGACCCGAATATATCAGCGACGTCATAATGTTTGACCCAACGTTGACCCGAATATATCAGGAAAACATCCGGTTATAGGCAGATGGCCATTGAAAAGTAAGAAATTCCATTAAGACTGCTAGTTAACAATGCGATAAATTTATCATCAAGTTTTTTTCAAACAAATATTGTAAAATATAAGCCGCTCGAAACAATATGAAGCTTTTTAGCTCGTTCGCTACGCTCACTCGCCGGAAAAGCTTCACATTGTGTCTCGCGGCTGATATTTTACGATATACGTTTGCAGAAAACCTGATAATATGTACGTATGAAGTTATCGGCGTCGTAGTTCGTGAATGATTGTTTTCCGTGCGATAGTTAGGATCAAAAACGTGCATTGTCATCAGTTTAAAAGTGAATTGATATTTCTTGGCCAATTTTGTTGGGGTTTGTTTTTCGTATAGAACTGGCTTTTATGTCATGCAATATCAACGGTTTTGCGATTTTATCCAGCTGCGTTCGGTGAAGCATTTTATTTTTCTATATTAGTAAATTTT
The DNA here is from genome assembly GCA_028015205.1 of Mytilisepta virgata. Lineage (NCBI taxonomy): Eukaryota > Metazoa > Mollusca > Bivalvia > Mytilida > Mytilidae > Mytilisepta > Mytilisepta virgata. The sequence goes on from CM051519.1 coordinate 75,357,194, forward strand.
AAAGTTTTTGGGGAGAAATATAAGCTTAAATAAGCAACAAAAGAAAGCTACTTGGTAGTGTATATTTTATTAAAATAAAGCTATATTGTGTAGTCAAACAGTAGCACACTTTGTATAATAATCCATTCACGAAGGAAATTGTGGAAAGAATATGATAATGCAAAAATTGTCCATCCATCAGTTTGTCCAAAACATTTTTATGAACATCTGAGCTCAACATCCTTGGATAGATTTCAACTTAACTTGGTACATAGATAGGACTTGTACTTATCGAGATCTAGTAGCCAATGGATTTCCAAAGAAACTAGAATAATTTTAAAATATATAGACAAATTGGATTCAAAAATTTATCCTTTATCTTGAAAACATAATTGATAAACGACAAAGATGTTCATTAGAAGTCTAAAATGTCTATTTGGTTAGTGTTTTACAACAACTTATAGGAATTATTGTCTTTTATTGATAAATCAAGGCTTTCAAGGTTTAGCTCATAAACTATAAAAGAAAGATTAAAAAAAGTTCTATCTACTCTGCGAATAACTGGGTCATTCTAAAAAAATGTGGAAATCGGCTGTCCTGAACACATAAACGTTATATTTTGGCTGTCCAAAATTCAAAAGTTGTGATGCAATTGACACATCATTTGACAGATCTATTTTTTTTTTAAATGTTTTAGTTTTCTTTACTTAGTTCGTTGCATAATTATCTCTGGGGTGTGATTAATCGATGAAATCAAAAAATGGATTGACAATTTATGACTTCTACTTCTAATGAACATCTTTGCAGTTTATCAATTATGTTTTCAAGATAAAGGATAAAGTTGTAAATGTTTGAAACCATTTTGTCTATATATTTTAAAATTACTTACACCGGACAGACAGACAGACGCCAAGTGATGGCAGTAGATCATAGTTGAGCTAAAAGTACTCAAGCAATTCTAGTTTCTTTTGTGACCTTGAAAATCCATAGGCTACTTGATCTCGATAAGTACAAGTCCAGCTACCTATGTACCAAGTCAAATTAAAATCCATCCGATGATATTGAGCTCAGAGTGTTCATAAAAATGTTTTGGACAAACTGATGGATGACAAATATTGCATTATCATATTCTTTTCACAACTTCCTTCGTGAATGTGCTACAGTTTGACTAGCTTGTATTTCTCCCCAAAAGCTTTAAAATTTACTAACACAGAAAAATAAAATGCTTTACCGAACGCAGCTGGATAACATCTCAAAACCCTTGATACTGCATGACTTAGCAAGTTCTATACGAAAAACTTAAATTCACTTTTAAATTTATCAAAATGCAGGTTTTTGGCCCTAACTGTCGCACGGAAAACAATCGTTCACGATGCCGATAACGTCCTATCAATATAGGATATTCAACAAATTTGCAGTCATATAGAAACTGTTCAATTGAATACATAAACATGTACCAATTTGTAGAAACTCAAATAATTCAAATACTTTTCTTTTCAAAACTGAGAACTCTTAAAATTCAATTCACAAGACTTTAACAAATCTCTGTGTTTGTCGAACCTTCAGAATAGCATTAAGTGAACGTCCCTCGAATACCTACAATAAAGAAAACTTAAATCTAAAACTAGAATTACTGTGAGCACAGTTCACAAATGGATAACCCCCTCTCCGCTCCCATATGGGGCCATATCCCCATATAATCTTCCTTATAATAAGAACTCGTGCGCTAAAGTTAGTAACTATTGCGCTTAAGTTATGAAACTCGTGCGCTCAAGTTAGTAACTCGTGCGCTCAAGATATTAACTCGTGCACACGAGTTGTAATTTATTTTTTGCATGGCACTCCAGAGCTTCCGTAATTATGATCTAGGAAAGAGGTAAATATATAAATAGTGTAAATTTAAATTAGTATTTTTCTTTCACTAAAGCAGAACGTTAAATTTAGATGAATTGAAGAATACAAATGGGGTACTAGTAACCGGGCTCTAGTATTACCAGTATTTTGTACAATACTAAAACAAAATTTTGTACCAATATTTTTACTAGATCCGAAATTCATGAAGATAGTGGAAAATATATTTGATTCCAGTATTACCATATAAGTTTTGTTCTTTAAAAAATAGAAGATACTGGAAAATTACTAGTATTGCCAGTTTTACAGATACTGGAAGAAACTTACAGTCCAATAGCAAAGCCATAGTATTCCAGAGTTACAGATAATGAAAGATGCTGTAAAATACTGGTAATACTAAAGTTACAGATACTGTAAAGTACTGGCACATTTTAAAACCAGAGTTACAGATACTGGAAGATACTAGAAAATACTAGTATTACCATTATTACAGATATTGGAAGATACTAGTAATAACAAAGTTACAAATACAGAAAGATACTGGGAAACACTGGTACATGTACTACCAGAATTACAGATACCGGAAGCCACAGGAAAATACTAGTATTATCAGTATTATTAATATTTACAGTCAAGTATAGAAGATACCGAAGCAATAATGCCAGAATAAATCAGAAATCATAATCCAGAGGACGATACCAGAACGAGACAAACCAAAAATGAACACGACTGGCAAACAGACAGACTAAGTAATATACATATATATTACATACAACGAACTCACAGTATTGTCAATTCATTACTCACAAAAAATACAAATGATCATAAACTAATTATACACTTTGGTTGCAGTTCGTTCTCATCTTTTGTCGAGAGGGAAAGTCGTAAATAATTCTTTTTATACTTTGCAAACATCACAGCCTTCTGGCAATGGGGTCCTACCGGAATTGAAAACTGGTTCAGTTAAAATTGGAATTTTTTACAGATTAGTTCTTCGGGCAGCAAAATCAGAAAGAGTACATTATCAAATGCCATATTATCACCAAGATACCTGCTGTTGTTAATAATCGGTTGTGACGCCGTAGGAATATTTTAATCGTTTCTTCCAATTAGAAATATAACTACATATTTACATTTCTTGGGGGAATCTGTTTGTTGCATTTAAGAGAGCTTTTGAGAGTGGTAATTTACCTATAATATTACTATATAGCAAATGAATTACAGTAGCGAAGGTTGTTTTGACATTTATCTAAAAAAAGAAAGCATATTTTATTTGGTATATAAAGAATTTCTCGACTTGCTTTTATAACGGTTTTCCCTAATTTTTATAAAAGACTTCTTCTATTCACAACCTACCTATATAGTATTAACGAGCACATTAGACCCTGCTAAAAAACAACCTTGTCTTCTTATAGTTTTCAGAGTTAGCAGCAACCTTTATAAGTAATATTTTATTGCGCTAATCGTATGTTTTATGTACACCAGAGGGACTACAGATAACAGGGAAGAAGTCTTGGTACCTATTAACCCGGTTTAACCCATCTTCTTTTAAGTGCATGTATGAAGTCACACTGTCTTAACTCCCTGTTGGGTATATAGTTTATTCATTTCATATCCATTTTTAAGAGAATGTGGGATGCTGCTAATATTGTTGACATTTCTTGAAAATTTTAATTTTGATTAATACAACAATCATAAACTGGTGTAAAAAAGTCAGAAAATACTGTTTAACTTGTCAATTTCATAATCACACTGAAGGGATTTAATAGTCATAGAAACTACATTCATGGCCCAATTAATCCTATGTAAGGGCTATCTTGCTGTGAGATAATTTGAGATGAAGAACAACAATGAACAGTCTGTTGCAGAAAGGATTTTTGGTCAAGAATTAATCTACCACATTCCTTATTAATATTATAATGGTAGTAATTCCGTGCCATGGAGAAGTCGTATACTTAAATAATTGAAATGTCCAGATACAATTTTAACTTTAAAATAGAAACTTATCTTTTAGACCTGCTATAAATTGTTGCCGATATATTCTATATAATTTATCATGTAACTGGCACCTAGATGGTTACGCAAATGATCAAAGTATCCCTGAATTCTGGCTTTTATTTAACAATATATACAATTATTCAGTGTTTATCAAAACTTATTTGTGTGATAAAAATACTTTATATTTCTCGTAGTTTAAAGCGTTTCCTTTTGACCGTACAGATAACGGCCTCACTGCTGGAACACGTACGGAGGCTGATGAATTAATATGCCTGCCATAATTGTGATTGTATTTTCCTGCAGCATGAAATTTGTCAGTGGGCAGATTCCCTCTTTTGCGTGTATTGACGTAAACTGACGTCCTACTTTCAGAGAGTAAAATAATTTTCTGTTTCATTGCAAGTTCGTGTCGTTAAGCTTTTAAGTATTTTAATTTTTTTCCTTAAATTTTTTATTTCTGAAATAAACTTCATTTTACAACCAACTTTTCTTCCACCACGCCGAATAAAAGTGTAACAAATTCATGTTAAAATATCAAACACGTTCACACAAAAAATATATAAATATAAACTAATAAATGAGGTAAAAAATATATATTCCATATGTGAAATGAAAGCGAGTACATGTTGTATGATATATTTAACAACAAAAGAAACGCACCTTCTCTATTTTAAACATTTGAAATAAAAAATTCACATGATGCAAATATTTTTGAAGGTATTTGAATTGTTGTATTGAGGGACTGAAATTTTAACACGATATTTCTGGAATGTGCAGAATGCAATTCACTGAAGATAAAAAATTTTTAATATTGAATTTTGATTTCTCAAAACCAATATTTTCAACGCGAAAATGATAAACATTGCAAAACTGTCAACATTCGAAGTCTTGCGTCTTCAAAAAAAGAAAGTAAAAAAGGCTATGGCTTTAACTGTTTCGTCGTTTGCTAATTGATTTTTTTGTGCGATTGTTTTATAAATAGATCCCAGACGTTTGAATTTAGACCTGTACAAAGATCCTACTTTCGCCACGAAAATCGGAATTCTTTTGGCAAATCGTCGAATAATAGGAATTCTGATGTCATGTTTTAAGAATCATTTACGCAGATATTACATATATATTATAGAGTAACTCCAAAGAAAGAAGTGATTTTCTTGTGTTGTTGCGTATTTATGTAAAAAACGTTCCAACATTTATTGTACAAAACACCTCGTTTATGTTGTTTAATTTGGTTACAAAATTAATTTGATTTCATCGTTACTTTGCTGCTAAAAATACTACAGTAAAACGTAAGACAGATGAATATTAAGGATGGTCGCTGGTCTAATAGGAAATAAATAGAATTTGAAATAGGTGTTTTAGTCTGAGAGAACATATGAATAGTAAATAAATAAGCAAGAAAAAATATAGGTTCATGTGCTCATTTTAAGCTATAAAATTGAAAATTTGTAGGAAATAGGTTTTCTCTGGATTTTTCATTGTTTTTGCATTGGCAACTTCAGTCTCTCAAAAATGTATGAAAAAATAAAAAGGATTTCATAAAATTTTGTCAAATACCATTTTAAGGTATATATGATTGAATTATAAAAGAAAAATTAGGGGCCCATGGACAAAAAATTTAATGTTTATGAAATGGATAAAACCCGAGGATTCCTAAAATCTGACAAAAAGACCAAAACATGACCAGTGAGCATCCTTAATTCTAGGTTCATGTAGATTGATTATCAAAGATATTTCAAAACTTTGTCTAAAACTAAGTGGTTATCCTGAAATTGAACAAACAATAAACTAGAGGCTCCCAGGAGCCTGTATAGCTCACCTGGATACACCACTCTGCTGGGATAGGATGTAATGTGGACCTGTCAGATAGTTTTTAATGGGGACTATCCAAGAACTATTGTAATTTAGTTTGGTTCCAATTGGTATAGTAGTTTCATAAGAGTCAAATGTTAAATCATGTTCCCTGCTGGCAGTGTTCTTTCAGTTGGAGCATACATGTTGGATATAATTTTTTAAAGGGGACCACCCAAGGATCATTGTAACCAAGTGTGGTTCCAATTGGTACAGTAGATTCAGAAGAGAACTTAATTGATCTTTGAATGCATTTCTCCATTGGGTCCAATGTTAAACTATCATCCCTGCTGGTGGCCGTCTTGGATCAGGTTTGAACATGTCAGATACAATTTTTAAATTGGACCATCCAGACTATTGTGACCAAGTGTGGTTCAAATTAGCCCAGCGGTTTCAGAGGAGAAGATATTTGAATACATTTCCCCATTGGGTCCAATGTTAAACTATGTTCCCCATTGGTGGCCATCTTGGACCAGGTGTGGACATGTCCGATACCATTTTTAAATGGGACCAAAAGAAAATTGTTCAGAGAACAATTGCAAGGTCTTTCCCGTGTCAAATTGCAATTAAGGCTATTAAGCATGACTGTTGACCTTCTATTTTGACTTGTATGGTCAAAATATAGGACTGTCACAATGACCTTGACCATTGACCTTCGATTTTGACCTCTACAGCTCTAAAATAGGTCCCTGAACATAAATATGTATGGTTGCTAGATACTTTTCCATCGGTTACTAAGGACTTTTTCAATGACCTTCACCCTTGACCTTCCATTTTAACCTCTACGGCTCTATAGTGTCCTGAGCATAAATATATATGGTTGCTAGGTACTTTTCCATCGGTTACTAAGGACTTTTTCAATGACCTTGACCAATGACCTTTCTTTTTATCTCTACAGCTCTAAAAAAGATTCCTGAACATAAATATATATGGTTGCTAGGTAATTTTCTATCAGTTGCTAAGGACCTCTTCAATGACCTTGGCCTTCCATTTTGACCATGGTTGCTAGGTACTTTTCCATCGGTTGCTAAGGGCTTTTTCAATGACCTTGATCCCTGACTTTTGACCTTGGTACTAAAATGTAGATCTTTTGAAACTGATCTTTTTTTGTATTGACGTTTTCTTCATATCTATAATGGTTTTCGAGATTTCGTATAAAATAAACATGAGTCAAGGGCACTAACTCCTATAACTTCAGACCCAATGAGAAAAATTTAGATCTTGACAAGATAAACTTTTTCCCCAATATATTTCATCAGCTATTTGTTACGGTTTCTGAGTTATTCTCGTAACAATGTATAAGGTCAAAGGTCAAGTGCAACCTTGACCTTTGACCTTGGGGTCATTTTGAAGAATAAGACATCTGATGACTATTGGTGAACAGTTTATGAGTTTTGACCATATACGCGTTTCGTGTACTAAAATGTAGATCTTTTGAAACTGGTCTTTTTTGTATTAACATTTTCTTCATATCTATAATGGTTTTCGAGATATAGTATAAAACAAACATGCGTCAAGGGCAGTAACTCCTATATGGAGTCATCGTAGAACTTCAGTTCTTATGAGACAAATTTAGATCTTGACAAGATAAACATTTTTCCCAATACATTTCATCAGCTATCTCTTAAGGTTTCTGAGTTATTTCGATAACAAGGTCTGCGGTCAAAGGTCAAGGTCAAAATTAAAGTGCAACCTTGACCTTTGACCTTGGGGTCATTTTGAAGAATAAGACATCTGATGACTATTGATGAACAGTTTTAAATTAAGATTTGACCATGTCAATAGGTTATTTGGTCCTATGACCAATAGTGAAAGTCCCATGCCTGTACATGTCATAGTTTTCGAGTAAAAATTTTTTAGCGAAAACTGCTTTTCATTAAGGGGACATAACTTCTATTACGACATTTGAAATCCTTTCGGTTTTGTGTCATGAAGCATGCAGTCGATAAACCAAACACTTTTGCAATTTAAACTTAACTTCTATCTCTTATCGTTCATGAAATATAAGGCAAAACATATTAAAATGTTGAAAATTTGACAAAAAAAGGGCAATAACTCCAAGGTGGCTATTCTGATTTATAAAAAAATCAGAGGGTATGTTGATCTTGACATGCTGAACATTTTTGCAATAAAACTTAACCTCTATCTCTAATACTTTTCAAAATATACGACAAAATGTATAAAAAAATTGAAAATTTCACTAAAAAAGGGCAATAACTCCAAGATGGGTATTCCAATTAACTTCAAAATTGCAGGGTAGGTAGATCTTGCCGTGTTGATCATTTTTACCACATGTCAGATTTTCGATATCTGTACTGGTTTTTGAGTTATTAACCAAAAACAGCAATTTACCCCTATGTTCTATATATAGTAACAGCGGCCATGTTGTTTCTTCCATGGACTCATCGGATACAATTTTGAAACTAGGTACCCTGGTGATGATTCAGACCAAGCTTGGTTTATATTGGCTCAGCAGTTTCAGAGGAGAAGATTTTTTAAAAAGTTTACGACGGACGACGGACGGACGCCGACGGACGCCAAGTGATGGCAATAGCTCACATGACCCTTCGGGTCAGGTGAGCTAAAAATCATTGCAGTTCTACAACAATAATCAATGATATTTATGGAATTCTTGATATATACACAATTGGTATTCAATATGTTTGTTGAATAAGAGATTTTAATTTGGTGGATCTTGCAATATGCAGATACAATTTGTAAACTTGTCTTTAAGGCCTGTTTCGAAATTTTATCGATATATATCTTATGTATTTTCCATGTATAAGGTAGCTAGCGCCTGGATGGTTTTGCCAATGAGCAAAGTACTCCTGATTTCTGGCTTTTATTTGATATTTTGTTTGATTATTTTTAAAATTATTCTTTGTTTAACTAAAATAATCTAGACCATAGAAATACTTTATATTTCCAATATTTTATAGCCTTCCCTTTTGACCGTACAGATAACGGTCTAACTGGTGACTGATAAATTAATGTGCCTGCCAAAATTATCATTGTATTTTCTTGCTTCAAGACATTTGTCAGTGCTTAGTTCTTTTGTCAGTGCATAGTTCTATTCTTTCTTAGGTAACATATGTCATAACGTAGACCGGCGTCACACGTCTCCAGAAATGAAATGAATTTTCTGTTTATTGCAAGTACGTGTCGTTAAACTTTTAAGTATTTTATTTTTTCTTTCTATTTTTATGTAACTAGGCCTCATTTTACAACCGATTGCATGAGTTTTCTTCCGCCACGACGAACACATTAAGCGCAAACAATGCAAATTACAAAATGTCAAACACGTTCAAATAAAAAATAAATGAACTAACAAATAAGATACGTGTAGAATTAACCACGTATAGTTATTTGATATACTTAACAAAAATGCACCATCTCTATTCAAACCTCTGGAATAAACATTTTGCATTCGTACAGAAGGATAACATGAAAGGTCAACAATGACATACCAATCAATGAACGGCACCAGTCGACAGATCTCATACAAAACAATAACATAAAAGAACACAAGACAAAAACAGAAACAACAGGGAGTCAGTATACATATATACTGACTTGGTACACACACTGGGTAGTGATTGGGTTTTATGGGTTCCCAAATCAACCCTTTATCTGTCCTGACCCTCTGGTGTATAAAAGCCAATTACAATATCATTACATTTTAAGAAATTTTAAGACTAATTGATTTTTTTCTCAAGTAGTCATTTTGTAAACACCAGATCCCATGCAGACTTTTGATTTAAGAAAACCATACTCTCACTAAGAAATCAGAATTTTGAGCAAGTGCTGAATAATTAGATTTTGTGTGCTGAGCAACTATTACTGCTATAATTTACAATTGACACGTTCCATGTAAAAACAACTTAAGCATATATTGCACAAAAACACCTCGTCTATGTTGCTTAATTTGGTTACAAGTTTAATTTGTTTTCATCGTGACTTAACTACTATACATAACATAGTTAAAGGAGACTGATTAATATTAATTCAAGGTTCATCTAAATTGATTATTAAAGATGTTTCGAAACTTTGTCTAAAATACAGTGGTTTTCCTGAAATTAAACAAAACAATCAAATATCATTGCAGCTCTATAACAAACCAATGAAACAACGAAAAACTAAAATTAATCAAATTTTGTATCTGTAAATGATACAATAATTAATGATATATATGTTATTCTCAATATGTACAAGTGTATTGGTATTCAATAAGCTTGTTGTATAGAGATCTTAGTTTGGTGGACCTTCAAATTTGGTCTCTAAATGTCTGTTTTATCGGACGATGGTTACTCATACGCTTTGTAGAAATGATTGGGACCTTATCATAATTATTGTTGTATGGATATATGGTACATTGCAGGCACTTATCTGTTAAACAAAAAACTCTCAGTAAAATGTCATAAGGATTTCGGTAAATTTTGACATTCCGTTTATTGGAGAATTCATATTGCATTTCGGGCTGAGAAGGCTTGTGATGTATACTGTATCTCAAAAGGTTACTTTGTAGGTTTGGCATCAATGTACTAGTAAATCACACATTTTTATGAAAAAAATATGTGATGTTTTAGGGACGAGATCAAAAGTTCAATGTAGGATAACTTAATTCACATAGTTTTTTCACTGACCCCCCCCCCCCCCCGCTCTTAACTTATTTTGGGAAAAATTGATTGACCAATATGGGCATATGCTTTGAGAGTATACTTTTTGTATCGTGGGTCATGTTTTTCCTTAACAATGTATGTGTGTTCTGTATATTGACTAGGACATCACTTGAATCCGTATTTTTCAATCCGAAAATCGATGTCGGATAACAAAACTTGCAGCGGTTTTTATCCTACACTGAACTTTTGATCTCGTCCCTTAGATAACTGGAACACTGGTTATATGATATGAAATATAATTAAGTGACAGAGATTATGTTAAAAACTGCTAAATGCTCCTGTTAAGAATTCGCTGTAACATTATTCCTTAGTGTGTTTGTTTAATTCTATTTATTACATGCTCTAATTCCGCTCTGAATCTCTGTCATATCAAATATTAGATTTTTCAACATCTACATACATATCAAACCGGAAATATTTCATTGAATCACATTCCCCAAATTTTGAAATTACTCCGCATATTGTAAAAATAGACAATAACCATTTGTTATGAATTAGAGAGATAAGTGGGCGTACTAATGTAACCAATGAAAATACAATTAGTGCAACGGAAGCATCCTTTTCCTCCGACTATGTTTCATTTATCTAATAATGAACTTATTTACATCATCTTTATAATGTTAGGACTCCTATGTCTCCGCTGTGGATACAAGAGCCTGTGCCTACATACAACAAGACATAGATGCCATTGAAAGAGTCCAAAGAAGAGCAGCTCGATACACCACCAATAAATACAGGAACACCTCAAGTGTCACTGATATGCTCCACCATCTTGAGTGGGAGCCCTTATCTCATAGAAGAAAAAACGCCCGCTTCACAATGCTCTTTAAAGAAGTTAATAACCAGGCCTGGGCGCCATAAAAGTTGAGAATATTCTTAAGTCTAAGAATTTTCTTAAATATGGGGATACTCGAATGTGATTGGCTGAGAATGGAAATTTGAGTAAAATTTTCTTTACTCAGCAAAAATAGTTCTTTATGGCGCCCAGGCCAGGTTGCTATTCCACACTCAAACAGACTCACACCACACAACAGGCAAACACGACATAACAATTCTAACAGTTTAGAAATTCCTCAGTGCAGATCAGAGTAAAGAAAAAAGTCATTCTTTCCCAAAACCAACAACGAATGGAACACCTTACTAGATACAGTCATCAAATCTGACACAGTGGACTCTTTCAAACAGAACTTTTAAAAATGCGAGAAATTACATAAAACTACTCATTATTAACTTCTTTGTATATACATGTATCATTTATATGTATTCCAAATTTTTGTATATATGCAGATATGCACACCTCCCTATGACATTCTTGCAACCAGCTGAAAGTGGTATAGATAGATAAGTAAGTAAGTAAGTAAGTAAGAAAGATAGATAGATAGATAGATAGATAGATAGATACATACATACATACATACATACATAGATACATAGATGTGAAGTCAGCTCAGCTGAAATTATGAGGATGTACCTATACACCGAATGTCGGTTTGTTATAGTTGTTACAAAATGACACAAATAAAAATATAGCCATTAAACATTTTCAGATTTAGAAAATAAACAACAGAACGAGAAAGTCAACATATGATTAAATATCAATATGAGAAAAAAATTGGGGGAAAAGGTCAAAATTTGACTACTAAATCTTTTATTTGTACAAAAAAATCAAGTTGATGGACACATTTAAGTGGTTAATCAGACAATATGGTACTAACACAAGTAACAGAAATTAATGAAAAAAAATTTCTACATTGGGTATTGTGGTGAATGTGTTGGTTGTAAGGGAGGTATGAATGCAATGTTTCCTCTTAACATTTTATTTGATTTCTCAACGTTATTTGAATTATATACTTGGTTATTTGGTCGGAGCAACATAGAGTTTGCTTCCAATTCATTGAAGATCGTGTGGTGACCACTGTCTTTTTTGTGTTAAATTCGGAGATCGGAATTTGTCTTCTTGACATTTTACTCCATAACGTTCTTTCTCATATTCAATTAACAAGTTGAAAAATTATGGAACGCCGTAACTGTCTTATGTGGTGAAAAGTATTTATATTCGGTGGTTCCGTCTTTATATGCGGTGCTTTTATATTTATGTGCGGTAGTTTCGTCTTCATATGCGGTGCTTTTGTCTTTATATGCGGTAGTTTTGTCTTTATATGCGGTGGTTTCGTATTTTAATGCGTGCTTTCGTCTTAATATGCGGTGCTTTTATCTTTATATGCGGTGGTTTCGTCTTTATATACGGTGCTTTTATCTTTATATGCGGTGGTTTCGTCTTTATATACGGTGCTTTTATATCTAAACGTGGTAGTTCCGTCTTTATATGCGGTGCCTTTGTCTTTATATGCGATGGTTTCGTATTTATATGCGGTGCTTTTGTCGTTATATGCGGTGATTTCGTATTTATATGCGGCGCTTTTGTCTTTATGTACGGTGGTTTCGTATTTATATGCGGTGCTTTTGTCTTTATATGCGGTGATTTCGTCTTTATATGCGGTGCTTTTGTCTTTATATGCGGTGATTTCGTCTTTATATGCGGTGCTTTTGTCTTTATATGCGGTGGTTTCGTATTTATATGCGGTAGTTCCGTCTTTATATGCGGTGCTTTTGTCTTTATATGCGGTATGTTTGTCTTTATGTGTAAACACCGTTATATGCTGTCCAAATTTCTTTATATGCTGATAAAAATCATACCAATGTGTGCTTGACTTTTCCTTGAACTTTTAGACATGTCTTGATGTGTATAAGCATTCCTCAAGACATTTTGTAACCAGTCAAGGACAAATAACCGCAATTGTGATGAAATGGATGAAATTTTAAAAGAATTGGGTCTTGAAAGACTTGTAAAGTTGTTTCAAATGGAAATAGTTACACCAGACATTATTGGAAAGCTATCAATTGCTCAAATGGATACATGGGCGTAAATGAAAGGGCTGACATGATGAAAAAATAACAATCCAAAGATACTAATATTAAATATAGTCAATTTATACTATGCTGTATACGACGCATTTCAAGGAGTCACCTCTCATCAGCAGCATTAAAACCGAAACATTTGGAAGACCAAAAACCAACCTTATATTAAACAAGAAGTACTCAACCAAAAATACCGAAATAGGAAGCCAAATTTCAGCTAAGGAGATCTACCATGTGCAATACAAGGAATGAACCCTTAGTATTTCTATTATTTTTGAATTTTGCTAAATACTGGTAATTTCCGTAACAAATCAATGAATAATCATGTCAGACAAGTCTGACGACTGGGTTGGCGAATACCCTCGGGGACCTAGGGTCCACCAGCAGAGGCATCATCCCAGGAGTTTCAAAATAACAATCCAAAGATACTAATATTAAATATAGTCAATTTATACTATGCTGTATACGACGCATTTCAAGGAGTCACCTCTCATCAGCAGCATTAAAACCGAAACATTTGGAAGACCAAAAACCAACCTTATATTAAACAAGAAGTACTCAACCAAAAATACCGAAATAGGAAGCCAAATTTCAGCTAAGGAGATCTACCATGTGCAATACAAGGAATGAACCCTTAGTATTTCTATTATTTTTGAATTTTGCTAAATACTGGTAATTTCCGTAACAAATCAATGAATAATCATGTCAGACAAGTCTGACGACTGGGTTGGCGAATACCCTCGGGGACCTAGGGTCCACCAGCAGAGGCATCATCCCAGGAGTTTCAAAATAACAATCCAAAGATACTAATATTAAATATAGTCAATTTATACTATGCTGTATACGACGCATTTCAAGGAGTCACCTCTCATCAGCAGCATTAAAACCGAAACATTTGGAAGACCAAAAACCAACCTTATATTAAACAAGAAGTACTCAACCAAAAATACCGAAATAGGAAGCCAAATTTCAGCTAAGGAGATCTACCATGTGCAATACAAGGAATGAACCCTTAGTATTTCTATTATTTTTGAATTTTGCTAAATACTGGTAATTTCCGTAACAAATCAATGAATAATCATGTCAGACAAGTCTGACGACTGGGTTGGCGAATACCCTCGGGGACCTAGGGTCCACCAGCAGAGGCATCATCCCAGGAGTTTCAAAATAACAATCCAAAGATACTAATATTAAATATAGTCAATTTATACTATGCTGTATACGACGCATTTCAAGGAGTCACCTCTCATCAGCAGCATTAAAACCGAAACATTTGGAAGACCAAAAACCAACCTTATATTAAACAAGAAGTACTCAACCAAAAATACCGAAATAGGAAGCCAAATTTCAGCTAAGGAGATCTACCATGTGCAATACAAGGAATGAACCCTTAGTATTTCTATTATTTTTGAATTTTGCTAAATACTGGTAATTTCCGTAACAAATCAATGAATAATCATGTCAGACAAGTCTGACGACTGGGTTGGCGAATACCCTCGGGGACCTAGGGTCCACCAGCAGAGGCATCATCCCAGGAGTTTCAAAATAACAATCCAAAGATACTAATATTAAATATAGTCAATTTATACTATGCTGTATACGACGCATTTCAAGGAGTCACCTCTCATCAGCAGCATTAAAACCGAAACATTTGGAAGACCAAAAACCAACCTTATATTAAACAAGAAGTACTCAACCAAAAATACCGAAATAGGAAGCCAAATTTCAGCTAAGGAGATCTACCATGTGCAATACAAGGAATGAACCCTTAGTATTTCTATTATTTTTGAATTTTGCTAAATACTGGTAATTTCCGTAACAAATCAATGAATAATCATGTCAGACAAGTCTGACGACTGGGTTGGCGAATACCCTCGGGGACCTAGGGTCCACCAGCAGAGGCATCATCCCAGGAGTTTCAAAATAACAATCCAAAGATACTAATATTAAATATAGTCAATTTATACTATGCTGTATACGACGCATTTCAAGGAGTCACCTCTCATCAGCAGCATTAAAACCGAAACATTTGGAAGACCAAAAACCAACCTTATATTAAACAAGAAGTACTCAACCAAAAATACCGAAATAGGAAGCCAAATTTCAGCTAAGGAGATCTACCATGTGCAATACAAGGAATGAACCCTTAGTATTTCTATTATTTTTGAATTTTGCTAAATACTGGTAATTTCCGTAACAAATCAATGAATAATCATGTCAGACAAGTCTGACGACTGGGTTGGCGAATACCCTCGGGGACCTAGGGTCCACCAGCAGAGGCATCATCCCAGGAGTTTCAAAATAACAATCCAAAGATACTAATATTAAATATAGTCAATTTATACTATGCTGTATACGACGCATTTCAAGGAGTCACCTCTCATCAGCAGCATTAAAACCGAAACATTTGGAAGACCAAAAACCAACCTTATATTAAACAAGAAGTACTCAACCAAAAATACCGAAATAGGAAGCCAAATTTCAGCTAAGGAGATCTACCATGTGCAATACAAGGAATGAACCCTTAGTATTTCTATTATTTTTGAATTTTGCTAAATACTGGTAATTTCCGTAACAAATCAATGAATAATCATGTCAGACAAGTCTGACGACTGGGTTGGCGAATACCCTCGGGGACCTAGGGTCCACCAGCAGAGGCATCATCCCAGGAGTTTCAAAATAACAATCCAAAGATACTAATATTAAATATAGTCAATTTATACTATGCTGTATACGACGCATTTCAAGGAGTCACCTCTCATCAGCAGCATTAAAACCGAAACATTTGGAAGACCAAAAACCAACCTTATATTAAACAAGAAGTACTCAACCAAAAATACCGAAATAGGAAGCCAAATTTCAGCTAAGGAGATCTACCATGTGCAATACAAGGAATGAACCCTTAGTATTTCTATTATTTTTGAATTTTGCTAAATACTGGTAATTTCCGTAACAAATCAATGAATAATCATGTCAGACAAGTCTGACGACTGGGTTGGCGAATACCCTCGGGGACCTAGGGTCCACCAGCAGAGGCATCATCCCAGGAGTTTCAAAATAACAATCCAAAGATACTAATATTAAATATAGTCAATTTATACTATGCTGTATACGACGCATTTCAAGGAGTCACCTCTCATCAGCAGCATTAAAACCGAAACATTTGGAAGACCAAAAACCAACCTTATATTAAACAAGAAGTACTCAACCAAAAATACCGAAATAGGAAGCCAAATTTCAGCTAAGGAGATCTACCATGTGCAATACAAGGAATGAACCCTTAGTATTTCTATTATTTTTGAATTTTGCTAAATACTGGTAATTTCCGTAACAAATCAATGAATAATCATGTCAGACAAGTCTGACGACTGGGTTGGCGAATACCCTCGGGGACCTAGGGTCCACCAGCAGAGGCATCATCCCAGGAGTTTCAAAATAACAATCCAAAGATACTAATATTAAATATAGTCAATTTATACTATGCTGTATACGACGCATTTCAAGGAGTCACCTCTCATCAGCAGCATTAAAACCGAAACATTTGGAAGACCAAAAACCAACCTTATATTAAACAAGAAGTACTCAACCAAAAATACCGAAATAGGAAGCCAAATTTCAGCTAAGGAGATCTACCATGTGCAATACAAGGAATGAACCCTTAGTATTTCTATTATTTTTGAATTTTGCTAAATACTGGTAATTTCCGTAACAAATCAATGAATAATCATGTCAGACAAGTCTGACGACTGGGTTGGCGAATACCCTCGGGGACCTAGGGTCCACCAGCAGAGGCATCATCCCAGGAGTTTCAAAATAACAATCCAAAGATACTAATATTAAATATAGTCAATTTATACTATGCTGTATACGACGCATTTCAAGGAGTCACCTCTCATCAGCAGCATTAAAACCGAAACATTTGGAAGACCAAAAACCAACCTTATATTAAACAAGAAGTACTCAACCAAAAATACCGAAATAGGAAGCCAAATTTCAGCTAAGGAGATCTACCATGTGCAATACAAGGAATGAACCCTTAGTATTTCTATTATTTTTGAATTTTGCTAAATACTGGTAATTTCCGTAACAAATCAATGAATAATCATGTCAGACAAGTCTGACGACTGGGTTGGCGAATACCCTCGGGGACCTAGGGTCCACCAGCAGAGGCATCATCCCAGGAGTTTCAAAATAACAATCCAAAGATACTAATATTAAATATAGTCAATTTATACTATGCTGTATACGACGCATTTCAAGGAGTCACCTCTCATCAGCAGCATTAAAACCGAAACATTTGGAAGACCAAAAACCAACCTTATATTAAACAAGAAGTACTCAACCAAAAATACCGAAATAGGAAGCCAAATTTCAGCTAAGGAGATCTACCATGTGCAATACAAGGAATGAACCCTTAGTATTTCTATTATTTTTGAATTTTGCTAAATACTGGTAATTTCCGTAACAAATCAATGAATAATCATGTCAGACAAGTCTGACGACTGGGTTGGCGAATACCCTCGGGGACCTAGGGTCCACCAGCAGAGGCATCATCCCAGGAGTTTCAAAATAACAATCCAAAGATACTAATATTAAATATAGTCAATTTATACTATGCTGTATACGACGCATTTCAAGGAGTCACCTCTCATCAGCAGCATTAAAACCGAAACATTTGGAAGACCAAAAACCAACCTTATATTAAACAAGAAGTACTCAACCAAAAATACCGAAATAGGAAGCCAAATTTCAGCTAAGGAGATCTACCATGTGCAATACAAGGAATGAACCCTTAGTATTTCTATTATTTTTGAATTTTGCTAAATACTGGTAATTTCCGTAACAAATCAATGAATAATCATGTCAGACAAGTCTGACGACTGGGTTGGCGAATACCCTCGGGGACCTAGGGTCCACCAGCAGAGGCATCATCCCAGGAGTTTCAAAATAACAATCCAAAGATACTAATATTAAATATAGTCAATTTATACTATGCTGTATACGACGCATTTCAAGGAGTCACCTCTCATCAGCAGCATTAAAACCGAAACATTTGGAAGACCAAAAACCAACCTTATATTAAACAAGAAGTACTCAACCAAAAATACCGAAATAGGAAGCCAAATTTCAGCTAAGGAGATCTACCATGTGCAATACAAGGAATGAACCCTTAGTATTTCTATTATTTTTGAATTTTGCTAAATACTGGTAATTTCCGTAACAAATCAATGAATAATCATGTCAGACAAGTCTGACGACTGGGTTGGCGAATACCCTCGGGGACCTAAACTTCGTTTGCGGTGTTTGACTTTCGGAAGTGACCAGCCTCACAAGAAAACTAACCAGGAATTCGAAATTCCTAAAGAATGCATTAAAAGCTCACTTGAAAGCAATTTTTCGATTTCGGACATCAGCAATATGCTCTCCGTATCTGAAAGTAATATTTATTGACGGTTGGTATACCGTAACGTCGGGTATACCACGTGGGAGTACCACCCTCCGAACTTGTAACTCTTAATTTGCTTCACTATTACAGTGAAAACTACTACTATGCTATGTATGGCATTCAGTATAATATAACATATACTGCCTTTAGTTGAGGGTGGTGTGCCAGATCACTACACCCAAATTCTAATATGGCTTCCCATATTAGTTTTGTTAACAAAAGTGTGTACTAATTAGCACAATGATGCTTGACACATGCGCATAATTTTTTTTTATTATATGCCCGTTTTTTTTGTATATTAAACAAAAAATTATTTTATAAAAGCCCCAATTATTTTTTCCAGTCGTCAAACGTTTGTAAAAATTGACTCGGTCCCACAGTCCGAAAGATGCCTACCCCCATACAAAACCTCGAAAAACTCTCTAAAATTGGACTAACGGCCAAAAAACAAATTTAGTCTTCAAACCCTTGGTAACGACAGGTAGCCCTACATGTGCCCCATCTGCCAATACCCAGGGTTTAGTGGTTAAATTCATTTTTTGGCCTACATGGCAATTTTATAGTTTTTTGAGGTTTGGTATTGGGGGGGGCACCTTTCGAACTGTGGGGCCGTGTCTGTTTGTACAAACGTTTGACGGCTGGAGAAACTTAGATTGGGCACATGTAGGGCTACAGGTCCGTTTTTCTTTTTTTGGCCGGAAGGCCAATTATGTAGTGTTTATTATTTGGTTTGGTATGGGAAAGGGGTAAGAACCTTTTGGACCGTATAGCCGAGCCAATTTATAAATTGTCTATTTTCTGTTCTTCAAGATGTTTGAGAAAAGTAGAAAGGTTAATTTTGAGAAGAAGATCTTCAATTGAATTTCTCTCCATCCCGATAGAATTCTGTTTTGCTGTGTTGCTGATGAATTCGGACGGTACCAGTTCTTTGTTTTTAATGATTACAACATGTGTACAATAGTACAAGGTCATAAAAAAGTGTCAGCCACTGCTAAGAATAATTATTGTTCGGGTCATTGACTCAACGACCTCTATTAAGAACCACCGACTTTAAAAAAAAAACATAACACAGATATTGGCAAAAATATCTAACAAATGACTATTACTGTGTATGAGAAACAAAGGTTATATACTCATTATATTTAAATTCTATTTTATTTGTATAAAAAAATCATTTTTCGAAATGCTTCCATACAATAAGGAAGGTCTAAAAGTTCAAGGAAAAGTCATAAGTCGTGCACGAATTTATACGATATTGATCAGCATATAACGAAGTTTGGACAGCATACAACGAAGTTATGACAACATATAAAGAAGTTTTGACAGCATATAAAGAAGTTTGGACAGCACATAAAGAAGTTTTGACAGCATATAAAGAAGTTTATACATGAAGACAAAAGCACCGCATATGAAGACAAAATCACCGCATATAAAGACGGAACTACCGCATATAAATACGAAACTACCGCATATAAAGACGAAAGCACCGCATATAAATACAAAACCACCGCAAATAATGACAAAAGCAACGCATATAAAGACGGAACTACCGCATATAAAGACAAAAGCACAGCATATAAAGACGAAACTACCGCACATAAATATAAAAGCACCGCATATAAAGACGGAACCACCGAATATAAATACTTTTCACCACATAAGACAGTTACGGCGTTCCATAAAAAATTATCAGTATATTCCTATCAACTATATAAACAATCGTTTAAAGGCACTTAATTTTGAAAGTAATATAAATTGTATCAATTTGTGTATTGAGTATTGAAAATGAATATACGGTTTGTGACTTTTTATGGCGAATGGATTTAATTTGTGACTGTTTGTCCCAAAAAATTTTGTGTCTTTTCTAACAAAGTGATTTTAAAATTTGAACATTTTAAACCACTTAGTAAGATCCATTGACATTTGATATGTGGCATCTGTCGGTTTATTCTCTCTATGGTTTACATATCATGTATGGTGACAATCTATGGAAAATCTATTCTAGAATTATTTTTCCTTTCGCAGCAGAACCTACACACGATTTAACTTGTCTTAGGGTTTTTATTTCATTTGTAATACTTGGTGTGAGAGTAGTCTTTTAAAAAAGGGTTGCTCAAATATATTCCTTTTGGGGATGTACCAAACTTTATTGAAATATCACACATTCGTCCGATTAATGTTTTCCAAATGAAATAGAGTATGAAATGAAGCTTTCATTAATATTTGTATACGTACATGTATACCAAAATAAAAAGATTTTGTCATTTAATAGTTGACAAAGTGTTCCTCAATATTACATAGTTTATCAAGTGTATTTCTTGGTATATTTCCATATAGTATTCCCTTCAGTGTTACCAAGTTAAGAAATGAAAGTGTAGTCAGTGGCGGGAACCAACGCTAAAATGTAATGTATAAAATAAACTGATTCTAAGGATTGTTTTGTTTGTCATTATTCCTCGAAAAACCATGACGTATAACTGAAAGATTTGTAAATAGTAAAACTGATTTGGCATAACAATTAACCCCATCCGATCGACAGACCTTTAGACAAAAACACCAAAGAACATAAAACACAATGTTGCATAACTTTTTCTTCGCACTTATCACCGAATTTGAAAATTTGGACCCCCTTTTGGAGAATTATGAAGCCTGTTCTATTTTGAGTAAAACCGGGTGAAAGCACAGTGTCAGTTCCACACAATTTCCCTACGTCGGGACCGTACCAAATTATTTGAGTACTTTTCCTCTTTGCTTCATGAAGTACTTTGTTGTGGCAGTAATTAGGTGTGATCCATTACTAAGTTGTGCGCTAATCGTTTCCATGAATAAATTTTGTAAGCACCATCCATGATCGACCATTAATCTTTCAACTGAGAGTTTCACTACCCTTGCAAAACAATTACCAGATTTGATCAACATCTTGTTTTTTATGAGTTGCGTTACGGATATTTCCGAATAATTTCAAGATCCGTTTGTGAATTTTTTCTTTCAATGGTAATACAACTTACTTATAGTTATGTTGACGCATCAGATGCCCCTCTGAGGGATTTTGTATCTGTTTAAAATAAATCATTAAAGAAAAGGGAAATGTTTTTGACGTTATCTTTTGTGAGATTACTTATAGACCGTACAATAAACGTGGTTTTTAATAGATTTCAACTAATGCTGGATTGTGAACTCTGTTTGAAACTAGGCTCACCTGGATTAAATTTGGAAATAACGGTAATAAATGCGGTTTTGTTAATGATTGTGGTCAATAGACAATTGGATCATCTACTGCTGCCAAACTGTGTGTAAACTGGATCAAGTTTTACAGAAGGCTTAATGAAGTGCAATTTCCAAACCCGTTATATGTTAGTCGCCATCATAGTTGATTGTCAAAGGATAAATATCCAAAAAGAAGACATCACCAGAATCATTGTTGCAAAGTTAGTTCCCTTTCACTCAGTGATTTCAGTTAGATCTTTATGTAAATTGTATAGATGGGTCCTATTTTTAAGTAAGTTCAGGTATAGAATCCATCGTGGTATGTGTGTCAGAATCACAAGACCTGCTGTAGTGACCGTCTTGGTAAGCATTTCATTTTATGAGCTACAATTCTGAAAGAAGGCTTCCTAATGAGCATTTCTGCCAGCTTGGTTCCAACAGGCCAAGTGGTTTGAGATAATATTTTTAAATAAATTTCCCATTGGGTCCTAATTGTTCAACTAATTTCAGCTGTTGCGGCCATCTTCGTTGACAGTACTGGTCATAGGACATACTTCAGAAAGAGAACAATCTCGAGATATATTACTGCCAAATCTGGTTCCAGTTGACCAAGTGGTTTCAGACAAGATTTTTAAATGAATTTTCCCATAGGGTCCTAAGTTAAACTAAGTTCGGCTTTAGTGGCCATCTTTGTTGATAATCTGGATCATCAGACAAAATTATGCCGGAAAGAGTACCATTTCTGCCAAGTCTGGTTCCAATTAATCCGCTGGTTTTAGACAAGAAAATTTTTAATGCATTTTCGAGTAGTAGTCCAGTCAATCAAGCATAAATTTGACCCTAACCTTAACATAATTGCAACAGAAGATTTTTAAGTTTTAATCTTTAGCATTATACCTCAAATATACACAGAAAAAAGTCTAACAAAATCTAACTTGAGGAAGACTAAAAAATCACGATTTTAAAATTCCTATGGAGATTTGCATTGAAAATGGGAGATAACTCTGCAAAAAAGGCAGAAATATCAATAAAAATTTATACAAAATTTTACCGCTTCTTTTCAGCAGAATGTATTGATTCTTGATATTTTAGCCGTCTTTAGAGTATAACAAACAACTCTAAAGGTGTTTTTATATCTTTTATCAAGCTACAACCTAGATTTCGTAATTCATTAGTTGACCATTTATTAAATTTTTCAACATGTCAAGGTAAAGAATCTCAAATTTAATAAAAATAATTAAGCATACAT
Organism: Mytilisepta virgata; assembly: GCA_028015205.1. Classification (NCBI taxonomy): domain Eukaryota; kingdom Metazoa; phylum Mollusca; class Bivalvia; order Mytilida; family Mytilidae; genus Mytilisepta; species Mytilisepta virgata. Next base: position 75,380,373 of record CM051519.1, read on the forward strand.
TATTCTTTTTGTGGTTTAAAGTTTCTTTAAACAAGGTAGATGCTGAACAAATATAATTTACAGATATAAACAATACCAAAATTTCACATTATTTTTTCAAAATGGTCACAAAGCCACAAATTTGCAATTTCTTTAATGAAAAATGCGCAAAAAAAAAAAAAATAAAAATACCCATAACACTTCGGCTTTGTACATTTCACGAGCAGAAGATTATATAATATAGTCAAATACGAACTTATAACCCCATCAAAGTATCATACTTTACACGAATTTTAAGAAAATCAACAAAAACCTGACAAAAAAAAAGACTCATTTTTGCACAGTTATCTCCCCTTTCCAATGTTAATTTCCATAGGAAATTAAAAATGCTGATTTTGAGTTTTCCCCAAGTTAGAATTTATGGGACTTTTTTCTGTGTATATTTGGGGCTTAATGCTATAGATTAGAACTAAAACATTTTCTTTCGCAATTAGTTTGAGGTTAAAACTTTGTTTGACTGGACTATAGGGCCCTATGTATAACTAATTTCGGCGTTGGCCGCCATTGTGATTGACATTCTGGGTCATCAGACACAATTCTGAAAATTTGGTCCCATTTGGCATAGTGGTTTCAGAAGAAAGTATACGAGGACGATAGATGCAAAGCTGAGCTATAAAGTGAACGAACTTAAAAAAACTTTCAAATCCATAAAACCGAAGGAAATTGATCTCCATGGTCAAATTATGGATTCTTATTTTTAATCGGTTCTATTTGCGTGATCTTATTCTCTAGAAGTACGAGGTTACTAACCTGATCTGCACGATTTATATGACTTTCATATACAGTCTCCTTCTAATGCTACAACTTAGATGGCTTCTATTTGTAATGCATTTTTCTAACTGGTTTTATTCCAAACATCTCATTAAAAACTACTTGAAGAAGTGAACTAAAACGCGAAAGCATTCATTTAGAAAAGGGTTTTCAAAGAATTCATTCCTTCCCTCCCTCCCACACACACAAAAAAAAACACCAAACTTGCATAGCCCGTGCACAATTTTTATACCAGATTTGACATTTTACAGTTTTTGCCATGAGCCTTAGTGGTGAGGTATGATTCTAGATGATTTCTGCCAGATCTTCTTCGTAAAACTTTGGCAAAAAAAAAAAAAAATGAAACTTGGTTGGAGGTACCTACCCTACAGGGTATATGTCTCTAATGAACACAGTTTGCCTACAATCTAACAAGTCGCATTTTGTGTATAAAATGACGTTGAATTTCCTCATTTTTTTTCAAATAAACTGATTCTAAGGATTGTTTTTGTTTGTCATTATTCCTCGAAAAACCATGACGTATAACTGAAAGATTTGTAAATAGTAAAACTGATTTGGCATAACAATTAACCCCATCCGATCGACAGACCTTTAGACAAAAACACCAAAGAACATAAAACACAAATATAGAATCAACAATCACAGTAGTCTATATTAGTACAGGCACTTAGTACTGGTGGGGTTAAACCGGTTTTATGTTGCACAGTAGTATCAAAATGTACTTGTTAAAACTGGCTAAGGATCGAAATGCTCATAGCTACTGGTCGGATACAGTCTCCCTATTAAATGACATGCTTGTAGTGTACTGATTAGCAATGCAAGTACATCCACTAAGCCTCTACATAGTGTGACTCGTGGCATTCCAAACCCCAATATAAACTACTGAAGAAGACAATCGTTAAACAGTTTTGAGGCAAAAAAGAAAAATTGAATACCAAATTCATTTTACCTTGTGATATGCTTTAATAAACCTATACAACTTGCTCTGGCACAATTTATTTCTATTTAAAAATGCCTGAAATAACAGATATTTGTAAAAAAACAATAATTGTCTTAATTTCCATTAGGATCTACTACTACTTGTTCAAACCCTTTTTTCACACTATTGCAGTAAAATATAAAACTATCTAATATGAACTGATTTAAAAAAAAGATGAAGATATATCAACTAACTGCTGGTAATTAAACAAATCTATGAGAACACATAAGTATCAAAAAGTGAGTTACACATGCCAAAGTATAATTAGGTATGGAAATAAACATTTATAAAAATAACTAGAATACTGACAATGTCAGAAAGGGCCCGGTCGGCTTGTGTGATTGAACTCAATCAAAAACACTTCAAAATCTAGTTGTGATTTCATACATTCATTTTATCTATCAAAAAGCATGAAGCTGTTGCCAAATACAAAGAAGGTGTTACATACTGTTACAGAGTACTTAAATAAGGGTTTTATGCCATGTGGTGATATTGTAGGACACTAGTTTATTAAAATATCCACATAAATCTGTTTATGGTCACTGTAAAGTCCAATTTTCCTCAAAACTGAAAGGGACCTTCCTTTGGTGAAGTCCAATATTGTGTATAAAAATCATAAAAATCTGTGAAGGCAATCTTAAGTTATCACACACAAAGGAAATGCTTATGGACAGACTGATTACTATAGGGCACTGCCATGGATGGCCCTAATAAAAAAATTTAAAAAAATGTAAGTCTACTAAATTTAGAAAAAAAAATTTCAAAAATTCCTTAGAAAAATTAAGAGGCTGTCTAACACACCCACTTACCTCTCTAATTCATGACAATTGGTTATTGTCAAATTTTTACAGAAGGTGATTCGATGAAATATTTACCAGTTGATGTGTTTGTACAACTCCATTTAGATATATGCAATTATAGTTCAAACATTTGTTCTGAACTAATATTGGCTATGAAAGAGATTGAAAATTAGTTCACAGCTGATTTTGCAGCTATACTCATATTTATATAATTAACAATAGAATGGTTCATTCCTTGTATTGCACATGGTAGATCTCCTTAGCTGAAATTTGGCTTCCTATTTCGGTATGTTTGGTTATGAGTACTTCTTGCTTTAAAATAAGTTTGGTTTTTGGTCTTCCAAATGTTTCGGTTTTAATGCTGCTGATGAGAGGTAACTCCTTGAAATGTGTCGTATTCAGCATAGTATAAATTTACTATATCTAATATTAGTATCTTTGGATTGTTATTTTTAAACAATCATAGTATGGAAATATTACAGTTTTTATGAAACAAAACATAATAACGGGAATATTTAACATTATCGATTGTTATGCATGCGAGACATAAGCAGGTGTGTCTACATGACAACAAAACAGACTTTCCTTTAGAGGCATCTACCTAACCCCCCCCCCCCCCCCCCCCCCCATACATCACAAAATAAATGACCAGAATTTTTCCCTTTGAAAATCTGGTTAAAAACTACTGTTAACAACATACATGAATATCATTTTGTTAAATAATATACTTGTGTTTAACATACATATCTGTCTACATTTATATTGCACATTATACAGCAGGATTTTTCAAATGTATTATTAAAATAAAATCCCACTCATTATTTGTTTATATCCATTAAACTGTGGCTTTATTTATATATTTATTTCCTTATTTTTTTCATAATTTCTACTCATATTGAATATGAAATATTAATTTCATTGAATATGTAAATTCATGGTTTTGCTATACTCTACAAATACAGAAGTATCCAGTGAAAATAACTGAATACACAGCACTTCAGCAAACTATTGCACTAATCTAATACAATGAAAATATATTAAATATCTGTTATTCATTCCTGCGATGTCTAGCCAAATAATTTGGGTTTGTGAATGCAGTATAAATTATAAGGAATGTGAGCGTCTGAGGAATGTATGAGTATTACAGCAGTGTGAATAATGAGAAGCATGATCATAAATGTGATATCTCAATAATTGAGACAAAACCTCACTTAATTTGTATATATGAAATTGACAAAACTTTAGTTTTCTCACTTAAAAAGCAACTTGATAAGATTATAAAAGTTGATCTCTGATATTAAATATCGTCATATCTAGAATCTCATCATCAATGATTTCCCATAATGAACAAAAATAAATTAATTATATGTCAGTAAAACTTCAGATTTAATTATAAGACCAAAAATTACTTGAAAATATTACAAAAAAGAGCATATTGACAAACCAATCATATAGACCAAATAATAAAAAAGACGATCTTAAAAGCCTAATAAAACTTTTATATTTTCTCCTGTGTTAGACCTGAAATGGGTAACAACATGTCAAGCTAATGACAAGACCTTTATATAGTCAATGGACCATGAAAATAGATCAAGGTCAAAAGATAAATTTTACTGACAATTTGAATACATAGTAAATGTGATCAAATGTGGTAATAGTGTTTGCCTGGCCTGAGATGAATGTTTCAGAAGCATGACAGAGCAGTGGTGTTAGCTTTAAGTGAAATGTTTCATTTCTCAATGACCATTTTGGGTTTAAACATTCATCTCAGGCCAGACAAAAAATATTACCACATTTGATCACATTTACTATGTATTAAAATTGGCAGGAAAATTTGAAGAGAATGCACTGATCAAACAGAATTTTGTAAATAAAATTCATAAGACAGATAGTTACTAGCTTAGTCATCAAATTTTACTACCTGGAAATTATATTACACGATCTACCAATACCAATTTAAAACTTAATATTTCAATTTAGCTTGATAAATATGTAATTTTTATAATTTATACATTATTTCAAAACGAATATTTGTTGTACAACTCAGGTAAATATTCTTTTCTAATGAAGAATGAATACAAATATTATTATGAGTATTATTCTGACAAATGTCATCAACAGAATAATGCCACCTAGGGATGAATATCATACTGAATAAAAAAATAATCATTCTTTTGATCAAAATTTTTCATCAATATAGTAAGTGCATTATCACCATGAAATATTGGGATTGACTTTAACTATTTATTTATAGTACATATAATCTCATAATTGTACTTTTGAAGAATTAATATATATAGACTGAAAAACAATTATCTTTTCTATTAATGTAAAATTGACAACACGAATCCTGAATTTCCATTTTCCATGTGTGAATTATACTAAAACTTTAAATATGATGCTGTTTTATGTATATTAAAATTAAGGTTTTTAGACTAAAGTAGGTATGGGATTAAAAAATGCAAGGCATTAAAAATAGACACACCAAAAACAGAATTAGAAAAAACAATGTGATAAAAAAGATTTCAAAAATAAACAATGTACAGGTATCTCTGTGAAAAACAAAAGAAAAATACATGATTTAATATAAATACTGTTTAATGTATTATATTTCTGATAATTTTAGAAGCATTCCTTTGTTTTTCTTTGCTGCAAAATCATACATCACATTTATGCAATTCTCCATTCTATAAAAGAAACAGTGGAAACAAGAATTCTCACGTCCCATATTATGAGTATAAAACATTAAAAGCAAATATAATCCTGCAGAAACAATGTATTTTTTGTTTCCAGATTTTGAATAATTTTACATATCTCAGAGTTTAAATGTATTGTAGAATAGACCCAATGCCAATTTTATTCTAAATCATCTCCCCTGGTTTTCAGCTATCAGCTGTATTGAATGTATAAAGAGCATTTTCATTCCTGCAATAAACAACTTTACATTTGTTTTACCTGCATTGGACTAATTGAAATAGGCACTTTCACTTATATAACAGGTTTTATACACTTTTTACATATATTTTACATGTTCCATTATAAAATAATAGAATCATAGCTTCAATTAGAAGTAAGGGGAGGTAATAAATGTTTACGTGGAAAGTGGTCAACTGATGTACACCCGTAACTTTTTCATTCCTAAATCTACCTTATGTTGGATAAAAAACTTCAATTTTATGCATTTTTTTCAAGCATTTTCGACATAAATAGACATGTGATTAAAAAAACAATGTCAGCACATAAACAAAGTGACATAAAAAAAAGAATAGGAAAAAAACGTCATAAAAAGATTTCAAACATTAAAGATGTACTGATTACTGTGAAAACATAAACAAATAAAAAACATAAAAAATGTTGAGTGTTTGACTGAGAATTGTAATAACATTCATTTTTTTATGCAAAATCATTCATCACGTTTTAAAAAAAAAAAAAAGATCTGCAAGAATTTCCCAGATTTCTGTTTTATTATTTAGTTGCTTCTTCAGATTAACAAACAATTGATATTCTCACTGAAGTCACTTTAGCTTCATTTTCTGGAGGCAGCAACATATATAAAATTCTGTAATTACCCATCCTCATATCAATAGATATGAAAACAATATAAGGAAATTCTTCATTAATAAGTATTTTATGTCAGTAACCGTTTTATTATGAATAAAATACTTATCCCATCCACTGGTGCAGCAATTATTTGCAAAAACATCACAAAATATTTTAATAAACACTTGAGAAAAACATTGCAGAAAAGAAAACTGTAATTTTAAGGAAATGTAAATTTTTGCTAAATAATGTTAATTTTGGGTACAAAAATTCCAAAATTTTATGATTTTCTTCAAAAAGCTTAAAAAGTACTTCTTTCATATAACAAGTATAAACTGATGAAACACAACATCTTCTGTATTCCAAAAATTTCTTACACGAATTTCTTTAGTGAATACTTATGTATGGTGCTACACAACAAACTGTAAATTATATGTACATGAAATTGAAATACAGTTAATTTATTGCTTATATTGCTTCCATATTTATAAAAACTTAAAACATTTAAAAAGTCCATATACACTAATGGGTTATAGGAGATACAAAAAATGAAATATTAGAGGTCGATAGATGGACAGACAGACAGATGCTTTCCTAGTGATGACAATAGCTGACATGTAAAGAATTCTCTATCAAGAGATTTCTTTATCAGTACATTTTGTTTTATTAATTTTAATATGTCTGTGATAAACTTTATATGACTATAAAGTATAATCATTAAAACAAATTGCATTTTTACAACATTATGACAGTTTCATATGCAATTTCTCTAGAGAAAAATAATAATTTTCATTCTTACCACACTATAAAACACAGCTTTTACCTTGAACTGACATAATCAGGTCAAATTGGTCTATTAATTTGTTTACAAATCAGGTTGAACTAAAATGAAATTTTTAAAAAAAAGGGACAAAAAATTAAAACCAATTTCAGTCTACCAAAATAAGTATATTAATGGTAACTGACTCAACCTAATCCTTTTATAGCTTTTTTTTTAAAAAGTACACTCAGCCTTAAATGTTGCTTGGAACTTAAATGGTTTAGATAGGGCACATCAAACTTTTATACAATGCCTTCTGGTTCAATTATTTTATCCTCATTTCATGATTTTAATGATATTAAGACTACATTTTGATCTTAGGCTATCCTTTTCAATAGTCCATATAGATCAGATTTGTGTGCCATATGATCTGATAATATATATTTACATACAGTTAAACTTGTCTTTTCTTATCAACCAATTCGGGACTGAAATTATCAACCAATTCGGGACTGAAATGTTCGTTTGGATTAGACATGTGTTTAGTTTACATATTTTAATTTTCTTACAGATATTTACAACTATGATCTGATACAGGAATTCAGTACAGGCAAACCTGTCTATAAAGGGCAGCTAAGGGACCAGAAAAAAGTGCCATTTATGAGCAGGTGCCCTTTATACAGAGGTTAATTGTACATACTTTGTCCATGAATGAGACTTTTTCACTGTGCCCTTTATAGACAGTGATTTGCTATATAGAGGTGCCTTTAGAGCAGGTTTGACTGTATATACAGGGTTTTGTTTTGACAAGTAACACTGTATAGTACTTCACAATAGTCATTTCATATTGTTTTCACAGAGCTTACATATACTAAACAATGTAAAGATATGTCTGATGTTTGGATATAGTCTTAAAAGGCTAAAGTTGTAATGTTCTCATTTTCAATATCCATACGGTTTATATAAGTTTTCAATACTTATATAAAACTCTAATCCCAATAAGCTGATACCTTTTCAAGGAGATCTCAACACAATAGTACTTACTGTAATTTGTAAAGTTTCAAATTCAAGAAACAGTAGATTTTTATACAACTTTTTTAACAGTTTGTATAACCATACAAGGCTAATATGCAGTGACATCAAATGATACTGTGAATGTTCATAACAAATGATGCAAAAGCAACAGATCACAATTGCGTAGACATGACCTGAATGCAATAAAAAAAAAAAAAATTCAAATCTTATTCTGAATAATATTTAAAAATAAATTTACAAATTTTTTAAATGAACATATTGAAACTATATTATGGCAATGAAAATAGTAGGAATAACCATGGGTACAATGCATCAATACAGAAGCAACATCACAGCTCAGCTTAAAACATTTACAAAAGTTGATTTACCTGTCTTCAAAATACTACTAGTATAGAAAAGTTCAACCTGACACCCCTCTGAACCTATTTAACAAAAAAAATATTGTTATAGTAAGGAATTACATGTTTTACACATGGGAAAGAACTGTTGTTTATTTCCAGCACATTCAAGAAGCAAATGAAAAGGTCTATGATGTTCTTACTGGTTTGTCTTAACTACCGGTATTAATGGACACAAGGTTGTTGACACTGAGTCCAAACCTCACCTGTCACAGCTATGTTAAATTCACTGATTGTGTCAAAGCTGTATTAAGACATCAATATTACAAGTAATGGACAAATTTTGGTCCCCCTCAACTGCACTGAAGATGGTATAAAAACCCAGGACCAGAACTCTCCTTATCTGCTTGTGGATAAAATTTAATGGATGCAAATAAATAATATGTTTCCTGCTGAAATTATTTTTCTAGGACTTTTCCCATTTTAAACTTTGATCTATAGACCAAATATGGTGAGTCTAGGTATTACAGTTCCTGAGAAATGTACTTAATCATGAAACTTGGACATAGATTTTACAATTTTATATTTATGAGGTCAAAATTCATGAAAACAAGGGCAAGGTCACAAGACAAGTATACTGCTGCAAAGTTTATATTACAATGTATGTGTGAACCGAAGATCTTAAATGTAGGTGTTATGTATGCAAAGTTATTTAGGTTTTTACAAAAGTTTACCAATATCCTGCCTTTAGTGACATTCGTCACAGGTGAGACAAAAATTATTACAGGTACAATGAATTAACAAAAAAAAAACAACAATATTTTAAATAACAAAACTAAATACTTATATCAATTGGATTTCACTGTCCTATAAATACACACATACAAATTAAACATGTAACTGTATAAAATATAACTATGGTAACGCATCCCTCACTTTTACTAATTCATAAAATATACATATAACATATGTAAAACCAAATACATATTTTTTATAAAATTACATAAAATATTTAATCTATTATAAATACTATCCGAAATCGTTTTCAACAAAAATTTAATTTTTTTTCATAACATTTCCTAGGAATTGATGGCTGCTGTATTAAATCACTTCTTTTTGCATTTTCTTTATTGTAGGTGATTTAATACAAAGGGGAATTATAAAACATAACTTTCTTTAATGGAACTCAAACATTCTGATGTTAAAGATGCTATCTGTAAACTAAAATTAGCCATAAAAGTCATGAGATCAATATAAAACCCTTTTGTGTTCATTGTCTTGCACATATAATACTTTACTATTAGCTTTTATCAACATTTTCCACCGTTAGTACATATCGGGTCTCAGGTTTGAATTGGTAAAACTTTGATGATGATCCAACTAACAAAACATTCCTATCATCATAGTAAAATCTGTAAAAAAAATTAAAAACAGGAAAATAAATTATCAAAATTCAAACAATAAGAGATATAGATTTATATAATATTTTCTTGTGTACAATACTTAATAATATTTTTAAGGTTCAATGATTTTTTTTCCATAAACTTCAGAAATAAAACCAGAAGTTTCCAATGAAGCAATTTTATTGAGTTTTATTGAGTCCATTGTTTTTCTTCCAATAACCAAATATAATTAAGATTCTAATCTGATTCAAGCAAAATTTTATTATCAATGTGACTTTTTTAAATGGATGTTAAAGAAATGCCATAGCACATGGTGATAATTGGGTTTAATCACATCAGACCATGTCATGGGCTTGGTTTGAACTTACACGGTATCTCTACACACTCATCAATGCCCTCTATAAATTTACTGTATTTAATTAAACACATGGTGATAATCGGGTTTAATCACATCATACCATGTCATGGGCTTGATTTGAACTTACACAGTATCTCTACACACTCATCAATGCCCTCTATAAATTTACTGTATTTCATTAAACACATGGTGATAATCGGGTTTAATCACATCATACCATGTCATGGGCTTGGTTTGAACTTACACAGTATCTCTACACACTCATCAATGCCCTCTATAAATTTACTGTATTTCATTAAACACATGGTGATAATCGGGTTTAATCACATCATACCATGTCATGGGCTTGTTCAAAACTTACACAGTATCTCTACACACTCATCAATGCCCCTCTATAAATTTACTGTATTTCATTAAACACATGGTGAGAATTGGGTTTTATCACATCATACCATGTCATGGGCTTGATTTGAACTTACACAGTATCTCTACACACTCATCAATGCCCTCTATAAATTTACTGTATTTCATTAAACACATGGTGATAATCGGGTTTAATCACATCATACCATGTCATGGGCTTGTTCAAAACTTACACAGTATCTCTACACACTCATCAATGCCCCTCTATAAATTTACTGTATTTCATTAAACACATGGTGAGAATCGGGTTTTATCACATCATACCATGTCATGGGCTTGATTTGAACTTACACAGTATCTCTACACACTCATCAATGCCACTCCATAAATTTACTGTATTTAATTAAACACATGGTGATAATCGGGTTTAATCACATCATACCATGTCATGGGCTTGATTTGAACTTACACAGTATCTCTACACACTCATCAATGCCCCTCTATAAATTTACTGTATTTCATTAAACACATGGTGATAATCGGGTTTTATCACATCATACCATGTCATGGGCTTGATTTGAACTTACACAGTATCTCTACACACTCATCAATGCCACTCAATAAATTTACTGTATTTAATTAAACACATGGTGATAATCGGGTTTAATCACATCATACCATGTCATGGGCTTTTTGGTTTGAACTTACACATTATCTCTACACACTCATCAATGCCCTCTATAAATTTACTGTATTCATTAAACACATGGTGATAATCGGGTTTAATCACATCATACCATGTCATGGGCTTGTTCAAAACTTACACAGTATCTCTAAACACTCAATCAATGCCCCTCTATAAATTTACTGTATTTCATTAAACACATGGTGAGAATAGGGTTTAATCATATCATACCATGTCATGGGCCTGTTTAGAACTTACACAGTATCTCTACACACTCACCAATGCTCCCCTATAAATTTACTGTTTTCATTAAATACAGATTTTCATGTTAACTCTGGATGAGATAACTGAACCAATAAATAAAGATCTAGTCTTTTTATATACACAGGTCTTTTTTGCATTGCTACATGCTACATATATTTAAGGATGCACGCTGGCTGTGTTTTGGTCTTTTAGTCAGATTTTCGGAATCCTCTGGTTTTATCCATTTCTTAACCATGAAATTTTTTGCCCATGAACCCCCACTTTTTCTTTTATAATTCAATCATATATACCTTAAAATGGTATTTGGCAAACTTTTATGAAACCTTTTTATTTTTTCATACAGTTTTGAGAGACTGAAATTGTCAATGCAAAGACAATGAAAAATCCAGAGAAAACTCATTTTCTGCAAATTTTCAAGGCCTTATAGCTCTAAAATGAGCACATGAACCTACATTTTTTTTCTTGCTTATTTGTTTACTATTCATATGTTCTCTCAAACTAAAACACCTATTTCAAATCCTATTTATTTCCTATTAGACCTGTGATCATCCTTAAGATGGAATATTACTGACTTGAAGACATATTGTATCATTTTTCTTAAGATCCATTTAATTTATTATAAGAGAATCTTAAGCAATTCAATGAGTTATCTCTTCTTTCAGAGAGTTGTTAAAAGTATTCTTTCTTTCTATCAATACTAAATATGATTAGTACTGGTCTTTTTAAGTAAAACATTAAAATTGCACATGTGATGTCTTACAGCTGAATTGCAAGATTTGCCCTATTTTGTTCCAATTTTTCCTTAATTTTCATAAAATTTTGAAATTATAAGTCTGGAACCAAGAGCAATCTAGTTCAATCTGTGTTTTCCTCTTTGTAAAAGTCACTTTGCCATTTTAATTAGGACATAAATTCATATTAACAAGATCAAATATGTAAAGATGTATAACACAAAGAGGTGAAAAATCCCCTTAGTTTTCTGTATTTTAATCCAACAGACTTTAATTCCAATATTGACAAGCAATGATATATTTATATCTTTTTAGTAAGATTCTTGTGGTTTTCAATAACCATGATGACAAATACCTAACATCCATTAACATGAAGTGAAAGTCTCTGAAGATATAAAAGGATTTTTGAGACAATGCTATTCAGATAGACTGATTTGTTTTTCCTGTATCGACACTGGTTTCTCAGTGGATTCATGTTACAGAACAATACCACACCACAGAAAGTTCTGTTTCTGATATCTTATTATTGGTCTTAATGAAGACATTTTCCACTCCTGAAGTGATAACGAACTGTTTTAAAGGGCACCTGTTATTTCTGACCAATCATACCCCAGAAGATCAGCAAGTGGTGAGCTTCTCATCATCTTTCGTATCATCTAAAGGTTACATACCAACATCTCACTAGATTAAGCATTGAATTAATTACAAAAGGCATTGAATTTATCATTACTAATTGAAACTAATGACAAGAATCACCTACATACCATTCAAACAAATATATTAAAGGTGAACTTCATTTTATTCCATTAATATCAAGAATATTTGCATTCAAACCAAAAATAATGACATCTTATTTAAAAACTAGAAGGAAGAATCTCTCCCAATAAAGCCTACAATGAAGGTTAAAGAGAGAACAGTAAACATCTGTATGACAAATGATGTCCACTGAGTTTCTCCATATGTACAAACGTACAACTACGTTCAAAACCTTTTTTTTTCTTTAAACAACTTTATGCAACTGTAATGAATTTTTACTCAAGTTGGAAATCTTTAACAGATATAAAATATTACTCATCACCATCTTTGCTCCAACAAAATATGACTTGATAAGGCTGGTTCTTCTATCTTTGCTTTAAATTTAGTTATCAACAGATCTTTCAGTTTATTGCATAAAGAGTGATTTCCAAGTGAAAAAAACTGATAACTCACAATTTGTTTTCACTAGGGAAATGTTGTATCAATTTTTCCATAAAATCTTTTCAATTTATTACCCGGTAATTTTTCAATTTATGCATTTAATTTCTATACAGTATTTTCACATACTGTATGTAGATGTACAATAAGATTTTAGAATTTTGATTTTCAAAAACTGGGGCCCACAGTGACCAATGAACCATGAAAATGAGGTCAAGGTAAAATGAAACCTGTCAGACAGACATGCACATCTTACAATCATTCCATACACCACATATAGTTGACCTATAACTTATAGTATCTGAGAAGATGACCAAACAGAAACTTAACATTGACCAATGAACCATGAAAATGAGGTCAAGGTCAGATGAAACCTGCCAGACTGACATGTACCTGTTACAATCATTCCATACAACACATATAGTTGACCTACTGTTTATATCTGAGAAACGGACCTAATCACATAACTTAACCTTAATCACTGATCCATGAAATGAGATCGAGGTCAGGTGAACCCTGTCTGCAAAGGAACCTATATACCAAATATATTTATCCTATTACTCATAATAAGTGAGAAATTCTCATGACAAAAACTATACATTTTTTTCAAGCAGTCACTGAACCATGAAAATGAGGTCAAGGACAATGGACATGACAGACAGAAAGTTTATAAAATAAGGTATCTGCATAGAAGGTATGAAGCATCCGGGTCTTCTACCTTCCGAAATATAAAGCTTTATACAAATAGTTTATGCCGCCGCTGCTGGATAAAAAGCACACATAAACATTTCTAAATTTACTGTATTCTAAAGGGAATAATTCTTTTGTCACAACAATGTGTGGAAAAAAATTAACACAGAAAGAAACACATTACTAAAAGGAGAGTACTGCTTTTTATTAATAAATGGAAAAATAAACATTAAAAAATCACCTTTTGTCAGAAAATGTGCTATTGTATGTTTTAATAATCTAACTGCTGATATGGGAATAAAATTTATATCAGCAGTTGATATTTTTGACAATTATTTTCATAGTCATATTTGTATATAGCTACCTATATTATCAGTTTTCTAATTGATCTATTGTCAATAACCTGCAGTAGTAACTCATGTCATTTAACAATTTTACAGTTTGTCTGATACTGCTTCACATTAAAAAAAAATCAATATCTGAAGTGAAGTGGTGTGCAAATAGAAATAACACACAAATAAACTTTCCCCAAATTACTCAACACCCTCATTGTAGGTTTTTTTAGTCTTCTATCTGTTTTTCATTTCATTTAAAAAAATAATTTTATATATATATATATATCTTGTACAGCTTATCAAGATCAAAGATCTCCACTGAGATATTTATTTCAATATAGATGGTAGAGATCAGTAAAGATGACCAACAATAACATTTTTATTGCTGTTTTCGCAAAGGACATATCAGAACATTAGAATTAATGATCCTGTTTCACACCCAGGGAATAGCTTGGTACTAGAAATTATTATGTAGCAAGATAAACAGAAATTTTACAAAAGAATAAGATAATATAGTGTTTTGCTTCTTTTAAATCTAAGAATGTATCTCAAAATAGCTGTCATGGGGACATAGTCTATTCTAAACCATCAAACCTAACGCAAAAATAGTCAAAGCTGGTACAGGCATTTATAAATATATATCAGAGTACACTCCATAATATTATATAAACTCTGAAAATTGATAAAGAATACTTTTCAGAGTTTCTTAAGGATGCTCGCTAGTCATGTTTTGGTCTTTTTGTCAGATTTTCGGAATCCTCGGGTTTTATCCATTTCTTAAACAAGAAATTTTTTGCCCATGAACCTCCACTTTTTCTTTTATAATTCAATCATATAAACCTTAAAATGGTAATTGACAAAATTTTATGAAATCCTTTTTATTTTTTCATACATTTTCGAGAGATTGAAGTTGTCAATGCAAAGACAATGAAAAATCCAGAGAAAACCCATTTCCTGCAAATTTTCAACACCTTATAGCTCTAAAATGAGCACATGAACCTATAATTTTTTCTTGCTTATTTGTTTACTATTCATATGTTCTCTCAAACTAAAACACCTATTTCAAATCCTATTTATTTCCTATTTGACCAGCGATCATCCTTAAATTTAAAAATCAATTTTTTGTTCTGATAAATTTGCAGTTTTTTATTTGTAATATTTCAAATACTAACTTGAGATTGCTGTTTTGACAGGGCAAAATGAAAGTCAAAAACAGGAATATGTCAGCTGTATATCTTGTAGTTGCTATCAATGGCTAGAATCTTATTAATCAGAAGACACAGTATTTGCAGGAGAAACAGTTACAAAAGCAAAACATGTATGGTTTTCTAGGTAGAAAATTCATTTACTTATTGCTAAACATTGTTGTGTGCCACTTACAGACAGCTAGCATCAACAAATACTCCCTTTTTATATCTGGAGTGAGCTCTGATATCCTCAGCCAGAACCTGAAATCTGAGGAATCTCACATTAGATTGGCAATAAGGATACAGCAGTAATCCCCATAACTGGCCCCTCTGAAAACGGATTCCTCCGCAAACCAAATGCTTTTTTTTGGTCCAAAATTTACACCTATATCTTCCAATACAAATATCCTTCAAAACTGGCCCCTCTGAATTCCAAATACCGGAGGTAATTTCTGGTCCATAACATATATATTCCTGTCAAATATACCTCTAAGTTGGAATTCAATTTAATACAGAACCTCTCAAAACTGGCCCCTCTGAAATCAGGCCAAGTTCTGCAGTCCCAAAGCTGTTCAGTTTACAGAGGTTCCACTGTACTATGAACTATATAAAAAATGTTTCATGTATGTAACAGGAAGATGTATAAAACTGATTACGGGCAAAAAAAAAAATATAAATATATTTCTTTTTTTACTTTAATGTAGTTTAACAGGAGAAGATTTTTGAAAATAGGACAATCAAAATCAAAAATGGTGACCATGTTGTATATTAAACCAGAACCAAAAGTGAATCGTTTGTAGAGGTCCTTCTATACTTCATTCCTAGACCTATTTTGGTTACAATATGCCCAGTAGTTTCAGAGAAGATTAATATGTGAAAAGTGAAGGACAATGGATGCAAAGTGATGACATAATCACACAGGGCCCGTATTCATAAAACTTCTTACCTTAAGTGTTCCTCAGACTAAGATTTCACTAAGGATTTCCTCAGTTAAGGAAAAAATCTAAGTGGTATTCATAAAACATTTTAAGTATTACCTTAACTAAGCAATACCTAAGTATTCGACAATACGAAACTTCTCTGAGTTTTTAGTACTATCTAGGCTTTAAATATTTTATGTATTTAAAACTTTAAAATAAGTGGTTAAAATAATATAATCACAAAAATAACATGCAAAATAATCTAAAATATATTTCTTTTGTGAAAGATTAATATAGAGAATGTGAGAACACCGCTATAACAACAGTTGAACAAGCATTCTGAAAGTATTGTAGAGCAATGCAATGTACCCTATTGGCTTGAGCTTGAGAGAACACACCAAATGCTCCTTGACTATGTGAATCGTACGCAGACCTATGGACAGAGTGAAAATCAAAATTTATCTGTAGCTCATCATTATAAGCTCACATACCAAAAATAAGATCATTTGGTAAAAGGGTTTGCAGAAAAAGTCTGGAGAACTATTATTTTGACAATTATTTCTATTTCAAAGGGCCACACCTCTCACAATAATTATCTGAACAACGTCAAACTCAAACCTGATCTGAAGCTCATCATTATAAGCTAAAATATCAAATATAAAATCAGTTGGTTAAATCCTTTCTGAAAAAAGTCTGGAAACTATTATTTTGGCAATAATTCCAATTTCCAAGGGCAATAACTCTTAGAATAATTATCCAATCAGCCTCAAACTCAAACTTGATCTGTAACTCAATTATTATAAGCTCACATAGCAAAAATATGGTCAGTTGGTAAAAGGTTTGCAAAAAAAGTCCGGAAAACTATTATTTTCGCAATAATTCCTATTTCCATGGGCAGTAACTCTCACAATAACTGTCCTATCAGCATAAACTTGATCTGTAACTCATCATTATCATTATAAAGTGACATACCAAAAAAAAGATCATTTGGTTGAACGATTTCTTAAGAAATGCAGGAAAACATTCAGAGAAGACATTATAGAAATACAAAAAATATAATATTTATACATGTAATTTTTAAAATACTTAATTTTTTTCCTTGGTATTCATCAATGAAATTAAAGATTGAAGGGGGACCAGAAAAAAGTCCAGATAACAAATAAATGACGGTTTTCTTGGATACTGGAAATTATTCCTCACAACCTTTACATCAGTTAGGTGGTTAAATGCACAATATTTTTCTTCCAAAATGTACGACTATTTGATTCCAATTTACAGAATTTACTAAGGAAATACTTCAGATATTTTATCAATACCAATTAAGTAAAATGGGTGGGGTTTCCTTAACTTAATTGTTTCCTTATTAAAATCTTAACTTAAGTAGCTTTATGAATACGAGCCCATGTGACCTAAAAATCTGATATTTAATATTGGTTTATATCTCAGCTATATAAAAAACTATAATTCTCTACCTATTTAAGACCTTGAATAATTACTCCTTGATGCCATAAAATCTATATACAGACAACTAACAGTAAATTTCCTAAGTTTAATATTCTGAAGAACTGAGCACAGTTCAGATTTTAATAATGCAATTTTTTTAAACCATAGTTTCTTCACCTCTGTACTTTTAATAAGAAATAAATTGCTTCACTGAGCGCAGCTGGATACGACCGCAGAGCTCTAACCATGAACAATTGGGGCAAAAAAGGACACAATATTCGCACTTGATACAGGTATGAATTTGGATTGTAATTAAATATTTGACACATAATAGGTTTCTGACACAGAATAACTGTAATCAAAGAATTTAGAATTGGTCATATGATTTGAATTTATATTCAATTTTTTGCTTTTTGTGCAATACAATATGCTGTGGCGAATTGCCCGCCCCCAAA
This sequence comes from Mytilisepta virgata, assembly GCA_028015205.1. Lineage (NCBI taxonomy): Eukaryota > Metazoa > Mollusca > Bivalvia > Mytilida > Mytilidae > Mytilisepta > Mytilisepta virgata. Next base: position 75,398,663 of record CM051519.1, read on the forward strand.
AAAAAATTTCCCCCTTTTTTTTGCTTTTGTGCAATACACTACGATACAATACACTACACGCACATTGACCCCCCCCCCCCCCCCCCCCCCCCCGAAAAAAAAAACAAAAACAAAAAAACAAAAAACAATAAAAATTATTGTAACCCCCCCTTTTTTTTGCAAAAAAAAATTTGAAATTTTCTTTTTAATTTCAGAAATATGAAATGAGAAAAAAATTGCCCCCCCCCCCAATTCCTCATTTATCCCCCCTAAGTTTTGTTTTCACTCCCCCCCATTTCTTTGTAAGGGAGGTAATCGAATCATACACAACATTACTTTAAATGTGTTTGGATTACCTCCCTTATACCAAGATAATAACCAAAAATGCTTATTGGGCCCTTTTTTGGCCCCTAATTCTTAAACTGTTGGGACCAAAGCTCCCAAAATCAATCCCAACCTTCCTTTTGTGGTCATAAACCTTTGTGTTTAAATTTCATAGATTTCTATTAACTTATACTTAAGTTATAGTGCAAAAACCAAATGTCTTCGGACGATGGCGACGACGATGACGACGACGCCAACGTCATACCAATATACGACCGCAAAAATTTTGCTGTCATATAAAAATGAGAGGGACACGAATTGAATTTGCAGATAGATGTGTAGGATCTTTCTTCGTGTTGAAGGCCTCACTGTGACTCTAAGATGACCAGTAGCAATAAAAGTGCTTTTTGTATGCTTCAACTTTTGTTAAGAATTCATCCACAATATGAACACAGATCAGTTGCTTGTTTTCCTTATCAAAGACTACCTGAAGGTACTGTCTGCACTTTGCATTTAGTTGATTAAAATTTTTAACACAATAGCTTAATCATCACTTATTTCAATCATCTTTCTGGTCTGAATTAATAAACTGATATAATGAAATGTGCCCCCAAGATTGTTTTTCAAGGTATAAACCACAGAACAACCACAGAGCCCCTTCTATACAATGAAATCTATAAATTTTATATAAAATATTGATTCAGAATTGAAGTCTTAAGTCTGATTATCTGTTAAATCTCTTGATACTTTTGTCACACAAAATTTTACACATGCTTTACAAAACTACCTATTAAATAACATTTTTATGACATGAAATGTTCTTGACATAAACAATCTCTTGTTTTTTAACGGTATATTGTGGGTAGGATTAGCTTAAGTCAGAAAAAATTGTTTTCCGATATCACCCAAGAGTAAAATGATTTCTATGAATGTTTTTGCCTATATTTCCATGTTAATCAGTACAAAAAAAAACCCACAATAGTTTAAGTAAATTAATCATTACTGTCGATTAACAACAAAATTTGTCAACGGAAAAGTTGACCACACCCTTACTAGGCTTATGCTGAAAAATTATTATAAGCTGATTGCATGTCAAGACAAATTGCTTTTTTGGCCATTTCAACCCCTTATATTATCGTGCCAATAAATGCTGCAAAGCCCCACCTTAGTTACGATCCAAATGTGGGTGGTGGCATCACCATAAAAGGCTTGTTTTTGCACATGATTTTCTGTGTGTTGACGTGGAGAGTAATAAAAATTACCATAAAAGGCTTTTTGTATAGCCAGTGCTTTTTACTATCCATGCTTTCATCAAGATCAGGTTATTCACCTGTAAAGTATTTTACTACGAGAAGAAAATAGTACACAGCATGTTCTACATGTATATGTTCTGACAAATAAAAACAAGTTTTAAACATTAAAAATATGACGTAATCATGGTAATGCATGCTCAATTTTAACGTTTTTTGTGCAAATTATATTTAGAAATGTTTGAAATTTAAATATCTGATGGAAAAGTGATAGATAGACTTATGTTTATGCATATAAAGTTAGAAGTTGAATGAAAGGTTCGGGAAAAAGATTTCTAGAATACATGAAAAGAGATACATGTACATTGTAATTGTCTTGTTTGGCTGAATATAAAATTTTATCCACATAGTTTGTAGAAAGATTAGAAATAATACCTAACATAAGTTTTGGAAAAGGTTAGAAATTTTTAAAAGTTTTGAGTCAAATATTTCTCTTGTCCATATCTACATGTATTCATTGACGAAATAAATTTTATATTTTCTGACAATAAGTATGTATTACGTACATATAAATTGTTATTTTTTACTATATTCGTTTCGTTGCCAGTCTTTACGAAATAAAGATTTACATTAAATTGCAAAGATGTTTTACAAAGAAATTTGTCTTGGCCATTGAGAAATTGTGAAATCCTACTTTTATGATAAATAAAAATGGTAAAAATGACCACATAAGGTATTGGAAAAGGGTTCACCCTGAGTTTTTTTAAATTCTTTTCAGCGCAGTAAAAAAAAAATCCATGGCGAGATATGACAGTATAATCTGTATCTGCGATGTAGAACAACACAGAAAAATTGCCGGACCATCACAACTTTGAGATTCTTTTCATATATACATATTTGGATCTAAAAACCAAATTAAAGTTAGGATTTTGCATGACATACAAGTACAATTTCATATTTTGTGGCTAAAATTCAATTCAAAATGACAATTGTATAGTACTACCTTTAAGCTATTAGTAAGTCAACTAGAAAGTAATACAAATACCCATGAAATCCTTTAAATTGTTATTTTATTAAATGATTTTATTTGACTGTTGAAAATGTATTAAAATATGAGGAGTATTTTTGGTGACATCATTTTTGTCAAATGTCCTTAGCAACCAGATTATGTATTTTTCAACAATCCACAACGATACAACACAAGAGCAGGAATATAGTTCATATGCAGTAATAGTGAAAAAAAAATTACACTTTCCACTAACCATTTTATGAGGAAACAGGTATTGTGGAGAAATATGTTCATTTGATTTTCTACCAATTCAAACTCTTGAAAATTTTGTCCAAAGAACTATAATATCAGTAAGCAGGCAACAACTAAAAGTAGTGAGGAAGTGGGGGGGGGGGGGGGTCTCCTTTTCTGTCATATAGTAAAAATCTGGTGGAATCTGCATTTGAAAGCTAAATCTGACAAATAATTCCTGAAAAAAGTCTACAAAAGTAGTGAAATGCTTAAAATGGTCACCATAGGAAAAGAGTTTTTACCCTCTGAATTTCTTGTAAATTTTAGTGAGTTAATTCCCATTTACTGAGTCAGTATGAATATTTGAAATGGGTATTATTTGCTTATTGTAAGTCATATTTTGATAAATGAGGAAGTTTTGAATTTGTCAAGACCTACAGAATAATAAAATGGACAATTATCTAAATGAAAGAGGCAAATAGTACTCTCTTAAGGTTCCACTATACAATTAGCATTTTATTTCTTGTTTAGTTTCGGAAAATAAAACGGTCAATTTTTCAAATGTTTAAAACTGATGATGTTGATAATTATGATTTCTGACCATGAAGCTGATTTATGCTGAAAAAGAGGATGTTTGACAATTGATTTAATCTCATTTTGATGGTTCAATGTGTATGCATGGACTTGAGCGGCATCTCCATCTGACCTTGTAGATCAGCATCTTGCATGTGTTTTTTTAAGTCTGTAAATTTTGCATGAAGTTTTGAAATGTAAGTTACAAACAAATGAGCCAAAAAAACCTCTTTTTTTATCTATTTTTTTAAATGGCCCAATGCTATGTTTAATTTATGCCATATGTCATATCCATTGAAATTCTACATTAAGGTGATAACTTGTCCTAGAAATGGGTCACTACAATGCATTTTGCACAATATTTTGAAAAAAATTATCATTTCCATTGCTATGGGTATCCAAGGAAAAAGATATTTTGGAAGAATTTGTTAAGTTTGCTGGACTGTCACAACTTTGAGATTCTTTTCATATATACATATTTGGGTCTAAAACCAAAATAAAGTGAAAATTGTGCATGAAATACAAGTACAATTTCATATTTTGTGGCTAAAATTCAACTCAAAATGACAATTGTATAGTACTATCTAAACATCTGTGACAATGTCGGACCATTATTTTCTGTATTTCATGTAAATAATCTTTCAAGTGCAAAAACTCCTATAAGGGGTCAATGGACAATTTTGGTCATTTGACTTATTTGTAGATCTCACTTTGCTGAACATTTTTGCTGTTTACAGTTTGTCTTTATCTATAATAATATTCAAGCTAATAACCTAAAACTGCAAAATTTCCTTAAAATTTACAATTCAGGGGCAATAACCCAAAAATAGGTTGACTGATTCATCTGTTTGTTTGTTTAGTTGGGGTTTTACGCCGTTTTCAGCACATTAGGCTATTTCGCGGCGGCCAGTTTTTTATTGGTGGAGGAAGCCGGAGTACCTGGAGAGAACCACCGACCTTCGGTAGGAAAATTGGCAATCCTTGTCAATTAAGATCGGAGTCGAACACACCCCGCCACAGGTGAGATTCGAACTCACAACCTCAGCGTTGACAGGCTAGTGATCATTAGTAGTCATGACGAACTGCCTAGACCACTCGTCCACCGAGGCCCCCTGATTCATCTGAAAATTTCATGACAGGTAGATCCTGACCTCATTAACATTTTTACTACTTGTCAGTTTTGCTTTTACAGCTTTACTTTTCGAGATATGAGCCAAAAAGTGCATTTTCACCTATGTTCTATTTAGAGCCAGGGCAGTCATGTTTCTCGATGGACAAGAAAATAAAACATAACATTTACACTAGATACCCTAAGGATCTTTCAGCCTAAGTTTGGCTGAAATTGATTCTGTAGTTTCAGAGGAGAAGATTTTTTAAAATTTACAAAGATGACAAAAAAAATGTGAAAAATTGTCTTTAAAGGGCAAAAACTCCTATAAGGGGTCAATTGACATTTTTGGTCATGTGACTTATTTGTAGATCTTACTTTGCTGAACATTTTTGTTGTTTACAGTTTGTCTTTATCTATAATAATATTCAAGATAACCTAAAACTGCAAAATTTCCTTAAAATTAACAATTCAGGGGCAATAACCCAACAAAGGGTTGACCGATTCGTCTGAAAGTTTCACAGCAGGTAGATCTTGACCTGATGAACATTTTTACCCCATCAGTTTTGGTCTAAATCTTTAGTTTTTGAGATATAAGCCAAAAGCTGCAGTCTACCCCCTATGTTCTATTTTTAGCCATGGCAGCCATGTTTCTGAAAGGACAAAAAAAAAAAAAAAAAAAAAACACAAAGTTTATTCTAGATAACCTAAGGATCAGACTAAGTATGGCTGTAATTGGTTCAGTGGTTTCAAAGGAGAAGATATTTGAAAAAGTTTAAGATGGACGGATGACGGAAAACGGACACCAAGTGATGGCAAAAGCTCACATGTCCATTTAGGACATGTGAGCTAAAAATGTGAAATTAAAAAGTTAAAGAAAAGCTGAAATTGTGGATTTATAAAGTCAAACGTGTCACATTTCTACAAAAGAAAATCAACAGGCTTATTCAAATACTATGGTAATAAAATGCTTGGATCTGCTAAACTTTACCATACTTTTTAACTTTCCATCCTTACATTTAACTGTTGCATTATTTCTGCCTAATTAAAGTGATTTAACAATATTTCAGTTAAGGAAATGAAATTAAAATCAACTCAAGATTTGATAAGTCAGTTTGTCCAATTTTACCTTCTATAATATATTAAATTGCAACCTGTACATTGTAAGATAATTATTAGCACATAATATATATATTTTCTTTTTTCTTTTTTTTCTGTTGCTTATAAACTTTTACAATTATCAACATAATATGTCTTTTGTAAATTTCAAAATGACTGGAAATTAAAATTATTCCATTTGTGGAAAATTTAATTAAAGTTGAAACTGTTTTTCCATTGTTGTGAGTTATCTCTTTTAATCTAATAATTATAGTATGTGAACTCAAATAAATAATTCCATACCTTATCATTCCCCTATACTGGTTCCTGGGAGGTTTACCTGGTACCCAGAACAACCCAAAACAATGACTGATTTTCTTCAATACTTCATAATCACTTTTATCTTTCTGTTTGTAAAATATCACAAAATTTGGTCTACAAAAAAGTAAAGTAAAACTGGAACATTATATTTCAAAACTGTAAAAGGTGTAGTAACTATTGGTACTAATGATCACTGTAAGTTTGGATACAACTTATGGTGAGGTATGCTAGACCCTGATTTTAAATGACTGCTAGTTTGCCTGTCTTAGGTACGTGGTTCTCTCGAGTTTCTCTGATTTCCTCCATCGACAAAAACTGTCTGCCATGATATAGCCAATTTAACTGAAAGCGGTATAAAATCAATATAAACCAAACCATTTCATATTTGTAAAACAAGAATATATGTGTCCAATGGACAAAGTGTTGTGCTTCTAAACAAGTCATGATCAGTCAAATTTTGAATAGATTCCATCTTAAGGTATTTAGTGACAAATTTTCATGTTGATATGACATCTACTTCCCATTAAACGACCTTCAATCTAATCTTTACTTTAAAGCAGGGCATACATATGCACTGACAGACAAACAGACTGAAACGCTATATGCCTCGCTGTTATCACAAGTAGTGCATAATAAATTTCATTTCAATACATGTATAAATAATGGAGAACAATCTTAACTTCAAACAGTACTGAAGATAAAGAATGGACATGTTTTTTTTCAGCTTACACATGAGGTCTTCAGTTACACCAAGTCTGTGACTTTGACCTTCAAGAGAGTCATTTAAACCATTTTTGCAACAAATCTACAGGAAGGTGAATATGAACAATCAAACCAAGTATCATTTAACTCTGAAGGTATTTAAAGATATAGAGCTGGACACAGTTTGTCAATATGGAACTATGGTCTGCAGAGTGAAACTAAGTTTGTGCACTTGACCTTCAAGGAAGAACAATTTGCAAAACCCCTTCTAGTAGTGGAAAACAATCAAACAAATTAAAATCATTTATAAGGAAAAAACACACATGTATAAGCAAAAGTGTGAGCAGTATTGAAGAAGGGAGTAGACATGTTTTGTGAACAATCTTAGTATAACTTTGTCCACCACTATATATTGTGTCATGGATGGTGTTGAAACTTGAAGGTCAAGGTAACAATCTTAATTTAACATTGCAAAGTTGATCAAATCTCAGATATGGAGCCTTATAATAATATATAATAAGTTAAAAGACACATGTGTGGGTGACATATACGAGAAACTAACAAAAAGTACCTACTTAGATTCAGCAGCTATTGGAACTTTTAATACTGGATCTCGAATACAGTTTTGTAACTGTTCTAATGAAAATTCTTCACTGTTTTCTATAAAACTCTTTATTAACACCTCATATTTGTCAGAAAATAAATCTTCTACATTCTTCAAAGTCATCTGACCTTCCCTGTTAACAGATGTTAATTATTAGTAACAAGCTGAACCTGTCTGTTTGTTTTTTTTTAAAGTTCTGCCAAATAAAAAAGTAAAAAAAAAAAAATAAGGATGAGAAACTGACCCATGTAATACATGAAGACAATACAAAAATAACATTAACATTAACAATGTTTTTCTTCATCGTAAAAATCAATGTGCGATTTCCAACAATAAGACAAAAGCTCAGATCTTACAGAAATATAAAGATAGTCCTAACAGCATAAACTTTTGGAGTACAATTTGCATTTTTACTGGTAACTACTCACACATGGCATAAATATCAACATAATTTTCCTAATAAATTTTTCCTTTCATTTTTTAAGTGCATTTGTATTTTAATGTTTTAACTTCTGGAATTTACCCATGATATGCCTCCTCATAAATTTCAAACTGCAATTTTTCTGTGCAAACGGTAAAACCCTTTAAAACCTGATTGCCTTGTTTAATACCATTTCTGCATTAAATTTAAACTGAATTCAACTGAAATTTATCAATTTGACAGGTGTTCTTAACCAGAAACTAATATCAAATGAGTATAATTTTAAACTTCTGCTATGGATTAAACAAAGAACGCTACTACATTTTTTGTAATAATACAAAAACCTAAATTAATTTTAACATTTAATTCTTAATGGGGAATACATAAAACTTGTTAACACTTTGATTTCATATGATATTATTATCTCAACGGAATTGTACTAATATCATTTTACATCGAAGATTTTATATTACTGTATTATCAACTATACTGCTGACAGATTTTACAACAAATTCAATTTTCACATGAAATGTCAATAATTGGGTCACTCCTTCAGAAACATAAAAGAGTTTGCCTATAAATCATTAAAATGATACAAAAATGTGCTAACTGAAGTATGAAATCTTTTTTATATTGACCTTATTCCTGTTGGATGCTTATCTTCTAACTCATATATTTGCATACAAGATTACCTTCTATAACAGAACTACACTTGGATATAAAACTTAACTAAAGTCAATGAATTGTAGGTCAAAGTGACCTACTTTTGGGTGGGATGCAGTCACACTCCCCAAGATGCATGTCCATACTAAGTTATGTGACTGTAGGTCTTATAGCATCTTAGAACTAGATCTGGTCATTAACTTAACCAATGAAGGAAAAGACAAAGGTCAAATGACCTAGTTTGGATAGGAAGCAGTTAGTCTTCCAAAGATGCATTTGCATGTGTGTAGGTGTTTCTGTATCCGAGAACAATTCTGAGCCTAAAATTTACCTTTGGCCATTAATCTTAACCAAGGCTTACTGTCTATAAACCTAAGTTCACAGATTGGATTTCAAAATTTGAGTACCTTAATCAATGTGAATTTTCTAATCGCAGGGCTGAGAGATGCAATTATCTAAGGTGTAACTGAAACAATTGAACTAACCTCATTTTGTTCAATCATGTCTTGAAGAGAACCAAAAAAATATGTGTCTATGGAATTTTAAATGTAAAAGGAGATAACTCTATTTACAGATAACTATTTTTTTTTTAGATTATATTGATCCTAGCAATGTTACTGAATAAATTAGATATACATATTTCTCTTCTCATCCCGGACATTCAAATTATACAGGACCAGTCACCACTTCCAAAGGAATAACAAGAGTGGACAAACTAAATGTCTCACCTGAGTATGCATGTGGACACTTAATAAATCATCTGATACCTGACATTGTAACTGAAAGGAAATGCATTAAAGGAAATAGTTAAGTCATGCAACATTTGTTTGAAACGTCACTCAATCCTAAAATTGTGTCCAAGGTCAGCTAAACAGTTCTCAGACTGGTATGAACCCACCAGAAATATATATTGACCAAACATGGTGGGTCTACATATTAAATTTGTGAAAATGTGATGTGATTCATTCAGGCATGAAACCAAGTCAAGGTCGAGTGACAGGTATCTGACTGGTATGTTCCTAATAGATCAAATATAGTGGGTCTAGGTATTTCAGTTGTCAAGAAATGGACTTAATCTAAAAATTCAACACAAGTCACTCAATCATGAAATTGAGGTCAGTCACCAGGTGTCACACTGGCATGTACCCAACAAGAACTACCTATAGACCAAATATGGAAGGTCTAGGTATTTCAAATGCTGAGAAATGGACTTAATAGCAAAAATGTAATGCAAGTTATTTAAGCATGAAATCAGGTCAAGGTGTTTCAGACTGGGATGTACTCAACAAGAACTATATATAGACCAGATATAATGGGTCTAGGTATTACAGTTGCTCAAAATATGGACTTAATCATGAAAATGTGACCCAAGTCACTCAAGTATGAAACTGAGATTGAGGTCCAGAGACAGATGTCAGACTGGCATGTACCTTCCAAGAACTATATGGTGGTCTAGATACATATGGTTGAAAGTGTAATGCACCAAACCACACTCACATGATTCACATGTTACACGCACACGATTCGCACAATACAAGCTCATGATTCGCACGATACATGCACAAGATTCGCACGTTACATGCAAGGCATGATGTACGTTTTATGATTACTGATCGTGCGATTCCTTAAACTTGTGATTGTAAGATACGAACGGATAATAACGAAACAAAATAATGTGATTTTATGTCAGATATGAATAATGATGGATCTGGGAAATTATATTTTAAATTCATTAAAACTCAATAAACCGTCTCATGTTATTTTCACCTAATTAACTACAAGGTATTAACAAAAATTGAGATGATAATAATAAAGTTGTCAGTAAAATAAATATTACGCCATAATATTTTATGGTTTCTTTAAAGCAATGGATATCATGTCTTGGGGTTTATTCCCGGAATGATTACTGGTCTAAAAAAGCATCAAATTAAACAAGGGATTAAGAGATAATCTGAAGGGGAAAATGTCTATGTCTGAGGAAAGCTTTTTGATTTTAAAAAGGCATAATTAAGAAATCTGACAAAGTTAAATATTTTTTTGAGGACGTGAAGCATATTTATTTCAAAACTGAAATAAAAAAGTCAATGTTTTTTGTTTAATTATATTATGAATAAATAATAAAATATAATAATTATATCAAACTATATATATTAACCTTTAATATTCTAAAATACCTTTTTATAAATAAAAATTAACTTACATGTTTAATGAATCCACACACATTGTAGTTTGTAACATATGATCATATAAAAGTCCAGTTCATATCGGGGAACACACCGTATTCGTTACATAATAACCAAACAATTGCTATTATATAAAAAAATGTACAATTCCGATATAAATTAATACATGACATGTGTCAAAAAATTAAAACCTTCGCAAGATTTCAAGAAAAACTTTAGATAATTTTTACAAACATGTTAAAGTTCAAATCTATCTTGAACTTGGAAATGTTGTATGCACGTTAATCGACCATTTAATTTAGGTAAAAAATCATTGATAATAATAAATATTTTTTCAAACCAAATTAATTTGATGAATTACATAAGAAATAGATAAAATTATAAACTCAACATTTTCAAATAGTTGACACTGAAAGTTCGTTCCTACAATCTTTTAATTCGAGTTCGAAATATCCTCTGATTTGAATTCACACGTTTTAATTTTTGTCTCCACCGATTAAATCTCATACACGTTACACGATTCAAATGTCAGGTATATAACCACATGCAAACCACATGCATACGATTCACACGTTACATGCACATGATTCGCACGTTTCGCACATTACACGATATTTTTGGTGATTTACACGCTCAACCAAGTGTATTACAGTTGTTGAGATATGGACTTAATCCTGAAAATGTGATGCAAGTCACTCAAGCATGAAATTGAGGTCAAGGTCTGGGGACAGGTGTCAGACTGGCATGTATCCATTAAGAACTATCTAAATATTTTTGGCCTAGGTATTACAGTTCCTGAGAAATGGACTTAATCATGAACTTAGATGTAGATTTTCAAATGTTAATGAAGTCAATGAACCATATAAATGAGGTCAATTTCACAAGACAAGTATACTGTTGCAAATTTCATATCATAATGCATCTGCAGACTTGAGATCTTAAGTGTAGGTATTATATGTGCAAAGTTTTTAAGGTTTTAAAAAAGTTTACAAAAGTTCAGGCAGTCGCCACTGATGCTGCTGGCGGTGGAAAGTAATACATATATCTCGCCGTTTGCCCGTGGGCCAGACAAAAACTGAAATATTGTGTGGATTTTTCTTTAATAATCTTTCTAGTAGACAAATCTTAAATGGGTGTACAGACTTTATAAAAAATCAAAACTCTTTTAAGGATGACAGTTGAAAACAGAATTGCATACCATAAATGTATCTTGACCTTCAAATGTTTAATCCCCTTTATATTTGACTGATGGAATTAAGTATATTTCAGAAAGCAATCCATATAATTTAAGAAATATTGTAAATGGTAATTTATATGTCCCAAAATTGAAAACTGAACTGTTTAAAAAGTCATTCAGCTACACTGGGCCTTTTCTATGGAACAGTCTACCAAGCTCAGTGTGAAACACTAAGAGTTTGGGTACTTTTAAACAAAACCTAAAGGCTTATTTGTTAAATAAACAATAGCTCTCAATCTTTTGTATTTTCCTAAATGTATTGTACTATGCAATTATTTTGACAATATTGTGTATTATTTTGTAATGTTTTTTATACATAGGCTTTAAATTGTAAATGAGGGCCTCAGGGAAGATTAGTTTGTACTAACTGTGCTACCCTCTTGAAATAAAGTATTATTATTATTATTATTATTATTATTAATGATTTTAAAATGTACGAGCATGAGAATTAATTATTTGTAAACTACAGATTAGGCCTTGAACCAAACTAAATTTAATTTTATTTGTTGGTAAGAATAAGACATACATGATTGTGATATGATTGGTAAATAAATTCTAAGATGAAGCAAAATTAAATCCCATGTTAAGCATATTCTTTAAATATTTACTGTCTAATACCAGAAATTTTAACTCCAAGAAACTAGAGGCTCTCAAGAGCCTGTGTCGCTCACCTGTATCTAATGTGATTTTGGAAATTATGTAAAATTATATAATGATTGGGACCAAGATTGGTTTAATTTGACACAGTATTTAAAATTAAAAACAGGTCATCTTAGTGTAGTCTTACAATAGCTACTGAAGACATCTTATCATTATTATTTTTGAATATGTGGTCAAGTTGTGACCATTCAGAATTTTTTTTACAATTTTCTGATAGACTTCTAAACATCTTGGATGATGGATCGGCAACAAAGTAACAACACTTGGTCAGCACCTCATAAGGAACATTCATGCTATGTTTTGTTACATTCCATTCAGTGGTTCTCTAAAAGAAGTCATTTGTATGCATTTCCCATAGGGTCCAATGTTAAACTTAGTCCCCCGCTGGCGGCCATCTTGGATGATGGATCAGCTACAAAGTAACAACGCTTGGTCAGCACCTCATAAGGAACATTCATGCCAGATTTAGTTTCATTCCATTCAGTGGTTCTCTAAAAGAAGTCATTTGTATGCATTTCCCATAGGGTCCTATGTTAAACTAAGTTCCCCGCTGGCGGCCATCTTGGATGATGGATCAGCTACAAAGTAACAACACTTGGTCAGCACTTCATAAGGAATATTCATGCCATGTTTGGTTTCATTCCATTAAGTGGGTCACTAAAAGAAGTCATTTGTATGCATTTCCCATAGGGTTCTATGTTAAACTAAGTCCCCCGCTGGCGGCCATCTTGGATTATGGATCGGCTACAAAGTAACAACACTTGGTCAGCACCTCATAAGGAACATTCATGCCATGTTTGGTTTCATTCCATTCAACGGTTCTCTAAAAGAAGTCATTTGTATGCATTTCCCATAGGGTCCAATGTTAAACTAAGTTCCACGCTGGCGGCCATCTTGGATGATGGATCGGCTACAAAGTAACAACACTTGGTCAGCACCACATAAGGAACATTCATGCCATGTTTGGTTTCATTCCATTCAGTGGTTCTCTAGAAGAAGTTCAAAATGTAAAATGTTAACGACGACGACGGACGACGCCGGACGACGGACGACGGACGCCAAGTGATGAGAAAAGCTCACTTGGCCCTTTGGGCCAGGTGAGCTAAAAAGCATTAAAAGAAATAGTTATGGTCAGGTGACATTTGTCTGAAAAAACTGATGCATGTCACTCAAGCCTAAAATTGTGTCAAAGATCAGTTGTCAGGTCTCAAACTGTTATGTACCCACCAAAAAGTATCTATAGACCAAAAATTTGTTGGGAAATGGACTTATCTGTGAAAATATGATGAGAGTTACTCAAGCATGAAATTGAGGTCAAGGTCAGTTGTCACACTGACAGCGTCTTGTCAAGAAGTATCTACAGACCAAATATGGTGGATATAGGTGTTATACTACAGAGAAATGGACTTAATCATGAAAATGTGACAAGTCACTTAAGTGTGAAATTTAGGTCAGGGCCTCAAACAGGAATGTACCCACCAACAAGTATCTATAGACCAAATATGGTTGATTTATATATTAAAGTTGCTCAGAAATAGAAACTAGAGGCTCTAAAGAGCCTGTATCGCTCACCTGCATTGAACTTTTCATCTTGAGCAGGACTAAAGATTTGGCTGGTTTTTCTATAGGGTTCTACGTTCAATTAAGTTCGGCTGTGGCAGCCAAGATGGTTGACAGTCTAGGTCAATGGACACATTTCTAAAAGAGAACCATCTAAGGACCATTGCTTCCAGGTCTAGTTCTAATTGGCTGAGTGGTTTCAGACCAGAAGATTTTTGAGTGAATTTCCCATAGGGTCCTATGTTAAACTAAGTTTGGCTCTGTCAGCCATCTTGGTTCACAGTCCAAGAAATCAGACAATTCTGAAATAGGACGTCCTAAGGACCATTGCTGCAAAATCTGGTTCCAATTGGTCAAGTGGTTTCAGACAAGAAGATTTTTCAATGAATTTCCCATGGGGCCTTATGTTAAACTAAGTTCGGTTGTAGCAGCCATCTCTGTTGACAGTCCAGGTCATCGGACATCCTTCTATAAGAGAACCTCCTAAGGACTACTACTGCCAAGTTTGGTTGCAAGTGGCCTTGTAGTTTCATAGAAGAAGATTTTGGAAATTCATCCAGCAGCCATGTCGGTTGGAAGTCGGGGATGCCAGACATAAGTTTGGAAAGGGGCCACCGAAGGACCATTACACCAAAGTTTGGTTCAAATTGGCTCCGTGGTTTCAGGGGAGTTGACGAAAAAGTAAAATTCCCATAGGCTCAATGTTAAACTAAGTCCAGCCATGGCAGCCATATTGGATGGTGCCCCGGAAAACCAAACATAAATTTTAAAGGGGACCATCCAAGGACCATTCCACTTAAGTTTGGTTAAAATTGGTTCAGTGGTTTCAGAGGAGTTGACGAAAAAGTAAAATTCCCATAAGCTCAATGTTAAACTAAGTCCAGCCATGGTGGCCATGTTGGATGGCGTTCGGGGAAACCGAACACAATTTTAAAAGGGGCCACCCAAGGACCATTCCACCAAAGTTTGGTTCAAATTGGCCTAATGGTCTCAGAGAAGATAACGAAAATGTTAAAATTCCCATAGGGTCCGAGGTTAAACTATATCCAACCATGGCAGCCATATTGGACGGCGCCCGGGGAAACCGAACACAATTTTTGAAGGGGACCATCCAAGGACCATTCCACTTAAGTTTGGTTTAAATTGGTTCAGTGGTTTCAGAGGAGTTGATAAAAATGTGAAAAGTTTACGACGACGACATACGACGACGACGACGACGACGACGACGACGGACGCAAAGTGATGAGAATAGCTCACATGGCCTTTTAGGCCAGGTGAGCTAAAAATTGAGGTCAAAATTCATGGTGTCAGACTGGTGTATAACTACTAAGATCTTCTATCAACCAAATACTGTGGCTCTAGTGTTAGTACAATTTCTGGGAAATAGACTTAGGTCAAGTAGTTTCAGACAAGAAGATTTTTAAATGAATTCTTAAAGAGGACCATCTAAGGATCATTGCTGCCAACTTTGGTTCCAATTGTTCAAGTGGTTTCAGACGAGAAGATTTTTAAATGAATTTTCCAATAGGGCCCTATGTTAACTAAATTCAGCTGTGGCAGCCATCTTAGTTAACAGTCCAGGTCATCGAACGAGAATCTCCTAAGGACCATTACTGCCAAGTCTGGTTCCAATTAGCCATGTAGTTTCATAGAAGAAGATTTTGGAAATTCATCTCCCCTTTTTTCTATTTTTAGTAACAGCAGCCATGTCGGTTGGAAATAGGGGACGCCGGACATAAATTTGGAAGGGACCACCCAACGACCATTCCACCAGAGTTTGCTCCTAATTGGCCAAGTGGTTTCAGAGGAGAAGATATTTCAATCAATTTTCGCATAGGGCCCTATGTTAAACTAAGTTCGGCTGTGGTGGCCATCTTGGTTAACATTCTTGGTCATCAGACATATTTCTGAAAGAGAACCTCCTAAGGACCATTACTGCCAAGTCTGGTTCCAATTGGTCAATTAGTTTCATAGAAACTTTTTGAAATTCATCTCCCCTTTTTTCTATTTTTAGTAAAAGCAGCCATGTCAGTTGGAAGTAGGGGATGCCAGACATAACTTTGGAAGGGGGCCACCCAAGGACTATTCCACCAAATTGTGGTCTCAATTGCCCAGTGGTTTCAGAGGAGAAGATCTTTAAAGGAAAGTTTATGCCTGACAACGGACAACGGACGCCAAGTGATGGCAATAGCTCACATGGCCTTGTAGGCCAGGTGAGCTAATAAAAGGATATCATATTTAAAGCATTAGAAGAATGAATTTTGGCACTATGTATCTTGTCAGTATGCATACAGACCAAAAATGGGGAAAAACAAAAACATTAAGCACACTCTGTAGCAAGCAAACATTAAGAAGCTCTGTTAGCTCTAAAATCTAAAATACATTGATTGTGGCTTTAATGATTTGGAGATTTAGGAAATCTTATCATAATTACTTTAATACAAGTTTTCTCTTCCTGAACATGAACTCAATAGAGATAATTAGGTATTATTCATACAAAACAAACAATAGGAAACCTTTCAAATCATATCTATAGAATTATTGAAATATTGGATAAATATGTAAAAAGAAATTGACTACGATTTCCCCTTTCAGGAAATGTTTAAATAATGTATCATCCAATTATCTTTAACGGTCAACTGTTAACAATTCAATCTTTAAGCTTTTCTTTCCTCTTCAGAATTTCACCAAAATATAATAACATTTTAGAGGCAGATTTATAATGGGAGTAAATGGTAAATTTGACATACCGGTACTTCTTTTGATAAAATCAAATTGTGATCATTAAAACACAGACAAATCTCCTAAATAACAAGAGGCTCACCTGGCAGTCACAAACTTTTGATTTGATTTGACAGACTAGATTGATTTCTAAAACATTGTAAATGATCTTCTATAAATGCTTCATACCAATTATAAGTTCATTGACCAAACAGTTTCAGAGGAGAAGTTTTAAATTTCGACAAATCAGAACATATAAAGGTTTCTGGAGCCAATTTGTTTCACGGACTGGAAAGATTTATGCAAAGTTTGTAAAGGACCTTCCATAGACGCTCCATACCAAAAATCAGGTCATTTGGCTTTACGGTTTCAGAGAAGAAGTTTTAAATTTCGACCAATCAGAACATGTAAATGCTCATGACGGCCATTTTGTTTCTGGGACTGAGAAGATTTATGCAAACTTTGTAAAGGACCTTCCATAGATGCTCCATACCAAAAATCAGTTCATTTGGCTTTACAGTTTCAGAGGGGAGGAAGTTTTATATTTCAACCAATCAGAACATGTACATGCTCATGGCAGCCTTTTGTTTCATGGATTGGGATGATTTATGCAAATTTTATAAAGGACCTTCCATAGAAGCTACAGGCCAAATTTCAGTTCAATAGGTCCAGGGGTTTCAGACGAGAAGATGAAAATGTAAAAGTTTACAGATGGTTGTTTAATAACCAAAAAAAAAATATGCAAGTTTATTTTTTGATTTAATAACTTTTACATGTTCGATGTCACCCAATTCCGTATCCACATCATTTGTTCCGGATAAAAATCTTTATTTATTAGGCATGATAAACTTCCTCAAAGTTGCAAACAAATAAAAAGAAGATGTGAATAATAAAATTTTTTTTATTTTATTTACACAACAAATGAAGTCATGTAATTATATTTCTTTTCTTAAAAGTTAGTGCAAAAGAGAAGGTTAATTTCATTCAGGATCCAAGATTTTTTCCAGCTTTGGACCTTAAATAGATCGATTTGGTGCAAAGGAGGAGTCTTGAATTTTCATGAAAATAAATATTGACCAAATGTCCGAAAAGTATGGTTATCACATAAATGTGATGCAAGTCAACTCAACTATGAAATTGACGTAAAGTCCCTGAGAAAGGTGTCATACTGACACCCATTTAGAACTATCAATAGACCAAATATGGTGGGTCTAGGTATTACACACTTTTTTCCTAAAAGACTTTAAAATATACTACAGTTAAGGAAGATTTCAAATGAACAGAGTTTGAATCATCAAAGCTTAAATCTGTAGAGATTACAAAATATCACAACATATCCCCATTTTTTTTAATTAAAAACTAATTTTAACACACCAAAGGTTCAATTGTACCTATAAAAGTAACAACTTTTTGGCATAATAAATTATACATACAGATTAGTTAATCTAGGTTTCTGGAACAGTTCTATGAGATGCTGGTCTTCTTCTTTGGCACTTTGATATGGTTGATGGAACACTCGAGACACATCTGGTATTAATATATCTCCACTTTTGTCTCCATCCAGGACCCAACGATCCCAAACTCTACAAAAAATTATTTTTTTAAATTTCAGGTTATCTTTTTTCTAAATACCTATAACAAAAAGCAAATTTAAAATGTCAAAAATACTAGTCTCCCAGGAGCCTGTATCGCTTACCTAAATATCATTTGCAGACTTAAGGTATCCGGACCATAAATGACCACGTGATTATTCAAAAGTTCCCGGATGTTCCATACAACGCAATTGAAATGACCTCGGTAAGTATCAGCAAACTTCGGAAATTCCAATATAACTAACTTATTTTTACAGACTCTGCATATAAGCAACACAGTGTGTTTCAACTTGAGAAAAATATATATACAAAATTCCAGCTTTAAATTGTTTGGTTCAGCCATTCACGGTCAAAAAGAGATTAAATTTTCTATCATGATCTATTATGGTCCGGATACCTTAAAGCAGAATAACATGTTTGACTATATCCATTTTGGTTTGGCAATCTGGAATATTGCTGCCTAATTAGGTTCCAATTGGCTCACTGTTTTTGCCAAATTAGGATCCAATTTGGTGACTGGTTTCAAACAAGAAAATATTTTAGGTGAATATTCCCATAGGCATCTATTTCAAACTATGTGGATGGCAAGCAGGATCATAAGATATATTCCTGAAACATTTCAATAGATTCAATGTTTTTGGAAAAGAAGAATTTTAAGTGATTTTCCCATAGTGTCTTATTGCCCTATGTTAAACTATGTTCGACTGTGGTTG
Organism: Mytilisepta virgata; assembly: GCA_028015205.1. NCBI lineage: Eukaryota > Metazoa > Mollusca > Bivalvia > Mytilida > Mytilidae > Mytilisepta > Mytilisepta virgata. The sequence continues at coordinate 75,417,612 of CM051519.1, forward strand.
CCATCTTTTGGAAGGTGGGCATGGCCATTAAAACATATTTTTGATAGAGGACCATTGCTTCCAAAGTTGATTACAATTGGCTCACTTTTCAGACCAGAAGTTTTTAAGTGAATTTTCCTGACAGGGTCCTATATTAACACTTTCAACCCTAAATTAATTTTCAGAAATTGTCTGTTTTTGAGACTTTGCAAACTTTTGCTTTTAATATGCAAATGAGGCAGAATTTTACCAGTGCAGGGTCAAAAAGCCCACCACACTAGAAAAATGCCTAATTTTGCTGATTTTTGGAACTTTTCGTTGCCATGGAAACCAGAGTGAAGGGCCCACATACCTAGTAATGCATGATGTGTTAGAGTGGGCTGCCTTCTTTCCATTCATTCCTATCAAGAGGTAAAACTGACTAAACGGCGTTGTAGGATCGATGTATGGTTCAAAACTTTTTTTAAAAAAAATATTTCATGCCCTTAAATGACCCTTGCTGTTCCTGTACAGCTCACAAGTAAAATTTTCATACCCCACAATATTCCATTTGGGGCCCAAAAGGCAGCACATCCCTCTTAATTCACCCTTTGTTACAAATGAGGCGATTCTGCATGGTACTGTTTATTCATAATGTGAATTTGGGCACAAAATGTTACTAATTCTGCAGCCATAATGTTTCTCTTGCAATCGAGACCAAAAAAGTGAATCCAAATATAATTGGAGAGGATTAGGGGCATTCAAATGGTTTGAATTGGCCACAATGCTTTGAGGCATCGTTTGCCTGGAAAGTGTTAAACTCAGTTCGCCTCTGAAGGCATCTAAGATGGCGATGTAGGTCATCGGATATTATTTTGAAATAGGTCAGGATCACTTAAGGATCATTGCTGCAAGTTTTTGTTCCAATTGGCATAGTGATTTCAGATCTTTACACGAGTTTTCCATTGTGTCATATTTTAAACTATGTTAAACTGTGGTGGCCATTTTGGATGGCAGCCTGAGGATAGAAGTTTTGCCTTTCCCCCCTTTTTTGCAAAAATGTCAATTTTTACAAAAAAAAATTAAATTTTTTAAAAATGAAATATATAGGCACACCTTTGCATTAAGGGTAATGCACAGAGAAAGTTTCATCAAATTGCTTCGAGCGGTTATGGAGTAGTTGAGGATAGAGGTTTTGAACCCCCCCTTTTTTTTCAAAAAATTCAATTTTTACCAAAAATTTTTAAAAATTTTCTAAAAATTAAATATATATGCACACCTGTGCATTAAGGTTAATGCACAGAGAAAGTTTTATCAAATTCCTTTGAGCAGTTTACGAGTAGTTGAGGATAGAAGAAAAGTGTGACGACACAAGACGACAGATAGTGATCACTATGTGTCGACCATGCGTTCCGCAGGCGACACAAAAATGGTGGATCTATATAATACATCTATAACATTTGTTGAGAAATGGACTTATTTGTAAAAATGGGACAAGAGTCACTCAAGCCTAAAATTGAGGTCAATTTGGATTTTAAAGTATTACAATACAGAACTAGAAATACTGTGAGCAAAGCTCACTACTTGATACCCCCACCTTACATAAGATACATGAAAGGAAATGTCAACATATGTCTTGTTTGCCATCCTTTAAAACATTTTAAAGAGTTGCAGATGGCATAGTGGTACCCCTATCAAATTTAATGACAAAGTCTATGTTTTGCTTTGGGAAACTCCTAAGTTGGTCAGGTAAAAATCTAATACAGGAAGTGCACAGTGGCAACATATAATAAAGATTCTCTGAAAGTTTCATAAAATTACCCCAATTAGTTTAGGAGGAGTTCCAGATGAGATAGTAGTACCCCTATCACAATGAATAACAAAGTCCATGTTTTGCTATGTGAGACCCAAAAAATTGGTCAGATCAAAATCTAAAATAGGAGGTGCACTATGGGATCATGTGATAAAGATTCTCTGAAAGTTTCATCAAATTCCATTCAGTGGTTTAGGAGGAGTTGTGGATGGCATACTGGAACCCCCTATCACAATGAATGGCAAAGTCCATGTTTTGGTATGGGTAACACCAAATATTCATCAGACCAAAATCTAAAATAGGAGGTGCACTACAGCATCATGTAATAAATATCCTCTGAAAGTTTCATCAAATTCCATTTAGTGGTTTAGGAGGAGTTGGCGATATAAAGTTCGGACGGACAGACGGACGGCATGACAAACGGCATGACTAACGGACGGCCAGACGGACATTTTGTCGCGGGGGCATAAAAAACAAACAAAAATTCAAATTACCAGTAAGCTATACTAAAACGTAAGCAGTTAAATGCTTATATACTGTAAATAAAAATTTTGGCATTTTGGGCATCTGAAACAAAGGACTAGAAGGTAGAAATCAACCTCCTACTACCTACTTTTTAAATCACTGTGTAACACTTGATAATCTTGAACTAATACAATTTGAATTATTACCTACAGCCATTTTGGAGACCAAAATGGAACTGGGTAATGAATTACAAATAACATTTTTCATTTCCTTAAAACTTTACTTAATGAAGTTGTGTAATTTTGTATTTTGTATATTTAAATTAATATCACGCATTTTAATGTTACACAAAACTGGGACAACACAGACATACATTTCCTCAACATTCCAACATTAAAGTTCTTTAGATTTTAACTTATTAACCTTTTATGACAACATATTTCCATTTTCTCAGACAGATATTTGTTGTAAATCTCTCGCTGAATTAGAAATGCTAGCCCTGGGAATTCTTCAACACGATAAACAGCTTTCCTGTTGCCAGATGTTATGTCATATCCTGAAATACATTATATTATCCTTTTGAAAATGTGCTAATTTTTTCTTTGCCTTAACACATTTAAAGAAATGATATTTTATGATTAGGCCACACCAAATTGATTTTCCATTCTTTGTTTTTCGCTGTTCCGATTGTCAGACTTTTTTGCCACTTCATTTTTAAAAAATTCTGAAAATACGCCCCAAATTCTTCATTTCTCAAGAAATCAGAAATAAAAAGTATTTGTCCCCTGCTAAATTTGGTGAAAAAGGGTATTTTTTTTTCCATTTTTTGCAATATTTTAGTTTTAAAAAAATGTGCAGCATGTAAATTTTATCTTTGCCCAAAAAAAAAAAAAATTCTCAAGAAAAAAATTATTAATATTTAGCTAGCTAGCACCTATTTTTGCCACCCAAAAATCAAAGAACTAAAAATCAATTTGATGTGGCCTTACAAATCTAATTTCTCTCAAATGTCTTCTAAAATTTTGAAAAACAACAGAAAGAATTTAATATCACGAAAACATGTTTATAGGATAGAGATAAAAGTTTTAATACTGTATTTGTTATGATTTTTAAAGTTCTATCTTTGTCACACAAAAAGCGAGACTGTTACATGAAACATTTTAATTTACATTTTTCTCAGACTAAGACAAACTATATACTTAATTAAAATCTTTTAGTTTATACAGTTCTCATGTGTATAATAAATTTACATCAATATAACGGAATATAAGAACATATTATTTACCATTATAATTCCACCCAGAAATGGCAAGTAATGTAGGGTCATTATTCAGAACATTAAGGCACTGTTGCATAAATGATAGAAAATCAGGAGCTAAAATCAACTCTTCTTCAATGACTATCAGGTGATTCTGAAATATCAGTTTATACAGGCATTACATGAATGATCTGGGTTTTAAACTTTTAAATACAATAAATTAATAAGTAAATTATCTACAAATTGTGCACAAACTTGTACCTGTTTAAAGAAATACATACATGTGCATAAATGGACACTACCAGTTATGTATGTTTATAATTGTGGGCATTGAGATTGTACTATCACAGAAGCACTTCTGCCTACATTCATGACATTATGTATACAACAGATTTATCCCCAGTTTGGCCTTTTCTGTGGTAAAGATATCTGATGGACGGCCGAGAAGCTAAGAAAAATTTCATTACGTATTTAGATATAAAATTTATGCAGAAAATGTTGAGGATGAATATGGTGTTGGCGTGGCCAATGATGTGAGCACAGCAATAGCCCTTTCCAGAAACTCATTTCTGGTATCACGATTCTGACTCTAAAATTATAATTTGAAGCAGGTTATTTCCCTTACTTTACTTCCATTTCCGGCGAACGAAACTTTTTATGGCCTTAGTATGACCCATATGCTCCCATAGCACTCGCTACTACAGCATAGAAAATACAAATAAGACAATCAAAGTTGGTAACCAGGTTCCTTAACAATGAGACGGGGGCATGAGTTTTTAAATGACATCATGTAAGCCAATCGACACCTGAGATCAATTACTTCGCAGGGGATAAAATAATGTCTTCCCTGCATCACTGATTTTGCCTGAAAATATGACAGAGATTTTGGTCAAACTAACTGTAACAAACTGAAGTATACACTGCAATGATATAGCAAACAATCTTATTTGAACCAAAGCAATGTGATTGATTTACTGTTTGATTATTTGTCAGTTTGTCAAGAAACTGACAAGAAACAAGAGGTCAGTTTCTTGTCCAGTTGGAGTCTTTATAATGCATGTGAGGTCAGTTTCTTGTCAAATTGGAGTCATTATTACGCACGTGAGGTCATTTCTGTTCAAGTAGGCATTTTGGAGACATTTGCCGATTTTAATGTTTTTTCAAAAACCAATCAAATTCCTAGATTCTGATAAGAGGTATAATAATTGTATATTAGTACTGAGGAACAGACCCGAAACCAAAATCTGACCACTGGGGTATTAAAATGAGGTCAGAAGCAAATGACAATGACTACAAAGGTATTACCATCAGCAACTTTAATAATATGAAAGATGGATTACAATACTAGTAGATTACAAAACTGCAAGAAATCTTGTACACCAGTCCCCTTAATATTCATGTTCTTCTAGGTAAAAAAATATATTTAGGAATGTGCTACTGTTAGCATGCCTTCACTTGAAAAGTAAAATTGAAGTCTTGCTTAATGCAAACTTTGTGGCAGCCATGTAAAAATGGAACAATTCTAAGAAAGGCATAATTTTTTTGCACCTTTTAATTTATAAAAATTTAAGCATACTATGGATAAAAAGAGCACAAAAGCAATGCTGTATTTATAGAAAATAAATTCCCAATATTTTAATACTAAATTGTGTACCAAATTTAACTTACAGCAGTACTGAAGTGTTTCCAAGCAGTCTCTACAGCTTTAATAAATATATCTGAAAAGAAGGTGACAGTGAAAAAATAGACCACAATGAAAATTTTAAAATTTCATTATTTTTTAAAACTTAAAAGGCTTGTTTTGCATTTTGTATATCTTGTATTTATCCTGCAACTGGCCTATTTAGTAGACAAATAAAGGGTGTCAAATATTCGTCTATTAGCATAATATCATCTCCTAGTACCCTTGTCTTCACTTGCAATGAAATTTTGTATTGTGTTCTAGTTCACAATATTTATAATGTCATGTACTCCCTAGATTATGTGCTAAAATTGCCCCCCTAAAATAAGCTAGAAATGTTCTATTTTCATGATTCTTCCCAGAAAATGTGGTAAACCTTGCATTTTTAGCTGTTTCTAAGGCTCATACAAATAAAATGTATGTTTTTCAACATATACATAAATATATATATATATGCAATTTAGATTCTAAACTTCAAATGATTTTACTAGGCACCTGAGGCCTTGGTGGCCAAGTGGTCTAGGTAGTTCGTGATGACTACTAATGATCACTATCCTGTCAACACAGAGGTTGTGAGTTCGAATCTCACCTCTGGCAGGATGTGTTTGACTCTGATCTTAATTGACAAGGACTGCCAATTTTCCAACCGAAGGTCAGTGGTTCTCTTCGGGTACTCTGGCTTCCTCCACCAATAAAAACTGGCTGCCGCAAAATAACCAAATGTGCTGAAAACAGCTTAAAACCTCAACTAAACATACAAACAAATAAACAAGGCACCTGTGATTGATCACAGGAGCTCAACCCATAGAGCTGCGTACCATGTCCCAAGGAGGCCGATAGGAGGAACCCTCTTGTTGGAGGGTTTTTCTGGTCATAAAACGGAAAGCCTGACAACGGACCATAGTGGGTAATGTGTTCGGAGAATGCCATGCTCCCTGCACCCTAAAGAACCCTTCTGTTTTAAAAAAAGAGTGGGCTAATGGCTGCTATAGAAGTCTTCTAAGGGTCCTATTTTAAACTAAGTTCAGCTGAGGCACCCATCTTCATTCACAGTAAGAGTCATAGGACAAATTTCTGAAAGAGGACCATCTTAGGACCATTGTTACTAAGTCTAGTTCTAATTGGCTCAGTGGTTTCAGACAAGAATATTATTCAATGAATTTTCCAATAAGGTTTTTATGTTAATCTAAGTTCAGCCCTGGCAGCCATCTTGGTTGACAGTCTGGGTCATCGGACAAGACACTGAAAGAGGACAATCTAAAGACCATTTCTGCCAACTTTAGTTCCAATTGGCTCAGTAGTTTCAGACAAGAAGATTTTGAACGAATTTTCCCATAAGGTCCTATGTTTAAATAAGTTCAGCTGTGGCCGACATCTTGCTTGACCAGGTAATTGCACACAATTCTGAAAGAGGTCCATCTAAGGACCATTTCTGCCAATGTTAGTTCCAATTGGCCATGTACAAAAAAATGTAGTTTCATAAAATATTTTTGAAATTCCTTCCTCCCTTTTTTCTATTTTTAGTCACAGCAGCCATGTCTGTTGTAAGTTGGGGAAACTGGACAGAAGTTTGAAACAGGGCCACCCAAGAACCATTCCACCAAAGTTTGGTCCCAATTGGTTAAGTGGTTTCAGAGGAGAAGATCTTTCAAGGAAAGTTTATGCCAATTGATGACGAAGGACGCCAAGTGATTGCAAAAGCTCACATGGTCCTATGGGCCAGGTGAGCTAGATATGCATTAATAGAAATATAAACTTATTTGTGAAAATGTGATGAGAATCATTCAAGCAGGAAATTGAGGTCAAGGTTATGTGTCAGACTGACACCTACGTGCCGAGATGTATCTACAGACTATGTAGGATGGATAAAGGTATTACAGCTACAGAGAAATGGATTTAATCATGAAAATGTGGCACAAGTCACTCAAGTGTGAAATTAAGGTCAAAGTTTTAGAGGCATGCACCCACCAAGAACTATCTATTGACCAGATATGGTTGGTCTATGTATTACAGTTGCTGAGAAATGGACTTAATCATGGAAATATGACACAAGCCACTCAAGTGTGAAATAGAGGTCAAAGGTCAGGTGTCAGACTAGTATATATACACTAAGAACTTCTATCCACCAAATACTGTGGATCTTGTTACCAGGAGTACAGCTGCTGAGAAACAGACTGAATTGAGAAAATGTATTACAAGTCACTCAAGCATGAAATTCAGATCAAGGTCAGGTGACAGGTGTAAACCAGAATTTACCAAAAATAAACTATCTATAGACCAAATATAACAGGCAAAGGTATTATAGTGGCTGAGAAAGGTACTTAATCCCCACAATATAACACAAGTCACCCAAGCCTGAAATTGAGGTAAAGGTCATTTAAAAGGTTAAATTGGCATATACCCACCAAGAACTATCTATTGACCAAATATGGTGGGCTTACAGTTGCTAAGAAATGGACTTAATCATGAAAACATAGATCACTCAACCTAAAATTGAGGTCAAGGTCCAGAGAAAGGTGTCAGATTGACTTGTACCCATCAACAATTATAAACAGACCAAATATGGCGGGTTATGTATTACAGTTACTGTGAAATTGATCAGGAAATTGTGACACAAGTCACTCAACCATGAAATTAATGTCAAGAATCATTGACAGGTGTCAGACTGGCATGAACCCACCATGAATTATCTATAGGTATTACATTTGATGAGAAAAGGACTTAATCAAGAAAATGTGACAAGTCACTCAAGCATGAAATTGAAGTTAAGGTCCAAAGCCAGGTGTCAAACTGGCATGTATCCACTGCAAACTATCTATAGACCAAATATGGTGGGCCTAGGTATTTCAGTTGCTGAGAAAAGGATTTAATTACAAAACTTGGATGCATATTTTACAAATGATTATGAAGTCAATGATACATGAAAACAAGGTCAGGCCACAAGATAATAATACTGCTGCAAAGTTTATATCGTAATGTATCTGTGGATACCAGAGCTTAAGCATAGGTGTTATTCGTGCAAAGTTTATCAGGTGTTAAAAATTTGTAAGGGTACCACGGAACCCAATGTCTTGCCTGCTTTCGCTGTTGTCTATGATTTCAGTGTAATAGTTGAATGTACGTAATTTGTCTCCACATGTTATCTACTGATCATGAAGAAGCTTCTGTCAAAGTTTGGTAAAAATCGAGGATGGTTTAAGAAAGTAATTAATGTTTTAAAAATTGTAAATGCAGACTGTATGTAATGTTAACAGGGAGAAAAACTCCATTTATAAGTAAAATATGGCAAAATGGGAAAAATATTATTGCACAATTTTCCTCTGGATACTATCTTTTGGTTGTGAACAAGCTTCTGTCCAGTTTGGTGAAAATCTGGGATGGTTTAAGAAAGTTATTAATGTTTAAAAAAGTTTAACCACAGAATGAATGTAACTGTTGACAGTGCAGACAATGTTGGAATGTAGGATCGCTATGTATTGCTTCCGCGACAAAAACGTTTGTGCTGCTGCCGCTGAAAAGTAATACTTATATCTTGCCTTTCACTACATTCGTCGCAGATGAGACAATAAAAACTGACAGAGAGCATAGATATATTTTGACTTATTTGATAAATTATCCCCTTTTTCAGGGTCAGAAATGTAAAAGTTAAACCATTATAAAACTGATAAATCACCTTCATATGAAGAACTTGATTTCAAACTAATGTTCTGAAATCCAAATAAAGTAGATAACTCTGAATATTCTGGAAAGTTTTCATCATGGGCCACCTGTAAAACAATACAAAAAGTGTGTTATCCTATTACAAATTTTCCAATGAATATAGGTTAACACAAATAACATGATCTGACATATTTTTATTCAAACACTTCAAATATGAATGAATACCAAATGTTTCATCTGCATAACTGACTTTGACTGAAAACTATGCTGAAAAGCTGCGAGATAGATATTGGTCAAATTAACCATGACAAACTAATAAAAGAGGGTCAGTGGACTGAGCCTGTATTGCTAACCTGGCACAAACTTTTGATTTGATTTCACAGACTAGATTGATTTCTGGAAACTTTGTAAATGATCTTCTATAAATGCTTCTTACCAAGTTTAAGTTCATTGGCCAAATGGTTTCAGAGGAGAAGTTTTAAATTTCAAAAGGTTTCTGGTGGCCATTTTGTTTCACGGACTAGAAATATTTATGCAAAGTTTGTAAAGGACCTTCCATGGATGCTCCATACCAAAAATCAGTTCATTTGGCTTTACGGGGTTTCAGAGGAGAAGAAGTTTTAAATTTCGACCAATCAGAACATGTAAATGCTCATGAAGGCCATTTTGTTTCAAGGACAGGGATGATTTATGCAAACTTTGTAAAGGACCTTCCATAGATGATCAACACCAAGAAGAATCTTTGTAGAGGGTCTCCCAATCATCATTCCTATTATGTTTGAAAAGATTGGCACTGTAGTTTTAGAGGAGAAGAAACTGAAAATTTGACCAATCAAAATAAATTGCCTGTGAGGGCCCTGTATTTCACCTGATCCAAATGAAATGAGGAATGTTTATAAAGGACCTTCCATGCATTATCCATGTCTGGTTCTTACTGGACTTGCAATTTCAGAGGAGACGATTAAAATTTGATTTCACATAGGCTTAAATCCACAATTATGTACCACTGTTGCTGCCATGTATGCCACCCGATCAACACCAAATGAAGACTCTTTGTAAAGGGTCTCCCTGTCATCATTCCTATTAAGTTTGAAAAGAACTGACATTGCAGTTTTAGGGAAGATAAATTTGAAAATTTGACCAACCAGAATCAAGAATTGCCCTGGGAAACATGTTTTTCATCTGACCAGAATGAAATGAGGATTTTCTATAGACACCATTCCAAACATTATTCCTGTAAAGGTTGGTTCAAGTTGACCCAGTTTTTTTTTCAGAGGAGATGATGAATTGTCTATTGACCGGCAGACAACAGCAATAGCTCATATGGCCCTTTGTGCCAGGGGAACTAATAATCTTTTTCCGTTGGAGGACCTAACTCAAAACAACCAATTACTTTAGAATTTACTTTGAAAACAACATTTCCAGTATAAAGTTCAAATGTGCTTTATTCAATACTTTTAAACACCAGTGTCCTATAAAACATGCATTCAAGTCTTAAAACAATACATACCAGGACCATTTGTTGATTTATCCCAGGTTGCATTAATGTGGTTTCCATGGTTCTCACTACTGCATTGTGGTTAATACCTTTAAAATCATTCATAAATAAATTTAATTCAGAAAGTTAGGCATATACGTTTTTAATTTATGCAAGAATTAATTCTTTTTTATTACAAGATTTCAATGAATATTACTGGCTAACACACACAATAAAAATCTTAATTATTGCAATGTGCACACTGTCACATTTTTTAACTTTAAATAACTATTGAATTAATTTCCCAATTTGTTTAACCATAAAATATAAAAAAAAATTTAAGTTATTGTACAAGTAATATTTTAACTTCAAGCCTCAGTTATTTGCTATTAAGCACAGTCTTTGCTTAAAGAGGAAGGAGTTTAAAATTCAAGTTATACCTCTCTACAGAATCTTGACTCCTTTTAAGGAATACATATGTTTCACTCTCTTTCAAGAAATAGCTCTTTCTTTCCACAGAAACAATGAGGGGAAGAATTATTAGCAACATGAGGGAAGTGTTTAGTACCATTACAAAGAAACATGTTTTCCTTCATTTAAATTTGCTTTAAGGCAACTTTATTTTATTGGTTACTAGTGAGATTCTAGATTTATTTAAAAATTAAATAAAATACCCATTTTCAATAAAAAAAAATTCTACTACTAAAGAATGAAATCAATGTCATAAGTGATGACAAACTACTTCTCAATGATTTGCAGTGACAGGGCACATTACGAGGGTAACCAATAACTGACAATAAGCTGCAATGAAATCCAAGATAACATTTTTTATTTCATCCTTAAGCTACATGTATCACACTATAATCTATAGGTATTATGGATTTATTTATTTTTTGCCTTTCAAGTAAAATTTATAAAAAAAAAATCATGGTTATAGAATTTTATGGTAAAAATACTTTATGAAATAATGCATTTTGTGGGATATCTTAATTCATTGTATAACTGCACTAACAACAACTATAATAGGTATGCTTCTTTTTACAGTTTTATTGGCATGTTTGTTTGTTTGTTTAGTTGGGGTTTAATGCCGTTTTCAGCACATTTGGCCATTTTGCGGAGGCCAGTTTTTATGGGTACAGGAAGCCGGAGTAATCGGAGAGAACCACGACCTTCGGTAGGAAAATTGGCAATCCTTGTCAATTAAGATCGGAGTCGAACACACCCCGCCACAGGTGAGATTCGAACTCACAACCTCAGCATTGTCAGACTAGTGATCATTAGTTGTCACAACAAACTACCTAGACTACTCGGCCACCGAGGCCCCTTTTATTGGCATGTAAAAGTGCTTTATACTAAAAAGGATTTGCACAGGAAATGCTTTTAAAATCGTATGAAACTACTAAAAGAAGTATTCAGTTTTTATAATTATATCTACCAACAATTTTACCTTAAACTTTTCACATATTCAAATTATTTTTTAGAGATTTTCTTTGAAATTAATATGTCATTTCATAATTGTTGTCATGGCATTGTAGCTGATGTCCTTCATCTATTAATGAAAGGTTGTTTATTTTAATTACATGATTATAATTTTTAGCCAATCATATTTATGGGATTCATTGAAATGTAACTCTATTGTAATTATAGTAAAATAAAATGACTTCACAGAATTTAGGTTCATATATGAGGATTTTCCCAGTTTCTAAAGCTCACCCACTTATTTGGGTCTTGTGGCTACTACACCAATATTGTATTGCTAACAATGTGTTTTTTGTCCTAACATGTAACAGTGAACCTCTTTTGGTTTAATTTGATTAATAAGGTTTAGTATGCACATGCAGTTTGCTGATTTTTTACAAATGAGAGGGATTCATGCATTTTCTGCTCTACTGAAGATAGATATGTTGTTTTGTGCATTGATAAAATCAGACCTTACACATAAAGCTGATATTTAAGTGGTTTCAGACAAGAAGATCTTTAATTAAATTCCCCTTGGGTCCTATGTTAAACTATGTTCGGCTCTGGCGGCCAACATGGATGACAGGCCGGGTCATCGTATAAATTTCTGAATAAGGACGACCTACGGAGTATTACTGCCACGTTTTGTTCCAATTGGCCAAATGGTTTCAGTCAAAAAGATCTTTAATTAAATTCCCCATAGGGTCCTATGTTCAACTATGTCGGCAATGGCGGCCCTCTTGGATGGTGGATGTGGTCGTCAGATATAGTTCTGAAAGAGGACCACCTAAGGACCATTGCTGCTAAATTTTGTTCCAATTGGCCAAGTGGTTTCAGACAAGAAGATCTTTACGTAAATTTCCCATACAGTCCTATGTTAAACTATGTTCGGCTCTGGCGGCCATCTTGGATGACAGGCCGGGTCATTGGATACAGTTCTGAAAGAGGACGACCTAAGGACCATTGCTGCCAAGTTTTGTGCCAATTGGCCTAGTGGTTTAAGAGAAGAAGATCTTTAAAGGAAAGTTTACGACGACGACAAGTGATGGCAATAGCTCACATGGCCCTTTGGGCCAGATGAGCTTAAAAGGGACCTTATTTCTGTCACAGTCTTTGATGACCATAGATACTTTTACTCTTGGGTCATACTCAAAACAACTGAAGGAACACCAATAAAAAAACCTATGTGAATGATTTTCCCAAGGGAACATATTGGTTGGAGCAATCTAACAGTACATAATGAAAAAATAACCCAACTAGCTAGAACTACAATGTCCATGTATTAGTTGGCAGGTCTAAAGCCTATGACTCTGTCAATGATGTTATTGTTCTTTTTATATATACAGTAGAACTTCAAATGGTTCGAAATCCAAGGGACCGTCAAAATCTGTTTGAGTAATCGGTAGTTCGATTTGTTTGTTTATTTGTTTAGTTGGGGTTTAACGCCGTTTTCAGCACATCTGGCCATTTTGCGGCGGCCAGTTTTTATTGGTGGAGGAAGCCGGAGTACCCGGAGAGAACCACCGACCTGCGGTAGGAAAATTGGCAATCCTTGTCAATTAAGATCGGAGTCGAACACACCCCGCCACAGGTGAGATTCGAACTCACAACCCCAGCGTTGACAGGCTAGTGATCATTAGTAGTCAATGACGAACTACCTAGACCACTCGGCTACCGAGGCCCCGTCGATAGTTCGAGTTACTGAAGTTTGTTCAACTATGGTAAATTGCCACTTCCATCACATATATGAATAATGAATAGGTAAACTGATTTTCACCATGAAATATTTTTAATAAGTATAAACATAGTTTAGAGATCACTAATGAAAAGTTATAACAACATCTTAATTACATTGAACTAATAGACTACTATATTTTTATAACACAAGTAAGTATCATGTAATATGCTTGCTCATTTAATTACCGGGTTTGAGTTTTCATTGGTAAAATACAAAGTCTAATCATTGTCGGGACCAAAGTTTTTGTGAAATCGGTGTTCAAGAAACCAGGGCTTTTTAACATGAAAGTAAAGGGAAAACTGACGGGACTTTCAAAACAGTTCGAGTAATCGGTGGTTTTCGAGAAATCCGAGTTCGAGCTACCGAATTTCGACTGTACAAACATTAAATACCAATCTCATTAATTTTCAAAAAGCCTACACCTGACAACCAGAAGATTTATTTTACGCAGTCTTACTTAACAAATAAAATCTTGACATGGGGGTATATACCGTGAATCAATATACAAATATAAGCTATTATTATGTCTGGAAACATCTGATTATGAGCTTTTAACAATAACACTAGAACTATAGTAAACTTCTTGTTTTTTATATAAAATTTAAAACTGAATTAATCCTACTACTTTTTACTGCTTCTGAATATGTAGTTCAATAAAATAAAGTTTTCTTGATGATCACCATTTTTGATAATAGTAAAATGGATGAAATTGGAATATCAAAGCATATTTTACTGATATTTATTAATTGAAAATAAACAACTGTAATATACTTTAATTTGTTGTAAATTTCTGAATTAAGGATGATCGCTGGTCTAATAGGAAATAAATGGGATTTGAAATTGGTGTTTTAGTTTGAGAGAACATATGAATAGTAAACAAATAAGCAAGAAAAAAATATAGGTTCATGTGCTCATTTTAGAGCTAAAAGGCCTTGAAAATTTGCAGGAAATGAGTTTTCTCTGGATTTTTCATTGTCTTTGATTTAAAACTTCGGTCTCTCAAAAATGTATGAAAAAATAAAAAGGATTTCATAAAATTTTGTCAAATATCATTTTAAGGTACCGGTTATATATGAAGGAATTATAAAAGAAAAAGTGGGGGTTCATGGGCAAAAAATTTCATGTTTAAGAAATGGATAAAACCCAAGGATTCCGAAAATCTGACAAAAAGACCAAAACATGACCAGCGAGCATCCTTAACCATCATTAATTACACTCATAAGAATTGTTAATTTAAATTTCAATTAAATCCCTTCCCATTAAGTTATAAATCTGACTACAGACACTTCCTAATAATGGATTCCAAATAACTATCACACTTGTGGGTTTCCCTCTATACTATATATAATACATAAAGCATGGATAAAATTTCATCTGATCATAACACTGCTATTTATTTAAAATATTACAATTCTGATCATGGAATTCTATTTGGAGGCACCACCCACTAGTTGCCCACCTGCCAAAATGACTCAAACTCAAAATCAACATGTATATTAATAATTCACGACAATGTGTTAAAGCCTTCAATCATACTTAACTCATTTACTAAGTTTTCTCTAACATCAATTTAAAATGAACTTATTTGCTGGAAGAATAATCAGTTTACAGTGCATAAAATTTAAATCTAAACTTACATCAATTCATGCACACATTGTACGATGATTCATATTTACTGTTAGGTATTGGTCAAGAAACATTTTAAACACTTTTTGGAGAAATACAATATACATGAAAATTTTATTGCAAAATGGGTTATTACATTTTGGTGGATTATTGCAAAACGGGTTGTTATCCTTTAATGTGTTTTGCAATAACCTTTTCACTTAGTCAATAATAAGTTACTAAAAATTGATGATTTGATATGAAGTAAGGTAAAGAAATATTTTAATCGCATTATAATAATTTAATAATTATATATTTAAAAATTTTATTGCAAAATGTGCAGTTATTGCAAAATTGGTTGATATATAGGTACTTAATTTTATCAAGATTATTTACAAACTTATAATTTGATGAAAATATCTTAATTAGAATGAAAAAAAAAAAGAGGAAAACATTCATATCAGAATATACCACAGCATGAATCCAGTTTTTGAAGAAAACTTAATAAATATATTTTGGTTCCTGTAGTGTTAATGTGATATTTCATGCTTTAAACCTGAATTTTTTCTTTTTGTAAAGAAAAATTACATAAATTCTTCACATAGAAATTCACCCTAAAATTGCTAAAACTATTAATTTTCCAAATCTTTAATAACTTAATCACAAAAAGAGTTCACACTAAAGTCCCTCAATTGAAAATAAAGATTAATAGCAAAATATACAGAGACAATGTGATTCTAACATTTGAATCCATTCTTTGCTATCCAGCAAGATGTGTTTCATTGTGTTTCAAACTGCCTCAAATCAAATACAAAGGACAGTCAAAGCCACAGAGTGAAGAAGGCTTGTATGAAATATATCTGGTGATTTTGAGCCAAGTGAATTCCAGGTAAATTTTGGCTTATGTTTTTGGAGATGTCGATTTCATCTGACATAAAACTAACATATTTCTTAAGGAAAAAGATGCACACAACACATATGTTATGGGTTCTATATGTATGTCAACTCTTTATTTTTATAATTCAGATGGACAGCTAAAATTACAGTATTATCATCACATGAAATTCCAGGTGCCAAGAGTCTGCTGATAAATTTGAAACAAAATACTAGTTTGCACTATACAGAACAAGTATAACGGATTGCGCAATGCCCACGTTCTTTGACGGAAGCCCACCAACTATCCGATCCACGTTGGCTAGTTATTGTCCACGTTGAACGTGGGCATCCGTTATCAGGTGAAAGTTCGTTTTTGACTGTGGAAAAACACGGTGGACGGTCAGCAGATCGATATAATAAAACGGGTTAAAAATTTACGTTATGTGTTCTTTAATACCAGAATTATTAATTTAGTTCCAATCCTTTTCATAATTATATAATTTTATATGCAGTCGGGAGTTGTTTTATGTTCATAATAACAGATTTGTCCAATATCGGTGTCAGCATAAATAAATGGGTCATCCTGTAGACTAGACAATGATTGACAATAATCTTGACCGCGGTATATTGTTTGAAGTAACAGGTCAAGGTATTATGGATTACAAGGAAGGCGTGGTATATCGATGATTTGTAACATGTATTGACAAGTGTCAAATTATGTACCTGTGACAAGACCACACAATTCTCGTGCAAAAACTGGCGGGAAAGTATATGACAGTACGATAAAATCTTCAATCAATACAATTTGGAAAAATAACTTGTATGGTACATGTTATATTGATTTTTTACTGTGTACTTCTTAAATAAAAAACAAATTAAGATACATGTAGTTTTATCAAATATTGCGGCAGACGAAATTTTTTGTTTTTGCTTAGGACTATTTTATAAATGGAGCAACAAACCGCATAAGATCGTTAGAAGATAACATAAGTTTTAGTTTTTCAAAAGTTGAATAATTATTTATACTTGGCTGTATTTCTATGATGTTATTGAAGTATTAAAATAAAAAATAATACATTTGTTCTATTACTAATCCTTGTGCTCTCTCCTTAACCCATTGTCGGAAACTCACGGCCAGTCGCGCTTACGCTTTGCTTCCACTTCCCGAAAGTGGAAGGAAAGCGTAAGCGGGACCGGCCGTGGGTTTCCAACGATGTTCTTAACCTTATTTTTTCTTTTATTTCATACCGTATAAAATATTGTTCCTTTAAAATATTAGAATGAACTGCAATCTTTGCATGTTTTTTTTTTAATGAGAATTAATGTTTAGAGATTCTCCTTTCCCTCCTTTTTATGTTATATTTTTCTCTAAACTTTATGTTTCCATCGTCTGGCAGATAAGGGTAGGTATACACATCTATAACAAAACCCTTGGTCTGGTAAATGTATAATAAACACAGGTGTCAAAAATTAATCTGTCCATTACCTTACAACAATTCAAGCGAATCTCCTATATATTACGTTTGAAACAACAACTTGTTGATTAACATGTGAATAATTAAATGTACACGTGTATAAAACATTTTAATCCAAAGGATATTGAGTTTTTTGTAATAAATATCTGTATTTAAAAATCACAATGTTTTTTTTATATTAATACAATGCATTGAAGAATTACGCAATTAAGGAAAAAACTAGTGTTGACAAAGTATTGTGTATTAATTTATAATTTCGAAATTATAGTTTTGAAGGGTAGGCAATGTTTTAATATTTAAAGTTCTGAAAATCCACTTAAGACCTTCAGCATCTATTCCATATTACATGTAGATTTATATAATTACCGGTAACACAATCATACTCTGAAATCACGCTTTAATCATAAGCTAACAATTAACCCCTTCAGTTTGAGTAACAGGTGTGTTGTAAGGAAGAAATACATGTTAATAAACAAAATTATTTTTTCTTTTATTTCATACCGTATAAAATAGTGTACCTTTCAAAAATTAGAATGAACTGCACACTTTGCATATTTTTTTTTAATGAGAATTAATATTTAGGGATTCTCCTTTCCCTCTTTGTAGATTTTTATTTCTAGGTATATTTTTCTCTAAACTTTATGTTTCAATCTTCCACAATACCAAACAGCTTGACGTCTGGCAAATGAAGGAAGGTATACACACCTACATGTATAACAAAACCTTGAACACAGGTGTCAAAAATTAATCTGCCATTACCTTATAACAATGCAGTGAATCTACTATATATTACATTTGAAACAACAACTAGTTGATTAACATGTGAATAATTAAATGTACACATGTATAAAACATTTTTATCAAAAGGATAATGAGCCTTTTCTAATAATTATCTGTATTTAAAAATCGCAATGTTTTTATATATTAATACCGAAATGCATTCGTTGAAGAATTGCGCAATTAAGGAAAAACTAGCGTTGACAAAGTATTTTTCGTGTGTTTTTATAATTTCAAAATTATAGTTCTGAAGGGTAGGCAATGTTTTAATATTTAAAATTCACTATAGAACTTCTATGACTATTTATTCCATACTATATGTATAAAATTACTGGTAACACAATGTTACTCTGAAACCACGCTTTAATCGTAAGCTGATAATTAACACCTTCAATTTGGAATAACAGGTGTGTTGTCAGGAAGAAATACTTTTAATAAACAAAATTATATGAAAACTCACTGCAACTACGCAGTATTTGGACATTCCAAATGAGAAAGTATACCTAGTTGTATTTACGATTGACACTGACATTCTCGGAAACGTTTTTTTTTTTTTTTTTTCTCAGAAACGTTTTTTTTTTTTTCTTCTTAGAAACGTAACTCACCTGAACAAGAAAAATAATTAGTATGTAGCTACATGTGTAATCAGTGCACTTTATTAAAAATAAATAATTGATCATAATTACATTGAAAACAATTGAAGCAATGAACTCTGTTGTTACCGGCGTTTAAGGTAACAATGGATAAATTACTAATACCGCAGACGCCAGAATAAACAATGACACATTTTTATGACACACCTGAACACCTGTGGTGTTTACCCCCAAAAAATATCCGATTTTAAACGTAAAAAACACGGGATTGTTAAAACAATAATCGCTTTAAAAATACGTTCAAATTGATAATATTCGTCCAGTTAACATATATGTTTTTGCGTCCGTGATCGTATCTAAACTTTATGTTTCCGTCGTATGGAAGATAAAGGTAGGTATGCACCTACATCTATAACAAAAACCTGTCAGATAATAAACACAGGAGTAAAAAATTAATCTGTCAATTACCTTACAATGACTATTTATTCCATACTAGATATATATAATTACTGGTAACACAATCATACTCTGAAACCACGCTTTAATCGTAAGCTGATAATTAACACCTTCAATTTGGAATAACAGGTGTGTGGTCAGGAAGAAATACTTTTAACAAACAAAATTATATAAACACTCCCTTCAGGAACTACCCAGTATTTGGACATTCCAAATGAGAATGTATACGTAGATGAATTACATACATGTATTCACAACACATAAGAAGATGTATTTACGATTGACACTGACATTCTCAGAAACGTAACTCACCTGAACAAGAAAAATAATTAGTATGTAGCTAATCAGTGCAGCACTTTATTATAAATAAATAATTGATCATAATTACATTGAAAACAATTGAAGCAATGGACTCTGTTGTTATTGGCGTTAAAGGTAACAATAGATAAATTACTAATACCGCAGACGCCAGAATAAACAATGACACATTTTTATGACACACCTGAACACCTGTTGTGTTTACCCTCATAAAATATACGATTTTAAACATAAAAAACTTGGGATTGTTAACACAATAATCTCTTTAAAAATACGTTCAAATTGATCAAATTCGTCCAGTTAACCCATATATTTTTGCGTCCGCGATCGTACCAATCTGCCCACCGTGGTTTTCCTCGTTCAGTGAGAAGTGCCCTTGAAGGGAAACGGGATTTAGAGGATGAAACACTGGCTGTACTGTACATACTGTATTCAAGAGGATATAATCCTATAACAACAGAAAATGATCTTATGTCTTGTACTTTAAAGGGTCATTCATACTTTAAGGAAATATACACACTTGTATTCATTCAACAAACAAGAGTGGACACACCACATGTCTCGCCTGAGTATGCACATGGACACAGAATAATGATTATCTGATACCTGACATTTTGCAAAAGAAATTTAGGTCAAGGTCAAAAGGCAGGTGTCATACCAACATGTATCCACTAAGAACTATCTATTGACCAAATATGGTGGGTCTAGGTTTTAAATTAAGATCAAGGTCCAGAGATAAGTGTCAGACTGGCATGTTCCCACCAAGAACTGTCAATAGACCAAATACAGTAGATCTAGGTATTACAGTTGTTGAAAAATGGACTTAAACAAGAAACTTGGATGAAAGTCATTCAACCACGAAATTGAGGTCAAGGTCCACAGACAAGTATCAGACTGGCATGTACCCACCAAGAACTATCAATAGACCAAATACAATGGGTCTTGGTATTACAGTTTCTGAGAAATGGACTTAACCATGAAAAAGTGACAAAGTCACTCAAAGATAAAATTGAGGTCAAGGTCCCAAGCCAGGTGTCAGACTGGCATGTACCCACTAGGAACTATCTATAGACCAAATATGGTGGGCCTAGGTATTACAGTTGCTGAGAAATGGATTTAACCACAAAACTTGGACGCAGATTTTAAATTCATGTTTATGAAGTCAGTGAACCATGAAAATGAGGTCAGGGTCACAAGACAAGTATACTGCGGCAAACCTTATACGATAAGCTACCTTGTGTACCATAAATCATAATTGTAGGTATTACATCTGCAAAGTTATTAAAGTTTTACAAAAGTTTACACCGCCACCGCCGCTGCAAAGTAATACCTATATCTCGCCTCTGCGACTTTTCGTTGCAGGCGAGACAAAAATGTGCATAAATCTGAAGATTATTAACTCAGATCAAAGAAGAGCAGCCTCATCCAAAAATTTGTGGAAAAATATTTTCATTTTTAATTAATATTACAAAAAAATTCAAAGGCCACTTTAAAAAATAAATAATTGAATAAAAAACAAGACAGCTATAAGAATATCCAAAGTCCCTTGCTAATAATAGCACAATAACATAAATTAGAAGACAAAAAGTTACAAAATTACTTAAATAAACTCATAAGATACAATGCTGATCTAATCCTTTGATATTAATTTTATTAAAATCTGTTGAGATATGAATTGAAATTTTACAGCTTTTTACTTTAATATACGGTTACTAGGTACTTTTCCCAACAAGGTCTGAGAGTCTTCCATGATATTTAACAAAGATGGAATTGCAATGTTTGAAATTCAATTATTCCAAGCAATTGCTATTTCACACCTGAATACTGAACTGTATGGTTGCTAGGTACTTTTCCTATATATTGAAGGTCCGAGAGTCTTCCAGGATATTTACCACAGATGGCATAGCAATATTTGAAATTTAATTATTCCAAGTAATTGCTATTTCACATCTGAATACTTAACTATATGGTTGCTAGGTACTTTTCCTATAAATTGAAGGTCTGAGAGTCTTTCAGGATATTTACCAAAGATGGCATAGCAATGTTTGAAATTCAATTGTTCCAACCACACCTAATTTAATATATGGTTGCTAGGAACGTTTTCCAAAAAATCAAGGGTCTAAGAGTTTTCCAAGATATTTACCAAATATGAAATTGTTATGTTTGAAACCCAATTGTTCCAAGTAGATTATTTTCATGCATGGGTGCATAAGTAATTTCATTAAAATCTGTAGAGATACTGTTTAAAAACTAGTTTCCTTATTTTTAATTTTTGAAGATGAATAACTCTGTCAGAGCTGATTTTTGAATTTGTCAAGACAGAATGCTGATAGTAACCAAAGACATATCTAAACCTTTGACATAAATTTCATTACAATCTATTAAGAAATGTAGATATGAGAGTGTTTACAAATACAATTCTACCATGTTTTTACTGCTCAAGGGCAATAACTCTGAGAAAATAAATCCGTTGGTGCTGCTTTTTTAACTCGTCCGAGAGAATGCTGATATAAAACTTTGATATAAATTTCATTAAAATCTGTCGAGAAATGTAGACCTGAGAGCTCTTCCAAAGTGTGACAGACAGGCTGACATCAGCATTTCAAAAAAGAATTAAGAAAAATAATTAAACAAAACCCAAACTTTATTAAAACTTCAAATTCAGGAACTAATTGATGTTATAGTATTATGGGGTTTGAACTGAGAATAACTATATTATTCATTACCTGGTATAATAACTACTGGAACTTTAAATATTTCATCATTAGCATGACTTCTATCAACCAGTTCTACTCCATGTAAGTCTTCATCTATATCTGATGCTGAAATATAAAAAAATATTTTGAGGAGAAAACATGTGTCTATTACATGTATTATAGAAGTATACAATAAAAGATGAATGTCTCCATGTGACACGGACACCCATTCTCCCAACAAATTCATTGGTTCAAAAAACCAAGAAAATACCTCAATCTGTCAATTAAATTATGAGAAACTCTAGTGACCTGGCCATTAAAATTAAAATGACCTTTGCATGGTGGTTGTCAACATTGTCTCAATCAAAATATCACATGATTTTGCTGATGCATACTGAAGTTAGTGAGCAAAAACATCAAAATTTGGCTATTTCCAGCATTATCAAGAGACATATTTAACATTTAATTCAAACTCAACCTGTGTGTTTAATGGTTCTTACAATTGTGTTAAAATTTCAAATGATTTAATTGAATCATCCTCATGTTGAAAAAAAACCAATTTCCAGACAATTTCTGGACAAGAGACACTATTGGCAATGGCATAAAAATTTATTAATAAAACAAGTATATATGTGTCCAATGGACACTTCATGCCCCGCCAATGATGTAAGTATTTAGTAGGTAGAATTACATGTTTATAATGTTGACTTTCAAGTCACTAACGACACGGAAGATAAAATACTATCTCTAAGTACTTCATGAAAAACTACCTTTAACCTAACAAGCTATCCATGTACAAAGTTTCAGGATGACAGCATGATTTCTTCATGAAAAACTACCTTAAACCTGAACCTTAACCTGGATTCTAATATTGAAATCCCATAAAGAAATTCAAAGTCGATGACCCATTACCTCAAGGTCACAGCATCCTTTTTGCATTAAAATGCTGCTGTTCTTATCACAAGCTATTCATGTACAAAGTTTCAGGATGATATCATAATTCTTCATGAAAAACTACCTTAAAGCTGAACCTTAACCTGGATTCTAATATTGAAATCCCATAAAGAAATTCAGTTGATGACCCATTACCTCAAGGTCACAGCATCCTTTTTGCATCAAAATGCTGCTGTTCATATCACAAGCTATCCATGTACAAAATTTCAGGATGATAGCATAACTCCTTCATGAAAAACTACCTTAAACCTGAATCTTAACCTCGTATGCACGGACGTACAAATGGACGGACAGAGGGACGGACAGACCAAACTATATGCCCGGCCTGCCTTACAGGCAGGGCATAATAATGAAAACCAATTTGAAATGAAGATGTATACTAGTTTTAAAATCCTTTGTGTTATTTTAACCAAAAGGACGGCCCTTTAAATATTTGTTTTTTTAATATGGAATCACAATCTGCAAATTTGCCCAACCAATATCAGTTAATCTCAAGCTTAAGAATACTGCATTTCAATTTAAATAATATTGTGAGCAATAAATGACATAGTTTTGCAAATTCAGAAATTTATGCATGCATTTATTTTTTAAAAATCTTTAAAAACTGATAACACTGTAATAATTAAATGATTCATTTTCAATTTTCAATAAATTATTACTACAAATAACAAAAGTTTGAATCATTGCAATGTTTATGCTGTTGTGTTTTTTGAAATAATATAAACAATAATTTCTGACTTAACAGTAAACTAACCATCACAAAGGTGTTCATATCCATCATACTTCTTACAGAATCCTCTTCTAGCTTCATTTCTCTTAGATTTAGGAGGAAGGGGGACTGCTGTACCTTTAACTGTAAATAGAATACTAATGTTGAATGATATAAACTCGTACAAAATTATTTGATTCATTTCTACAGTGCAAATTCATTTTGATTTCAATGAAATGTTGAAGCTTTCAATTATAAATGTATATTGTAACTTGTGATCATTGCTATTTATGAAAGAAATCCTACAAAAAATGTCAACCCGCTTGCCGAAGATGAATTTTATTGGTATAGATCGGTATTTACCATAAAAAATTTGCATTTACTATTTTCCATTCAGCTGTACAACGTAATGCCTTCTCATAGTAAAATCCTTCACGGGTGGTTACCGGTAACCAAATCTTCATGAAAGCATGGATAGTAAACATCATATATAAGCCATTTATGGTAATCTCTACCGCCCAGCAAATAATTTTGTTTAAATATGTCACTCATGAAATTTGCAGGAATTATTTTCATGCCAATATTTGTCCTTCAACCTGATAATTTTCATTTCTCAGCTATAAACAAAATGAAAATTTACAGTTGCTTTCATTGGCAAAACATTGTCTTTTTCTTAGTCCATAAAAGAAACCAAATAATCTTGATAAATATACAATACATAGTCATTGTCTGAAAATATCAAATTTATTTGGGCGAACTTTAAAAACATGAGAAAAGGCAAGCTTTAGTGAGCTTTAGTGAGCCTTTTCCCCCTGTTTTGCAGTGAGCCCAAATAAATTTTATATTTTCCAACAATGACTTTGTATTGTCTTTATCCTGCAATCCCTTTTAGATGTGTAAAATGCCTTAAAATTACGTCTGAAGTTGAAATTCAACTGCAGTGAAAACGTGGGAAAGGCCACGACATCATCTGGTACATTCGCTATGCTCCTCGCTCTCTTCATGTAAACAAGTAACAGTAGACATTATTAGGTCATTGACCTAATACAACTAAAGTTTATTCTACCCCTTTTATTAGACTGGAATTGGCTTGATTGCAGGATAAATGCTAATATGTCAGCATATTCAACTTACAGTTATAAGGTATACATAAAGATTCTTTTATTGCAGTTGGCCATCCACCATCATAACTAGCATAACTTATCTGTAATTTCAACATACATGTAGGTAAGGGAATGAATTATACTTTTCTTATTTGTATAACAACTTTCTTGTTTTCAAAAAGATCTGATGTTCGTCAGAAGCATCAAAATCAACATGAAAGAACATGATGTATGCATAATATGACTGTATCAAATCAAACAATATATTTAATCCAAATGCATTTTTAAAGCATATGCAATATCCTTTCATTTTCTGAAAATGATGGACAACCCCTTCCTGTTAGATTTATTAACCATACTCATCACAACCCTTACATCAGTCTTATTTATAAAACGAAGACTGGGTTATTAGAAATCTTTAATCATTGTTTGAATCTTATAAAAGAAAACAGGCAGATTGTTATCCTGTGTTTCTTTTTTTTGTCATGTAACTATCACAAGAGCAAAGGGAGAGGGTTGCTTAGCTAGTTTCACCCTCTCAAAAGCCTTTGTCATCAGTGGCTATAGGTTGTTCATGTAATTTATTTCATGTGTTTTGTAGTTTCCATTGAATTCCTTCTGTATCACAACCTTTTTAAATTCTGTATCTTGGATTTTGTCCGACTGATATCAGGAGTGATCTTGACAACAGGGAAAAAAGAGTGGAAACGATACTTTGGCAGCCATTTTACTATGTACAATAATGGAACTGTAATGAACAAATCCAGACTTCCAAAAGGGGAAGAAAATCATGCCTGTGATATTAACCCTTTATCTCTTTTCATTCCTGGTATATAGACAGCTAACCTGTTCAAATGGTGTAAACCCTTTAAGCCCTTTCTTCCCAATGAAATACCAAACATCCCTGAATTTTAGGTTCTGTATCATACTGCTGCCAATCTGGTTATATAAATCCCTGGCATGACTACCCAGTCTGAAAAATACAATAAAAACTGTCAATCTGGTTTATAAAAATCCCAGGCATAACAAACTAACCTGAAAAATACAAAAGAACCCATCTAACAGGTTATTCAAATCTCTTTTGGAACCCCCTAATCTGCATAATACAAGAAGACTGCCTTCTCTCTGGCACAATAAGATCAGACAGTCTAGATATAAACAAAATCCCTCAAAAAATTAACTAATTTGAAAGTTATCTAGTTACAAGTTCTGTGGAAGAGCACTGATTTTAGATAAATTATACGGCAGAGATGACCCACTGGAATAGGGTCACTTTCTCATGCCTCAGAACAAGGGCATGAAATTTACATGAAATATATGGTAAGGGTAAGATTATTGATTATTACCCCAGCAAAGGGTACTCAGTGTACCAAATACCCAGAGAAATGGAAAAATTACAGCATAAAATATAAATTTGTCACTGAAAAATTTAATATAATGTTATTATCTATACTTTCAAATGATCATTTATGACTTACTTTCTTTGGCCATCATCATTTACTACAGCTACTACTATTTCTTGCTCCACCAAGTTCTCTAGGAAGATTTCCATTATTGAACTGTCTACAGTTACATAGATTAATGGTTAGTATACACACCCATGCCATTTTAAAAACCAACAAAGACTGACAGTTATTTCAATACATGAATTTTCACATTACAGCATTTTAACACCATATATAATCAGATTACCTAAACAGTCAGTTTTCAAATCTTTCAAGAACATTTCAATTTTTTCTGTCGGAGTAATGTCTTTCAAAAAAAAAATGATGTCAGAGTGTCAGTGGGTGTCTCCACAAAATTACAGGATTTAAGTATATTTCAACAAAAATGTTCCTACTGTGCATCTCATAAATAATTTGAACTTTTTTTTTATTAAAACATCTCTAAATTTCTGTATAATATTCGCAAAGCCTTTTACTTTACCATTAGTCTTAATTAATTAGTGTCTTTTAAAATTCCTAAGATACTTTCATTTTTCTATGAGCAGTAGAAAATCCAGTGAGGAAGGACATTAGGTCAGAAAAATGTTTAGGAGTTCCAAATAATTCATGAAAATATTTTTTGCATCTCACAGAAAAGCTCCCAACTTGGAACACAGAAAAGCTCCCCACTTGGAACTCTGGATTTGATGAGAGAAGAATTTTTCTGTGTGAGATTCATACTGGTAGTTTTGACAATAACATCTTGAACACAGTGTGCTTTAATGACATATCTGATTCTTATTTTAAATATGGAGTACAACTTTTTCATTTCATTTAGGAATCAGTACATGATACAAACAGCATATTAAATAACAAGTGCAATAGTTAATATAAAGAAAAATTGAAGCATGTATGGCATGAATAATACATGATATGCATTAAACTAGAGGCTCTCAAGAGCCTGTGTCACTCACCTGTATCTAATGTGATTTTGGAAATTATGTAAAATTATATAATGATTGAGATCAAGATTGGTTTAATTTGACACAGTATTTAAAATTAAAAACAGGTCATCTTAGTGTAGTCTTACAATAGCTACTGAAGACATCTTATCATTATTATTTTTGAATATGTGGTCAAGTTGTGACCATTCAGAATTTTTTTTACAATTTTCTGATAGACTTCTAAACATCTTGGATGATGGATCGGCAACAAAGTAACAACACTTGGTCAGCACCTCATAAGGAACATTCATGCAATGTTTTGTTACATTCCATTCAGTGGTTCTCTAAAAGAAGTCATTTGTATGCATTTCCCATAGGTTCCAATGTTAAACTTAGTCTCCCGCTGGCGGCAATCTTGGATGATGGATCGGCTACAAAGTAACAACACTTGGTCAGCACCTCATAAGGAACATTCATGCCAGATTTAGTTTCATTCCATTCAGTGGTTCTCTAAAAGAAGTCATTTGTATGCATTTCCCATAGGGTCCTATGTTAAACTAAGTTCCCCGCTGGCGGCCATCTTGGGTGATGGATCAGCTACAAAGTAACAACACTTTGTCAGCACTTCATAAGGAATATTCATGCCATGTTTGGTTTCATTCCATTAAGTGGGTCACTAAAAGAAGTCATTTGTATGCATTTCCCATAGGGTTCTATGTTAAACTAAGTCCCCCGCTGGCGGCCATCTTGGTTTATGGATCGGCTACAAAGTAACAAAACTTGGTCAGCACCTCATAAGGAACATTCATGCCATGTTTGGTTTCATTCCATTCAACGGTTCTCTAAAAGAAGTCATTTGTATGCATTTCCCATAGGGTCCTATGTTAAACTAAGTCCCCCTCTGGCGGCCATCTTGGATGATGGATCGGCTACAAAGTAACAACACTTGGTCAGCACCTTATAAGGGTTCATTCATGCCAGATTTAGTTTCATTCCATTCAGTGGTTCTCTAAAAGAAGTCATTTGTATGCATTTCCCATAGGGTCCATGTTAAACTAAGTTTCCTGCTGGCGGCCATCTTGGATGATGTATCGGCTACAAAGTAACAACACTTGGTCAGCACCTCATAAGGAACATTCATGCCATGTTTGGTTTCATTCCATTCAGTGGTTCTCTAGAAGAAGTTCAAAATGTAAAATGTTAACGACGACGACAGACGCCAAGTGATGAGAAAAGCTCACTTGGCCCTTTGGGCCAGGTGAGCTAAAAATTGAGACCCATTTCCTTTTTTTTTATTCTAAAGTTTTTTCATTGTTTCTTCATTTTTATTTTAAAAAAATGCCTTTAAACTCAATACTTATCTAAACATAGGTAGTTTAATCAATTCTTAATATTGTGAATTAAGAAATATAAATTTTTACATCCATGTATGTATGTATATTTTCTCTCACATGTGTATGTTGGTGTGTAAAGATGTTACAAAGAATAAATTATCTTTGATTTGAGAAGTTAACACTCATATGCAATACACAACAAAGAAACCAAAGCTATCATTACCTTTTGGGTTACTTGAGTTAAAATTGAAAAAAAAAATAAGCTGGCTTATTAACTTATATCTTCACTACAAATTTTTTTTCTTTGATTATATTATGTGTATCAAAACTGGAAAGTTTTGATCTAAAATAGTATTTAAACCACACAATGATATTTTTATACTGGTATTTACTTGTGATTTTTCAAATTTAAAATAGAATGTATTTTTGTGACTCTAATATAATTTTGCTCACTCTCTGATTTAAGCATGAGAGTAACACCCTTAGTGTTCTAAATGTATATGACAAAATAAGTAGGTTAAAATACTGCTAAAGGGGTCTTTTTTTTGCACCCAACAAATGGAGAAATATTAGTATAAGTAGCTATAACCCGTTTCCAAATCTACTATGAACACTTAGTTCAGATTGAATATCGAGCTGAGGTTTTTTAATAATAGACTTGCAAAATATTGAACATTACAAATTTTCTCTTTCTGATTATGTAATCATGTTTCTACTAACTTTGCTGGACAGCTTCACATGTTGTGAAAATTTGCTGAAATACAGTGACTTCAGACAAGACTTAAAAAAAATGATAAGCATATTTGTAATGGTTAACTTTTCCTAGAGAATGCAGTTAAAGTTTACTGAGCATGTTCAGAAAAAAAAGATTTAAAAATCAGCAAAGCCTGAATAATTACAAGTATTGATGAAGAAAGTTATTGCGATAACTTACCTTTATCTGCCAAAGTTATATAAAAGTAGTAATATTATTTTGTGTATGGCTTATCAAATAACATACAGAAATGTTAAATCTTTTCTAGGGGCCTCGGTGGCCAAGTGGTCTAGGTACTAATGATCACTAGCCTGTCAAAACTGAGGTTGTGAGTTTGAATCTCACCTGTGGCGGGGTGTGTTCGACTCTGATCTAAATTGACAAAGATTGCCAATTTTCCTACCAAAGGTCATGGTTCTCTTTGGGTATTTCAACTTCCTCCACCAATAAAAACTTGCCGCTGCGAAATAGCCAAATGTGCTGAAAACGGCGTAAAACCCCAACTAAACAAAATAAATCTTTTCTATATTTTTCATACATAAAAAGCCTCAGTGACTTTAAGATAAAAAAACAGTAATAAAAGTGCCGATTTTTTGCTTAACTTTAATCTGTGCAGGTGTTGATTACATGTCAGAAGTATATTTATTCTAATACAAATGTATATCAATTTAAGTAAATCTAAAACTTCTGTTATCTAGCATATGCTCTCACTTGTTTTCTAAGATAACTGAACTGTGACAAAAAATTATCTTATCTAATAATTCCCCATTTTTGGAACATGTACATTGTCTCCCATTTATGGATTTATCTGCTCTTTGGAGAAGGTGTCTTCAATAAATACCATTTTTTTGCAATATATTTTCCCTCCCTAACAATATCCTCTAGAAACATTAATAATATGTTCTTGGATATATTTTTCCACATTTTTTTATCCATGATGAAGGACTTGCCCAATTCAATATTTTAGATAAAATTTATTGTTCAGTCAACTCTTGTTATCTCAAACTCGCTTGTGTCAAATTTTCGTACAAGTCGAATTTTTTTTCACAGTCGGAAGGACTTCGAGTTAACAAGAGTTAAAGAGCACTTCACCTTTTGTCAAGAAAGACAACTCATGCATATGGGAAAGAACTTTAGTCAAATATCTGCAACTAGGGAATACCCAAAACATGCACATAAAATAACCAAATCATATGATTTTATTTCATGCTTCATACCTTAAAACTTCATGCATTACATTCCTTTTCAGGAAATATACCCCTCTATGTATTTACCTTGGATACAAATTTTACTGATAACAATAATCTATCAATTTGTAATTTAAAATTCAATGACCTATAAATTTTGGAGTACAATGTTGATATTATCCACAAAAATGGTTTCTGTTTTTTCCCTTCCTAACAATAACACACATTTCTATCACTGAAGGAAGATAATATGGGTAATACTGTAAATTCAGAAATTAGTGCTATGTTTTTATTATTGCGAAATATGCGAAACAACTAATATCACAAAAATTAAAACCCACATTTTTTATTTTTGTGTGTTATATTCTATAACAAAAAGTTAACAAATCTAATTAATTTATCTAGCAAAATCTTCTAATAAAGAAGATTTGAGATAATAAATGTATGCAAAATTTCCATATTCACAGTATGGATATATTCCCTGAAAATTCACTACTTGATTTTCTTCTATATAACATTTGCGTGTTATAGATATAAATTTTTCAGTGTTTCCTAAAACATTTTACAGTAATATCCAATCCTTTATTTTACAACTTACCTTGTTCATAGGTATCAAATACATTAACAGAGTTAACTTTCTTCGTGGATGGATTCATTACAGCCACATTAAATCCTCTTCCCGCTTTATTTACCTTCTCGCTCATAACACTAAAACATTACAAGAACTACCTTATTGATGACAACAAACTAGATTTTCATTCATCGTCATCTGGAGCCACCTGTTATTCCAACCGCACACCCCATATATATCCTCAAATTTTAAGTGGATTATTTTGCTATGGATGGATGGAATATTGTTTAACGTCCAGTTGTAATTATTACATGCATATCAGGATGAGAACATGTTGATGTAATATAAGTATGAACCCTGCTTTGTACTAGACCAACATGCTGAGCAGGATTTTTAATGTACTAGCTCACAAGGTAACAGTCTGCAAGAAGACAAATCACCAAATCCTAAATTTTCTAGTCGACCAGTCTTTGGTCTTTCACCTAGATGTTGCATGCTTGACAGAGAAGCAGCAAATACCAATTCTAAAGATGGAGATCAAACCCATGACTATCCACGATCGAGGTGAGTATGCTACCAAGACACCAATGAGGCAGTTATATTTTGTTATGGAATGTATGCTTAACAATATAATATTGTGGTTATTTTAAATATCAGCACAAGGATTGGATAAAATACAAATGTAAAAGTTAATGTACACTACAGCTTGATAAAAGGAGACTCAAAATCAAGTATAAAAGTTCTATGTTATTGTATTATATGAAATAATACCTGTATATTGCAGGAGGAAATTAATTTTTTTACATTTTTCATTTAGGTAATACAGTCCAATTAAAAAGGCAAACATTTTTTATGCAATTTACATATTTTTTCCTGCAAATGCAAGTTCCCTTTTTACATATTTCTCTATCTCTTTTTATATGTATAAACTTAAAGATATTTTTGGCGCAAAGCTAATTTTCATAAATTAAATAAAAAATTCAGGATAAGAAAATAAATGAACACCACTCAGATTTCACTGTTACACATGTATATATAAGTAAATATATATATGGAACAAGACTTACACTTCCCCATTTATACATATGACAGGTTTCCTTTTATCTCCGTCCCCTGTATCCACCATTAATGTAAAGCTATCACTACCACATTCTTTTGGATACCCACAATTCTCTAACTTCTGCACAACAATCTTCATCTGTTTTTCTGTTGGGACAGATCCTGATATATCTCTCAATGGACCAACTGGATTAAAAATAAAAAATACCACATATTTCAGTTGCCCTTTTAGACAAGAAACTATTATTCAAATCTCTACCTTCAAACTTTCATATGTTTCTTATTTCTTATATTTATTTAATTTTCAATCACCTTTTCTCTTTGATTTTTAGAATTTTTCTATGGCTGACTGTCTTTCCTCTAAAATCATCTTTTCAAATTCTTTTTTTGAGTCTGGTTGCTTATTTTTTTTCTTATAATTTTACTGCCTTTTAAAACGTATATTCACCAAAACTCTATTTTGCTTGTTTTATAAAATATCTTAAAAGAATTTTACATACGAGGCAGTGAAAAACATCCTTTCTTCTCCATTGGTTTACTGTATCCTCCATGTTCTCTTTTCTTATGCTGTGTTAAATAAATTGAAATAAATCTCAATGAATTTCATGCAAATGAAATGATTTTTGTTAACAGTACCACAGTACTTTTATTTATTTTCCCAATTTTCTTTTACAAAAGCAACCAAATTTCTGCCTTGTCATCATCCATACATCCCCAAAACTAATATCTGTTGGAAAATCCAGTTTATTATATCATAGAATGTAAACCCAATATACATAATAACATGTTTTAACTTAGTAGACTAATTCATTTTAATTATTCTTTAATTGTTTCAATATGTGCAATAACCCTACAGAATTGGATCATTATGAAGCATGAAGTAAGGAAAAATGTGTGAGTATTCCAAGGAAGACATGTGTCGCCTGCGGACGTCAATTTTTACAAAAGATATTAAAATGTTCTAAAAATGAAATATATATGCACACCTTAGCATTAAGGTTAATGCACAGAGAAAGTTTCATCAAATTGCTTTGAGTGGTTATGGAGTAGTTGATGATAGAAGTTTTGAACCCCCCCTTTTTTTCAAAAATGACAATGTTTACAAACAAAAAAAATTAAAAATTTTCTAAAAATGAAATATATATGCACATCTGTGCATTAAGGTTAATGAACAGAGAAAGTTTCATCAAATTCCTTTGAGCGGTTATGGGGTAGTTGAGGATAGCAGTTTTGACCCCCCCTTTTTTTTTGTTAAAAAAAGGTCAATTTTTACCCCAAAAAAAATAAATTTTTCTAAAAATGAAATAAATATTCACACCTGTGCATTAAATGTAGTGCACAGAGAAAGTTTAATCAAATTCCTTTGAGCGGTTATTGAGTAGTTGAGGATAGAAGTTATGCCCCCCCCCCCCCTTTTTTTGCAAAAATGTCATGTTTTACAAAGAAAAATTTTCTAAAAATGAAATATATATGCATACCTGTGCATTAAGATTAATTCACAGTGAAAGTTTCATCTAATTCCTTTCAGTGGTTATGGAGTAGTTGAGGATAGAAGTTTTGACCCCCCCCCTCCCCTTTTTTCAAAAATGTCATTTTTTACAGAGAAAAATTTAAAATTTTCTAAAAATGAAATATATATGCACACCTGTGCATTAAGGTTAATGCACAAAGAAAGTTTCATTAAATTTCTTTGAGCGGTTATGGAGTAGTTGAGGATAGAAGTTTTGCCCCCCCCCCCCCCCCCCGTTTTTTGGAAAAATGTCAATTTTTACCAAATAAAATTTAGAATTTTCTAAAAATGAAATATATATGCACACCTGTGCATTAAGGTTAATGCACAGAGAAAGTTTCATCAAAATCCTTTGAGCGGTTTACGAGTAGTTGAGGATAGAAGAAAAGTGTGATGACACAAGACGCAAGACGACAGATAGTGATCCCTATGTGTCGACCATGCGTTCCGCAGGCGACACAAAAATGAGTGGAAATAATAGTTTGACATCTTTTTCACTATGTATAATAAAGGAACCATAATGGACAAATCCAGACTCCCAAAAGCGGAATTTCACTAAAAAAAGAATAAAATCATCCCTGTGAAACACTTTTACACTACCGACTTACTCCACTTTCAATATTTTATAACATATTCTCTCATTCAGTAAATGAAAGCAAACACAAGATACTAACCCCCCATTTAAATTCTTTTTCTCATTGCATATTGTATTCAAAACACCTCAATACTTCTTTAGTAATTCCATAGGGTGATTAAAGGGTAAATTATGCAAAATGATAACATAAAGTACTTATACAAAATGCATTACAATAAATACTTTTACATCATCCTAATAAAACTACAAAAGAAGCATCAAATTCTTAATTTAATGAAAAACTTTTTCTATTTATGAATCCCAAAATGTAAATAAAGAAAAAGTTTTTTCAACTAAGTACTTACAAATTCAATAGCATGTTTTTGCTCTAATCCCATCTGCCCAACGAGAATAAATCCATCTCTAAACCCAACATTATCAATCAGGGAACTGCCCATTAGTCGTACCCAGTTTCTACCATCATTGCTTAAGCTACAAAAAGAAGTACATTTGGTATCATAATGGTTTCTAATTTCATTGATTTCTATTTATACATGAGATACTGATGCAGTTACAAATGAAATCAAAGCTTACAATGGAGAGATAGTGACACCTACATGCATCTTTTATATATGGATAGCACAACCAACCTGTAAGCAATTTCATCATGACTGACTAGAATGACCACAAAACTGTGAGGTACTTTCTTCATGTACTGTAAAAATGCTCCATCTGAAAATATATGTTTATAAAACTATGACAATTATATATCAATACTGAACACGCAGGTATGTTTTAGAATTGGATTCATTGCTGACTAACATAAATTTAAAGAAACAGCAAACAAGACATTAATTTTGAGTGGCCAAAGCTACCTTATACCAGAATAAACAAATAACACCAGTAGAAAAATGTGCACTTGTGCTGGTTTAAAATAAAAACTTCACTAATTTACCAGTATATGAAGTCATCAACTTATATAAAATAACTGTTGATAAGCATAATACTCGGTACTCAATACTATGTATGGTCTCTTTTTCCTATGTTCTCTTGTTTTATTAGATCATGTGTTCACCAAGATATATTTTGTATGGACTCAATCTTTCTATTTTTAAGTAAACTTGACCCTAGACCAACATACATGTATGGACTTGATGTTTCTATTTTTTGAAAACTATATATACTTGGTGTTACTAAATTAAGAAGCAGAAATCTTTTTACATAAGTAAAAGTGAAGGAGATGTAGAGATATAATAAAGTCCTTGTGATTTTCTTTAATTTTTTTTCTGTGTGAAATTATTGGTAAATTGGAAATTTATAAGTATACAATTTATGTATATTTGTGTTCTGGTTATTATGTTCTGCTTTAACTTGTTTCTACATGTATATCATTATATTAAAACATAAATTGTAGTCTTTATCTTGGAAAAAAACACAGAAAACAAGGTATAATTGAAACTGGATGCAGTTTCGAATGTCTCCCAAACGAAGCTCTTTCTCTTTCAGGGTATTTTTGGAATTCCTAGTGTTTGAAATACTGGGCAAGTGTACAAAGAGATTGAGTATATGCAAAATGTTTGATATATGGTATTCAATATCTGCAGTTTTATATGTTGTAATCGATATTAACATGATTAACAGATGTTTTATCAAAATATTTTATTATTGAAGGTGCAATGGCCTCCACCTCCCCTTTAGCCATTTAAGGGGGTGGGGCATGACCCCCCCCCTCAGACCCCCTATGGTACCAAATGATTCGTCTTATCATAAGGAGTAATAATATATATGGTTATAGGGTGGGGATCACAATGGTTTTCAAAATATTAAGTATTTTATTATTTGAGGGGGTGGGGCATGACCCCCCCTAGGACAACGAAATGGAGGGTATAACATAATACCTAGCCACTTCGTGTGGCGGGGTATAAAAACTTAAATATCCAAGGTAACAGGTAGTATTTCCAAGTTAAGATCACAAATGATCAAGTTATATCACTTTTCCCATAGACTTCTATAGTAAAATTTTGCAAAACCCCACCCCCTTTTGAGACCCCCAAAATATATGTTCCCTCCCACAGATTGAAAATTTTTTTTCGGGAGGCGCATCTAGGAATATGGGCCTATCAAGTCGTATGATATCAAGCGATTCCGTCTATTTAGTATTTTATCATTTGAGGGGGTGGGGCATGACCACCCCTCAGACCCCCTATGGTACCAAATGATTCGTCTTATCATAAGGAGTAATAATATATATGGTTATTGGGTGGGGATCTCAATGGTTTTCAGAATATTTAGTATTTTATCATTTGAGGGGGTGAGGCATGACCCCCCTCAGACCCCCCTATGGTACCAAATGATTTGTCTTATCATAAGGAGTAATAATATATATGGTTATAGGGTAGGGATCACAATGGTTTTCAAAATATTAAGTATTTTATCATTTAAGGGGGTGGGGCATGACCCCCCCTCAGACCCCCTATGGTACCAAATGATTCGTCTTATCATAAGGAGTAATAATATATATGGTTATAGGGTGGGGATCTCAATGGTTTTCAGAATAATAAGTATTTTGTCATTTAAGGGGGTGAGGCATGACCCCCCCCCCCTCAGACCCCCTATGGTACCAAATGATTCGTCTTATCATAAGGAGTAATAATATATATGGTTATACGGTGGGGATCTCAATGGTTTTCAGAATAATAAGTATTTTGTCATTTGAGGGGGTGGGGCATGACCCCCCCTCAGACCCCCTATGGTACCAAATGATTCGTCTTATCATAAGGAGTAATAACATATATGGTTATTGGTTGGGGATCTCAATGGTTTTCAGAATATTTAGTATTTTATCATTTGAGGGGGTGGGGCATGACCCCCCTCAGACCCCCCTATGGTACCAAATGATTTGTCTTATCATAAGGAGTAATAATATATATGGTTATAGGGTGGGGATCTCAATGGTTTTCAGAATATTTAGTATTTTATCATTTGAGGGGGTGGGGCATGACCCCCCTCAGACCCCCCTATGGTACCAAATGATTTGTCTTATCATAAGGAGTAATAATATATATGGTTATAGGGTGGGGATGACAATGGTTTTCAAAATATTAAGTATTTTATCATTTAAGGGGGTGGGGCATGACCCCCCCCCCTCAGACCCCCTATGGTACCAAATGATTTGTCTTATCATAAGGAGTAATAATATATATGGTTATAGGGTGGGGATCTCAATGGTTTTCAGAATAATAAGTATTTTGTCATTTAAGGGGGTTGGGCATGACCCCCCCCCCTCAGACCCCCTATGGTACCAAATGATTCGTCTTCTCATAAGGAGTAATAATATATATGGTTATAGGGTGGGGATCTCAATGGTTTTCAGAATATTTAGTATTTTGTCATTTGAGAGGTGGGGCATTACCCCCCCCCTTCAGACCCCCCTATGGTACCAAATGATTTGTCTTATAATAAGGAGTAATAATATATATGGTTATAGGGTGGGGATCACAATGGTTTTCAAAATATTAAGTATTTTGTTATTTGAGGGGGTGGGGCATGACCCCCCCCTCAGACCCCCTATGGTACCAAATGATTCGTCTTATCATAAGGAGTAATAATATATATGGTTATAGGGTGGGGATCTCAATGGTTTTCAGAATAATAAGTATTTTGTCATTTGAGGGTGTGGGGCATGACCCCCCCCTCAGACCCCCTATGGTACCAAATGATTTGTCTTATCATAAGGAGTAATAATATATATGGTTATTGGTTGGGGATCTCAATGGTTTTCAGAATATTTAGTATTTTATCATCTGAGGGGGTGGGGCATGACCCCCCTCAGACCCCCCCTATGGTACCAAATGATTTGTCTTATCATAAGGAGTAATAATATATATGGTTATAGGGTGGGGATCACAATGGTTTTCAAAATATTAAGTATTTTGTTATTTGAGGGGGTGGGGCATGACCCCCCCTAAGACAACGAAATGGAGGGTATAACATAATACCTCGCCACTTCGTGTGGCGGGGTATAAAAACTTAAATATCCAAGGTAACAGGTAGTATTTCCAAGTTAAGATCACAAATGATCAAGTTATATCACTTTTCCCATAGACTTCTATAGTAAAATTTTGCAAAACCCCACCCCCTTTTGAGACCCCCAAAATATATGTTCCCTCCCACAGATTGAAAATTTTTTTTCGGGAGGCGCATCTAGGAATATGAGCCTAGCAAGTCGTATGATATCAAGCTATTCCGTCTATTGGTTTATGAGAAACGGTGCACACAAGTGTTCGAAAAAACGTGCCCGGAAAGAATAATGATAAGAACTGAGCAAAAACAATATGTCTCCAAACTTCGTTTGGGAGACATAATAAGAACTGAGCAAAAACAACATGTCTCCAAACTTCGTTTGGGAGACATAATAAGAACTGAGCAAAAACAACATGTCTCCAAACTTCGTTTGGGAGACATAATGATCTGATAGGAATCTGCATTTTCCTTCAGAAATTGTTGAAGCTGCCTTGCTAATCATATTTTTTCAGTAGCAAAATCTGGTGAACAAGAACATAAGTCAGGATTACACTAATGTCCCGCCTTCGAAGTCATAAAACCATGAAAAGACATAAAATTTTAGAAAGTTCACATCATAATGTACCTGCGTACCAATTTTCATCATGATGTGACCCAATCTTAATAGAAAACATTACATTTCCTATGTTCAATTAACTGTGAAACCTAGGTCAAAACCATAACTAGAGGCTCCCAGGAGCCTGTATCGCTCATGCTCACTATGTCCATCTTTAATGGCCACCTTGAACATTGCTGTTCAAATTGTCTAACTGGTTTCAAACAAGAGGATCATTTAGTGAACTTCCCGTTAGGTCATATGTTAAGAATGCAAACAACAGTTTCGTATAAAATTCCAGTGATTTTCCCCTAAATATATGATGTCATAGGTATGGAATTCCGTCTATTTATAAGTTCTAGATATTGATTTCTGATTGTTTTTTGGTTTCATTATTTAAATTAGAGTCTTGGCTTTATTTTAAGTTTAAAAAAATGCATGAAATGTAAAAAAGTAATTATTTTCAGAAAAGTTTTATTAATGGGAGACTACTCTGAAAACATCCAAAAATAGTGTAGGTGAAAACACAACATTTTTATACCACTTCATAAAAGGCGGCGAATGTACCCTGAAACTACATGTGCTGAAACCAGTTGAATGTGTACTTTGGAAAACACATATACTCAGTTCTCTAAATTGCGCAGGAATCTTTGCTAGGATGCTCTGAGGTTGGTCTGTTTTTGAAATATTTGAAGGGGGGAGGCCTATTTTTTGTCAGTTATCTTTCTGTAATGGTAAGAATTTGGAAAGGAATTCCTTAAAAATACTTATATACAGTGAAAGCTTGAAGAAATATGTTTTATTTGATATATGGTTGTCTATGGGTATATGATACAGCTAATTGTCCAGCTATCAATCTTTTGAGTATGTCCCTTCAATTTATGACGTCATGAAAAGTTCTAAGAAAAACTGTTGTGTGCACTCTTAAACTAAGATCAGCTCTGGCAGCCATTTTGGATGGTGGACAGGGTCATCGGATATAATTCAGGAAGAAAACCACCTAAGGACCATAACTGCCAACTTTTGTTCCAATAGGCCAAGTGGTTTTGGACAAAAATATCTTTAAGTAAATTTCCTATAGGATCCTATGTAAAACTATGTTTAGATCTGGCAGCCACCTTGGATGATGGACGGGGTCATCGAATATACTTCTGAAAGAGGACCACTTAAGGACCATTGCTGCCTAGTTTTGTTCCAATTGGCCAAGTGCTTTCAGACAAGAAGCTCTTTAAGTAATTTCCCATAGGGTCCTATGTTAAACTAAGTTCAGCTATGGTGGCCATCTTGGATGATGGGCTGGGTCATTGGATATATTTCTGAAAGATGACCACCTAAGGACCATATCTGCAAAGTTTTGTATCAATTGGCCAAGTTATTTCAGACAAGATCTTTCGGTAAATTTTACATAGGGTCCTAATTTAAATTAAGTTTGGCTCTGGGGCCATCTTGGATGACGGGCAGGGTCATCAGATACAATTCTGAAAGAGGACCACCTAAGGACCATTGCTGCCAAGTTTTGGCAAATTGGTTTCAGACAAGAAGATCTTTAAAGGAAAGTTTACGACGGCGCCTGGACGCCAAGTGATGACAATAGCTCACATGGCTCTTTGGGCCAGGTGAGCTAAAAAGCAAGATGATGTGACCCCATTTTCAAAGAAAAAAGACTTTAACGCAAACCATAACCGGAGGATTCACCATAACATTTCCCATGTTCAATGCACCGTGGAATTTAGGTCAAGACCTTAAAACGGCATATATTTTATAAAGTTCATATCATGATGTAAATGAATACCAAGTTTCATAATGCTGTGATCCCATCTCCATAGAAAAAAAGCTTCAATGCAAACCTTAACCTGAGAATACCCCATATTATTTCCCATGTTTACTGAAACATGAAATTTAAGTCAATACCCTAAAACGGCATATATTTTAGAAAGTTTATATCATGATGTACATAAGTACAAAGTGTCATGATGAGGTAACCCAATCTTCATAGAAAAAAAGTATTTTTGGCAGGACATAAAATTATGTAAAAACTATCAATATATTAAATCTTACCACTAGAATATGTGTCAAAAGCCTTAGTATCTTTTATCTCTAATGACTGACCTAAAATATTTGAAAATATTTCATCATTAAACAAAAGAACATTCATAAAACATCATTCCATTAGCAACTTTTCAGTCTAAATGACTCTAGTATACAAGTTGTCTTAAAATTATTTCAAAAATTCAGTTTCTGCAACATATTTTATAGCATAGTTGCATATTTAACTAGTACAAATTCATAAATTATCGTGTGTATTTATATTTAATCAGTGACAACTGGCAAGAATTTCAGATTAATCAATGTACACATGTATATGAAATTAATCAATGTACACATAACTACCAAATTCTGTGATGTGTTCATTAGATTGTATTTTTCACATTACTAAAGAAATTTATAAATTTATACTATGTGTTTGTAAAGAGTTTTTATTATTTATAATTACATATTCAATCTAAAATAACTGTTTTCTTTATCATTCATCCACCATATATTTAGCGTCAAACACTCCTGATAATCTTTTTGCGTTACATACCATTAATTTTGAAATACTTACTATCAATTACAAGCATGTTAATACCCCTACCACCACCACTACCAGAATCAGGACTTACAATACTGAAAAATAAGTTTTTTTTATTCAAGCCAAATAACATATAAAATGTCTGAATTAAGATGATCATTGATGGAAGCACCTTTAATAACATCAGTAAATTAGTAATACATTAAAATTATAAAATTTCATTAAAATCAGAAATATCACGTCTGAAACACAAAACATCTATTCAATTCGCACATAACTATTCATGAAGCCAAACGTAAGATTCCAATAATCACCCAAAACAGCATTTCCCAATCATCCAATTCCATTATATACTACAATATGCAAAGGAAAATTTGAATATTATAGCTTACATTTTACCAGCATAGCATATAGTTGGTCCTACTGTATTATCTGTTCCTGTCTTTAGGTAAAATGACTGTTGTCCATATCCACATACCACACCACATGATGCATCTTGTATAGAAATGAAAATATTTAATTCATTAGCTGATAAATATAATAAAAAAATTCTTTAAGAACTGAAAAGGTTAATCCAAGGAATGATATAGTGGGATGTTCCACACTTGTATAACAATACATGTGTATCTAAATGATCAATTTTTACGATATTTGAAGAAAATTAGATACATTATTGTATGTGCCAATGAAGATATCTAAAATATATGTTCAAATGTACATTGTAAAACCTTAAATACAGGTGGAAATACTAGGTTTACTGATATCTTTTATCAAGAAAGTTCATGACAAGAGGCTCACCAGAGCCTGTATCGCTCACCTGGAGTCTGATTTTCATTGGACAATTAATCAACTATTTGACCAAGTTTGTTGCAATTGGTTCAATTGTTCAGGGAAAATTTGTTGAAGATTTATTTTTCATAAGGTTTAATGTTAAAATATGTTCCCTGATGGTGGTAGTCCTGGCAGGAAGTTGACAAAATTGACCAGGAATAAGGGTGAACCTTAAATAAATGTAACAGAACCCGACCTCAAATTACACAAACCAATAACTCCTAAATAGAATTTGGGATTCCCTTCAAAATTTCAGGGTAGGTAGATCTCAACATGGCAAACATTTTTCAATTTACATTTCACTTCTATCTCAAATAGTTTTGGAGATAAATGCAAAAATGTTAAAATTTTAAAAATTAGACAAAAAAGGACAATAACTCCTAAATGGGTTTTGGGATTTCCTTTAAAATTTCAGGGTATGTAGATCTCAACATGGCAAACATTTTTCAAATTTACATTTCACTTCTATCTCAAATAGTTTTGGAGATAAATGACGAAAAATGTTAAATTATGAAAATTTGACGAAAAAAGGACAATAACTCCTAAATGGGTTTTGGAATTTCCTTCAAAATTTCAGGGTAGGTAGATCTTGTCATGCTGATCAAATTTATCCCATGTCAGATTTTCGATATCTGTAACGGTTTTTGAGTTATTAGCAAAAAACAGCAATTTACCCCTATGTTCTATTTTTAGTAACAGCGGCCATGTTTTTCGACGAATCAAAAATCCCCACATCAGTTCTATGCAGGATACCATAAGCAACAATCTTACCAAGTTTCATATGATTTTGAATAGTAGTTTCAGAGAAGAAGATTTTTGAAATAATAGTTAACATAAAAAAAAGCCAAAAATGTGAAAAAAGGGCAATAACTCCTAAATGGGTTTTGGAATTTCCTTCAAAATTTCAGGGTAGGTAGATCTTGTCATGCTGATCAATTTTACCCATGTCAGATTTTCGATATCTGTAACGGTTTTTGAGTTATTAGCAAAAAACAGCAATTTACCCCTATGTTCTATTTATAGTAACGACAGCCATGTTTTTCGACATTTCAAAAATTTTAAACGATAGAAATTTTCCAGATGCCCTAAAGAACAATTCTGCAAAGTTAGGTTGAAGTCGGTCCAGTAGTTTAGGACGAGTTAACGTTTGAAAAAGTTTACAGACGACGACGACGACGACAGACGACGACTACGACGGACGCCAAGTGATGGCAATAGCTCACATGGCCTATGGCCAGGTGAGCTAAAAATGGCATGTTTCGAGCTTATTTTAAGAATCTATGAAGAACATGACATCACAAACACTGTAAACCAGAACAGCAGTATACAAACTTTCATTGCAAGCAAAGACAAGTGTACCTAGAGATGATATTATGCTACTGGACGAATATCAAAACAAGACCAATTATATGTCTGGACCTG
The DNA here is from genome assembly GCA_028015205.1 of Mytilisepta virgata. Taxonomy (NCBI): domain Eukaryota; kingdom Metazoa; phylum Mollusca; class Bivalvia; order Mytilida; family Mytilidae; genus Mytilisepta; species Mytilisepta virgata. Next base: position 75,461,482 of record CM051519.1, read on the forward strand.
CATTGCGTGCAAATAAGAGAATTTTTAGCATCCACTGTTCTCAGTTTCAGTAAGACTTAAAGTTATGTACCACTGTGAAAGTTGTTGGAGTTTCAGATAAACTAGGTACTCTTTAAACATGATGTGCTCAAAAATGACTAAGTTCAACAAATGATAAATTTTGATTTTTGTTCTCAAATCACCCACAAAAGGGGAGGTGCACATCTACAATGTGGTTAGAATAACTGTGCAAAATTTCAGAAATACAAGTTGAAATGTGATGGATTTTCAGATTACACAAACTAGGTACCCTTAGAACCTGATGTGCCTAAAAATGACTAAGTTCAACAATTAATGATAAATTTGACATTTTTTTACCCCAAAAGGGGAGGGGCACATCTTTGATGTGTTCAAAATAAGTGTGCAATATTTCAGAAGTGCCAAGTTTATGGTGTTGAGTTTCGGATTACACAAAGTAGGTAGTAGGTACTACCCTATTCTGTAATGGACGGACTGATGATGAACGTACAGAGTTACCCGACTCTTAGACCTGCTTCGGCATTCAGCGATGCAGGTAAAAATATGTAATTCCATTTATTTGGCTAATAAATACATTTTAGATCAGTTGCAGGATAAAATATACTTCAAGGATTTTGAGAGGCATGCACTATAACACCTTTAACTGTTTAATTTTTCATGCAGAAAAGTGAGCTTTAAGGGACAAAGTTTTGGGTTAAATATAGAGGTTCCCCTAGGTCATTTTAGCATGGCGCTGCACCATGCCTCCATCTTTGAGAACCATGCTGCCCTCTGAAGCCTTTTTAGAAAGTGCCTTGAGAATACTTTAATTGCCCTCTAAATTACCATTCAGAAGACCCTTTCAGGGACCCCATTTCTATAAAATTAAGCTGTTTTATTGTCTTTAAACAGATTTATAGCAGTTTTTTTAACCTAATTTAGGAATAAAAGGTGTTAATTATTCTTAAGTGTTTGATTGCAGGGCTAACATAGTGATTTATTGTTTAATCAATTAAGAAATTTTCCCCATGCTGTGAAATAGGATGCCTTCATAATTAACATTGACACGCTAAATTGCCCCCACTTGGGAAAAGATACCATGCCTTCACATATTTCTGGGGAAAACTCTAATTTATTTCAAAAACAGGTGGTTACTGATATGCAGTATGATACATTGTATGTACCTTTTTCATTTGTTGCCATTCCATTTGCATCCCACACATCTTTCACGCCTGTAATAAAATGACACACAAATCAGAGTTACAATACTAATACAAAATCATAAAAGAATTAAAAACATTAGTTGTCTCAAACTAATGTGCAAGTCTTAACTATACAGCAACTAAATACTGCTGTCTCTACCAAATCTTACATGTTCTTATACATACTTAATAAAGTGTACAATATTAAATGATATGATCAGATTTTTTGCATAAACTATATTAATGTGACCCAATCTAACCATATGCCAAAATCAAATGTTGACATGCTGGATTTCAACATTAGTACAAATGTATAACCAAATACCTACAATACTGTACTCCTCATAATTATATTCTGTACTACAGTACAACCTCAACCACTCAAATCTAAATAACTGGAGCATATTGTATATTTCAAACTAAGCTTTGATCGAAACTTACATTACTTGAACTGTCCCGTAACTGTTCTCTTCTGTCTCTCAGGTGTTCAAGTACCTACAGTTCTACACTGTTTATTTATTTCCACTATTATACTACTGTCACCCTTCACTGAAGTCTATTCTCATCATATCAAAACTTTTGTATTGTTAAATAAGCACTAAGGAATATAATTGAATATGAGATTCACACTAATGATTATAATCTGACAAACCAAATGACATGACTACATGCCAAGAGATAGAAATAAAAGAAATAATTGTGTAATTGCACACAATTATATTATACCTTGTAAAGCAATGTGACTTCTTGATCTGTTTATATATATAAGAAGGAAAAGTACAGCAAAACAAAGTGGTACCAAACATTTCTTTGATCCTAGAAATATATGTATACAACAATTGTAATAAAAATGACCTAAAAATCAATCCTAAAAGGTTAACTGGAATTCTATATTAACCTGTCAGTTTTTAAAAATAGAAAAGGGAAAGTACTGAAGCATAAATTCCACAGGGACTACAAATCGTCTTGTTTATCACAAATAATTTAGACAGCATTCTACTTTTAATAATAAAATTACAGACTTGGAAACAGGTCCTTGGAATATTTTCATTTTTATAAACCCTTTAACCATGTTAACATATTGAAAAACACAAATCCTATGCATTAAAATCTGAAGAGACAAATCAAGTGTTGTTCATTCATAAATCCTTTTCTTTGCAAAAAAATCCCCCCCCCTCCCCAAAAAAAAAAAAAAAAAAAAAAAAAAACATAATGGACTTGTGACTTTTACATTTTCTTTGGACGATAAATCCTGATATGGATCTACTTCAAAGTCAGTAGCTGTATAATGCTGTATACTGAAATTATTATGTACATGTGATTCATTCTAAAGAAACCTAATTATCCATAATATAGAATAATGTTTGAATAAATATATATAACACCTGAAAGCTTTCTTCCAATATATCTTCTGTATTTTCTTGTCATCCCAATGTTTTAGTTTACTGAAATACCATTTCTGTAATGAGATATCTGAGAATTATAAATATTGATTTTAATAATTCAATTATAACAGTGACTTACATATGTAGTAAGGATGAATATTAATATCGGTAATATATAACTCTTTCTATAGATAGTTGTATGTACAGAATATAAATCAGGAATCACCAAATTTTAAATTTTTATTATTAACCGGGATAAAATTCGAAAGAAAGAAAAAGTTCTAATCATAAAATTTATATTTTTATTAAATGAAATAATTAAAATCTACTACAACCCATTAAAACACTCAAGAAGAAGTTATCATATTTCCATAAGTATTCAAATCAGGCTTTGTTTTTCATTAATCAAGTGTCATATTAGCTAAAGTATGTTTTCCCTCCAACTTTACCAACACCAGAGAGTGTAAAGCTGTCAAAGTTCCCACTGATGCAGCTAAAACATATATACAAATATACTCCTTTCTCATTGTGTCTTGTGTTCCATGATATCATTATTTTTTTATTAAAATTTTTATGCCATTTAGATTTATCTTTTTGAGCAACCGTTACTATTTTTTGGTTTCAATACAGTACTTTATGCCTCCTTTCCCCACAGAAAAAAGTACAAGGAAAAACAAGTAATGAGGAAATAACATATCACAGTAAAATTTACAGCACTCTCACAGGTATCTGGAGAATGCATCCCCTTTTTTCTCTGCAAAACCCCTGACCTTCATTGTCAGTAAAATTTGAATTTTTCTTCATTTTATGTAAGAAATAAAAGCCATATCAAACTATTATAGCAAAAATCCTGTGTCCAAATTTTGTACACTTATACAGTATAAGAGATTCCCCTATAGCTTACTTCACTGGTGAATCACATTCTAAATTTCATATGGGTGCCAATTCATACATCACTGAATGAGTAAGACATTCCCATTGATTTTATTGCGACAGCAATTGCCTACATTTCATGAATCTGTGATTAATGCTTGTTTCCAGCTACACTAGAGTCCAATCCATTAGCTAGGGTGGATGTACATGTAGTCATAATTGCAAGAAAGATAACTGTGATATTTTCTTTGATTTCTTAATTTTGTAACTTGGTTCACAGAAAAATATCAGAGAAATCCATTAGAACATTGCAGGTATTACATTCAGAGCAAATGGTTCTTGCAATTATGATGAATTCTGTTCTAGCTTATGAATTGGAATCTGATGAAGCTGGAGACGAGCATGAACCACAGACGATTGCTGTTGCAATAAAATCATTGCAGACAATAAAGGCAAATGTTTTTGAAATTGATTTACGATAGTCATATGGATATAGCATCCAAGAGAAATTCAAGATTGGATTCCCAGTGACATGAGCGATATGGGGATAATGAGTTGAAAACTTTCTCTCAGTTTCCCTGATCAACAAAATTTAGAAACATGACTTTTGCTATAATAGTGTGATGTTGTGTTTATTTCTAAATCATTCCAAAGGTGCCTTGGTACTCACTCACAGGAAACAGATTATTTTGTCTAATTAATCAGATTACCTACAGCTAAGTTAAATTTGAAAAAAATGCATAAAAGTCCTGGTGCTAGGTCAATAATGACACAACTACTGAATATCTCGGATAAAGTGAAGAATAAGAACTAGATTTTGGTACAACCAGAATTGTGCAGTGCTGGTAGAAAAATTCATATACATATATTTACCAGAATTGTAAAAAGATATTTACAATTCTGGAAATACCAGAATTGTAGCAATTACAATGCTAGTAAAACCAGAATTGTATAAAAAAAAACAGTACTGGAAAAAAAAACAGAATTATTAAAATACAATTCTAGAAAAACTAGAATTGTAACATATACAATGCTGGTTAAACCAGAATTTAAAAAAAAATAATGCTGGAAAATCCAGAATTGTATCATATACAATGCTGGTAAAACCAGAATTGTAAATACAGAATGCTGGAAAAACCAGAATTTTAGCATTTACAATGCTAGTAAATCCAGTATTGTTAAAAAAAGAAAATCTGAAGGATTGCTTGTATTGAATACAAGAGTGCTAGAACAAGAGATTTTATGTTTTAAGCAATTTTAAAAAGATTATCAGGCACAAAATCCTACTTTCACCTACCCGGATGTGCATGGGTAACAGTTTAGTTTAGTTGGGGTTTTATGCCATTTTCAGCACATTTGGCTATTTCGCGGTGGCTAGTTTTTATTGGGGGAGGAAGCCGGAGTACCTGAAGAGAACCAATGACCTTCGGTAGGAAAATTGGCAATCCTTGTCAATTTAGATTGCAGTCGAACGCACCCCGCCACAGGTGAGATTTGAACTCACAACCTCAGTGTTGATGCAGAGGTAACAGAAATTACTAAATTATACAGTATTAAAAGAAACAAAAAAACATATTCTTTTCTTTCTTGTAGCATTTTTCTGTTTATTCTTTTATGCCATGTTTAAGAAATGCTTCATCATGCAAAGATTGTTTGAACACTTAGAGAATATAATAATGAGTTTAAGAAAAGGCAAACTGAATTATGTGGTATAAACCGGCATATTTATTATGAACGACCAGTTGAACATCTTTTCTGTGTATTATTTATCATTATTTTTTGGTTTCTTGTGACAGCATTCAAAAATAGCATACATATCGCAACTTTATTTCCTGACAAGTAATATGTTGATCTGTTTTTTAAACATATAATGGAACATTTTGTTGTAACATAGTATATTATATTGTATCATTTTAATTTTTCTTTAGTACTGATTATATGTGTTTTAATTTGCAAGCGTACATCAAAGTTTTAATTTGAAGAGTTGTGGTTTCATAAGCAATTTATAAATTTCAAAATTCACAGTTACTTTACATTTTTTTCTGAAACATCCTGTTTTTGAGACTATTGGGTGCCATTTTGTATATTCAGAGGAACCATAAAAGTTTGACAGGTGGGACCATTCATATCAGCATTACACAAACTAACTGTCTTATTCATTGGCTAATTGCATTTTCAACTACATTAATTAGTATAGGTTACAATTCTGGTATAACCAGCATTATGTAGGATACAATTACAGATTTACCAGCATTGTCCAGAATTCTGGTATAGCTGGAATCTTCCAGCATTCTCCAGAATCTGCAATGCTGGTTTAACCAGAATCTTCCAGCATTCTCCAGAATCTGCAATTCTGGTATAACCAGAATCTTCCAGCATTGACTAGTATCTGCAATGCTGGTATAACCAGAATTTACCAGCATTGTCCAGAATCTGCAATGCTGGTATACCAGTATCTGCAATTCTGGTAAATTCTGGGTGATTCATGATTTTCTGTGAAAATTTGTTACAATGCTGGTTTACCAGAATTTTCCAGCATCTTCCAGTATCTGCAATGCTGGAAAATTCTAGTAATACTTCTGGAATTAATTTTTCTACAAGCATTGCACAATTCTGGTTGTACCAGAATCTAGTTCTTATTCTTCACTTTATCCGAATATCTCAAATACTTCAGCAACTGAAGTCTACATGAAATACCCTGGACCTCACTATTATTCTGTACTTTTAAACTAACACAATTCGGTATATCACAATGGTCAACATGGATGAAACTATCGGAGACATAACATGCACCTTTTCTCATTTTGAAGAAACTTTTGAGATATTACCGAAAAAAACATTTGCAGTTTGAAAAAATACACACACTAATCAGCTAATTTCGAATGAGCCCGAGTTGACTTGATGGAACACTAGCTCTAGAAACCGCCAAAAAGGGATACTCACTTCGTTTTAATGTATATGACATTGCCTTACTATCTACTGGGCAAGAATGGTTAGAGACATGTATGTTGTGTATGTTTTTAGGGGCAGTGGCCAATATTATCTCCACCCCAACGATTTTCAATGCAGTCGATTTTTTTACAGGAAGTTTCAATCGCAATGTAAAATTCGGAATAATTGTCGGACAGAAACGTTTGAACACGTCAATCGCGTACACCTGCCACTAATTACATGAGTTGAATATGGCAATGCCTTCTTTTAGCATATATTATTTTTTTCCAGAATCCATAACTGAATTTACAAACGGCACATATTTACGTTGGTACAGGAAAAGAAATTCCAACATGTCGTCTCTTATGATTGTGTCTGTTTTATTTTCATGTGCTCCAGTTTTTAACACGGCTTAATAATTATTTTCTATTATAAATGAAATTAATTTAGATAAAAATTATCTTGAAAATATTGACATAACTTTTCAAGAAGTAAAGAATAAAGTGAAAAATAAGAGCGAAAAAGCTATTAAAGACTTTTATGATGAACTCTTTCTAGAGAAAATAAACAAATTTTCTTTGGATTGTTATTTTGAAACTCCTGGGACGATGCCTCTGCATGGTGGACCCTAGGTCCCCGAGGGTATTCGGGTATTCGCCAACCCAGTCGTCAGACTCGTCTGACATGATTATTCATTGATTTGATATAGAAATTACCAGTATTTAGCAAAATTCAAAAATAATAGAATTACTAAGGGTTCATTCCTTGTATTGCACATGGTAGATCTCCTAGCTTAGCTGAAATTTGGCTTCCTATTTCGGTATTTTTGGTTATGAGTACTTCTTGTTTTAAAATAAGTTTGGTTTTTGGTCTTCCAAATGTTTCGGTTTTAATGCTGCTGATGAGAGGTAACTCCTTGAAATGCGTCGTATACAGCATAGTATAAATTTACAATATCTAATATTAGTATCTTTGGATTGTTATTTTGACACAGGAACTGTATGAAGTATTATATGATCCCTGTTTGACAATAGTTCAAAACTATACTTATACAGCAAATTGAAAGAGTTTTAGTTCAAGCAGACTATTTCAAATTTAATAACTTTAACAGCCGCGTAGATTATTAACAAAATTTCGTATCAGTGAACATAATTTAGAGGTGGAACTGGGACGCTATAAAAAGGTACCCCGTGAACAAAGAACATGCAAAATTTGTAACGTTCTTGATGATGAATATCATTTCTTCTTAAATTGCAAAATCAATAAGGAAATACGAATAAAGTTTCAAAATGATATTATAAATGTGCACCCTAATTATAACCAGCTTGGCCCTCCAGATAGCTACGAATTATTCTAAATCCAGATATGAATGTTTTGTCCAGTGTTGTTGATTTTATAAAGCAGTCTTTGGAATTGCGAAAATGAGACCAATATTTTGGTCAAGTGCCTATAATACATTTATTTATGTATGTCTCTTGTGTTATGTATTTTATATGTTGTGTATAATATGTTAATGTTTGTATTTGCTCAACCTGTCAGGGTTTGATTTGCAATAAAGTTCATTAATATTGCTATTTATTTTGCATGTCTTGTATATATGTTATAGATGGTTGACAGAGCTTATATAGCTCGTGTTATTCGTTGTATGTACATATGTGCCGACTTTAAATAAGATTTACTTACTTACCTACTTACTTGAAGACATTGCTCAATACATATTTCCGCTTAGATATTATCGATTGTGAACTTTTAATTTGAATTGTCTATAAATATCTAGGGTATTATCGAGATAATTGTGTAATTTTTAGTACTTTTAACATTATGTGATTGTTATTCTCTATTTTTAAATATTTTGTTACCTATGTTGCTCAAATAAAGTAGACAGTGAGTATTATGTTTAATCACCTAAATCGTGATTAGATTTGCATGGGGTTCGAATTGTAGGGCCTAATTGTCTTATTTATGGACGGTACGAATTGTTCCCGCCGGCAGAATTGTCTTGTACCCGTACAGGATTATTTTCGTGCAAAAGTTTTGCTGTTTTTATTCTATAAATGATAAGCAATTATTCGCCGTTTTTACCGTGCAAATTATTATAAAGAAACAACATATAGGCTAAATTTGTTCATGGTGAATGACATTTTTATTTCCCGTTAGCCCATGTCCATATCCCCAAAGTAAAAACCCCATTTAAGATCATTTAATCTAAAATAGAATATTCTGTGGTAAGGCAACAATGAAAATGCAATATACGTTTGATAAGTTTTAAAAATACGATAAAAAATTAATAGAAAATCAAGCACTTTTTTTAAAGATCATAGTAAATAACTAAAAAGGCACTGTCCCCACATCCTCGGAAGTTTTTGAGTGAAATTTCTTACACTTGTATCCACAGCTAAAAAAAAAAAAAAAAAAAAAACAAATGCTGAAACCTTATTGTCCATCTATAGATGCATTGCAGTCATTCTATCAGGCTACTGACAAATATCGAAAACAATATTGGGCAGGCTATATATTGGTCAGCTAAAGACGTGGTTGCAGGATAAACCAATATACCAGCCGAAGGCACTAAACAGGGTGATGCTGTAACTGTTTCCCTGGGTATTTTTTTTAGCATGGTGCTATACCATGCCTTCTTCTATGGGTGCCATGCTGCCCTCTATCGGTGCCATGCTGCCCTCTATCGGATGTGCCCTGAAAATGCCCTTAGCCTTAAAATTCATTAAAAATGTGTTTTTTTATTCTTCATCTTCTCCTTCTTTGGGTTTACTGTAGACCACCAATCAAACTGATGATTAATTACTGTGCATGCTTGCCTACTTACAAAATTAATCAAAAACATCAACGAGAAATGCAGTGGTTGTTTGTAAGAAAGGTGGTTAAAACTATATACATGAGCTTTTTATTTTAAGATAGAGTTTAAGTTGTTCTCTATAAAGCTGTCAACATTGAGGCTGGTATAAAGCTATTCCACTGTGGTATTGTAGACGAAAAAAATTGAGTATCTGTAAGTATTTTTGTTTGTGAGTATATGGCTGAATGAAGTGGGTGATGTTTTCTAGTCCTTGAATCTGTATGAATTAGTATGGTATCTGATGGTATGGCAACAAGATGGTGAAGGATCTTATACATTATAATGAGTCTTGTTCGAAGTCTGCGGATTGTAAGTGGTGACCAATTTAGTGTTTTTAGCATGTTAGGTACACTAGTCGTATTGTGGTATTTATTGCATTTGTAACAGTAGAGCATGATTTGTCTCTAACAGTTACCTACCACACCAACCCGGAACCTTTGGTTCAGTAGTCCACCGCTCTACTATAATTGTGGATTTTGATTGCTTATTGATTCTATTTAGTGACTGTTGTAGTTGTTCTAAGGATAGACCTTTGCTTGATGGTGGTCTATAATATGATGACCGTTATATGTTTTTTTAAACCTATATTATTTATTTCGACCCAGATTAATTCCGAGCTAATGAACTCTCTTGTAATAGCAATGAGGACTCCACCATAGCATTGGCCATTTATTGGTGGTCTATCATGTCTGTACATAAGTTAGATGGAATATAATCATAGGATGATATACTTGTATCTAGCCATTTGATGTCAAGTTTTACAGAACTTTTATTTGTCATTAAACATAAACATATAGTTTGTGACAAAGACATACAAATACATATAAAGCAAATTTGGAGACCAAATATTATACGCATAAGTATGAGTAACAGACATTATAACATATCAAATGAATTATGAGACTTCTGCCCTTAGTTCTAATGACTGCTTTAAAAAGAAGCCAACCATTCTAATATGTTTATTATTTGTTGGGTTAAGCAAAAAGACCAGTTTTTCATCATCTGTCATGTTTATAAATTCTCCATTTTCAAGCTTAAGACTATTAAACAAAGTTTCCCTTATTTTACTATTAGTTTTACATTTTAAAATGAAATGAGATTCATCTTCAATAGTCTTGCAAATTTTACAAATTCTATCTTGCCGAGGGATTTTATAATAACGACCTTTTTCTATTTCGAGGTCGTGATCACTAATACGCAGTTTTGTGAATATATTTCTAATTGAAAATAATGGATCTGTAAGATAAAACTCTCCTTTGAGAAATGGATTTAACTTCTTATATAGATAGAATTTACTTTTTTCATCATATCCATTTATTCTATCTAAAAATATCTCTTTAAATTTCTCATTTACACCATTTTTTATAGAAGATTTCAAAAGTTTTACATCCTTTAATGACTTGCAACTAGAAATATTGTCTCAATTTTCTACTTCTGAAACAATATCTTTAACGAAGGTGTACCAGCTGTAAGTGCCTTGATTGTCAAGTGCTTTAGTAAGTTCAAAAGATTCTTTGAGCAATGGATTTATATCATTTGTGTGAAGTCTTGCTAGATATAGAAGTGATTGACTATGTATGAAGTTTTCAATAGGATATCTTCCTAATTCTGTTCTCACACCAATATTTGAAGAAGATTTCTTTGTCCCTAATAGAGACTTACAAAAATTTAACAGAATCTATTATTTCTAGTAATTCAGGCTTTTTTAAACAGTTTTATTGCATTCAATTGTCCAGTTTGAGGAATTAAAGGTATCAGTTACTTGATTACATAGTGTAAATGGCAAATGATAATTATAGATGTTTTTCCCTTTAAACATGAAACATGTATGCATCATTACGAAAATTACAATAAATTTCTCTAGGAAAACACCGAGAAGTGAAAAGCTTCTCAAAATGAAATACAGAAAACTTAGATGACAGAATAACCAAATGGCAAAGGAAAAACAATCTTAGAAAAGGACCAATACTTCCACCTTCACTGAAATATAAATTTGAATGGGCTGAATATAGCCACAAGATATTGATTTCCCCCCTTTATATCTTGCATACTTTTAATAAATATTTACCATGCATTTGTTCTATCAGTATATACATGGTAGATGTCTTGTAAATTTCTTTCAAACTCAGGCTTAGTGAAAACTACAAACTTAAGTTAATACTGTAAATATTTTACTGTTTGCAACTTATATTACAAATTTTAAAAGTAGAACTTCATCTTACAAATAATCAATTGACCACTTTCAAATTGATAAAAATCTATACATGATGTCTATTATAACAGGATGGAAGTTTTTACTTGTATATACATGTACATATATACCCTATTTAATTGACATGATTTTTATACATCTGAAGGAAATAAGTTATATCATGCGTGTAAAAATATGTATATTGTTGGAAAATATAAAGTTTATTTGTACGAGCTTAGAACTGCGAGAATTACTGACAAATATCAAAATTGTCAAAGAAAAAGATTAAAAAAACTTAAAAGTCACACACATCTTTACCAGTGTTATCTTATATGTACAAAATGTGCGAGTCTTCCAAGGAATTCTAAAAATGAAATATATATGCAAACCTGTGCATTAAGGTTAATGCACAGAGAAAGTTTCATCAAATTGCTTTGAGTGGTTATGGAGTAGTTGAGGATAGAAATTTTTACCCCCCCCCCCCCTTTTTTTTCAAAAATGTCAATTTTTACCCCAAAAAAATTAAATTGTCCTATAAACAAAATATATATGCACACCTGAGAAAGTTTCATAAAATTCCTTTATGCAGTTATGGAGTAGTTGAGGTTAGAAGTTTTGACCCCTCCCTTTTTTTCCAAAATGTCAATTTTTACCCCAAAGAAATTTAAATTTTCCTAAAAATGAAATATATATGCACACCTGTGCATTAAGGTTAATGCACAGAGAAGGTTTCATCAAATTCCTTTGAGCGGTTATGGAGTAGTTGAGGATAGAAGAAAAGTGTGTCGACTCAATACGCAAGACGACAGAAAGTGATCCATATGTGTAGACCATGCGTTCCGCAGGCAACGCAAAAATTAATCCTATTCTGATTTACAGCTGTATGAAGCATACTTTTAACTCAAGGTACAAACCACAGATTCATTCTGTACCGTTTGAAACTCATAGGCCAAGTGAATTGGAATTTAAATATTATATATCAATTGACCATGACTAAACATGCAAAATGATTAAAAATACCATGAATAAAATCTGTTGCATGATATAAGCACTTTTATTTTTGATCTTATCTTATTTCTAAATATAGCTACAAATTATCTCCTCCAGATTCACAATTAAATTAAATTTGGTGCCTCTAGTTTTGTTAGAATTAATATTAAATCTGTTTTAAGACAGCGAAAACAACTTTGCTTGGGATGGACTTAGTCCTACTCATAGTAAAATGAAATTAGGTTATCTACAAATCAGTCAAACCCACTTTCATAAATAAAGCATGTAAAACTAACCTCTGTATAAAGGGCACCTGCTCATAAAGGGCAATTTTTTCTGTTTCCTTGGGTGCCCTTTATAGACAGGTTTTACTGTAGAAGGAAACACAAGCATTTACCTAAATCTTAAGAAAGAGGCCAGCTAAGCCACTGGTTTTGGGGTTATCATAATATATTCGTAAAGCCTCACTAAAGGTCTGATAGCCATAATTAGAATCAATGGAAAGTAATAAATATCTGATATGAAAGTGGTCATATTATTATCAGTGTTTGAAGATCTACAAATGCAAAAGATGGAATATCTAACCTTATGCTGACTTGACTTAAACAATCAGAAAAAAGACAGTGATTATTTTGGTTCTATTTGCTAGAACATACCTTTCAGATCTGTCAACAAACCTAAATTATTTAACAAGAAAAAATAGCTTCATAAAACTTAACTATACCACACTGTAAATCAACAATAAAATATTGAACAACAGAATAATAATTAACAATAATGAAATAAAATACAAATAAAATTATCTTTGGTAAATGAAACCTAGATATCATATAACTATGCAGATAAATAATAAAATTTTAAATTTTATGTATTGTAAATTCACAAATTTTTGCATGTATTTTTTATAGCCTTGTAATTTTTGAAAAATACTATATTTAGCAAAAATGAATTTTTATTTTAAATATTAGTCTTCATGATGTTGCATTTTGTGTGGTAATAAAAACATCACATTTATTTCCAAATTTACAGCATTTTATTATTAAATTCAAACAAATATTACAATAAAATTAAATATTATGATTGATTTGAACCACTAGTTGATGTAATTATACTTTTCAATTCATATTCTAATGATCTGACATGATGTATATGCTAAATAAATTAAATGATAGTGCAATCCTAAATAGGAAAAAAACATTCTGCTACAGGTAACTACATTTCTCTGCAACAAAACATGGTACTTAATGTAATATGTTATATTAGTCAATGAAAAAGTGTTTTACTGGAGGATAACAAACCTTTCAAAAGTTTTCAAAGTAGCCGCACTGAACAGTGAAAGCAGGCAGAAACATATCAGTGCATTATAAGAAAATGTTTGTCACAGTGGTCAGACTAGACACAACATAATTCACATTAGAAATTCATTAACTAATGCCTACTTTTGAAGGCACTCAGATGATTATTTGTGTTTGTAGGAATTGTTATCCCCTAGTAATTAACAAAACAATATTTAGCATAGTATACATGTACTTCCAGTTAAAGATCTAACAATTTGAACTGATCATTGTTTCCTATAAATATATGATAATTTAAACATTGATGATATCTCATTCAATATTCTCACAAAAAGGAGGGTTAGGATAAATTTCAATTTATAAAATGCTGAATGTACATTTTTAACCTACCTCCCTACATGTAGTTCTTTACTATTAAATATTATAAAAAACATTTATGAAAACAATTCTGTGCATGTATCAATAAATGACATCCATCAGTGTCCACTCTTTTAAAATTTTAGGTAATGTCAATTGAGGGACAACTTGTTCCATGCTATTATTCAGTAATCGTCGAATGTAAATCCGACACGATTCCTTTAAAGTACATGGATTACTACACCTGTAATACACATAGTCTAGCAGTTCTGGATGTTTTTCTTCCATTTTTATATAGATGTGCTGCCTGAATGATTTGTCCTGACTTGCATTGTACCCCTCCGATAACAGATACTTTATCATTGTAGAGTTAGAGTTGTTACATGCAAGACTTAAAGGAGACAGAAAAGAGCTTGAGTACATTTTACAACCAGCTAAAATTAAAGTTTTCACATGATCAATTTTCCCTTCCTGAACGGCTAACAGATATGGTGTTTCACCAATACAGTTCTTCTTGTGAATACTTGCTCCAGCTGCAATTAAACTTTTAACGATCCTAAAGTCATTTACTTGTACCGCATAATGTAGGGCTGTTTCACCTTCAAATGTTGGACTGTAAAAACAAAAACAAAATAATATTTAGATGCTCTAATGATAAAACTGAGGATTTTTTAAACATTATTCATCAGTGTCTTTCAAATTAATTTTCTGTAGAAGAAACCATATATACGGTTGCTTCTGTGTCAATATGAATACTAGTAATCCTCTTTTTAAAAATTTCTGTCAAGTTGAGTGTACCATTTTTGGTCTTACAAATTGAAATAAGATACCCAATTACATGATCTATTCCAAGCAGATGCTATTAATTGGTAGGGATGAGTATTGCTTTAATCTGTAGCAAGCAATAGATAATCATTTAATTTGAATTGTAACAGACATTTTGATTTGTTGTTAATGGTTGACCAACTATAATCTATTTTGGCGTACTGTGATGTAATAATAATGATAATAATAAAGTATATTATTATACCTAAGTATGTTTTTTCTATATATAAAAATCGAGACACTAATTTTACTATTTGTTTACCATTGATTAGTTTCCCACCGGTAAATAGTGATCGGTGATTAGTACTGGAAACTATTGACTGGTAAAGTGTTTCGGTATAATAAAACACTTATTGACTGCATATTCGGGGAATCTTGATACCGTATCTCAGGGACAATAAACTTACTATTCCCCTCATACCCAGTCAATAAGTATATATTATTTGAATAGGGTTATACAGTTAGCTAAAATAAATAATCGTCCATGAGGCCAATTTTGGATAAGAAAATTTTTTAAAATAAAATCATAATGATTAATATAAATTTTGGAACAGGTTATAATTCTATAGCCTACTTTTAAGTTTATATTAACCTATGGTAAGGTGATATCATTGTCTCTATGGGTGACAACTTGTGTTTATTTCAAGATAACCAAAAATTATACCATAGTCTACTATGGTATAACTTTCACAGTTATACCATGAGATGCTAGTGTTCAGCTGAAGACTGAATAAAATCATGAAAAAATACAGCCTGTTAAAATGCAATGAAACCAACATACAAATTGAGGTCCATGTTTCAAACCATTTTTTATTACCCAAAGTTATCTTCCAAAGTATAAAACTTTCCAAACTTGAAAACA
The DNA here is from genome assembly GCA_028015205.1 of Mytilisepta virgata. Lineage (NCBI taxonomy): Eukaryota > Metazoa > Mollusca > Bivalvia > Mytilida > Mytilidae > Mytilisepta > Mytilisepta virgata. The sequence goes on from CM051519.1 coordinate 75,477,244, forward strand.
ATCCATAAATAATTAACTGCTAAATTATCAGATAATAAGGACAATAGGGCACACTGTGTAATTAAAATTATGATTCCAGTTATCAATTTTGATGAACTTTTCAGTGCAAAGATGAGTAAATTCACTTTTCTTACAAATGAGACAGTGACGTTATGCTGTTTCTAGGGTTTGATAGCCTTGTCTCACCCTCTGCCCTTAACAACATTTAAAAAGTTTGTTTTAAATGTGAGAAAATGTATCAAACAACCCTATCAGGCAGACTTGACTATCTCACACCCTTGGAATTAAATATTTCTACTTATCATCCTCGTCAGAGTGTTGGTTGAGACATAAATATTTAGCCCTAGGGTGTGAGATAGCCCTTTCTTCCATAAATGGCTGCTTTCAGTGGGAGATGACCCATGGAAGATCACTGCATGTGCATAGATCTCCAGTCTTCACTTTGAGCTTGTGTAAGAACATATTATTTTGACCTTCACAGGGGTGAAAGATACTATTTTTCTTGATGTATAGTATTTTTAAAAGCTTGTCCTTTTTTGTGATTGTGATAAATCTGAAATAATGTTTTTGATAACATATTGGAAGCTAATCTATGTATTTATTAATTTCAGGTATACATGTATGTATACCAATAATAAGAAGTTTACACTGTCAGTATCAACAACCTACAATTTAAAATGAAGATACTGACAGTTATATGGCCTTATGCTTCCCTAACCATGAAAAAAATCAGAAGGAGAAATGAAAACAAATCTTCATAAAATATGTTATATTGGTAAGATATTAATCCCAAAACAATTTAAACTTACATATCTATTGCCACATTATTCTGAATAAGTAAATCAACGACTTCTTTTTGTTCTGCTAATACAGCTAACTGTAAAGCAGTCTGTCTAGTTATTGTATTTGTAGAATTAATATCAACTCCTGAATTTAATAATTCTTGTATTGCCTTTGTTTTTCCATTTACTACTGCTTCATGTATAGGTCTATCTCCAAAGGCTGTTGGCTGAAAATTTAAGCTAAAAAATGACCAAGAATATTCAGAGCAGAAAAGGTAACTTGAATGAAGCCATCTTCTGTTATGGTTAACAATGAAATAATAAAATCTTCACAAAGTCATAATTTTTATACTGGTATTGTATCTCTGTAATATACGTATGGATGTTCTATACAAAATAGAGTAACATTTAATCTAACATTTTTTGTGTATATTCGTCTCTTCATAAAGATGCCAAACCAGATTTGCTTTAATGATGTGATAATGAAAACTTACTGCATTTAAATTACAGCCAGTCTGAATGATTTCTCTGATGATTTCGACATTACCAGATATGCATGCATGTGTCAGTGCTGATTTACCATTTTTATCTTGCCAATTTACATCAGCTCCCAAGGACAGTAACTGTCTAACAACTTTCACTAATCCTGCCAAGATTATAAATGATATGTTCATTTTACTTAACCCTTAAAATATGGGAAAAATATTGTATTACAGGGAGCACTTCAAAAACATTTACTTCGACTTGTAACAGTGTATGCATCTAGGGATTTGAAAAAAGAATGTGAATCTTGCATATGGTGCATAACAATACCGTATAGAAATAAAATGCATAAATTGAAAAATGAAAAGGTCACAAGCTTGAATTCAAAATTTTGGACCCATGTGGGTCCCTCATTTAAAAAAATCAAAATTCTAAAACCTTATTGCACATCTACAGGTGTGCAACCATTACAGCATGAAATGTCAAGGAAATTTTGTAAAGGTCCTGACCCATACATCATTCCTACAAAGTTACAAATAATTGGCCTTGTAGTTTCAGAGGAGAAGTTTTTTAATTTCAACCAATCAGAAATATGAACTGCCTTCGGTGGCCATGTTTATTGTCTGATCAGTACAAATGCAGTATGATATGAGGAAATTTTGTAAAGGGTCTCCCATGCACCATTCATACAAAGTTACAGATCATTTGGCCTTATAGTTTCAGAGGAGAAGATTTTTTACATTTTGACAAATCACAAACAACCATTGACTGGTGAATATGTTTGTTGCCTGAACAATACAAAATGAGGATATTTTGTATAGGACATCCCATACATCATTCCTACATAGTTATAAATCATTTGGCCTTGTAGTTTCAGAGAAGATTTTGAAAATGTCAACCTATCAGAAACAAGAATGGACTCAGGCAGCCATGTTTGTTGACCAATCAGCATGAAAATGAGGAAATTTTGTAAAGATCCTCCCATACATTATTCCTGCAAAGTTACAAATAATTGGACTTGTAGTTTCAGAGGAGAAGTTTTTTTTTAAACTTTGACCAATCAGAAACAAAGTATTACCTCTGGTGGCCATGTTTGTTAACCAACAGAAACAAGAATTACCTCTGGTGGCCATGTTTGTTAACCAATCAGCACAAAAAGAGGAAACTTTATAAAATACCTCCAATACATCATTCCTACCAAGTAACAAATTATTTGGCCTTGTAGTTTCAGAGTAGATTTTAAAATTTTCAACCAATCAGAAATAAGAATTCCCATTGGTGGCCATGTTTGTTGTCCGATCAGTATGACATGAGAAAAATTTGTAAAGGACCTCCCACGCATCATTCATACAAAGTTACAGATCATTTGGCCTAATAGTTTCAGAGGAGATGATTTTTTAAATTTTGACAAATCACGAACAACCATTGACCGTGGCAGCCATGTTTGCTGCCCAAACAATACGAAAGGATGAAACTTTGTAAAGGACCCCCCATACATCATTCCTACAAAGTGACAAATCATTTGGCCTTGTAATTTCAGAGGAGATGATTTTGAAAATTTCAACCAATCAGAAACAAGAATTGCCTCTGGCAGCCATGTTTGTTGACAAATCAGCATGAAATGAGGATATTTCGTAAAGGACCATCCATAGAAAATATCTGCTAAGTTTGGTTCCAATTGGACCAGTGGTTTCAGAGGATAAGATGAAAATGTGAAAAGTTTACAACGGACGACGACAGACAACAAGTGATGGCAAAAGCTCACATGGCATTTGGCCAGGTAAGCTAAAAAGGATTACATATAACATCCAACCAATAACACAGGTAGGTTAATGACGACCTGTAACTGAATCAATGTGACATGTAAAATCAAACATGGTATGTACATGTAAAATAAAAATTTGGGGGATGAGTAAGTTCCACAACATGGAAAAAAATCTTCAAATGACATCAAACTCCATGTACATCTTCATGGACTAAACATTCTGCACATTTTCATATACCTGGGTTAAAAGGTGTAGGAGGAGTTGATTACACAAAATTGGTACTGTCCATCAACATTTTTTGCAAAAAAGTTTCAAAATATGGAAAATCTGGAAAATGTTCTTAAAATGAAATCATACTCCTTCATGCACATCCCCAAAGATCTGGGTAAAAGCTGTAGGAGTTGATTACAAAAAATTAATATCCTTCATAAACAATAGTTGCAAAAAATTACTTAGTACCGCATCACAGAAAATCTTGAAAAAATTCTTCAAATTACATCATACTAACTCCTTCATACACATCTTCAATATGCAAAGTTTCAAAGATATAGGTTAAAAGCTGTACATGTAGGAGAAGTTTATTACACAAAAGAGGTTTCTCACTGCCCACGCATCCACTTGCCCATCCAACATTCACCATACTATAAGCCTGATTTGCACTACGTGCAACAAGACCAAAAATCTGGTTGTTAGTTTTGTTGTGTATCTAGCTATTGGCTCCAGTGATCTAGGAAAATCCAGTTTGCTGTCAGTCAGACAACTTCTTGTTTTTATTTTGTTCTACAGAAACTTCTCATATTTTAAATCTATTAACAGGTGTGAATGGATTATGAAAATAAAGTACAAATGAAATTTCAAACCATTACTCTGAAATCTACATGTATTTTCAAAAAGTAAAAAATAATTTTTTATCTATTAATCTTTATTGAATACATAATACAAACCTAACTTTGTTGATATTATTAATGGAGTACAGTCCTTGTATGATGTTGAGTTGACATTATATCCAGGTGTTATTATTAGTGAAAGGGCCTTGTCTATATCCTTTCTCTTAATAGCTGAAATGAACATCTTGTTGACAGCCATCTATAACAAATTCAAAGAAAAATGTTAAGAGCAAATCTTCCAAACTTGATTTTCATTTCTTTTACTTTTTGTTATTGATAAGGTTCCACTATACAATTAGCATTTTATTTCTCGTTTAGTTTCTGAAAATACGACGGTCAATTTTTCAAATGTTTAAAACTGATGGGTAAAATTAGCTTATTATGATTTCTGACTATGAAGCTGATTTATGCTGAAAGAAAGGATGTTTGACAATTGATTTAATCTCATTTTGATGGTTCAATGTGTATGTATGGACTTAAGCAGCATCTCCATCTGACCTTTGTAGATCAGCATTTTGTGTGTTTTTTTAAGTGTGTAAACTTTGCACAAAGTTTTGAAATGTCAGTTATGAAAAAATGAGCGGAAAAACCTGCCCTATTTTATTTATTTTTTGAAATGGCCCAATGCCATGTTTAATTTATGCAATATGTCATATCCATTGAAATTCTGCATTAAGGTGATAACTTGTCCTAGAATTGGGTCACTACAATGCATTTTGCACAATATTTTGAAAAAAATTATCATTTCCATTGCTATGGGTATCCAAAGAAAAAAATATATTTTGGAAGAAATTGTTAAGTTTGCTGGACTGGCACAACTTTGCCATTCTTTTCATATATACATATTTGGGTCTAAAAACCAAAATAAAATGAAGATTGTGCATGACATACAAGTACAATTTCATATTTTGTGGCTAAAATTCAACTCAAAATGACAATTTTATAGTAGTACCTAAGTAAGGATATGGTGGACAAATTCTTGACACAAATGAACACATGCACCTGCAAAAAATGCAATGGAACAGCACTTTTTGCCCCCACCCCCTCAACATGACGGAGGGACTTAGTTATGGTCTGCATCCATCAGTCCGTCCCAATAATTTTGTTGACTCAACCCATCTGAAACTACAGGGCAGATTTGGTTTATATTTTGCAGGAATGTTACCCATGACATGAAGATGATCATATTATACTGCCATTCTGATGCAGCTATTTTTACAGAAGTTATTGGACTTTGTATTTTTACACATAATATCATATCCATATCTTGTGGATGCAACTGCTCTGGAACTACTATACAGATTTGGTTTATATTTTACAGGATTGTTACCTTTGATATGAAGATGATTACATTATACCGCCATTTTGATTCAGTGATTTTTACAAGAGTTATGGGACTTTGTTGCTTTTTTTTTTTATAAAATTGCATCATAATGCATACCTTGCGGGTGCAACTCGTCTGAAACTACTGGACAGATTTGGTTAATATTTTGCAGGATTGTTACCTATGATATGAAGATTATCATAATATACTCCCATTTTGTATCACAGGTGCTTGAGGACAAACAGGATCCTGTCTTGTCTTTTTCCCCTCATAACCACCCCCCCCTCCTCCTCATTAGCATAAATATCAGTTTTCTAATGTTTACCATTTATTTGTACCATATGTATACTAATATACCATATTATATTTACTCATAATACACACTTTTACTATCAATTTATCACTTGACTAGACTACAAAGTCCTGTGGCACATGTTGACTATAAAAAGTTGTTGCGGCCATGTCATTCATGGAACAGTGACTCAATATTGATGTTGTAGCAGCATAAACTTTCCTGTCAAGTAGGTGGTATCAACTGATAGTTTCATGTCTATATATGCTGTAGTATTCCAGAAATGGATGTTAATGCAAACTTTAACCAAAGTCAATGAAGCGTGAAATGTAGGTCAACGTGACCCAATTGTCATATGGCTGTTCGTTACTACCGAAGATGTATCCACTGATGAAGTAGACTGTATGCCAAATTACCAAAATGGACCTTAAGGTTCCATCAAAGTCAAAATCTATGACGAAAACACAACCACATAAATTGTCAATATTTTTATTGTTACAATTAATTCTGAACTGGAACTTGATGAAAAGCTTTCATTAAATACACATTTCATAATGCATTACATTTTTCCTTCAGAATAAATATGAAAATGAAATTGTAGATGTAACCATTTCCTTAGTGACGGATGAATTTTTCAAAAGATGCCATGAGTTAGGTAGAGCATATGTTTGGAAAATAATTGTCCCAATTGTTCCATTTTCATCATGGGCAGGGCATGCGATGCTTAATTTCACAAATATATCCAATAATCAGACGATAAAAGCATTTTTAGTGTGTGGATGCGTGTGCTGTCCACGTTTATATTTATCAAAGATGTCCAAGATAAATTTCGTCATTAATGATAAAGATGACCATTTGTTAAAAATAGTTTTATCTAGGGCTTACAGGGAATTGTATGGTAGAGATATATTTAGACAGGTCACATGACAAATAATGTAAAAATAGATAATTGTTGGTTTAATCACTTTGTGCAATGTAAACATCCAGGCAATCCAAAAAAAAACAACTAAGTTAGGAATTCCTCTGAACTTTACCTTACTTCTTCATATAATCTTGAAAGTTCATAGCCTTTACAGTTAGAAGAAATTGCGTTATTGTAGAAAAACAATCCTGAATACATGAAGCGGAAACATCCCATTCGAAGGAGAATGTTTTTAATTAGTTTTATTCTTCTTCCGTAATTTCAAACAGAAATACATTTAAAATATGTGCATACTTGTTTATTTAAATCAATGTGTTAAAATGATGCATTCGAGAACCTTCTAAGGGATATGTTGGGAGAATTCATATAGGAAAAGTGCATACAAATTCCATTTGCACATAAACAAAACTGCAGTTGAAATTTATAAATGCAGATTGTCAAATCCGATAATAACCTTTATAATCTGAACCATACATCGTTTATTTTGAACCACGCGTTTTGCCGCCTATTCGGCTAATTCGTAAATTTAGTATTATAGATATGGTACAAATAAATGGTAAACATTAGAAAACAGATATTTATGTTAATGATGTGCCAGTTGATTCTTGTTTATTTGCTGATTTATCTATTGCAGTGAGGAACATATGGGTATGTTAACAATCTTGTTTGCCCTTGGACTTTTCATAAATATGATGTAGTTGTCTACACTTAGTTTCTGATATTATCTGAAGTTGAACCAATTTTGTGGGTTTTTTTAAGTAAGGGTTTTAGATAGAAAATTAGGACAATAATGTCTTACCAAAACTTCAAAATCATATTTCTGTAATGTCTTACCAAAACTTCAAAATCATATTTCTGTATACAATTTCAGTGTTAAAAGCAGAATTAAAAGGGTGCTACTTAAATACGCCTGCAGGTTTAATATTGTATTTTAAGTAAAAGTAGTGTTATATTTTTAAAGTAAATCAGAGATCCAGATAAGATTTCCTTAATTGGGTTATTTACTCCTGTCTTTTTGAATAAAATGGGTGAAAGCTTTTTCCATTTGCTTTGTGATTTCAGGTTTTTTCACCCTCTCAAGCAGATATATATTGGGTGATTTAGACCGCTTTCAATTTCAATGGTAATCATGGGAGAGCTGATGTGATAAATGTTTCTAATACACAACAAAATCATTGAAAAAACAGATATTTGATAATGACATGAATGTCACCAACATATTCCTCAGTAAACAGCTAAATTAGAGGATAGACAACATGCATGGTTAGTACATGTAGTATTCTACTGGTGATGCTGAAGGCACAAACTACTAACAAACCAAGAGAATACACATTCTGCTACCTAGTCTAGATAATCCTGAGGCCATTTATCATTTGGACTTTTTAAGACCATCAGAGACATTGCATAAAAATTATAAATAACCTACTTGGAGGCATAATTATTTGGACTATCTGCTGGCAGAAACTGAATTTTAAAGTTCATGCTAAAACTTTTGGTAACTTTCTTTAATTTGTAGACTTTGGAATTTAGTATTTATTTCCACGTGAATTCATGATTTTTTTTGTGGGATTTAGATCAGACCCCCTCCCACGAACCAATTGAAGTGGAACACATACCGGTAGGTCACAGCCAGTATCTGAGGCATTTTGCCTTTTTGGTAAGAAACTTTTAAACTGATACATATCATGTGACATTTATAACAAGACGAAAAATTGGTTACTGGGGAACCAGATCCAGTAATATTTGAAATTGAATTTCTCCGTATAACGGAGCACATGGTTTGAACCTTGGTAGATAAGGTCGACCCGTCTTAATTGTTTACTTTCTATGATTTTTAAAAATGTATTTTTTAATACCAATTAAAGTAAAAGAAATGGGTTAAAATGTATGAAACTCCTGTTTCTTTGCATAATTGGTGAAATATAATGGGTCATCAAATGCTTGACCATAATTTTTATTGCGTTTTATCAACTTTTAATTGCGTAATTACACAAATACGCAGCTTATCTGGAGTAGTGGTAAATATTATTTTAAGTGTATATAACATGTTTTTATGAAGTTTATCGGGTTATTTTGGAAGTTATATGACAATAAAAATTATGGTTTGCAGACTTTATCATGATTGAGGATGCACATATAATGTGATAGAAAAGATGTAAAACGGCTGTCTTATTTGATATAGTAATCCTCATTTTATACAAATATTCATCCATATTTATTGTTTTTAGCTCACCTGTATTAAAAGGACGTGAGCTTTTGCACTCGTTGGTGTCCGTCGTCCATCGTAAACTTTTTCAAAGATCTTCTCCTCTGAAACTACTGAACCAATTGCAGCCATACTTAGTATGAAGGATCCTTAGGGTATCTAGAATTTTGTGTTTTATTTTATTGTCCGTTGAGATACATGGCCGCCATCGCTAAAAATAGAACTGCAGTTTTTGGCTTATATCTCAAAAACTAAAGCAGTTAGAGCAAAACTGACATGGGGTATAAATGTTCATCCTGTCAAGATCTACCTGCCATGAAATTTTCAGACGAATTGGATAACGCTTTGTTGGGTTATTGCCCTTAAATTTTTAATTTTAAGGGAATTTTCCAGTTTTTGGCTTATATCTCAAACACTAAAGCATTAAGAGCAAAACTGACATGGGGTAAAAATTGTTTGTTTGTTTAGTTGGGATTTTACACCGTTTTCAGCATATTTTTTGGCTATGTCACAGCAACCAGTTTTTATTGGTGGAGGAAGCAGGAGTACCCAGAGAAAACCACCGACCTTCGGTAGGAAAATGGTGGCAATCCTTGTCAATTAAGATTGGAGTCGAACACACCCCGCCACCGGTGAGATTCGAACTCACAATCTCAGCATTGACAGGCTAGTGATCTTTAGTAGTCATGACGAACTACCTAGACCACTTGGCCACCGAGGCCCCTGGGGTAAAAATGTTCATCAGTTCAAGATCTACCTGCCATGAAATTTTCAGACGAATCGGTCAACCCCTTGTTGGCTTATTGCCCCTGAATTGTTAATTTTAACGAAATTTTGCAGTTCTAGGTTATTACCTTGAATAATATCATAGATAAAGACAAACGTAAAACAGCAAAGTCAGATCTACAAATAAGTCAACATGACCATAATCGTCAATTGACCCCTTATAGGAGTTTTTGCCCTTTAAAGACAATTTTTCACATTTTTTTCAAAAAATCTTCTCCTCTCAAACTACAGAATCAATTTCAGCGAAACTTAGGATGAAAGATCTTTTGGGTATCTAGTATAAAGAATGTGTTTTATTTTCTTGTCCATCGAGAAACGTGGCTGTCATGGCTAAAAATAGAACAGAGGTGAAAATCCACTTTTTGGCTCATATTTAAAAAACTAAAGCAGTTAGAGCAAAACTGACAAGAAGTAAAAATGTTCATGAGGTCATGATCTACCTGCCATTAAATTTTCAGACAAATCGGTCAACCCATTTTCGAGTTATTGCCACTGAATTGTTAATTTTAAGGAAATTTTGCAGTTTTTGGTTATTAACTTGAATATTATTATAGATAAAGACAAACTATAAACAGCAGAGATATTCAGCAAAGTAAGATCTACAAATAAGTCGACATGACCAAAATCGTCAATTGACCCCTTATGGGAATTTTTGCCCTTGAAAAAATTATTTACAGGTAAATAGTAATTATCAGTAAACATTGTCACAGATGTTTAGAGCATAACTTGAAATAAATTAAATTGTAGCTGTACAACTGAAACGGAAGGTCAAGGGTCAAGGTCATCATGGTCATTGAAAAAGTCCATAGCAACCGATCAAAAAGTCCCTAGAAACCATATATATTTGGATTCAGGATTCTATATTTTAGCATGCAAGTCAATATAAAGGAGAAAATTGTGAGGGTATACATTAAATAGCAACATCTACACAAAATATAACAGGTGAGCGATTCCGGCTCTTGGGAGCCTCTTGTTTATTATTATTTAAAAAAAAAGAAAGACATAGTATTTTTTCTTATACGATCAGTATACTGACAAAATTGAACGGAGGACTATACTCACTCCATACCACACAAAAATGGGTAAAATGTATTTATTTAACTTATATCTATTCATTTTTATTGATTTTAATGTTAAATTCAACCATTTAAACCTGCAGGCATATACATGTTTTCTGCAGGCGTACAAGGGGAACAAAGGGGTAATCCGACGATTCAATAGTCCGACAGTTCGATGGTATTTCTGCTTCACTTGTATGCGAATCGGAAGTCACTAAATACTGGATGTGAGCTACTGTGTATGCGTGTCAAAGTCATGTATGTGCAGTACTCACATCTAGTATGGGCATGGCAGTCCCCATTTACGGTTCATTAACTTTGATGTACTACATTTTAGGAAGATTTATTATACATTAATCAATTATATTACCATAACAAGAGGCTCTCAAGAGCCTGAATCGCTCACCTGGCAAAACAATGCACTATAAACTAAATTAATATATTAATGTTTGTTGTAAATTAAACTGACTATTAAAGGTCACGTAAAATGCTGAAAATACCTTTAAAACCCTTTCAAGAACCTCTCGAAGAAATGGGCATGAATTCTCCCTATGCTTGATTAAGATACAGTCATGGTCAATCTGATGATTCACAATACAAAATACAAGCTTTAATTCATCTTCAAATACAAGTATAAATCTTTTGGTCTATATGTTGTCTTCGTTTTTAAAATGTTTGAAAGAAGTTATGTAAAAATTGTGGGTTAAGGCTTTTTATTGTACTTGAAAAGGAAATATTGCAGGAACAATCATGCTAAGTTTAATCCAAATCCCCCTAGTAGTTTCAGAGGAGAAGATGTTTGAAAATTTGTTAACGATGATGACAGACGCCGAGTGATGGCAATTAAAAGCTCACATATTATGAAGTTTAATCATTGTTATACAACATTCTCATCATCACCATTCACTAAGGATACCATGTTTACTTTAAAAACCAAATATTGTTGAAATCCGAGCAAGTGTTAAAAATGGCGGGAAAATGGCAGCCATTTTAAAAATGGCCGTCTAAAACAAACTTTCATCATCACCATTCAACTCGGGATACCATGTTTGCCTAGAAGGTAGCTTTCATCTTCATTTTATTTCTATAATTCTGGAAAAAATAGCAAAAAACAGCATTTTGACCCCTATGTTCTATTTTTAGTAAGGGCGGACATGTTTTTCGACCAATCAAAAATCCAAGCATTAACTTTTTGCAGGATACCCTAAGGAACAATCATACCAAGTTTCATTTGATTTTGAATAGTAGTTTCAGAGAAGAAGATTTTTGAAATCATAACATAAAAAAAAGCCAAAAATGTCAAAAAAGGGCAATAACTCTAACATCAGTTGACAGATTTTCATGAAAATCAGCACACAGGTAGCTCTCATCATGCTGAACACTTTCAACCTGCCAGAATTTGCCGTAACCTAATGATTTTTGAGATACTTGCGAAAAACTGTTGTTTGACCCCTATGTTCTATTTTTAGTAACAGTGGCCATGTTTTTCGACGGATCAAAAATCGAAGCATAAACTTTGTGCAGGATACCCTAAGGAACAATCATGCTAAGTTTTATCCAAATCCATTCTGTAGTTTCAGAGGAGAAGATGTTTGAAAAATTGTTAACGACGACAGACGCCAGACGACAGACGACGACGGACGCCAAGTGATGAGAAAAGCTCACATGGCCTTTTAGGCCAGGTGAGCTAAAAATGTAGTTTTAGTTATAAAAGACTTTGAGAACTTTTGTTTTTGTGAAAATACATAAAGACCATTTTCCCTGGTATTCTGACTACTAGTAAGGTCAAATGACCAGTGTTTTTTCTAAAGCTTAAGGGTTAGTGCCTTTTTCACCCAATTTTGGGAAGAAATTTGGACCATTTTTGGGAATTCTGCATGATTTTTAAATAATTTCCATTGGGAAAAGTCCTTTCAAAGGACCCAAATTGGGTCTAAAAAAATCACTGAAGACCATTTCAAAATTCCCTTAAATGACAGATTTTTCAACATGTATAATTTTTTCAACCACGACTAAGTATTGTTTGGATTTTAAAGTTCTGGAATAAAAGGAGAGTATATCACAAATAGTGTATGTATGTTGCATAGTTAGTCAGGGAAACCATTATGACTTTATGAAGACTTAATGCAGACAAATTTGTGTATTATTTTAAGTTTATTACATGTATATGTAGCTCACAACATTCAAACACAAACATATGACAAATAGAGGGTTTTTTACGGGTATCTAAGGTTCCCAGTTTGTGTGATTCAATTTTTATATATATTTTTTTGTGTGATTGTATCACAGGCACTTGTCGGGTGGATCCCCTTTTTAATTTTTATTTGAAAATATTCTTTCAATTATTTCAACTTATTTTAACCTATTTTCACTACTCTAAAGTGTTCTAACTCTTATCCATGGGATTTAACAATGACAGTTTTTTTCATATTTTATAAAAGTAGAGGATCAGCATATAAACTGGATTGTATACGATTTATGGTAATTTTAAGTATCATCATTCAGTATTATTTTAAAAAAATGTTTAATTATATATATGTTAAAAAATAATAATACGATACATGTTAAACTTTGATTGATTTGAGGTGCATTCTATTATCAGACTTCACCGGTACGTATATGAACAAAATACGGTGATTGGTCAAAAAAGGGTTCAAATAAAAAAGTATATAATACTTTATGTTTGGCTGAGCACATTGAGCACATTGAAACGACACTTATGCTTTTTGTTGGTATATTTTACACTAGATCTTAGTGGCGAATGTGCATGTGGCGCCCTGTGTTCATCTTTCTTTATTTTACGCTATATCTTTGTGGTGAATGTGGCACCCTGTGTTAGCATCTTTCACTTAGTCTATCGTATCTGGTGTGATATGTCGGACTATCGAACTGTCAGACTATCAAACCCTCAGACTTAAGTGGTGTCAGACTGCCGAGCGGACCCTATAACCGGATTAAAAGCAGGGGTTGAAATTTTCTGGGAGTCTCATTTGCCCACGGTTTTCAGCAATATTTTTATGCATTTTAAAGTCCACAATTGGTGGACATATTCCGGAATTTTGTCGAGTTCATGACTATTTTAATGGCATGCATGTGATAACTTAAAGTCATGGCGTTGACGTTAAATAAAAAGGTTTAACAAACATTCTCCTAATTATACTCAACCTTTGTTTAATTAACAGAGTTTCTTTTAGAAGCTTCTTTATAGACTTGTTCTGCTTTAGTCGCCTGCATCTTGGTCCGTATCCATTCGAAATTTACTTTTTAAGTTGAAGGTCTTTAGTCACTTCCGGAAAAGAATGGCGTTGCAACGGCCGCTAAGAAATTTGACAAAACTATTACATTTTCCTAGGAAAGATGTCATAAAGTGTCTGGTAATACGGTCATATGCAATAAATTGACTTTTAAAACTCTGAAATCAATTACTGATCAAATTTATTAGAAAGACAAGTGCATGCAAAAGCCTGAAAAGGGTTACTGTAGGTTTTTTGACTGTCGTCTGCTTTATAAATTAATCTTAACAACCGTTGGAAACAAAATTTGGACTTGATCTCTTTTCTTGTATCTGGTGTAAATTGGAAGCAAAATTCAATTAATAGTGCAAAGAAAATGTGTACAAAAAATTTCTCCTTGAACATTCAAGTTACTTTTATTTCAACTTCAAAGTAATTTGAATGATAATCCAGTTCCATATATGTTCTGGAATTTGTTAAGTTAGCAATTTATTAATGATTACCATTTTCATCTACCCTTAAGTTATCAAATTTGTTGACATTTTAGATATTTTGGTATTGGCATTTCAATATGCAACTTGGCATCCTGACATCTCTTCTACACGAATAATAAATCATCCAAACTTTCTCCTTGTAAAAATAAAATCCACCTGGGAAGTAAAAAATTAAAGTAGTCCAAAAGATGAAATTTCATGTGTACTGACTTCAAAGGAGAAATTATTTCTTCATTTTGGACTTTACCGTTCAAGATATGCATGTTTATTCTTTTAAAAGATAACTGAAATTGCATGCTTAATTGATTTTAACCACCAGCAGAATTCCATTTCCTTCCAAGATACATTTTACACTGTTAACAAATTGGTTAACTTTTATAGAGAATTATGCATCATGAATTGATATCTGCCTAGGCTATACAAAGTTATTGAATTTGTTAACCAGGTACAAAATTTGGTAACATTAACAAATTCAAAGCTTTCAGAACTGGATCAGAAATGTCTAAAGTAGAGGTTAATCATGATATAGTTCAAAATTTGAAACAAAACTTGCGGTTTCACTTGTCCAACCATTTCAAATTCTTCTGAAATTTTGTATGAACGGCTTATTGAAAATGTAAAATTTTGTTTTCAAAATTTGAGAAATTTAAGCATTAGTATCACAGGCACCAGGGAAAAAGATTCAGTAGAAGAAATATTTCCCAAGTTTATTTGGCTGTGAACAGTCTCTGGGAAATGCAGTGTGCAAATCAAATCAAATATAGAAAAGCTTATTTCACAACTAAGTCAACTTTCTAACTCTTAACACCCAATTTATTGCATATTTACAGAAGAACAATTCATGGCTGCTAAATTAAAAGTTTAATGCTGAATTTCTTTTCATTATAGACTGCTGGCACACAGATTGTTAATTATTCACAGACTCAAACAGAACCAAAGAAGGTATGGTATTACATTTCAACAAATAATAGTTTGACAGATTATAAATATTATGAATAAATGCATTGTCAACATTTAATACATAGCAAAAAGGAATATTCTGATTATAAAGAATAGAAAGTCCAAAACTTAAGAAATGATTTTCAGTTATAAGCATACTAACTGAATTCATTATTATTCGTTGTATACCAATTTTTGTGGTTTTCATGGGCCCAAGTAAACCACGAATTTAAATATCCAACGAAAATTATTTTTACTTTAGCTTAAATGCACTGAACTTTGAAACCACAGAGTTTTGATATACCTATCCGAGACAACATTGAATAACTGGGTTTTTACAGCATGTAGTTGGATACTGACATATGATGAGTCAGCTATATCCCCAAAATATTAATCCTAAGTAGGCCTAAACAATACAGACTTTCTCAAAAATTACAGTAAAAACATCTTGTAAAAAGATAATAAAACAGACATTACTAATCGTAATCGGATTAAAAATAGGTGCCCCGGGGTATTTGATGACAAGTGATTGCAATTTTGTCAATATATATTTCACACCTGATTAATCTAACAAGTGAATAATTACGGATTTTGTTAATCTTGTTAAATAATACTCATGCAATCAAAAGATCATTAAACATTTTGAAGTTGCAAATAGTTAATCTGTTAGACTTTTGTTTTATGAGCACATAAAATCAGTACTTTACTGTACAATATCAAAGTCTGATAGCCTGATCCACAAATTTAAGTATTTCAACAACTTTTTAATTTATTTCTAAGCCAGCAATCCACGAATTTACGTATCCCAAGAAATGCCATTTTTTCTCTATGAAATAAATGAATCCACAATATATCTTTACATAATCTCATTACATACCCCTATGTGTATTTGTTGTGACTGATTGCAAAACTTCATGCTATATTTTGCCGTAATATTGGCTGAAATATCGCCAGCTCGGCGTAAAACAATATTCAATCAATCATGCTATATTCTTGACATGACATAAGATTGACATAGACCGGTATACACTGGTATAGAATTTTTTTTCAAACAGAATTTATCACGTTATGGAGGCAGAAATACAGTGACACTTTTGACTGGAGATGGGGTTGGGCCTGAGCTTATGTCTCACGTGAAAGATGTTTTCAGGTAAACTATTTGTGTGTTCCTTAAAAAATGTACGTTTTTGTGTGAAAAACAGACTTTAATTTTCATATTTTTCTTTCCAATGTTTATCCTTTCCCAGCCAGATACCCTTTGCTTTTGACTGATTTAATTTTAAACCAGAATTTTTTTTTATATTGTCCAGATTTTTTAAAAATTTCAGAATTTTTGTATTTTCATGATAAGGTCAACTTTTTTAAATCAGTTTAGATTTTCTTCAAGTTTTCAGAAAATTTTTATCTGTTATATGTCCAGCTTACCATGTTAAGGGGGAAGTAGGATTTTAGCAGGATCATCATATGACATTTATTTAGAAAATTAACATTTTGTAAACATTTTTGAAGCCTAGCTTTTTGGTGTACATAATGTGGGAATTGTCCAAAAAATCTGCAAAAAAACTCGTTCCATAAAGTATGGTTACAGGTCAATTTTGGCTATTTTTGTATATTTTTTCCGGTATATAGATTGTATATTGCCTAATGTTCGTTCTTTTTTACCAAAGGACTTACTATAATTGTTACTTCTCTTTCATATAATTTATTTAAATCAGTTATGATTTATTTTCAAGATATGCAGGTGCCCCTATTGACTTTGAAGAGATAGAAATGAATGCTACAACAACAGACCCAGAGATAATGAGAGGGGCTCTATTATCTGTACAAAGAAATGGTGTTGCACTGAAGGGTATATTTTTAGCTCACCTGTCCTAAAAGGACATGTGAGCTTTTGCCATCACTTGGCATCCGTCGTCCATCCGTCGTAAACTTTTTCAAAGATCTTCTCCTCTGAAACCACGGAACCAATTACAGCATTACTTAGTCTGAATGATCCTTAGGGTATCAGGAATAAAATTTATGTTTTATTTTCTTGTCTGTTTAGAAACATGGCCACTATGGCTAAAAATAGAACAGAGGGGGTAAACTGCAGTTTTTGGCTTATATCTCAAAAACCAAAGCATTTAGAGCAAAACTGATGAGGTAGAAATGTTCATCAGGTCAAGATCTACCTGCTGTGAAATTTTCAGACAAATCGGTCAACCCTTTGTTAGGTTATTGCCCCTGAGTTGTCAGTTTTTAGGAAAATTTGCAGTGTTAGGTTGCTATCTTGAATATTATTATAGATAAAGACAAACTGTAGACAGCAAAAATGTTCAGCAAAGTAAGATATACAAATAAGTAAACATGACCAAAATAGTCAATTGACCCCTTATAGGAGTTTTTGCCCTTTAAAGACAATTTTTCATGTTTTTTCCATCATCTTTTTTAACTTTAAAAAATCTTCTCCTCTGAAACTACAGAATCAATTTCAAACTTAGGCTGACAGATCCTTAGGGTATCTAGTATAAATGTTATGTTTTATTTTCTTGTCCTTTGAGAAGCATGGCTGCAGTGGCTAAAAATAGAACATAGGTGAAAATCCACTTTTTGGCTCATATCTCAAAAACTTAAGCAGTTAGAGCAAATATTACAGGTAGTAAAATGTTTATGAGGTCAAGATCTACCTGCCATGAAATTTTCAGACAAATCGGTCAACCCATTTTTGGGTTATTGCCCCTGAATTGTTAATTTTAAAGAAATTTTGCAGTTTTAGATTATTAACTTGAATATAGATATCATAGAGACAAACTATTACAGCAAAAATGTTCAACAAAGTAAGATCTACAAATAAGTAAACATGACAAAAATTGTCAATTGACTCCTTTTAGGAGTTTTTGCCCTGGAAAGATTAGTTACATGTAAACAGAAAATAATGGTCTGACATATTGTCACAGATGCTTAGAGCATAACTTGATATAAATTAAATGGTGGCTGTACAAGTAAAATGGAGAGTCAAGGTCATTTTAAAAGTCCATAGCAATGGATGAAAAAGTCAGTAGCAACCATATATATTTGGTTTAAGGACCTTATAATTTACCCGTACCAATCAAAAAGAAAAGTCAAGAGTCAAGGTCATTGAAAAAGTCCATAGCAACCGATGAAAAAGTCCATAGCAACTGATGAAAAAGTCCATATAAATTTTGGGTTCAGGACCCTACAATTTACCTATTTAAGTCAAAATGGAAGCTTAAGAGTCAATGCCATTGAAAAAGTCCATAGCAACTGATGAGAAAGTCCCTGGCAACCATATCTATTTGGGTTCAGGATTTTATATTTTAGCCGTACAGGTCAATATTAAGGAGAAAATTGTGACGGTATACATAAAATAGCAAAAATAATCATTGATGCAAGATCTACACAAAATATAACAGGTGAGCGATTCAGGCTCTTGGGAGCCTCTTGTTTTTTTTATACTGCATTAAACCATCAGAACTGAGTGAAAAACAAATCTGTGTCATTTTATTGAAATCCATTTACAAAATGTCGTTTTTGGTTTATAAAGAAATTGACGAAAAGTTACCACATAGATCAACATGCCATAATAACAATCGTGTGTACAAATTTGCAAATTATAACGGAAAATGTAGATTGAAATATAACTTGAATTGTGAATGTGAGAATACTAAAAGTGTTGAATATATGTAGAAATTGTGAGAAAACCATTTCCACTGCTTTTTAATTTACATTTTGACCAGTCACCTGTGATTTATGTTGACCAATGCAAACAAATTAGTGTATGAAAGCATTGTCATAAAAATTACTACTTTTCTACCAAAATCAGTTTTAAATGTTGTATTTTGTAAAGTTTTAAACCTGCCTTTTTAAGTGGTCTGAATTTTTACAAAAATAAAGTTAAGTTATGAAAAGAAATTAATATTTGTGCATAAAAAGCAATCAAGAAACATCTTAATCCTGCCAGACTTTAATTTGTAGTATAACTTGAAATAATCCCAATTGAAAATACTAAATTTCTGTTGGTTTATTGTAAGGAATTTTGTGTTATTTATTTTCCAGTAGGCAATTTAATTGCGTAGCCTGATATGCTTGATTTATCTAGAGTAGGTTAAAGTAAAATTTGATGTTTAAACATCATGAAATGAGATACATGTAGATCTCACATTTACTTGTATTATGAATAGAATCTTATAGTTTTTCTTTTTATGTTTCAGGAAATATAGAAACAAAATTTGATGAACCAAGTTTTCGATCAATGAATGTTGAACTGAGGTAGTACATTTCTTGTTTTAGAAATTACCCTTTTAATTGTCTCCAACCACAATGCATAGCAAAGGAAATGCTGATGTATGTCTGAAATGTTAGGCACTCTCTTAATTACAGATCTTAATGGATTTTGATTAAATTTATGTCAAAGGTTTATATCATAAATGTCCCTGACGAGTTCGAAACTGGATACCAAACAATTAGTTTCTATAGTACATATAGTAATGTAAGAGATAATAATCTCAAGGCGAAATATTATCATTTGAAAAAAAGGTATCTTATTTCTGCAAGAATGAGGGATATTTTTTTTCTTTTATAAGTCAAAATTTCTTTTTAAGCAGCTAATAAACTTTTGATGCTGGATAGCTCTCCAAAATTACCTTTAGTTGTAGTATTAGATTATTACTTGAAAAGTCAGGATGCAACAACTTTTGAAAAGAACAGTTCAAATATACATGTAGCAGTTTTTGCAAGGAATAACTTTTCATTATGATTTTTGTTAGGTTCATTTATACTCATTATTATTAATTTTTTTTCTAGAACACAGTTGGACTTATTTGCTAGTGTGGTATGGTGTAGGTCAATACCAGCTGTTAAGACTAGACACAGAGACATAGATTTGATACTGATAAGAGAAAACACAGAGGGAGAATATACAAACTTAGAACATGAAGTAAATAAAACTTATAGAAGTTTTTTCAAAGAAATGTCCTTATGATGCTTACAACAAAAATCTAAATTTCCTTAAACTTGGTGGATTAAATTTCAATGAAAGGACCTTGAAATGAATCTAAACGGTACAGAAAAGAGTTGGTTGTAAAATAAACATCATGTTTGGTCCCACACATAATATATATATAGATGATAAGTAAAATAATGTTACTTTAAAGTAATTTTTCAGATCAGTAGACATTTTTTTGTATTTATAGTAATTTTTATTTAGGTTAGTTCACTGGTCTTGACCATAATAAGTTCCAGTTTTTGAGCTAGTGATTTTATTGAGAGGATCACAGTTTACAGAATAACAGAAATATATTTCTCTAATTCTGTGTGCATTAATACATCTCTTGACCCGTTTGATAAATTATGATATCACCACACGTTGGTAAAATGCTTGTGAAATTTACCGCCAAAAACATTCTGAAGACCTTTCAGAGTTTTACATTGTCAGTAGAGAAAAAGATTCTAAAACCCTTGACGTTAAATTATGAAATTTATCCAAATATTTTCCGTCTTGGCACAATAGATAAGTAAGTCACTGATATTGAAAAAAAGCATGAATGTGTAGCTTTTGCTTTTAATTATGTTGTTCAATTCGATTTTGTGATCTTTGAATGGCAGATTAAATCAAGGGAGTGAATCAGTTTCATGGGTGATATTTGATACTACATAGTTTGTAGTGTTCCATTGGTAGAATAATTTATTTTCCATTTCTGATAAATAAATATTCAACTACAGGTATTAAATTTTTTAAGAATTAATGTATTTCAGAATGTTCCAGGGGTAGTGGAAAGTTTGAAAATAATAACAGCTGCCAAATCCACAAAGATAGCAAAATATGCATTTGATTTTGCCAAGAGACATGGACGAAAAAAGGTTACTGCTATTCATAAAGCTAACATTATGTAAGTGACATCTGATAAAAAATATATTTATACCCCTGCTTTTGAAAAAAGCGGGGTATATAGTATTCGTTGTGTCCGTCCGTCCGTTGTGCCGTTCGTCCGACCTTTGTATCCGCAACTCCTCCTAAACTACTGAATGGAATTTGATGAAACTTTCAGAGAATCTTCATCCCATGATGGCATTGTGCACCTCCTATTTTAGAATTTGATCAGACCAATTTTTGGGGATTTCCCATAGAAAAACATGACTTTCAATGTAATAGGGGTACCATGATGCCATCCGCAACTGCTCCTAAACCACTGTATGGAATTTGATGAAACTTTCAGAGGATCTTTAATACATGATGCCATAGTGCACCTCCTATTTTAGATTTTGATCTGATTAATATTTGGGGTTACCCATACCAAAACATGGACTTTGACATTCATTGTGATAGGGGTACCATGATGCCATCCGCAACTCCTCCTAAACCACTGAATGGAATTTGATGAAATTTTCAGAGGATCTTTATTACATGATGCCATAGTGCACCTCCTATTTTAGATTTTGATCTGATGAATATTTGGGGTTACCCATACCAAAACATGGACTTTGACATTCATTGTGATAGGGGTACCATAATGCCATCCGCAACTCCTCCTAAACCACTGAATGGAATTTGATGAAACTTTCAAAGGATCTTTATTACATGATGCTGTAGTGCACCTCCTATTTTAGATTTTGATCTGACCAAAATTTGGGGTTTTACATACCAACACATGGACTTTGCCATTCATTGTGATAGGGGGTTCCAGTATGCTATCCGCAACTCCTCCTAAACCACTAAAGGGAATTTCATGAGACTTTCAGAGGATCTTTATCACATAATGCCATAGTGCACCTCCTATTTTAGATTTTGATCTGACCAACTTTTTAGGTTTTCCATAGCAAAACATTGACTTTTCCATTCCTTGTGATAGGGGGTGCGGGGGTATCAATTAGTGAGCTTTGCTTACAGTATTTCTAGTCTTATATAATGTTGGTTGCATGGTTCTTAGTTTTCAAAATTTTGTCAGATTGTCCAGACATTTTACTAACATGTTCAGAAAATATTTCAAAATTATCATCTTCTGAATTCTGAAAACATTTCACAGACTATAAATATCTTTCATAAAATTGCCCTTGGATGGTCCTATTTAAAGGTAGTTTCTCTCTGGAATAAATATCAATGTAAAACTAGCTAAAATAGAAATCACACAGGTTACATGTATATACTGATACTGAAAGTAGAAGATTTATCAGATAAATGTTGGCAAAAATTGTTTACACAGTAGAATTGTGTTGTGATGAAATGTCTTATTTGGCATTCATGAACAAAACTGGCTGTGAAGAGCTTCTTGTTTACTATTATGTCATAACTATTACTATTACAGGAAGCTTGGAGATGGTTTATTTTTAGAAAGCTGTAGGAAGGTAGCATGTTTGTATCCAGACATAGAGTTTAATGATATGATCATTGATAATGCCAGTATGCAGGTAACACATAATGGTCAAATAAATATCATTTGCTTAATACACATATTTCCATTCAAGCTACAGCTTACTTACAGCAGAGCTTCATTCTAAAACTTGACTATTTTAAAAAATGGATTTTTATTAATAATAGCATAGCCATAAGGCAACATATAACATTCCAAAACATAATCAGTTATCTGCCCATTAACATTTAAACCAGGGGGTTATATTTAATAGATACCTTTAATGGGTAGTGTTCAATTTGAATTTTATCTTCTGATAAGTTTAAGGGAGTTAATGTTTTTTAAATACACAGGTGTTCTAATCCAGAAAACTGCCTTGGTGGTCTCATGGTAGCGTGCTCGCCTTGAATTTGGGAGGTTGCAGATTCAATCCCCATCTTGGTCAAACCAAAGATATTAAATTGGAATTTGCTGCTTCCCTTCTAGGAGTAAAAACAAAGAACTGGTCAGCTCAGATTCAGTATAATTTGTCTGAGTGGGATGTCATGTCTTCCTGCTGACTGTGTCTCGCGAGCTAACAAGTTAAAAATCTGGCACAGCATGTCGGTCTAGTACAAGCATGGTTCATATTCATATCAACATTTTCTCATCCTGATATTCACTTAATGGTTGCCACTGAACGTTAAACAATAATTCATCCATCTAATCCAGAAACACTGTTCATAACTGATTATTCACATTTATTTATTCGTAATATCACTTTAGTTTAAGAAGCCAGAACTCCTGGGAACTAATAGTCTTGTAATACATGGTATTTTGAAATGTGTATATTCATGTACATTGTAACATTGAAGGATTTTAGTGAGAATTAGTGTTGGCCTATAAATCTGTTATTGTCACATAAATCAATATGGCATCACACTGATGGAAAAAAAATTCATATTTATTTTCAAGGGCCATAACATTTGAATATTTAACCATAATAATAAGTTTACAAATACATATTTTTACAGTTTTGTTAAATGTCAGATGTCTGCACTTTGATTACAGATGGTATCTAGACCACAACAGTTTGATGTATTGGTTATGCCTAATCTGTATGGTAATATCCTAAGTAATATAGCAGCAGGTTTAGTAGGGGGACCAGGGGTAGTGCCTGGTATGAATCTGGGTGAAGACTATGCTGTATTTGAATTGGTAAGTTTTTGTGAAATTGCTACACACCTTCGTTTACACAGATTAATCAAAATTAAATGCATACATTCTCCAATGAAAAAGAATTCAATGGGTGAGCTGTAAATTGTAAGTAGATTTTGTATTAATATATTTCCTGTCACCACCACTGTGAGATTGATGAAAATTTTTGAAATGATGAAAGATCACTAAGCAGAATGAAATCTTTTATGTTTTGTACTGGGTATAAAATTGGAAGGTTTGGATGCTTCAGTCTGTTTATTTGAAGTTTTACCATTGTGTAGAGAATCACTAACATTGCACTTGGATTTTTATTTAAAGTTAAAACTTGACATATTTTATTTGTTATTTCTGATTTGTCCCTCCTTAGTTAGTTCATGTTTTTGCTCAGTAACTTGAGTACTTAAAGTATCCGGACCACACAATACTTCTGTGTGTTCCATACAACCTAACAGCAATGACCTTGGTAATTATGGGCAAACTTCCAAAACGCAAAAAAAACGTATTTTCACCAATGCTGCATACAAACAACAAAGTAGTTTTTGACTTGAGAAAATGTCTACATCATTCCTAAATTAAACATTTGGTTCAAGTATTTGATTCTCGGTCAAAAAGAAATACAATTTACAGTCATGATCTTTTATGGTCTGGATATCTTAAACAAAATCATTTGATATTAGGTGATGATGGGACCATTAAACACAAGTAAAATGTTGTCACTTAATCTTACTCTTAAGCCTGATTATACCTCTCAAATTAAGCACCACTAAAACAGATTGAGATAATATGTTATTGAGTTTATCTCCTTGATAAAAATCTGAGTGTCACACTATGTGTATAAGGTAAGGTACTTCTATAGAAAATTGTAATTTTCAAGAATTTTATTTGACTTTATTCAAAATTATTGATTCCAGGTTTGTAGAGTCCAAGTTGACCTATTAAATACATGTAAATAAAGAAGACAGTAATGAAGATATACATTACTAAATATGTATTGTATTACAAAGTTAACATTTTAATTACTAATGCTGGGTTTCATTGAAACCATAGACTAGTTTCATACACTTGTATAAAACTAGTATAGTGTATGTAATCCCAGGTATCAAATTCAGAAGAAAAATAGTGATTGATGTTTGTGTTGATTTTGATGTTATAGGGAACAAGAAATTCTGGTAGATCTTTAAAGGGAAAAAATGTAGCCAATCCCACAGGACTGTTACTAGCAGGTTGTGATATGTTGGATTATCTGGGGTATGTAAATCAGTACAACATATTCTGCAGTATCTAAATAAGTTTAACCCCAGTGTATTCTTACAATCTCGTTGTATTATTATTTTCATTTATTGGTCCTTTATTTGATTAATTCATAACTCCTGCTTTTCCACCACAAAACTGAAATGTTTCAGTAAAAGAAATTTGTGTGTAGTTACAGGTACATGTATATACATGTAGACATACAGGTGATGTTTTACACTTTAGGAAGATCTCACACTATACCATTTTTTTTCACGTGTATGAAAAGGAAATACCATATTTTTTGGTCATCTATACTATTAAATTTGTGGACTGAAATTTTCTAGCCATTTTCAGTAGTAGATTATACACACTTTTTTACCACTAGAAATAAAGCTGAGAAAGGGGTGTGTATTGTACTACAGGCCCACAAGACTTTTTTTTCTGGCGACTTTTCGATGTAAGTTCAAGAGAACAACTTCTTGATTTTGATTTTTCGGCCGCCTTTTTTGTTTGTATCGTTGTCTGGTTCTGGGTGTTATATTTTGTTTTTATTCACAACTTATTCCGGTATCAGATCAAGGTAGAGACATTGTGTAATTGACATTTATAAATGATTGACACAATTCAGTAATAAAATTAAATTAATGTTTAACGTTGTAATTTAATACATTTGACAGCACTAGTTTAAATATTGTTTCACTAAATTTTAAATTAATATCGCACAAACAAACAGGTCGTTGCGAATTCGATTTGGAAATTAGAAGGAAGTAGTTGATTTTCCATTGTCAATAATTCATCAATTTGTCTTAAAGCTTAGGCATTTTCCTAATTTATATCTTATTTTAATTGCATAAAAACATTTATAAAACAAATCGAAAGACTCAACAAAAATGAAAAGATGTTTCAGTTCTGAAAGTGATGAAAAACGCCAATTTCATGAAGACCATAACTTGGACGTTGTTGCCAAAATGTCTGTGCATATAATATAGCAGAACTAAGTTTTTTTCCTCGATGTAAGAGCTTGAAAAGGGGTGCATATAATCTATGATTGCATATCATCTACAACTGAAAACGGTATAAGATATAAAGAAATAACATCAGGACAGTATTTTGAAATAAAGTAGTTTTACATGAATTGTATAGGGACATTTACAAGTGGAAACTCATTTCTGTCCACTGAGTGTTTATTTTAATTAATAATCAATCATCAGAACACTATTCCATACATCCCATTTTACATTTTTTTAGTAAATTTATGTATCTAATTTATTATTTGATCTTAATAATAAATATTTCCAATGATACAATATTTAATGAATGATTTGTTCATTACAGGCATTGTTATCATGCTAACATGATAAGAGAATCTGTCATGGATGTTTTATGTGAAAAAAAGGTCAGTTTACAATACTGGTACATGTGTGTATGGTAGATCCACTTTTTGGCTGGGTTACAGTATGTTCAATGTCGGATAGGCAACAGGCAGGCTAGAAAGATAGGGTACCTATTTTGTGTAATCTATGAGGCGCTATTTTACTATTTATTCCTTATTTTTTATATAAAAATTTGATTTCATGATATCAAGAATTATATTTTTTGATCTCAAAATATCAAATTTTTGATATCAGGAATTCAAATTTTTTTATATAGAAAAATCCATTTTTTGATATCAGAAATTTGATTTCTTTATATCAGAAAATCATCTAAATTTGATGATATCAGAAATTCAATTTTTTAATATCAAAATCTTTGATATCAGAAAAAATCAAGAATATTTTCTGATATCAAAGATTTCTTGATATCAAAACATCAATTTTTGATATAAAAAAATAGGGAATAAATAGTAAAATGGCACCTCATAGAAATCAATTCCTCCCACACCTTTTGACCCAGATCTTTGGAAACTTTGCAGATTGTATATGAACATATTAAAGATGTGCATGAAGGAGAATAATGTCATTCGAAAAAAGTTTCCAGATTTTTCATGTTGTGGAACTTAGTAATTTTTTTTTGGAACAAATGTGTATTTTGTATAATCAACTATTCCTAATACTTTAATCCAGATCTTCGAAACTTTGTAGAATGTTTATGCACATATCAAAGATGTCATGAAGGAATATGATGTAATTTGAAGTATTTTTCCCACATTTTCAATGTTGTGGAACTTAGACATTTTTGTAACTATTGTGTATGGAGAGTACCAATTTTATGTAATCAACTTCTTCTACAGCTTTCAACTGAAATCTTTGAAACTTGAAAGTTTATAATGGATATATTTAAGATGTGAATAGGAATGTATGATGTCATTTGAAAATTGTGGAACTTAGTCATTTTTCACAAAAATTGTATCCTCTCCCTGCAACTTTATTACACAAACAATGTTGGGTCTTGCATGTCACATGAATTTTGTTACTGGGCATCATAAACCTACCCGTTGCAGCCTGGCTTATAGACTATTTGACCATTTTTCTATCTATTAATATGCATGTAAAATTTTAAGCAGTTAGAACTTACTGTTTTGTATTTTTTGTATTTTTTAAAATTTTTGTATTTTTAAATTTTAATTTTTTTTTTTTTTTTTTTTTGGGGGGGGGGGGGGGGGGGGGGGTTGCATTAAGTACAAATCCGACTTATAGTATGGTGAATGTCAGATGGAGAAATGGGGGTTATACAGTAGAAAGAAAACTACTCTCACTATAGCTTTTAACCCAGATCTTTGAAACTTTGCAGAATGTTTATGGACATATTGAAGATTCGCATGAGGGAGTATGATTCCATTTGAAGAATTTTTTCCAGGTTTTCCATGTTGTGGAATAAACCTATATGTGGTATGGGTTGCATATTACATGTAATCCTTTTATACACATTAAATGCAACCCAGCCTATTGAGTCTTTGACCCATCCTTTTTAATTTAAGGTTTTTAAAACACTTTCAAAGTCACTTTTGTGCTTATATTAGACACTTGTCTTCTAAGGCCAAATAGAATTATATGTGTGGTTGCATTATATACTGAAAAAAGAAACTCCATGTTGGTAGGTCGAATAATAATAAAAAAAAAAATTGATGGAAATTGTCAAAACCTTGAAAAGATCTTTAATACAGTCATATCTTAATATTTCATTTTTTTTTTTAAATGTTTACCTGATGTTGAATTACACTAAAGGCAGATATTAATACAGTGGAACCTCTGTAAACCGAAAAGCTGTCGGCCGGTTTTCAGAGGGTCCGGTTTTAGGAGGTTTCGGAAAAGTTGTATCTGATCCGGAGAGTGAAACCGGAAGTGTATTACAATGTATTATAACTGTGCCATGTGCTTACATAAGTACATCGCGCATATTATTTTAATACAATTAATTGTTTTTAATGTCAATCCGACGTTTTTATTGATGCCTGATTATTGTGTGATTTACGACTTTCACACCTTTATTGAAAATGGTTATTTAGTTTAATGATATCAATCATCGATCGATTAAGGATGACATGTATTACAGTTCACTGATTTTCCAGGTAATACATAGTTTCTGCTGGTTTCTGGAGGTTAATTTGACAAGAATATATATGTTTTGTACTGGAAAGTACGGCCGGTGTTCAGAATTCAGAAAGTTTTCAGAGGATTTTTTTACTTGAATATATAGGCAAAAATTCCGGACCGAAAGTAAAGTTTGGTTTTCAGAGGAGCCGGTTTTCGAGAGTTCCACTGTATAAACAAATAATGCTGTTTAATTTGATTTTGTAGCAAATTTAATGTTTACATGAATTGGAGATTATGTGAAATGTTGTGGCCTGTCAAATTCTTTTTTTTTTCCCTTTTGACAAAAAGAAGATTGGTTGCTCAGTCAGGTAACTGGAGACACAGGTACTTTTCATTTGCCATAATAAGAAAATTACAAGTTTAGTCTGATTTATAAGACTAACAAAAGTTGATTTTTAATATATTTTCTGCATAAGCATTTTTTATGCCCCACTGCTAGGTGAAGGGGACATTAATTCAGGGTTACCATTGACTGTCCTTCAGTCCATCCAATTTTGGTTTCCACACTTTAACTTTAGTTTGCCTCACCCAAATTTTATGAAATTTATACTGAATGCTAAGGACCATAAAACGCAGACAGAGTTCAAATTTGCGCACTGAGTCATTTACCGTTCTAGTGTTATGCCCTTTTATAACTTGGAAAATTGCAAATTTTTTCTTTTCCGCACTCTAACTCAAAATTGCCTCATCCAAATTTTATGAAACTCATACACAATGATAAGAACCACAACACGCAGACAGAATTCGAATTTGAGCAGTGAGTCATTTACCGTTCTAGAGTTATGCCCCTTTATAACTTGAAAAAATGCAAATACCTAAGGCTAGAACAATAGAACTTTTTAAAAACTAGCAGTGACATCAAATGCTCTCAAAAAGTATTTTCAAGTATTATAAGCCAGCTTGAGCTGGGGAATTTATGTCCTCAAACATCTTTATGAATTTAGATAGTATAATGGTAGAAGATGGTCAAGAAAAGAAAAGTTTGACAGATACTATCATTTGAAATATAGATAGTTTAGACGAGAATTTTTCATCATGAAATTTGAAAGTGCAGTTTCTATATACACATCAACTATTTTTTTTATTAATAGGTGCATACTCCAGATCTAGGTGGTCATGCAACAACACTAGAAGTTGTACAGTCAATAATTGATGATATCAAACCAAAAGCCAAAAGCTGGTAAGAAAGCATGTGAATGATAAAATTTATTTTGTTTTGAATTATTTAGTTAAATTTCCCATTATAAATACAAATATAAACCCAATTAGGCCATACAAATTTGATTTCTTGTCCATGCTATTAATAATTTCCAATTTAAATTTATGCATGGTATGCAAGAAAATTTGGTATCTGAGTTTTTCTACATATTTCTCATACACAAAATAACATTTAAAAATGATAACTCCTGCAAATACCACTTTCTCCAATAATTCAGATGTAAGTTCTCAAAGATTTGGAATGATTTCTTTGAATTTTAGAAAAAAAATAAAATTTGAATTGAAACATCACTTCTAACCCTTCTTTCCTATCAAAAAAATATAACAGCCGACTTATTAATGCCTGAATTTAGCAAAAGTACAATGTAGTCAATACATGTATATATGGGAAATTTATTTTTCTAATACTGAAACTTCATGTGGTCCATGTATTACTCTTGATTTACTATGATTGTGGAATATCAATTTCAGTGGTTCTATTTTTTTGGTACAGTGAAACAAGAAATTTAAAATTTGATAGAATACCTGTTTCATACAGGAAAATGAAAATAAGTTTGAATTTTAATATCGACAAAACAAGAGAAATTTTACTAATCTATGTAATATGATACCCATGAAAATAAATGATTTCACAGTAATATTTTAAAAAGATATACCGGTATTTGGTTAAATATTAAAGAAAATATTATTGATCATTGTTTTTCTTGTAAAAACATTTTAGAATAAAACAAATAATTTTTCATATATGTAGATGTTATACAATATAACTGCTTAATAACAGCTTAAATTGCAATTTAATGTGAAAGAGCTTTAAATTTTTTTCCTGAACTGAGGTTGTATGTTAAAACCCAAATCATGGTGAAGTGTGTTCAACTCTGGTTTTAATTGACAAAGATTGTTAGCTTCCTTTGCCAAAGTCCAGTACTCAAGCTTTCTCCTCCAATAAGAAACTAGCTGCTATAATATAGTCAACAGTGTGGTAAAACTCTAGTTAATGAATCTTTTCTTGAAAGTATGCAACAAAATGTATTCTGAAATTCTTTGTTCATTTCTCATACATTTGTGATACTAGCCAAAACTTTCTCCAAAATTACAAACTACCAAGTACCAATATATTTGAAATTAAAAGACCAGTAATCACAATTTTTTTCACTATTCTTTCTATTTTGTTAGTATTATTATCATTTGTTTAATTTGTCTTACCTTTTTGTTTTACTTTTCCTGTATTTAATATATTATTTGATTTTATTAGGAGTGATACTGTAGCACAAAATTTATACAGTACAAAACAATGACAAGAGCTGCTATGGTAATGAGCCACTTAGAGCACTAACTTATATATATGCATTTGTAGTTTATGTTATGCAGTTTTAAAGGTCATGCAGAAAATGTTATTTCTATTAAATATTAACAGAAAAACTAAATGAGATAAAAGAAATTTGAGTACAAATCTTAATATTCATGTATGTATATCAAAATTCTTTTCTATTGAATTTTCTATGCAGTGCTAAACAAATCAAGAAGTAACATTGTGAAGTATGACTTATATGAATGACATGCATGGGAATGAAAAATCAAAGCAAAGAAAACACTTACTGAAAAATACGTACAAATAATGCATGTACAAAAATTAAATAATTACAATGTATGTTCTTTATTTTTTTTTTTAGAAAGTATAATTCTAATGTAATGATGACATACTATTGTATTAAGTATGCTTTGAAGTGAATTATTTGTGTAAAACCAGTGTTCCATGCATGTCACTCAGGACTACATACTTATGGAGAAGGGCTAAAGCTTGCATATTTCCATCCAGCTAAAACAGGCTTTGAATAGATACTAAGGCCATTTATTTTTAATTAGTTGGTTTACTGATCTGCCGACCCGATTTTGCCGATTTGAAGAAAAAAAATAAAATTGAAAATTTTGTTTTTTTATTACCGCCGACCCTCTGAAATCAGCCATCCCAAAAATAAAAATAAATGAAAATCCTTTTTGCATCAAAATTTCATAAAAGATTATATTCCAATTCGTCTAAAAATAGATTATCCATCAATAAAATACTTGTAAACATGATCCCCCCCAAAAAAATCTATTTATAGACGTTAGTTGATGCCAATTTCCGAAACAAGTTTTATGAATCGAATTTCTTAATAGAATCAATGCGGCTTTTAAGTTCGTTTTGTATGAATATTTTGATTCCGTAAGATATCGAATCCACTCATTTTAAGTTGTCGTAGTTGACGAGTCTGATCCCTTAAAAAGGGAACGGTCTACTGAACAACACCTTTCAAGATAGATGTTCTGACATTTGGGTTTCAAAAGAGAGAATTAACTGATCTTTTGCAACCTTTGTATATTTATTTGGCTATATAACCAAGATTGTTCAAAAGTACATGATTTTCCCTCTTTTTTTTCCCGACCGACCGACCTATTTTTTTAAAAAAAAAATCCGTAAACCAATTAATTAAAAATAAAAGGCCTAATACTAAATGATATACTACTTACTGTGCTTCTTATAATACTACAAATGTATTACAATAACACCTGTCTAAACCAAATCTCCTTGAGACAGAAGATTTTTTGTGGATAATTGGTTTGCACATTTTAATTTACTTTATGATAAAAGAGTTCAGTTTAGAGTGAATTTTAGTTGACATAGAATTTGCTGTAGACAGGCTTCTTCTTTACGCAGTTTCAAATTAGACAGGTTTAACTGTAATAATAATTTCAAGTAACAGTGTTTAACTTTGATTGATAGATTTATAAATTTATAATATGTGTAAAAGGTAAAAATTGTCATGGAATAAATAGATTTGTATGTTAACTTAACTAACAAAAGGACATTTAGCTGGGAAAATTTCAGCTTAGTCATTTATGTACGAATTTTTTGGCCTACTTTACATATAAATCTATTACATGCATTAAAAAAGACAATAAAAGTCCATCCATTAGTTGATATTTAGCAAAACTTTAAAGTAATTTTTTAGTGAAATAAAAAAATCTTAGTAAAGTTGTTTTTGTATGAAACTTTTATTGGAAATGAATGCAATATGCATTTAAACTGTCAAAATTATATGCAGATATGTATTATGCATAGTTGCGAAATCAATCGATCATAAAGTATAGTTTGTCCAGTTTTCTGGAGTGCCCCCCCCCCCCCCCCCCCCCCCCCCCACCGGAACCTCTTGAATTTCATAACATCTGGAAATGCAATGAAAAACAATTAAGTTTTGTACACCTGATGGAAAGTAATATATTACTTTTTATAGAGTAAGATAATTAAAGACAATCCTAAGACAATTTATCATAAGAAAATTCTATTTGATGGCATATTGACCAATTTGTGTTTTAGGTTTTAAATTTAGATAAAGATTTGATTTGCAGTTTATACATGTTTTTTCCCAAAGAGAGGAGCATAAATTCTGTTTTTAACTGAATGATGTAAATGTTCTACAAATAGACAAATATTCTTGGTTTGTTAAAAAAAAGTACTGTAAAAAAATGAGTGAAAGCCTAAATGTTATACATGTACAAGGAAATAAAAAAATTATAGCATTGTTATGATTCATATAATAGATTTAACAATAGTAATTTCTTGTTTTTTCCAGGATAACTGTATGAATCTCCTGTTGTTTGCCACACCTTCTAGCTGTGATTTTACGTCATATAGAACCTATATGGTACAGTGTATCATGTCATATTACCGTCTTCTGTGACTGTATGGATTTAGATGTAAAACCATATATCAAGCAAACAGTCCAGATGTTTTCTACCAATTAGTCCACAGATTTCATATATTTATTGAATAAGCATACAGAAATATATATGCGATATGTGCAATTAGAGAAAATTTACTCTTTTAGTTGATAATTTGAATAATGTAGACATTTGTTTTGTGTTATTAAATGTCGAAGATATAGTTTCATGTAAAATTTTATTGCAATTTATTAACCAAAATAGGAAAAATAATAACAAAGTTTGCAGAATTATTGATCCCTTCATTCAAGCTTTTACCGATTATATGTAAAGGACAACATAACACCTCTGGAACAGTTGATAGATGAAAAGCCTTTTTCGTCTTGCCTGCGGTAAATTTTGCAAAAGGCAAGATATTGGTAATACTTTCAGCTGATGGAAACAGTGGTGGCATGTACTTTGTAAAAACTTTAATAACTTTGCACACATTATACCTACACTTAAGATCTTTGGTCCACAAATAGATTATGATATTAACTTTGCAGACATATACTTGTCTTTTGACCTTGTCATCATTTTCATGGTTCATTGACTTCATAAACATTTGTAAAATCTGAGTCACATTTTCAGGATTAAGTCATTTCTCAGTACCTGTAGTACCTAGACTCATCATATATGGTCAATAGATAGTTCTTGGTAGGTACAGTCTGATACCTGTCTCTGGTCATTGACCTAAATTTCATGCTTGAGTGACTTGCATCATATTTTCATGATTAAGTTCATCTCTCAGCAAATATAATTCGTAGACCTACCAAATTTGGTCTATAGATAGTTTTTGGTGGGTACATGTCAATCTGACTGACATGAATAACATCTTCATGATTAAGTCCATTTCTCAGCAACTGTTATAGCTAGACCCACAATAATTAATCTATAGATAATTCTTGGTAGTAACATGCTGGTTTGACACAGGTCACCTGACCTTGAGTGACTTGTGGTACATTACTACATTTTTCAAGAACTGTAATATCTAGACCCATAATATTTGGTTTATAGATAGTTCAAACTGGAAACATGCCAGACTTACACCTGTCACCTGAACTTGACCTGAATTTCGCAATTAAGTCTATTTCTCAGCAAATGTACTGATTAGACCCATAGTATTTGGTCTATAGAAGTTCTTAGCGGGTATATACCAATGTGACACATGACCGTGACCTCAATTTAACTTGACTTGTGTCACACTTTCAGAATTAAGTCCATTTCTCACAAAATGTAATACATAGACCAACCATATTTGGTCTGTAGATATCCCACACGTTACTGATAGACAGGTGTATATATTTGGTTCACCAGTATAGATAATTATGAATTCGACATAACAATTTAATTTTGCACTAAATTGTAATTATATTTTCTGGGTACATAAGACACCCAAAATGTGAACTAATTGAATGTCGAGACAAGAGGAATAAAAATACATAAATTAGAGTGTCAGCTGATCAGGACCAAAAAAAAAGTTTGACATAACCAAAATTTGACTCGAGCAATTTTGAGACAGCGAGAATCAACTGTAGTTCTTGGTGGTACATGCATGTCTCAGACTTCAATCTGAATTTCACACTTGATTGATTTATTTCACATTTCCATGGATAGGTACATTTCTCTGTAGCTGTAATACCTATACCCATCATATATCATCTTTAGATACTTTTTGGCAAGTAGGTGTCAGTGCCACACCTGTCACCTACACCATACCTTGACCTCAATTCATGCTTGAGTGACTTGTCACATTTTCACAAATAAGTCTATTTCTCAAAAGGTCGAATATGTAGAGCCACCATTGGGAAAGGTGAGATCTAGGTGTTACTTTCCAGGAGGGGTGGCAAAAACATTAATAACTTTGAAATTTATATGTCATTCTGACACCTTACCTAAATTTCATGCTTGAATGACTCAACACATTTTCACAAATAAGACCATTTCTCTGCAAATGTAATACATAGACCCACCATTTTTGGTCCATAGATACTTAGTGGGTACATACCAGTATGTCAGCTGACCTTAAACACAAATTTTAGGTTGGAGTGACTCTGTGACTCATCAGACTTCAGACTTCAGACAAATGTAACATGACCATAACTATTTCTGTTAAGACATTTGAGTTAATTACAATGCCAGGTATTGGATAATCTTTATTCTGTGTCCACTCATATTATTGTTGGTGTGCCATTTTTGGGCAACTGATCCAGGATTAAGAGGAAGGTTGAGTTCTCAAAATATAAAAAAAACATGCCTTACCCATCACATTTTATGTGCTTGCCCCAATTGTTGAATGTCTATTGTATGGAACACTGTGTTCATGTGGGATTTCTGCTTATTTTTCTTGCATCTTTAATACGTTTTCTCGGGCATTGAATGACTTTGTAGTGGATGCTAGAGCTATGCTCATGACAACTCCCAAATGTTAGTCTTTTTCATGTTTTCAGTTCTGTGGAATGTAGTCGGACTATTTTTTTCTTGCCTGAGGCGAGATATAGGTATTACTTTCAGGCGGTGACAGCCGCATAAACTTTTTTAAAACTTTAATAACATTGCACATATACCTACAATTAAGATTTATGGTCCACAGATATCTTATCGCATAAGGTTTGCTGCAGTATACTTTTCTTGTGACCCTGACCTCATTTTCATGGTTCACTGACTTCATAAACATAAATGTAAAACCTGTCAAGTTTCATGGTTAAATCCATTTCTAAGCAACTGCAATACCTAGGCCAACCATATTTGGTCTATAGATAGTTCTTAGTGGGTACATGCCAGTCTGACACCTGGCTTGGGACTTTGACCTTAATTTCATGCTTGAGTGAATTTGTCACATTTTCATGGTAAGTCCTTTTCTCAGCAACTAGAATACCTAGACCCACCATATTTGGTCAAAAGATAGTTCTTAGTGGTTACATGCCAGTCTGAAACCTGGCTTGGGACCTTGACCTTAATTTCATGCTTGAGTGAATTTGTTACATTTTTGTGGTTAAGTCAATTTCTCAGCAACTAGAATACTTAGAACCACCATATTTGGTCAATAAATAGTTCTGACACCTGCCTTTTGACCTTGACGTTAATTTCATGCTTGAGTGACCTGCATCACATTTTTGTGATGAGGTCCATTTCTCAGAAAATAATACCTAGACCCAACGTATTTGGTCTGTTGATAGTTCTTGGTGGGTACATGCCAGGTTGACACCTGTCTCTGGACTTGACCTCAATTTCATGCTTGAGTGACTTTGTCACATTTTTGAGATTAGGTCTTTT
Source organism: Mytilisepta virgata (assembly GCA_028015205.1). Lineage (NCBI taxonomy): Eukaryota > Metazoa > Mollusca > Bivalvia > Mytilida > Mytilidae > Mytilisepta > Mytilisepta virgata. Next base: position 75,513,957 of record CM051519.1, read on the forward strand.
TCTTGGCAACTTTAATACATAGACCCACCATATTTGGTCAATAGATAGTTCTTAGTTGGTACATGTTGATATGACACCTGCCTTTTGACCTTGACCTCAATTTCATGGGTGAGTGACCTGTCAACTTTTCACAATTAAGTCCATTTCTTAGCAAATTTAATACCCAAGCCAACAATATCTGGTCAATAGATAGGTAAATGCCAGTCTGACACCTGCCTCTGGACCTTGACCTCAATTTCATGCTTCAGTGACTTGTGTTACATTTTTTAGATTAACTCCATTTCTCAGCAATTGCATTTCCTAGGCCCATATTTGGTCTGTAGATACTTCTTAGTGGATATATGCCAATCTAACACCTGTCAGCTGAACTTGACCTGAATTTCATGCTTGATTGACTTAATATACATTTTCATGATTTAGTTCATTTCTCAGCAACTGTGCTACAATTTTAACTAGACCTACAGTATTTGGTTGATAGTTCTTAGTATATACCACTTTAACATCTGAGACCTTTACCTTTGATATCTAGTTCATGCTTGACTAACTTATTTCATATTTTGGGATAATACATGTATCCATTTCTCAGCAACTGCAATACAAAGACCAACCATATTTGGTCTATAGATAGTGCTTGGTGGGTACATGGCTGTCTGAGATCTTGACTTGAATTTATAGACTAGAATCATATTTTCATGATTTATTCCATTTTTCTGTAGCTGTAATACCTATATCCAAATTGACCTCAACTTTAGGCTTGAGTGACTCTTGTTCCATTTTTGCAAACAAGTCCATTTCTCAACATATGTTATAAATGCATTATAAAGGGCCACCATTTTTTGATCTATAGATAGTTTTTGGTGAGTACATACCTGAGACCTGTCAGCTTGCCTTGGACACAGTTTTAGGCTTGAATGACATGCACAAGATTTTTCTGACAAATTATTGCCTGACCATTACTATTTCTTTGACTTGCAATGTTGGATATTAGATTATCATTATTCTGCATCCATGTGCACACTCAAGCGAGACATGTAGTGTGTCCACTCTTGTTATCCTATGACCCTACTGTTTCCTTATATAGATTTGTAACTTCTTTGACTGTCATTTTGCTTGAATAGAATGGGCTGAGGAATGCCATTCTTCTCCATTTTGGCCCAATTGACATGGCTTTTATAATATTTTTTATACACCATATAAGGTTAACTCAACCAATGTTCAGTGTCTGTACCAAGTCTGACTATCCTGACTGTTGTGTTTATATTTGTGTTGCTTTTTGTCTATTGGTTCTGTCTGCTGGGAGGCATTAATTGATTGGTATGTATGTCATTGTTGACCTTTCCTGTTATCCATTTTGATGTTTATGATACTTTGAAATATTAAATAATAATTTTCATACTAAAATGGGTGTAATTAATGAGCTGACTATGATAATTGACATTCTATTTTTTTTAAAAATTTGGGAACCTGCATGTTTATAATATTTTTTTCAGACTATTATCAACAAATTATTTGAAATCAACATTTACCAAGTATATGAAGGTTTGACAAGGGGATACATATATGTATATGGGTGAAATAAAAAAAAAACATTCATTGTCAACAAGAAATCTTAATTTCATTGAAATATAGCTTTCTAAAATAACACAGAATCTTTCAAAAAGCATGCCATCTTTTATTCACACAGGCATGCACCTATTTATATCATATATGTAACAAAAATGGAATGCTAGTAATTTAATTTGTGAACAAAAATAAAAATCATACAATGTCTTAATGCCAAAATGTCCAAAAGTCTGCTACATGCACATCCATGCTGGTTTCATTTTTCAACTCTGTTTGTTCTTCAGGTCTGTTCACAAAATTTAAAAGTTCTGTTTGTTCATGGTTCTTTGCGGCGTAAACAGTAGCAAAATTAAAATTATTCAAAAATGTCCGCATCTTTTATTCAAAACCAAATTGTCAATCATTCACAATCACTTTACACAGTATTTATAACTGATAACTGGATTAATGTTAATAAGTCGAGTCAATATAATAAAATAACAGTTCACATAATATATGAATGTCTAAAAAATGAAAGTCGATAGATGTAAATGATGATGTGTCACGAGTTCCTCATTTATCCTGCACGTTTTCTTGCATAATATCCTAGACATGCACAGATACCAAGTATTCCTATAATAAGTCCTAACACAAGGGCTATCGCGTCACCAGCATCAAATGCTTCAACACCAGGGAAAATAAATGTTAAAACCAGAACAACCAGAAAGAATGGATATGAATGTTCTTTCGCCATTTTGATGATAGAAAATTTGCACGTGATAACTCATGTGATTGCCATAATAACACCCTAAAACAAATTCGGTTAAAACGACGAATTCATTTACCGAAACACAATAAATTATTTAAAACATGGAACATATGACATTTTTTAAGTGAAATTCTCTAAAATTTGACACCTTCTGAGTGTATTAAATAAACTTTTATGTCAACCTTAATATCACATGTAGTAAAGTAACGTAAAGTAAATTTTATTAATCAATCATGAGCCCGTGAGGACATAAATCAATACAGTGTATATAAAATGTAACTGTTTAAACTCTCGTACATCACTCTCATTCATAACCATTCATTCCCTTTTCATCCTGATTTGGTTAATTGGTGAATAATACAAAACATTTAAATTTAATAATCAATACTGCAGAAGGGAAGAGTCAACACCAAGCTAACAATATCAATAGAGAATACATATACATGCTGTTTTTTTTAATAATATATATATAAAAATAAATGAATAAATAAACAAATTGCACTATGCATTCATTAAATGTCAAGGTATTTATGGTTTTTTTCGTAAATTGAAGCATGAAATTAAATAGTTACTTAATTTATTTAGTGTTGCCATATCTTCATTGCTGAGCAACCATATTAATTTATTCTCATCTGCTAATTGTTCAAAATTTTTATTTGTAGATGAAATATAACAATATAATTCGTCTCGATTTGGTTTGTATAAAGGACATTTACATAAAAAATGTTGTTCATCTTCTACCATATTAAGTGAACAATGCAAACATATTCTTTCGTTTCTTTCTAGCATAATTAATTTGTCATTATTATTTTTTATCCTTTCGTATCTTCCTGTTTCTATTCTAAGTTGATGAGCACTGACTCTAAATTTTGTTAGAATTTTACGATTTTCAGATTTAGTTAACTGTAGATATTTCTCAGTGGCAAAAATCGATTTGAACTTAAAATAACTGCTTAATTTACCAGAGACAGTGTCTAATGAACTGCACCTGATTTCCTTCCATGTGGATAAAAAATTATTTTTAAGTAGTTTTTTAATTTCAATTTTAAATTTCTTTTTACCAAATGCTTTAAAAACATCCATATCAATATTTAATTTTGTACAATAAAAAACTACAGATGAATACCAACATGATTGCTTTGATAAATGATACAATTTTTTATTCTCTTCCAGAGCAGCTTTCAGTAATTTACTTACTTTACCTTCCAGTCTATGCCAGTAACAAAGTAAATGGGATATCATATTAATATATAGTGGGTATCTGCCTAATTCGGCTAAGACTGCAAAATTAGTACTGTTTTTGCTTAACCCCAATAAAAATTTAGAGAACTTTACATTTAATTTTTCGTATTCCCAGTCTTTGAAAATCTGGTAAAAGTTAACATTACTGTTTAATTTAGACACAGGCACTGTTCCCCAATTTTCACATCCATATAATGCAATTGGATTGACCATGTGATTAAAAAAGATGGAGATAAGTATTTATGTTTGGGCTCAGTGAGCTCATATCTGTATAAATTTTGAAAGAAGCTTTAAGGGCTTTATTTGAAAGATTTTTTTTTGTCTCAGAAAATTTTCCTGATGCTGCAAGTATGATGTCTAGATATTTATAGGTCTTGACACACTCTATCTTCTGGTCATTAATATAAAAATCATTACATAACAGTTTACCAGTTTTATTGAATATGATTATTTTCGTTTTATTTGTGTTTACTCTCAAACACCAATCATTACAATATTTTTATAATATATCTATCTTCTTTTGTAAACCCTCTTCAGAATCCGAAATTAGGACGAGATCATCTGCGTATAATAAACATGAGATATTTTTGTCAGATAATGAAACTGAGTTATCAGAGTTTTCAATAAGTGATGAAAAATCATTTAAAAACAACTTAAAAATGTTAGGACTCAACACATCCCCTTGTCGGACACCTAATTCTGACAAGAAAGGTTTAGTTAATTTGTTACCTATCTTTATTGCTGCATTACTTGAGCTATACATACTACAGATGATACGGTAAAAATATCCATTGATACCATTCTTTAATAACTTATATTTAATGCCAGAGTGTAAGATGTATAAACTGTTAAAAGCCAGAAGTGTGTTAAAAATTGTCTTTGTACCATTCATGCTAGTATATTTCGCCCTATATGATATAATGTTCAAAATCCATTATTTTACCAATGGAAATAAAAATATATGCACTGATTCATTCCACAAACGTTTTGCACTGTAAATTTTGTTTAAAAAAATATTCCCTCCAAAATAAACTAACATGTTGAACCAGGTTATACAAAAAAGTAAAAGGCCTACTTGTTCTTTTGTATATCCCCCCAGTCTGGGAGCACTTAGTTTTTTTTGCATAAAATCCCCCAACAGTAAAAATTTGTGTGCTGTACATCCAGTGGCGAATAATTAAAACCAATATACACAGTTTATATAGCTTTAAAAGGCTTGGTAATGTTCCATAAGTAAAATGTCTTCTTTAAAATCTAAGTTAACTTGATAAGAGGGGACATTACTTTCTAAAAATTAAAAATTAAAGTCACACAGAAACCGACCACCTCCTTTAATCCAAGTCAATACATGAAGCCTTCTAATATGTACATTAAAGCAATATTCTCTCGATCTGGATTCAATAGCTTGTATAAAGGTATCATCCTTTGGCAATATTTGTCTATACACTAAGCTTTGACAGTCTATCAGTAGCTGGCAAATAACTGCAGCATTTGTAAAGTGTTTAATACTGTTAATAATACAGCTAGCTCTTAATATTTTGCAGCTGTGTTTTTCGCAGCACATTATATGTTGGAGAATAAGTATGTGCTGTAGATCTTCATCTTCAATTCTGCATCATTGTATTGTGCAGGTAAGATCCAGTTCGCCCTGATTAAATTTAACCTTATGTATTTGGAGCATATATGTACCGGTGAGCATTCTGGCTTTAACAGTAGCTTGGCGTACCTCTTTAACTGTGTTTGTTATAATGTCCCATACTTTATGTGTTCTTAATATTTCCAAGCCCTCTATATATAGCTTATTGAGTGTTGATTTTGTTACACAATAAGCTTTCAATTTTTGAGACCAGTATGATTTGACTGACTTTCGTACTATGTTTTTCCAATCTAGCTTTCTGTATTGTGAATTCAGTATTTCACCAAATGTTGGGAGTTGATACATGTCTATTACGCTATGTGTCTTTATACAAAAAGTTGCACGACCTACCGGCTACATGTTGTCTCCATGAAATTTCTCGTATATCTGTATGACGCGGTATGTGCGTCATAAATATTTATTTATGCCTAGGCATAAATCCATTTAAGGCTATGCAGAAATGATTATGCCTAGGCATAAATCCCGTATTCCCTTATTCCCATACCATCATATCAATCTTACATTTTTTGTAAAATCATGTGATGTGTGGTATTGTCTTTCGAGATCTTGTTATTGTGAATTCTATCAATAAATGCTTTCCCCCTATTTTCTGTCATGTATTTTTTTATAAGTCGACCTTGATTGGAAATAAAGATATTATGTTGTGTCCAATATCAAATTTTTAATAAGTAATTCATTGTACACAAAATTTGTAAACATGACCAGTTTAATAACTATAACATATATAAGATATATTACTGAGTCGACCACATACGTACAAATTTATGCTAGAAACTATCACCTACCTTCTAATGTAATATCATATATAGACTGAAATTGACGTTTACAGACTATTTTTAGCCCACTTAAAAGGACATGTGAGCTATTGCCTTCACTTGGCGTCCATCGTCGTAAACTTTCCTTTAAAGATCTTCTCCTCTGAAATCACTGGGTCAGTTGGAACAAAACTTGGCAGCAGTGGTCCTTAAATGGTCCTCTTTCAGAAATGTATCCGAGGACCCGGCCCGTCATCCAAGATGGCCGCCTGAGCCGAACATAGTTTAACATAGGACCCTATGGGAAATTTACTTAAAGATCTTCTTGTCTGAAACCACTGGACCAATTGGAACAAAACTTGGCAGCAGTGGTCCTTGGTTGGTCCTCTTTCAGAAATATATCCGATGACCCTACCCGTCATCCAAGATGACCGCCAAAGCCGAACATAGTTTAACATAGGAATTAATGGGAAACACCACTGAAAGATCTTCTAGTTTGAAACCAGTGAGCCAGTTGGCTTGACGGCAATGTTACAGCTGCCAGTAGAACATAGTCCAGGCAAGCAATACAGGCTCCTGGGAACCTCTAGTTCCCACTTTAAATCCAATCTAAATTTTCGGGGTATTTTCAGACAGTACTCTTAAATGCGATAAAGGTAAACTTGTTAATTTAAATTATTTTTCTATCAAGACCTGTTTTAATTAAGAAGAATATTTAAACTTAATACATTCTTTGGTACCAATTTTGATGCACAAGACTCATCAGTTGTGCCCAAGGCCTAAAATAGTGGAAACCAAAACAATAATCTAAAAGGTTGAAGAGCAAGTTGAAAAACTCTAAAAAGACCAAAAGGGAAAGCCAAAAACATCTAAGGATAGAGCTATTCACGAGGGAGATACACATTTTACATTTATGTAACAGTAAATTTTAAGTTTCAATTTCGGGCTTAAATGAGTTTAAAATTAGACAGTCACTTTGTAAAATCAGAATAAGTGCGCATTTCATAAAGATAGAAACTGAAATATATGCAAGAAAATTTATCGGAGATCATCGAAAGACCACAACGAATCAAGCTGTACTATCTCTTCTGTTTGTTGGTAGCTTAGTCATCTGAACAAACAAGCAAAATATATTTGGCTTCTTACATTTTCTTACGAATGAAATACACATTAGTGAAAAAAATGTGTGAGTCTTCCAAGGAAGATATGTCGCCTGCGGACGTCAATTTTTACAAAAGATATTAAAATTTTCTAAGGTTAATGCACAGAGAAAGTTCATCAAATTGCCTTGAGTGGTTATGGAGTAGTTGAGGACAGAAGTTTTGACCCCCCCTTTTTCAAAAATGTCATTTTTTATACAATAAAAAATTTAAAATTTTCTAAAAATGAAATATATATGCACATCTGTGCATTAAGGTTAATGCACAGAGAAAGTTTCATCAAATTCCTTTGAGCGGTGATGGAGTAGTTGAGGATAGAAGTTTTGACCCCTTTTTTTTCAAAAATGTCAATTTTTACCCCCCAAAAAATGAAATTTTTCCAAAGATGAAATATATATGCATTCCTGTGCAATAAGGGTAATGCACAGAGAAATTTTAATCAAATTTCTTTCAGCGGTTATGGAGTAGTTGAGGATAGAAGTTTTGCCCCCCTTTTTTGCAAAAAATGTCAATTTTTAGGGAAAAAATGTAAAATTTTCTAAAAATGAAATATATATGCACACCTTTGCATTAAGGTTAATGCACAGAGAAAGTTTCATCAAATTCCTTTAAGCGGTGATGGAGTAGTTGAGGATAGAAGTTTTGACCCCCCTTTTTTTCAAAAATGTCATTTCCCCCCCCCCCCCCCAAATGAAATTTTTCTAAAGATGAAATATATATGCACACCTGTGCATTAAGGGTAATGCACAGAGAAATTTTAATCAAATATCTTTCAGCGGTTATGGAGTAGTTGAGAATAGAAGTTTTGCCCCCCTTTTTTGGCAAAAATGTCAATTTTTAGGGAAAAAAATGTAAAATTTTCTAAAAATGAAATATATATGCACACCTTTGCATTAAGGTTAATGCACAGAGAAAGTTTCATCAAATTCCTTTGAGCAGTTATGGAGTAGTTGAGGATAGAAGTTTTGAAACCGCCCTTTTTTCAAAAGTGTTATTTTTTACCAAAAAAAATTAAAATTTTCTAAAAATGAAATATATAGGCACACCTGTGAATTAAGGTTAATGCACAGAGAAAGTTTAATCAAATTCCTTTAAGCGGTTATGGAGTAGTTTTGAGGATAGAAGTTTTGCCCCCACCCTTTTTTTTTTGCAAAAATGTCAATTTAAGATTAATGCACAGAGGAAGTTTCATCAAATTTCTTGAGCGGTTTACGAGTAGTTGAGGATAGAAGAAAAGTGTGACGACGCAAGATGCAAGACGCCAGATAGTGATCCCTGTGTCGACCATGCGTTCCGCAGGCGACACAAAAATGGGATATAATCATATTTATCAGCAAATGTTTGGAAATTAGAAGGTCAGTATAAACAAATGGACGACGAATTTTAAGAAGTATCATGAGAGTATATAAAGTTAATTTTAGGGTTTTAAGTATAATGTGATATTATGAAACACCTCTATCAGGCTCTGGGCCGAGTGGTCATTTCATCTTATTTGGGTTTATAACTGCATTTATTAGATTTGATTCCTCTTTTCGTTATTTGAATACAAGAGACTCACCAGAGCCTGTATAGCTCACCTGGAGTCTGGTTTTCATTGGGCAATTAATCAACTATTTGACCAAGTTTGTTGCAATTGGTTCAATTGTTCAGGGAAAATTTGTTGAAGATTTATTTTTCATAAGGTTTAATGTTAAAATATGTTCCCTGATGGTGGTATTCCTGGTTGGAGTGCTGACATGCTGGACAATATTCTTCAAGGGATCACCTAAAGACTATTGTAACTTTCGTTCAGTGGTTTCTGGATTTTTTATGAATTCCATGTGGATGATTATATGTTGGTATTATTTTTGGTCCTTTTGTCGGGCAACGGATGACAGTGCAAAATGTTAAAATTTTGAAAATTTGACAAAAAAAGGGCAATAACTCCTAAATGGGTTTTGGGATTTCCTTTAAAATTTCAGGGTATGTAGATCTCAACATGGCAAACATTTTTCAAAAATACATTTCACTTCTTTCTCAAATAGTTTTGGAGATAAATGACCAAAAATGTTAAATTTTGAAAATTTGACGAAAAAAGGACAATAACTCCTAAATGGGTTTTGGGATTTACTTCAAAATTTCAGGGTAGGTAGATCTTGTCATGCTGATCAATTTTACCCCATGTCAGATTTTTTATATCTGTAACGGTTTTTAAGTTATAGCCCAAAAACAACACATGAACCCCTATATTCTATTTTCAGCTACGACAGCCATGTTTTATACCAGATCAAAATAAATTGAGGATCGTTTGTAGAGGACATGTCATAGATCATTCCTATTAAGTTTCAAACTAATCGGCCCAGCCGTTTCAGAGGAGAAGATTTTTGAATGAAAAAATTTTGAAAATTTGACAAACAAGAATTGCCTCTGGCAGCCATGATCTTCATCCAATGCAAACCAAATGAGGAGTTTTTTGAATGAAAAAAGTTTGAAAATTTGACAAACAAGAATTGCCTCTGGCAGCCATGATCTTCACCCAATGCAAACCAAATGAGGAGTTTTTCTAAAGGACCTCCCATACATCATTTCTGCCAATAATGGTTTAAAAAAGCAAAAGTAGAAGATTAAATTATGATTTCCCATAGGGTTCAATGTAAAATTATGTACCACTATAGCTGCCACATTAGCCATCTGATCGGAACAAAATGAGGAACCTCCCAGTCATCATTCCTGTAAAGTATCATAACATTTTGCCTTGTAGTTTCAAAGGAGAATAATATTTTTGAAAATCAGCCAATCAGAAACAAGAATTGCCTCTGGTGGCCATGTTTCTTGAACAATCAGAACTAAATGAGGAAACTTTGTTGACAAACTTCCATAAACCACTCATGCAAAGTTTGGTTGGAATTGGCCAAATGGTTTCTGAGGAGAAGATGTTTGAATGAAAAGCTAACGACGGACGACGGACGCCAAGTGATGGCAAAAGCTCACCCTGGCAATAGCCAGGTGAGCTAAAAATTACATTCATATACTCCCTTCCTATGAATTGGAAGATTACACTAAATACCTAGCTCACACAAAGTACAGGGTCGAATAAACAGGAAAACGTAAACATTTATACAACTGAGGACACTATGTCAAAAAGGTTAAGGGATACAATATTAATTGTCTTATACCAACAGATATTTCAGTATGACACTTGTAACTATGATAACTTTGCATGAAAAACTGACATTACAATTTAGAAAAACCCATTACAGTACATTTTTCAAGAGTTAATTAAAACTTAAATAAAATGGAGAATGGAAACGGGGAATCTGTCAAAGAGACAACAACCCGACCAAAGAGTAGAAAACAGCCCGAGGCAACCAATGGATCTTCAACGCAGCGAGAAAATCCCGCACCAGGAGGCGGGTTTCAGCTGGCTCCTAAACAATAATGCATACTAGTTCAGCGAAATAAAGCATTTTTGATAATTAGTTTGGGTTGCATCAGAGTTTGCTTCTTTCATTAAGAAAAATTTACAAGTATACAGATAATGAAGTTCATCATCCTACTCTCTTAAATCACACAGGTCAGAATTTTTTTCAGATTTTATAATCTATCACATTCAGATTGGTAATTTATGGCTTCAACACCTTAATTTGCATAAACTATACATCAAGTTAAAAGAATCTCTTGGAATGAATTAGAAAACGATGGGGTGGGGTGGGGGTGGGGGGCAAACTATACAGTGCGCCATATGAAAAGACTATCCAAATGCATAGTGTTCCTCGTAGGCATATTTGATTACCATTGAAATGTGGTCAAAGTCGCTTCTTTTTATCAGAATAAAATAAAGTTTATGTCTTCATTATTAAAAGAGCAAATTTTAATCTTACTACCAAAATTTTATTACCTTTTTTTCCTTAATATACACATTTTTTTTTCAGAGATAAGCTTTGAGAATTAAAAGCGGATGATTTATGATAATCTTACAGCCTGAGAACATATTTTTCAAAGTGTTTAGCATACTTACAACAGTTTTTGTTAAAATGAATTATATGTGTGGAATTATACGGAATATATTATAAAATAAAATATTACGTTGCAAACTTCTAATTAAAATAAGAAGAGCAAGTTTCTGCTTTTTTTTAACTATTGTAAAGCTATAATTGATGCTTTCATTTTTAAAACATCTTCCAGACAAACAACAAAACGGGTATCAGGAAACATATTCAGGGGGAAGTTGAGCTAGTCCTATACCAACCTTAATCATCTTGACATATACCTGAACAATCTGCAGCCGCTGACCTATAGGTCGACAATTCATCAAGCTGCAGCATGTACACCTATGAATAAGCTGCAGAACACAGTTCAACTGAACAACGTGCATCCTGATACATGAATAACTAACAAACAACATTCACGTCTGAATAACCTGCAGCACCTAGATCAACTGAACAACATGCATCCCGATACCTGAATAACTAACAGCTTGCACACCTGAATAACCTGTAGCCCCTAGATCAACTAAACAATATACACTCCAATACCTGAATAACTAGGAGCATCAACACCAAGCACGAATGCCTGAACATCCTCCAGCTGATCAATATCAGTATTTTCATTCATGTCAAAAGGTTTGAGAGAGTGCCTCTCTCTAGATAGTGCGCACAACCTTTCACTAATTGTACCCCAGAAAGTGTACACCGGTGACCCCTATAATATTAGACACTACAGATAGATTACACCCAATACTGAAACTTTTCGCTAAATTGATATTAACCTGTGTTGATGTTTTTACCGAGCTATAATGTACATGTTGCAAAGAAATCTCGAAAAAGGTCATATTCACCTCAAGTTTTCATTTTTATAGAATACACGAAAACCGACATTCACGAGGACTTTATCCAACCATTCGAAATCTCCCGAAAAGGTTTTGACCCCTGCCCTTGACTGTCAAAGGTAAATTTCTAATCCCCCATCAGACTATGCGTTATTATGCTACTCCAATATAGTCTATATTCAAAATCCATCTTTTGATGAAAATAAACCATGCCGTGGCAGTTATCGTTTCTTCAAATGATAATAAACATCAGTTGTTTGATCTCTCATAGATTTTAATACCACAAATCACAAGCACGGAAAATAATTTGACCCCCCCCCCCCCACCTCTGAATTGATATTGAGATAAAAAATTTGAGCCGGCCCCCATTCCATCATATTAATAAAACTAGAAATACTGTGAGCAAAGCTCACTAATTGATACCCCCGCATACCCTATCACAAGGAATGGCAAAGTCAATGTTTTGCTATGGAAAACCCAAAAAGTTTGTTAGATCAAAATCTAAAATAGGAGGTGCACTATGGCATCATGTGATAAAGATTCTCTGAAAGTCTCATGGAATTCCCTTTAGTGGTTTAGAAGGAGGTGCGGATGGCATACTGGTACCCCCTATTACAAGGAATGGCAAGGTTCATGTTTTGGTATGGGAAACCCCAAATGTTGGTCAGATCAAAATCTAAAATAGGAGGAGCACTACAGCATCATGTAATAAAGATCCTCTAAAAGTTTCATCAAATTCCATTCAGTGGTTTAGGAGAAGTTGCGGATGGTATACTGGAACCCCCTATCACAATGAATGTCAAAGTCCATGTTTTGGTATGGGTAACCCCAAATATTCATCAGATAAAAATCTAAAATAGGAGGTGCACTATGGCATCATGTAATAAAGATCCTCTGAAAGTTTCATCAAATTCCATTCTGTGGTTTAGGAGGAGTTGCGTATGGCATCATGGTACCCCTATCACAATGAATGTCAAAGTCCATGTTTTTCTATGGTAACCACAAATATTCATCAGATCAAAATCTAAAATAGGAGGTGCACAAAGCGGGGGTATAAAAATGGAAATCCCTTGATCCCCCTCCATTTTGACACCCCCCTTCCTGGTAAAAAATGACAAGTCCCTAAAGCAGATTTTCATGTTTTCACCTCTGAGACAAAATATTCCACCACATGCAAGAACATATAAAATCTAAGGTTGTATTTTCGTATGCCATCTTGTCTGCTGCTTCCATCACGTGATTTTGTAGGGGTGTGCTACGGGATCAAGCCGTGGTGATATGGACTACATGTATGTGCTTCAATCAATATTATGATACAGAAACCCATATTTCTTTTTAAAAGTATTAAATATATGATAAATATGTAGACCCTTACTTAAAGTCTTTTTTCCCACTATCCAACAACTCCACATTAACAAAACATAGTGCCACTGTTAGTTTTACGTTAAAGGGAAAAGTAGTCATTTTTGCGTTGAATATAGGCAGTGCATACTAAAGTTAAATTCCGTTGGCCTACGTTACCAAGAACAACCTCAATTAATTTCCTAAAACGGACAAAATATTGTTTCTGTGACAATACAGTTGCACCTCAAAGTTGCACTATGATAAATCTAAACTTGCCACGATTCATACAAAGTTTAAGGAAAAGTGCTTCATCTTAAGGAGACAGAGGGGCTTTGAACACAGAGAAAATCTCATACCTTACTTCAAGTCTTTGACGATCTCTTAACACTTGCGTTTCAACAGAATTAATCATGAATATTCTCGGTTTATGTCAATCCCGTCACGTATTATATAGGCGGTACTGTCAACAAAACACAGCAAGGTAAAGAACCTCCCATAGATTTTTTTATATCAGCTAATCAGAAACAAGAAATGCCCATGGCGGCCATATTTGTAGTCCGATCGGAACAAAAGGAGGATACTTTGTAAAGTACTTCCCATATATGTTTCCTGTCAAGTTTTGTTTCATTTTGACCACGCAGTTTCAGAGGAGATTTTTGAAAAGTCAGCCAATCAGAAACAACAATTGCCTACTGCCGCCGTGTTTTTTGACGGAACAAAATGAAATGAGGACAATTTGTAGAGGACCTCACAAACATCATTTAGTTCCAATTGGCCCAGTGGTTTCAGAGAAGACCATTAAAGGAAAAGTTTAAGCCGGACAACGGATGACGGACGCCAAGTGATGGCAATAATAAAAACAATATTTTTGTTTATTTAATAATTCTTAATTATTTCTATGGGTAAAATATTATTTGTTGCTACTGTCCTGCCTATTCAGTCAATCCCAAGACGTTCAGTATGATTTTGGATTTCTGGGGAAAACCATCGAACTAATTGTTCGCAATGCCATTCAAATACACCCTTGTATGCAGTTGCCCATTGTAAGGCTTAAACCTGTATATAGAGGTGATAGGTTGAGTGATCACAGATACATTTTTCTGGGCAATGTCCTTCACCACTTGTTGGGAGTTCTCGATTTTCTCACCAATACTGCGTATTTTACATATTTTCTTCAGACATAAAGGATTCAATAACCTTAATCAACTTGTTAAACATAGTACACATGATACAGGTGTTTCTTTATTAAATTGTCTTACAGATTTGAAGTTTGGTGTTAAAAAACGTACATAATCCTTATTCAAAATTGACACAGTTGAAGCGTACACAGTCAATGCCGTAACGGTAAAGGTCACTTCCGTAACACGATGTCATTACCGTAACAAAATTTATTTGCCGATTTGCAATACTGTAATGATATCTATGATACCATTTACTATAAAATATGAATAAAGTTTTTTAAGTAACTAAGTGTTAAAACACAAAATAAACAAAACCATAATGATTAAAAACAAATTAAAGTCAATGAAATTATAACTAGTATTGTTTGACAACATATACCATTCAGATTTCTATTGTTATGCTCATTCTAACTGAAAATGGCTTAAATCGCTTATAAAACTTCAACATTTTATACAATATATCAAAAGGGCAAAAACAAAATGAATCTGTTTTTAAAAAAAATAAATATCTTATAATCCGTTACGGTAATGACATTTTCCGGAATTATTTGAACTATTTTATTGTTTAGAGATCTTCAGAATGCGTTTTAATCACTGCTAACCACGTTCCTAATAAAAATCAATATTTTTTGCATGCAGTGATTCATATAGAATAATAGGTAGTTTCGTTTTTTGATACTGACTATATCATGTGGAATATCTAGAGGAGCCCGAATATTCCACATGATATAGTCAGTATCAAAAACGAAACTACCTATTATTCTGTTTATCAGTAATTCATTATTTTCTAAAAAAAATATCACTTTTTCAACTAATTTTAATGTGCTCTATTTTTGATAGCGGAAGAAGTTTGTAATGCGGTTGACCAATTATTGGCGCGTGACATCTTTTTGAAACACATTCTTGACAATTAATGGGAAAGGAAAATATTGGCTATTTGCATGAATTGACGACTTGTCATCGATAATTTCCGTAATTCATTTTCATTGGACAATCAGATAAGTAGATCCTTCAACATTACGTCACACAATGCATTGCCTAATATTTTCAGTGATGCAGCCTGTATGTGATACTCGGAAATATTAGGAAAACAGATCAAAGGAAATATGATCAATTAACAAGAAGAACAGATATGGTCACATTTCGATTAATCTAATATACGTTGCAAAATGGGACTAAATATATCATGTATATAGAATGACCCGAAGAGCAATCAAAGAATATTGGTATTGTACGCAAAGGAATTTTTTAATATATGTTAAACATTAAGGACAAAGCGATACAAAACAATTGATGTACATTGTACATATATATAAGAAGTTAAAACAAGAATGCATATATGGAAAAAAAAAGTACCTCTGTCAAGGGTAAACTCTCAACAGCTCCCACACAGTACTAGAGACAAACTCTATCACTATACTAGGCAAGAAAGATCCTTCGTGATCATCAAAGATGTGCACACCCATAAAAATGTATTCACGGGGCGTCATTTATGTACGGACAATTCTTAACTATCCAAGATGTACACACTTACAAATTGCCATGACCACTGTTGCTTAGATATGGATCTAAACACTAGGGATGAGCAGTGCTAGGAATAAACGAAAAGCACCGAACAGTGCCTTTGAATTTACGTCATACATGTATAAAACTAAATAATATACTATTTTAAAACCTTAACTGTACGATTAAATGTAGAATATATATATATATATATATATATATATATATATATATATATATATATATATATATATATATATATATATATATATATATATAAACCTAAACATTATCTAAAACAAATTTGCGTTGGATATTAAAATTGATAAAACAAGCCAGACCCATCCATTTACTTTTCCGACCAGGTAATAACATGCGAACTAAAAGCCTTTCTTGGAGTGTTCAAGTGATATATATAATCTTAAATTCATCCTAATGGAAAACACCGGTTTTCCAAAAATATCGTATTGTAACATATAATAAACAAAAATATCATGATCTGATTGGTTAACAAGTTATTCAACAAAATATAACTAGTAATTTCTTAGTTCGTTAAAGATGATCACTGTGAAATAACACACGTCACTGCATTGTAGGTATGGAACATGCTTGATTAAAGGGTGAGAATCTCAAGAGTTCCTACGATTTTCAACGAATATCGGTTAACTATTGCACATGAAAGAATGAATGGTATATTGCACTGGAACGATTCCTCAGAAGACACACATACATGTATATAACTTTCTTATAAAAGATTAACTCCCTAATATAAATACGGTTAAAACTGCCACTAGATAAAAAAATTTATAAGGGTCTGAATTATACCACTCAGCTAAAGTATTGCTTAAAAATTAAAACTTTCTCACAAAAATATGAAATCTATGAGCATCACAAATTGAAGAGAGTTTACTTTTGCTCTCCCTTAATATCTATGTTTAATGATGTGCCAACTGGAGGAATATTCTCACTCTGATCTGGTTCTGGAACATGAACATCTATTACCAAGTCAGTATGTCTTTTAGCCGCAATATCTAAATCAGTTCGCCCATAACGTTCTGGGAAAGTTATCAAAAAAATAAGTCCAGCTCCTATACTTCCTAATAAAGCCCAATTCATCCATGAAACTCCTATATAGAAATAAAAGAATATTTAATTGTTTTTGTTATTAGATATATCTATTATTTCTTCTTTAATGAAATATTTTGAAGTATCGAGTAAGAAAAAATGACAGTAATTTGGTCTTGTACTATTTTGTTCTGTTAACGCGCCTAACCTCTACTTATAGCATAGGTCCACTCCTAAATTATACCTTGTACATCCAAATATGACATAGTAGCTATTTAGATTCAACTTTCCCAAAGTCATCTGAGCCAACACATTCTCTATATTATATTATTCTTTTTTTAAGGAAGACAGTTCAGACGGATAGGGATGCTTTCCATATGTATACCTACCAAAATTAGGATTCTGAAGAACTAACAAAAATGTAGTACCAAATATACTATTGATCAATGCGAGAAATCCTCCTGTAACTCCTTCTGCTATGGGATATGACGTTTCACACGAAAGTTCGTAAAATAATGGAATGCCACTATTGATAAACATTCCAATTAGTATACAGGAAGCATACAACTCAACTACAAAAAAACAACAAAAATGTATTAGATTATACAATAAAGAGGGCATTTATTTGTCACATTTCAACTAAAATTAATTGTGCCTACCGGTATCTTTTCATGTGATTGGACTGTTTAATCTAAATTTCGAAGCATACGATATTATGCACTGCCCATATTGTCAAGAACCGTTTGGAATCACTTAGAGACATTAAAAATGCGTCTTTGACTGTTTTCATCCAAATCGAAAATACATATGTAAGTGACACACACAGTGGAGAATAAAATCATCGTAAACTAAGTAAATGTGATAAAATATAACATGTGTTTGGAAAAGAAAGAAACTGTCTATATATATACCTTCTGAAAATAGAAGTACTTTTGAACATAACAGAGTACACCATGCACAAGCACCAGCCCCACCAATATATAAAACTATTAGAAATAACTTCATATGTTTCATTACTATATCTGAAAACCTGCAAAATAGAAATAGTTGTAATTTGAATGGATGAAATACAATTTATGAAAATTAAGAGTTTTTTGACCAATGTTAATAGAGGCTGAGAAGTTAATTATAAAGTACATTTCAAAATAAACCAGTGCTATAGCAGTTCGGATCAATAAGGTGTAAATTTGTTAAGCGTTGGATACTTTACCCGACTTGAGATGAATAAAAAATAAAACGGGTTACAGGAAAGATCGTTGACACTCCAATAAATTAAATCATCCAACTGATGGATCCTCAGAAAAAAATGACATAGGCAAAAAACACAGAAACAACAGAGTTAGGATAGTCCGACTTGGTACTGACAGTGAGAAGTGGGTGTTAAACAGGTTTTATGGGTTTCCAACATCTCAGTCATCTATCCTGGTCCTATAGTGTAATACAACGGATAGAGTTCTTTACCTTTTTGCCGGGGATATTTGTCACGCGAAAATGACTTTTTTGTCAAGAATAATTTATTGTCCATAAATGTGACATATCATGTATATTGTATAGAAGCCATGAATTTCCCTTTGCTTGCGGTGTATGCTGTTATGTTTTAATGTTATGGCGTATTTACACAGTATTCTTTCACGTGAATAACAACAAAATGTCATGTGAATTATTGTTCCGATTAAAACCCCGTATACCTAGTCAGTTTTAGTTTAATAGGATCGTCGGAGGTGGAATTATCTTTTACTGAAGAAGTAAATACCGTAAACGGAACTATTTTTTGGTTGACTGAAACTCTTCTTGTTTGTCGCACAAATACAGGAAATGGATTAAAGCTGAAAGCGAGTATGTTAAAATCTCTTACCCCTCAACTTTTATAATGAACAATTGTAATGTTAATATGTACTCACCTTGCTATACATAAACTTCCTATGCCTCCCGCTATTGTTGAAAAAAATCCAATCCATCCTACTTCAGTCTGAAAAGAAATTATACTGACTTCCAAAGTTTAATTTATCGGTATGAAGAAATCACATTTAAAATATATATATATATATATATATATATATATATATATATGGAAATCTAAGGCTATGGGGTATTGTTATTTGCCTGAATACAACTGAATATTTTTATCAACATTAGGGACATAAAATGTGTGTTTAATGTCTAGCATCGGAATTGATGAAGGTTACAAAAGTTCTAAGACTACAATGTTGATTTCTATGACTATTCCTATGGTCCTATGAATTTGTGCTGTTCTGTAGTAAAGTTGATAAATAAAAGAATGTAAATTACCTGTGAAACTCCAGATGGATTTAATATTATATCTAACACTGACCCCCAGCTACCATATATACCGGTTGGTATAGCGTAAGCTGATGCTATCAGCCACAAGGGTCCCTTTCTACAAATATTAAGGAAAACGTATTAACTATTTAAAGTTCACATGTATGAAAAAGATCTTAAAGAGGGTAAATGTCAAGGAAACAACACTATTTGTGTTAAGTGTATTGACTAAACATAGACATCAAGGTGTCACCATACGATCTTCAATGCTGTTGAAACCCCCACTGCTTGTGGCAAGCCATAACTGACCCCTACAAAACAACTAACTGTGTGAAAGAGAGGACTCAAAACTATTATAGTTGAGAAACTTAAAGAAAGATACATATCAATAACCAACATACATGTATTCCTGCAACACAGTCGGGTCAACCCCCTCCCCTTTTGTGTATTTGAGAAGACTTTATTCAGAACATTTGATTATTTCTGCTATTTACATTTTTGATTGAGACAAAATTTGTTGAAATATCCATGCACAGTACAGCGAAAGCAGTTATCCATCTTAATGGGCTGATTTTGCAGATTTTTTCCTTTAAACAAAATTGCTTGTCATCAGATCTTTAAAATCTGTGTGGGGGCCTCGGTGGCCGAGTGGTCTAGGTAGTTCGTCATGACTACTAATGATCACTAGCCTGTAAAACTTAAATCTTAAGCTTAGAACTTGTTAAATATTTGTTAGATTCCGTATAAATATTCCATGGCCGAATCGACTTTAATTTTATGGCCGAAACGACTATGGACGAAACGACTATGGCCGAACTGGTAGTATGGCCAAAACGACTTGTTTCCGCCTGTCAACACTGAGGTTGTGAGTTCGCATCTCACCTGTGGCGGGGTGTGTTCGACTCCGATCTAAATTGACAAGGATTGCCAATTTTCCTACCGAAGGTCGGTGGTTCTCTCCGGGTACTCCGGCTTCCTCCACCAATAAAAACTGGCCGCCGTGAAATAGCCAAATGTGCTGAAAAATAACAATCCAAAGATACTAATATTAGATATAGTAAATTTATACTATGCTGTATACGACGCATTTCAAGGAGTTACCTCTCATCAGCAGCATTAAAACCGAAACATTTGGAAGACCAAAAACCAAACTTACATTAAACAAGAAGTACTCAACCAAAAATACCGAAATAGAAAGCCAAATTTCAGCTAAGGAGATCTACCATGTGCAATACAAGGAATGAACCCTTAGTATTTCTATTATTTTTGAATTTTGCTAAATACTGGTAATTTCTGTAAAAAAATCAATGAATAATCATGTCAGACAAGTCTGACGACTGGGTTGGCGAATACCCTCGGGGACCTAGGGTCCACCAGCAGAGGCATCATCCCAGGAGTTTCAAAATAACAATCCAAAGATACTAATATTAGATATAGTAAATTTATACTATGCTGTATACGACGCATTTCAAGGAGTTACCTCTCATCAGCAGCATTAAAACCGAAACATTTGGAAGACCAAAAACCAAACTTACATTAAACAAGAAGTACTCAACCAAAAATACCGAAATAGAAAGCCAAATTTCAGCTAAGGAGATCTACCATGTGCAATACAAGGAATGAACCCTTAGTATTTCTATTATTTTTTAATTTTGCTAAATACTGGTAATTTCTGTAAAAAAATCAATGAATAATCATGAAAACGGCGTAAAACCCCAACTAAACAAACAAACAATCAAAATCTGTGATTTCTGAGTTAAAATCAGGTTTTCCCACAAAACTGTCACTGATTGACACAAAAAACAACAGCCTTTTGTGTCTCATATACCTCAAAAACATATCGAAATTTCGTGTCAATGGCTCGAGGCAAACTAAAGCCATTAAACGGAAACGAAATATTGACGCCGGTCCGTCCTTCATCAAACTTACAACTTTCTTACCTGGAATGTGTAATTTCGTTCAAGCTCGAATATATTTTAACTGAAATAAACTTTTTAACTTACCTTATTATTTTTCCGAGAGCACTAACATAATTAACACGGCTCATTGATGCAGTATAACTAGGAGCTGTTGGGGGTTTGTCAGGAAAATATATCAAAACAGCAATAAAAATTAAACCTGCTAAACCACATTCTGTAAATAAATTAACATGGAGTCTAAAAGCTACTACAATATGTCATAATTTTGTTTTATAAATAAGTATGATGTACCAACAAATAATAGAAATATATAGGTTCTTAAGTCTTTCCACTCAAAATAAATTTAAATTACAGACTACCCGGACGTTTCAAGCATCTTTCATAAATGGGTTGCTAAATTAAAAATATTGATCATGATTTATTATATCTTAAGAAAAGTCGCGTGCAACTTAATCTAATGACCAACCCCAACAACAAAAATGAAAGTTGCTCTAGGGCATTATTTAAACTAAAGAGTATCTGAAAGTTGTCATTGATATCTATTCACATGTTTAGAGAATTTTAACAAAAAGTGACGACGACAACGCAGACAAGGACTTGAGAGATCACTATGTGCTGACACTGCTACATTGCTAGACAGGCGATATAAAAGCTAAACTTATGTTAAAGAGGACCAATACACCTAAGGAGCAATCCAAAAAACGTAATCCATTAGACAGACAAACCCGGGAAGACAAATGAACAACCACAAGCACAACAAATAAACACTGAAAACTAAAAAACAACACGAACTCCTATAACAAGAGGCTCACCAGAGCCTGTATCGCTCACCTGGAGTCTAGTTTTCATTGGACAATTAATCAACTATTTGACCAAGTTTGTTGCAATTGGTTCAATTGTTCAGGGAAAATTTGTTGAAGATTTATTTTTCATAAGGTTTAATGTTAAAATATGTTCCCTGATGGTGGTAGTCCTAGCAGGAAGTTGACAAAATTGACCAGGAATAAGGGTGAACCTTAAATAAATGTAACAGAACCCGACCTCAAATTACACAAACCAATAACTCCTAAATAGAATTTGGGATTCCCTTCAAAATTTCAGGGTAGGTAGATCTCAACATGGCAAACATTTTTCAATTTACATTTCACTTCTATCTCAAATAGTTTTGGAGATAAATGCAACAAGAGTGGACACACAAAAATGTCTCGCCTGTCGTGTATTTCTAATGAAAGTAAATGCTATCAGTATTCGAAAAACAGAGCAAAACACAAAAACTTAACTATAACCACTGAACCATGAAAATGAGGTCAAGGTCAGATGACACCTGCCAGTTGGACATGTACACCTTACAATCCTTCCATACACCAAATATAGTAGACCTATTGCGTACAGTATTCGAAAAACAGGCCAAAACACAAAAACTTAAACTATAACCACTGAACCATGAAAATGAGGTCAAGGTCAGATGACACCTACCAGTTGGACATGTACACCTTACAATCCTTCCATACACCAAATATAGTAGACCTATTGCGTACAGTATTCGAAAAACAGGCCAAAACACAAAAACTTAACTATAACCACTGAACCATGAAAATGAGGTCAAGGTCAGATGACACCTGCCAGTTGGACATGTACACCTTACAATCCTTCCATACACCAAATATAGTAGACCTATTGCATACAGTATTCGAAAAACAGGTCAAAACACAAAAACTTAAACTATAACCACTGAACCATGAAAATGAGATCAAGGTCAGATGACACCTACCAGTTGGACATGTACACCTTACAATCCTTCCATACACCAAATATAGTAGACCTATTGCGTACAGTATTCGAAAAACAGGCCAAAACACAAAAACTTAACTATAACCACTGAACCATGAAAATGAGGTCAAGGTCAGATGACACCTGCCAGTTGGACATGTACACCTTACAATGCTTCCATACACCAAATACAGTAGACCTATTGCGTACAGTATTCGAAAAACAGGCCAAAACACAAAAACTTAACTATAACCAATGAACCATGAAAATGAGGTCAAGGTCAGATGACACCTACCAGTTGGACATGTACACCTTACAATCCTTCCATACACCAAATATACTAGACCTATTGCTTATAGTATCTGAGATATGGACTTGACCACCAAAACTTAACCTTGTTCACTGATCCGTGAAATGGGGTCGAGGTCAATTGAAAACTGTCTGATGGGGATGAGGACCTTGCAAGGTACGCACATACCAAATATAGTTAACCTATTACTAATAATAAGAGAGAAATTAACATTACAAAAAATCTTAACTTTTATTTCAAGTAGTCACTGAACCATGAAAATGAGGTCAAGGACAATGTACATATGACAGACGGAAACTTCGTAACATAAGGCATCTATATACAAAGTATAAAGCATCCAGGTCTTCCACCTTCAAAAATATAAAGCTTTTAAGAAGTGAGTTAACGCCGCCGCCGCCGCCGCCGATCACTATCCCTATGTCGAGCTTTCTGCGACTAAAGTCGCAGGCTCGACAAAAATGTTAAAATTTAAAAAATTTGACAAAAAAGGGCAATAACTCCTAAATGGGTTTTGGGATTTCCTTTAAAATTTCAGGGTATGTAGATCTCAACATGGCAAACATTTTTCAAATTTACATTTCACTTCTATCTCAAATAGTTTTGGAGATAAATGACGAAAAATGTTAAATTATGAAAATTTGACGAAAAAAGGGCAATAACTCCTAAATGGGTTTTGGAATTTCCTTCAAACTTTCAGGGTAGGTAGATCTTGTCATGCTGATCAATTTTACGCCATGTCAGATTTTCGATATCTGTAACGGTTTTTGAGTTATTAGCAAAAAACAGCAATTTACCCCTATGTTCTATTTTTAGTAACAGCGGCCATGTTTTTCGACGAATCAAAAATCCCCACATCAGTTGTATGCAGGGTACCCTAAGCAACAATCTTACCAAGTTTCATATGATTTTGAATAGTAGTTTCAGAGAAGAAGATTTTTGAAATAATAACATAAAAAAAGCCAAAAATGTGAAAAAAGGGCAATAACTCCTACATGGGTTTTGGAATTTCCTTCAAAATTTCAGGGTAGGTAGATCTTGTCATGCTGATCAATTTTACCCCGTCAGATTTTCGATATCTGTAACGGTTTTTGAGTTATTAGCAAAAAACAGCAATGTACCCCTATGTTCTATTTTTAGTAACAGCGGCCATGTTTTTCGACGAATCAAAAATCCCCACATCAGTTGTATGCAGGGTACCCTAAGCAACAATCTTACCAAGTTTCATATGATTTTGAATAGTAGTTTCAGAGAAGAAGATTTTTGAAATAATAACATAAAAAAAGCCAAAAATGTGAAAAAAGGGCAATAACTCCTAAATGGGTTTTAGAATTTCCTTCAAAATTTCAGGGTAGGTAGATTTTGTCATGCTGATCAATTTTACCCCATGTCAGATTTTCGATATCTGTAACGGTTTTTGAGTTATTAGCAAAAAACAGCAATTTACCCCTATGTTCTATTTTTAGTAACAGCGGCCATGTTTTTCAACGAATCAAAAATCCCCACATCAGTTCTATGCAGGGTACCCCAAGGAACATTCATACAAAGTTTGGTTCCAATTATTCAAGTAGTTTCAGAGGAGAAGAGTTTTGTATAATTGTTAACGACGACGACGGACGCCAAGTGATGGCAATAGCTCATATGGCCTTCGGCCAGGTGAGCTAAAAACCAGGAGTGAACTCAGGTGCTCCGGAAGGGTAAGCAGTTCCTGCTGCGTATACGGCACCCGTCATGAATTTCAACAGTCAATCCAGTGGTAGTCACAAATCGGTGAAGGTACATGAAATGTTACGACAGTGGAAACAGGTCCAACATCATCTTATATTTTGGAACACTGTAACGGTCAATCAATTCGTGATGACGACCGTAAAATTTCCTAAGTGATGACATCAACTTATCCCTGATACAACGATGGTCAATCTAACATATTTATTTAAATAACATCAATGTCTCGACACAATGGTAGTTGTATTATATATAGGAACTGCAATATATGCAACTCAACCTGTTGGTCAATAATGAATAGAAATTATTTCATTTTCATTCTTTTTGTCATTTCAAGTTAAAATCACTAAATAACATGACAATGACAGTGTTTCTGATAAACGCATGTTAAAAACTCGTATATTAAAAGTGTTGTTTACGATGCACGTTTCTGGATTAACCCTCATCATTTTGAAATCAAAATTTGTGAGCAATTGTATGAGACAGGCTAAAACAAGGTACAAAAAGTCCATGGAAAGTCACCGAGTTAACACCTTACTTTCAATAACTTTCAAAAATTTTGGATTCACTTAACATTTCAACACACGTATCTAAAAGTCTAAACGATGTACATTCTTCGGTTCTTTAACTGCATGCAGCTTTCATTTTCTTGATTTAAGGATATCGAAGTGACTATATTCGTCTTTCAGGATAACAGAAACAATTATTTTCGAGAAACGAGTAAACAATCTGGATAAGTATATAAATAAACATTCGAGATAAGTTTAGCAAGAGTAAAGTTGTCTAGTTACGATACTTTTCGGGATAAGAGTATATAACACATCCTTCATGTTCATACTAGTAAGTAAAAGAGCCTTTGTTTCTTAATTTTCAAATGAAAATATTGACTAAATCTTGAAGCAAATTACAAAAATTAGACTTCCTGTACTAATAAACTTTATCATCATTTTTTTACAGCATACATAACTAAATTTCACTACAAAACATATTGCACTAAAGGGCCAATTAACTGTACAAATTTCTTTACTACACTTACCATAGTACATTAATTGCATTATATCTTCTCTTACTTGATCAAAATTGGTCAGAACTGAAAGTAACAAAATAAAAATTATCCTAAAATGCTTTTAGTGATTAAGCCAACTTGAAAGTCCCTGTAGCCAGATTCCTAAGAAGGTTTCAGTCAAAAAGGGGTCAAATTATTCTCGTCGAAGTGTATGCAATGAAACTATTCATCTTAATTATGGGGTAAATTCAAAGACATGTATTATTAATTGCTTGCAAAGTTTCATGCTTCATTTTTTTTTTATAAAATTCATCGTTACTGAACAAATTCACATCATTTCAGTTCATGCATTTATGGATAATGTCGCAGGATCAATTAACGCAGGGCACAAATCATAGAAGCGTTTGTGTCACCCTTCTGCTGTGATCACACGACCAGGCATCTCCTGTACATGGAATGAATCAAGCGGTTGACAAAATGCAAAGGAATCCTAGCCCATACCTGCATAAGAGATGTCGGCTTGGGTGGACATCATTCAGTTGTCTTTGAATTTTCAATAGGGTTTTAGTCAGGAATAAGTGACGGCCAAGGCATTAATCTTGTGTTGTGCTGCTGTATGAAGTATTTTGTATCTCCTGCTGAACGCCCACGTGCATTGTCATGCTGGAAAGTGTGGTATTGATGTCGGGCAAAATGGGGTACCACGTGAGGTCGTAGGACTTGATAGATGTACCGCGCTGTGGTGATACCATTTTCTATACACGGTACCATATATTGGAATACCCCAGCTTCTGGTTCAAGCTGATTCCGCCACACACCATAATTTTACGGACCTCCCCATGCATCACTTTCCATCATGCAGTTATCAGAATATTTACTGATAGGTCGCTAGTGAACCCGATTTTCTGGCGAGCATAATGATTACAGAAACCGGTTCTGCAGATGCTGTCGTCAGATGTTGTGATCTTGAAGTTGTATTTTTACTCTGTGGCGATCACTACGTGGATTGTCATTTATACTGTTTGCTTTTGTAGACGTTGGAGTTGAATGCATTTCCAACGACTGGAGGCTATTTTCCAGCATTCAGATGTCATAAAATTTAAAGGTAATTTACCGAAGCCCGTCTGTCTGTCCGTTTGAAACTCCTCTTTCATTTTTAAATTGGGTATTTTAATTCTATACAACACTGTCATATAAAGTATGTAGAAGCACAATAAATTTTAAGAAGTTTTATTTTTTTTTTTAAATTTGGGGTCCACTGGTTTTGAACATCGAAAAAGGTGAATTTAAGCTTGTGATCAAAACTCCCCTCTTTCATTTTCCATCTAAATTAGATGTGCAAGAAGGGTTTAGAATTTTAATTTTCGAAGTGGAGAATCGGTACTTCCACATCACAGATACATAAACGTTTTTAACGATATTGTCATCCAACTTGCTACTTCTTCCGGCTTTCACAAATGAGCCCAAGTATAGTGTCATATTCAAAAACTGCTTTGGCACCTGATCCCAATATAAGATTTTATGACAATTAGCATTGTTCTACCTCAATTTCATTATCTTATACTCAATGACTTGTAATGACTTCCGAATGCTCTTGCCAAGTTATAAGAATTCTTCATTCAGGTAATGCACATTTCTGTATTGTTTGTAGTTTGTTTAATTATTACCTGTATGGTTGTGGGACATATTGGATATTACTGCTGTTGTTTTTTCATCATCTGAGTAGAAACTGCAATGCATAAATATATCTAACTAAATGTAAAATATATTATAATATAAAGGGCTTTGCTAAACGCAGCGTGATACGACCGCAACATGCTTTTTTGCACTTTTAAACCCCTGTATCAGATGAAATGTAAAAGATAGTAAAATTGTTGACAAACTAATGAAAGTACTCATCAAGATGAATTAAAATAAAAAACCTCAAATGAAATTGAATGAAAACTAGAGGCTCTCAAGAGCCTGTATCGCTCACCTGGATTTAACTTTTCATCTTGAGCAGACCTAAAAATTTAAATGTTGCAGTCAATTTGGCTTGTTTTTCTATGATTCTATGTTAAACTAATTTCAGCTGTGGCAGTCATCTTGGTTTAGTCCAGGTCAACGGATACATTCTAAAAGAGAACCATCTAAGGACCATTTCTGCTAAGTCTTGTTCTAACTGGCTAAGCGTTTTCAGACAAGAAGATTTTTAAATGAATTTTCCAATAGGGTCCAATATTTAACAATTTTCGGTGTGGCAGCCATCTTGGTTGACAATCCGGGTCATCAGACACACCTCTGTAAGAGGACCATCTAAGGACCATTGCTGCTAAGTCTGGTTCCAATTGGTCAAGTGGTTTAAGACAAGAAGATTTTCAATGAATTTTCCCATAGGGCCCTATGTTAAACTAAGTTCGGCTGTGGCGGCCATCTTGGTTAAAAGTCCGGGTCTTTGGACATATTTCTGAAAGAGGACCTCCTAAGAACTATTACTGCCAACTTTGGTTCCAACTGGACTTGTAGTTTCATATAAGAAGATTTTTGAAAGTCACCCCCCTTTTTTCTATTTTTAGTTACAGCAGCTATCTTGGTTGGAAGTCGGGGATGCCAGACATAATTTTGGAAGGGGGCCACCCAAGGACCATTCCACCAAAGTTTGGTCTCAATTGGTCCAGTGGTTTGAGAGGAAAAGATCTTTAAAGGAACGTTTATGCTGGATGCCGTCTTTAAAGGGGAAAAACTCCTATAAGGGGTCAATCAATGATTTTGGTCATGTTGACTTATTTGTAGATCTTACTTTGTTGAGCATTTTTGCTGTTTACAATTTGTCTTTATCTATAATAATATTCAAGATAATAACCTAAAACTGCAAAATTTCCTAAAAATTAACAATTCAGGGGTAATAACCCAACACAGAGTTGACCGATTCGTCTGAAAATTTCATGACAGGTAGATCTTGACCTGATGAACATTTTTACCCCGTCAGTTTTGCCCTAATTGCTTTAGTTTTTGAGATATAAGACAAAAACTGCAGTTTACCCCTATGTTCTATTTTTAGCCATGTCGGCCATGTTGGTTGGCAGGCGGGGTCACTAGATACCCTAATGATGCTTGTGGCCAAGTTTGGTTCAATTTGGCCCAGTAGTTTCAGAGGAGAAGATTTTTGTAAAAGTTAATGGACAAGGGACGACGACGGACCGACGCCAAGTGATGAGAAAAGCTCACTTGACCCTTCGGGTCAGGTGAGCTAAAAAATGTATGTTTCATCCAAATTGCTAACTTTGACCCCTTGTATCTCAGAAAAAATAAAAGATAGAAAAATACTAGTGAAAGCATTCACGAAGGTGAATTAAAAGAAAAAATCCTTATTAAAATTGGATGAAAAATTTAAAAAAAATTACAAATCAAGGCACATTGTCTTTCTGACCCTTTTAACCCTTTATGAATCGTAATAGATAGACATACTCCTGCAAACACTCATCAAGATGAATTAAAAGGAAAAATCCCAATTAAAATTGGATGAGAAATAAAATTTAAGCGCCCTGCAAAATGGCTAATTTTGGCCCATTTAAAAGTAGCACAGAAATGCTTGGGTAACTTTTTTGTATTTCTTATGAAGAACTATTCAAAATAAAAATCATAATCAGATAAGAAATAAAAAACCCTAAATCATGCAATTTTCCATAAACATTCTGCTAAGATAAACGAATGTAAAAGGAGTACAAATTCAAACCTATTTAGCTAAAAATGGATAGATGGAAAAAAAATTTCAAATGGTCCTTATTCCTTCATCTCCATCTTCAATGTGTCCATAAACATTCTGATAAGTTTTCAAGATCTGAGTTATAAGGTGTAGGAGGAGTTGATTTAACCAAACAGCTAACATCCATAAAAAATTTCAGTTGAAAATTACCAAGTCTCAAAACACGAGAAACTGGAAAAAATCTTATTATAAGTAAAGTCAGGAAATACCAAAGGGATATTCGAAGGAAGGGAAAATCGAAACAACTGACAGAACTCTGGAGAACAACGAAGACAAGACCAAAAACAATAAATGCGCTACAATAAAAAAAACTAAAAACATATGAACATGGACCCCACCAAAAAACCGGGGGTAGACTCAGGTGCTCCGGAAGAGTAAGCAGTCTTATAGATATTCCCTATGGCCATCTTCAATATATCCATAATTATTTTGCAAAGTTTCACTGGTGTCGGAGAAGCTGATTAATACACAAAACAGGTATCGTTCATACAGAATATTTACTACAAATGACCGAGTTCCACGATATGGAAAATCCTGAACAAAAATCTCGAAATGGCACCTTACAATGTATGGTTGAACCTCGATTTAGTTAAAAGGTGTAGAAGTTGGTTACACAAAATATATACATTCAAAATAAGAATGTTCTTAGTTCTTATCCATTTTCAACAAGCAAAAATGTTCTGCAAAGTTTCAAAATACATTGTATGATTTAAATGCTGTATGAGGAACTGATTACATAACCCCCCTCCTTGTCCGACACTCAGTATACTATAAAAAACGTAGTGTGTGGAAATGACCACAAGTCTGTGAACACCAGTTGTGAAAAATAAGTGAAACTGCGCACGACTCCATCCATACAAACTGATTGTGGCAAGCTAAAAATGACAATGAGACAATGAAATGGCCGAAGAACACCGACGTTACAAACTTAATTTTCTTACCTGGAATGTGTTTGTACGGTAATATTGTATTTCGGTGACGATACAAGTTCAGGACCTGCAAGATATAATTTTTTATATTTTTATAGATTTTTTAAAAATAGCTAGAGGTTCCGCTGACATGAGGAAAGCAGCAGGAAGTACTGCAACAACAATGTAGCTCTAGTTCAACGTCTCTTGTCTCATACATTTTTTTTACTATATTTGCCAAGAGAATATATAGTAATTTTTTTTCTGAGACAAGACCCTGTGGTCTAGATCTACAAAGATGTTTCTTTTTCACGTAATGAAGAGCCCGGTAATTGAGCAACAAAGGTGACTCACATGCAAGTGTGTTAGCGGGTTCAGACTGATTTACAACTAAACATGTTACGAATCTATCTGTATGTATTGTATTTCAGATACATTTTTAAAATTTGATATAACATTTAATGGATGGAAGGTGGGATTGACTACAGATACAATTGGTTTACTTTGACATAGTTTAGATTTTTGATATTAGGATGCACTTCCCTACATTTTAGTTTAATGTAAAATTTCATTGAAATCTGTAATTTAACCAATATTATAGGTACCTCCTACTTTAACCCAAACCCCTTAAATGTTGGATAATAATAGTAATAAAATCACTGTTCATTTGACAGCACTTATGTCGCATATATGTAAGGATCTGATTTCAGAAATTAATCTGACACGCCTCTTATTTACTATTACACTCAAAATATGTCTCCTCGCTTGGAAAATACAAATGTATAAAAATTGCACGCGATTAAACTAGTTTCTTGCACCTCTTGCCGGATAAAAACAGGAGTGCTATGAATTCGCAAAATGATACGGTTTGATACCCCCACTCAAAAATTGTCTCCCCTTCAGACTGGAATTTTTTTAGTTCATGCACATTTTAATATTCTGTAATATGAAATGTATTTTTAGTTAAGTATCCGATTATTATATTTGTGATTAAAATTTGGTAAAATTTGTTTCTGCATTTAATTTGAAAGAAGAGCATTAATATTTACCTATAATGAAAGAAGCTGCAAAACCAATAAACTGAGCAGCGCTTGCGACTGCTGTTGCTGTCGACCTCTGGTTTGGTGGAAACCAAATTGATGATATTAGTGCAGGTCCTGCACAAAACGCAGTTCCAGCAATTCCATTTAAGACCGCCCCTATATTCATAAACCTATAAAGGATTATGCAATAATACTAGTATCTAAATAATATTAATAGTGTTACGAAACCAAATTTACAAGAGCAACTGCATCGTATACTAGACAAAATAAATACAAACTTCCAATAATAAAATCCCAATTATGTAATGAGCTAAGTTGGTCCTGAAAACCTGCAAAATGGGAGGTATTGCCAAATTTAATCTCGAAATCGGACTTCGGTTGACGACTCATAAACACTTATAAAGCGATTTTATTGTGATACTGAGAGTAAATTTTCATTTTTATTCAATTAAGCAGAACGAATTAGATTGTAATAAATGACCTTTAAGCTTTGGAAATGTGCATACTTCTTAACCTTAGAAAGCAAAACAATTCGCTTTGGAGAAATATTACCAGTAAAATGTGCTCCAGGGCAAACTGAAATTCTGTATGTATTTTTTTCCCAAAGCAAAGAATATCCAGGTTTACAAAGGGATTATTTTGCTGGATCGTAAATGTATATACTAATAACATTGCTGAAACGTTTACCTAGTGGAATTCTGAATATTATTTACATTTTAATAAGGTAACATAAATGAGATAAATCAATCTAGCTGCTTGCCCTTGTTTACTCTTATGACTGAAATATTTAAAAACAAATATACTTGAATTTTATAGATAAACAGTAAAACACAGGAAGCATGTTCAGATCTTTTTGTAGTTACATACATACACACACACAAACACACACACATATATATATATATATAAGTTCCATTTGAATGATGAATTAACCGATCACATCAATTTAGACAAACTTTTAGTTTTTTAATAGCATCTCTTCAATATTTGACTATATTTTACCATGTGTTTACATTCAGTTTTCTAAGTATGAATATTGTACCGTTTAATTGTAATTTTCTCGGGATGTCATGCTAAAGTTTCTTTTTTTCAAAAGGGATAAAGGCCACACCGATTTGATTTTTAGTTCTTTGGATTTTTATAGCAAAAATAGGTCCGAGCGAGAGAAGTTTTAATTAGGTCTTTCCACCTTTCCGTAGAAAGACCTATTGGTTTTCTTCTGATTATTTTTTTTTCTTCCGCCTAATTTTTTTCTTGCGGTGTATTTTTGTTTCAAAAGATGTCGCTTAGTTTTTTGGTATATGATATCATACAGTCTATACGCTTTTGAAACTGACCCTGTTTAACCGAACACTTTTCTTTGTAAGAGTTATCTCCCCAAACACTGTTTTTCTTGTTATGAGATCTCCTCCGCAACCGTAAAAGAAAGCGAAAAATTTATTTTTCCAAATTGCTCCTTATATCCTCAGAATGTTATGTTTTATTTAGACCGAAGCTTTACGAAGAATCCATATGAGAGTTATTTTCCCTTTTGTATTTGATATATGTGAAATGTATTTGTAACTGAAAACCATAAGTGATAGAGGCCTAGGGTCTTTTGATTTGAGGTCCTTGGTCCATAGAAATGAAAATGAGGTCAAGGTCAAAGGTCAAGATCAAGTTCTAAATTTTGACTTTTGCTTGTTATCGCTTCTCCTCTGAAACGGTAAAAGATAGCTGATAAAATGTAATGGAGAAAATGTTAAGGACGTTGAGACATAGCTTTGTTACATTTGCATAAAAGTTGTATGACGTCATTTTATAGGCGTAATTGCCCCCAGAACGTTTAAATTTTCGGTTTTTCGTTTATTTCTCAACAATGGTACATGATAAAGGCATGGGATCATTTGTTCTGACATCAAGGATTGATAACCTTCAAATTGGCATCAAGGTCAAAGGTCAAAGTCAAGTTCTAAATTTTGACTTTTGCTTGTTATCGCTTCTCTGAAACGGTAAAAGATAGCTGATAAAATGTAATGGAGAAAATGTTTAGGACGTTGAGACCTAGCTTTGTTATATTTGCATAAAAGTTGTATGACGGAAGGATTGATAACCTTCAAATTGGTATCAAGGTCAAAGGTCAAGGTCAAGTTCTATTATTTGACATTTGCTTGTTATCACTACTCCTCTGAAATGATTGTGGATAGCCAAGGAAATGTAATGGTGGAAATGTTTAGGACATTGATGCGCAACTTTGTTACATTTGAGTTAAAGTTGTATGACGTCATCTTTTGGGATTAATTGCGCCTAGAACGTTAAAACTTGACGATGGTACATAATAATGGCATGGGGTCTTCTGCAATGACCTCAGCGACCAATGACCTTGAAAAAGGTCACAAGATCAAAGGTCAAGGTCATGACCTTTATTACGTATTTTGCATTTTTTCATACTTTATAAGGTTTTTTTCAGATTTTTAAAGCAATTAAAGTTATTGAAAGCGTGAAATTCAGGCACTACTTTTGATGACGTTATTTCTGGCAACGTTATTATTTCTGTAGACGTTTTAAGACGTTTTGAATATATTGGAATGTTAATTAACGTGACAATGTTACAAACGTCTAGAATAGTCAATTTATAAGGTCACATTAATGACGTTTTTGAAGTTTATAGTGCAAAACAGTAAAATTCATCACAAACATTTAGTTAACCAGAAATAAACATTTTTCTTAGTTATTCAAACTAACAGTCCATATATTTTTTAACAATTGTGAAATTACCTATCATATCAAACCAGAAGTGATATTTGTAATACGGGAAGTAGCATAATGCCTCCCTTATTTCAATCAAAAGTACATAGAACCATATATCTTTGCAATCGCTGAAAGCTTAGCTATGCGCTAAAACCAACAATTACATTTTAAACCTCATTTTTGTTATCAACAAATCTGCAATTGAGGTGGAAAGACCTTCAATTGTTCTCTGAACAATTGGTTTTTAATTTTTTCTTTTTTTCTTTTCTTTTAGGACTAGTTTTTTTTCAGGCGAGGTTTAAAAATACGTGCAGCGCAATTTTCAAAACGAAAATATTTCAAAAGAAGGGAAAAAAAATCCCAATTGTTTTAACCAAATTTTAGGAGCGGGCGAATACTTTTTTATTTTCTTGAAAAATGAAGAATTTGGGGCGCATTTTCATCATTTTTTTACAAATTGAAGCCGCAAAAAAATTTTTTTTTCTTTAACTTTAGAAGTCTGAAAATCCAATTTAAAGAACGAAAAATCAATTTGATGTGGCCTAAAATAAAATAATAACTTACCAAGTAGCATATTTCGGAACACTAGTTATACATCTTATTCCTGATCCAGCAAATACAAGTCCATCACAAACCAACACGGAGATTCTAAGGCCTGAAAATATAAATCAGATATAAAGTTATCTTAACATACATGAAACAGGCAACTTTTATTGGTTCTAATAATAAAAGCCTTGAATACTCGCTTATTCGATAAGATTTTAAGGAAGGATTTTATGCATGAAATTAAAACATACACAACTTTTAGCAGCAGACTAGAGACTGTGTCTACAAAGACACGGATGCACCCCCCCCCCAAACATAGAATTTCCATCTACTATTTACGATAGGAAATCATTTTGAGAAATATTTTATATATGTGAAAGTTTCACATTATGTCCTGCTTAAATTAATTGGTATCACATCAAATATAGTGAATGAACACTGGTTACGGATTATTAAATTCAATAAAGTGACTGGTTGCCGCTGCAGATGACGTAAGCTGAACAAGTCTATATTTCTCGTCCTGAATATGCATGCAATAAAGGAAATAAATCACAGGCCTCAAATACTGATATTTATAGAATGGTTTACCTAGTTTAAAAAAAGGTAGAGACCCAATAACCTTGACATCTTAAGGTATCCGGACCATAAATGACCACGTGATTATTCAAAATTTCCCGGATGTTCCATACAACGCAATTGAAATGACCTCGGTAATTATCGGCAAACTTCGGAAATGCCAATGTAACTAACTTATTTTTACACACTCTGCATATAAGCAACAAAGTGTGTTTCAACTTCAGAAAAACTAGACATTGAACCCGCGCGAGCGCGAGAAAATAAGCTTTTTTTGTGGTGGCCATATTGACTATAAAAATTTGTTGGATGATCTGGCAGGCTTCCATAAACTTTCCTGTCAAGTAGGTGGTATCAACTGATAGTTTCATGTCTATATGTGCTGCATGTAGTATTCTTAGAAATGAATTTTAATGCAGACTTTAACCAAAGTCAATGAAGCGTGAAATGTAGGTCATCGTGACCCAATTGTCATGGCTGTTCGTTACTACCGATGATGTATCCACTGATGCAGTAGACTGTATGCCACGTAGAATTGGACCTTAAGGTGCCATCAAAGTCAAAATCTATGACGAAAACACAACCACATAAATTGTCAATATTTTTATTGTTATAATTAATTCTGAACTGGAACTTGATGAAAAGCTTTCATTAAATACACATTTCATAATGCATTACCTTTTTCCTTCAGAATAAATATGAAAATGAAATTGTAGATGTAAACATTTCCTTAGTGACGAATGAATTTTTCAAAAGATGCCGTGAGTTAGTTAGAGCATATTTTTGGAAAATAATTGTTCCAATTGTTCCATTGTCATCATGGGCAGGGCAAGCGAGGCTTAATTTCACAAATATATCCAATAATCAGAAGGTGAAAGCATTTTTAGTGTGTGGCTGCTTGTGTTGTCCACGTTTATATTTATCAAAGATGTCCGAGATAAATTTCGTCATTAATGATAAAGATGACCATTTGTTAAAAATATTTTTATCTAGGGCTTACAGTAGAGATATATTTAGACAGGTCACATGACAAATAATTTAAAAATAGATAATGGTTGGTTTTATCACTTTGTGCAAGGTAAACATCCAAGCAATCCAAAAAACAACTAAGTTAGAACTTCCTCTGAACTTTACCTTACTTCTTCATTGTCTTCAAAGTTCATTACCTTTACAGTTAGGAGAAATTGCGTTATTGTAGAAAAACAATCCTGAATACATAAAGCGGAAACATCCCACTCGAAGGAGAATGTTTTTAATTTTTTTTTTTATTCTTCTTCCTTAATTTCAAACAGAAATACATTAAAAATATGTGCATACTTGTTTATTTAAATCAATGTGCTAAAATGATGCCTTCGAGAACCTTCTAAGGGATACGTTGGGAGAATTCATATCGGAAAAGTGCATACAAATTCCATTTGCACATAAACAAAACTGTAGTTTAAATTTATAAATGCAAATTGTCAAATCCGATAATAACCTTTATAATTTGAACTATACATCGTTTATTTTGAACCACGCGTTTTGCCGCCTATTCGGCTAATTCGTAAATTTAGTATTATAGATATATATATACAAAATTCCAGCTTTAAATTGTTTGTTTCAGCCATTCACGGACAAAAAGAGATACAATTTTCGATCATGATCTATTATGGTCCGGATACCTTAAAGAGATTGATAGATAAGTGGTCCGTCTCAATTCTTCATATATTTATTGAAAAAATATTTTGTCAAACATTACAGTTTAACGACCCCATGTTCACGTGGAATAACGATTTGCATAACATGCATCACATTCCGAAGCGATTTGGAATATAAGGAGTGTTAAAAATCTGGTAGATTCAATCTACATCTTAACCTGTGACAGGCCTTTCCCTATTACATGTACAAATGTATCACTAAATCGACTTATATCTAGAACATTATAGCCATTATTAGGAGGTTTTATTCTTTGCAGCTGCATCAGTTTAAAAAAAAAATCCAAAATTATTATAGAAATCGTGTAAGCGGAAATGATTTCATCTTGATATTAATTAACAGTTTATCGGTCATTTTTTAAAAATGAACAAGGAAGATAGAGGTTAAAATGTTAATAAGTAGGATCACTGATAGGGGGAATTCTATGTATAAATGACATTCAAACTCCAATGGAAATGTTACATGTGACTAAACAGAGTATACATGGTAAGCATTTATATTGTCGAAACGCCACGGTGTATATACAATGCCTCACTTACTCAAAACACATATTAGACAATGTATATTTTTGCCACGGAGCGAATGCATCTCCTGATCGAGTATGAGATCAGTTGCTAGTATGAAATTATTCTCAAAATTTTACTGTTATCAAAAAGTATTTAATTTTTTTGGGGGGATACTAAGGAGTATCTCTTTCCTGCATAAATTTGTCCTTAGATATTATTACCGTCTCCTAGGAGACGGTATTAAGAGTTGAATGGTGGACAGTCTGCATAATGCATGTTGTCTTCTACCTGATTGGAAGATAATACCGACTCAAAGATGAATCAAGTGCGTTGATTGGTTTAGAAAATTGAAACCTAGTAAATGTATTCTAATCCTTTGGACTCTTTATTTTAGTACTTTCTGCAGTTCCACAAAACTTGACTCAATTAACACGATTTCATTATTTCTAGACAAATAAAATATTCATTCATTTGGAATAAGAATAACTAAAGATCTGATTGGCTAACCCAACGAGGGGAAGACCACTGATTTGTCTTCCATATGAAAGAGCTGAAAACTTGATTTAACTCAGTACATTTATACTAGTCTTTGTACTTTTTATTAATAGCCTTATTGTATTTAAATGTATGATTG
The DNA here is from genome assembly GCA_028015205.1 of Mytilisepta virgata. Lineage (NCBI taxonomy): Eukaryota > Metazoa > Mollusca > Bivalvia > Mytilida > Mytilidae > Mytilisepta > Mytilisepta virgata. The sequence goes on from CM051519.1 coordinate 75,552,369, forward strand.
TTAAATTTACAAATTTTACCACAATCATACATTTCACAACATAAATATTGTCATAGATATCGTCAAATGTCACCCCTACGTTTCGGAAGTTAACTTAAAGATAAAAGCTATTACATACATCTGTATGGCAATTAAAAAAATCCAGTATAAAAAATTAAAATCTTTGAATATCCTTTAGTAAAAAAGGCATCCCAAAAGAAGCCATCAAAACACATCAAAAAACAAATATGTCATGTATGTAGTAATATATCTATTGAAAGGTATAATAAGTGAAAGTTTAATGTCATGACATTACGAACATTTAATAAGACATAAAAAATAATACTCTTTAATCATAAAAAGCTAAGAGACCGATAGCTTTTTAGAAAAGCTATTACTTGTTTGGTTCAAGTATTTCCGGTCATTTTAGCATTTAAATCTGCTCTTTAAATGTGTTGATGTAATGGTTATACTATAATAGTATTTATATGACTTTGATACCAGATATTAATTACATATCATTCACACTGAGAGTAACTTTTTTGAATCTACGATCGAAATGTTCCATTTTTGTTTAGTTTATTATATTTTTTTTTATTCTTTTTTAGTTATACATATATCCTCGTCATGTTCCATTTTTTTGACTTGTTAAGTTGTTTTTTCTTTCGATTTTGAATTTACGGACTTTTCCCAATGTTTTGCCGATATTTAACTGGACCAGCGTAACATACTGCAAGCTGAATGTTTTTCCTTTCAATCATCTTTTTTTGGTTTCGATCCATTGCTTTCAACGAAGCAGTTGTATTCACACCCGATTCAATGTAAAACTAGAGAATCACTTGATTGATTCAAGCTGACACTTTTAGGAAAGAGGAAGATCAAGATCAAGATCACATATGTGAATGTTGCACTATTCAGATTTCTTCTCTACAGAAATTATATGATAATATAAAATCTGTTAAAGAGTAACAATTATAGTCATTTGAAGAATTCGAAAAAAGTATGAGGCGACTAAAAAGTGTTAAAATCTCCGGGTATGAATGCAAACCGGCAGCTACATTGCGAGTATAGATCAGTATAAATGGGACTTCTTCGTAGCTCCTCAGAGATAAAGGTTTGTCACTGGAGCAACATATATATACTTGTAGCTATACACTCTCTAGATTTAACTGTTACATTCAACGGCAGTGTGGTTTAGCGGACAGCTCAAAATTACAAGTTACTACTATTATAAGAGTCTTCAAAGAGTATTGATATTTATAATATAAATGTCACGAACACAAATAAATGGTTATATCTTGAATAAATTCTTTAATATCATTCTACAAAAATACGAAATTGTTTTTTTTTCATTGAAAGACGTAAGTGACGTGGCTCTGAAAAGTGATGTTTTATATCATGTGTATGATCGGAATAAAAGTCAAAATCTTTTTTAGCACGTGCTTTCATGGCAACGTTTATGACATTTAAATGTAGCGGAGTATTATTTCGAGATAGGACGGAGAATATTTTTAAAATTGCAGTTACTTGTCAAACTGAGCTAGAATTGGATGTATCATTTCGTAGTTTTATTGGGTTGTAAAAGTCTTGACTGGGTGCACATTTGCATGAAGCTCTCCTGCCTTTCATAGTAAATAATTATGCTTTGGCCGAGCCTTTAATTTTTCACCCCAATAAAAGTACAAAAATGAGGCATTCAATTCTTACATATAAGCAAAAAAATGCACAGAAACGTTTTTTATTACCAATTATGGACCCTTCTGACTTAGAATCTTTTATAGGGAACCTTGACACATACCCAAATATTGGGCATTTATATGCAATTGAACTGTGTTGTCCTTGTACTTAAGTAGAATGTGAAAGAGAATTTTCAAAATACAATCTCGTCAAAACTAATCACAGAAATCTGTTAACAGTATCACAGTCATGTTAATGAATTGTCTTTAATTTCAATTGAGGGGCCACCAATGTCTCAATTTAATTTTGAAGTAGCTTTTAAAAATTGGGTAACAAAGAATGAAAGAAGGGCCTGCCATGCTTTGTTTTTAAATGAATGAAAAGCAAATGATTAATCTGATTCCAAGCGTAAAACAAATACTTGTGCAGAAAATGAAAATGACTTTGATACTGAATTAATTGAAAAGAGAATTGCTGCACTTCAAACCATGATGAACACTTTATTCAAGCTTGTTCAAGCAAAAAAGGTATGTAGGTTCCAAAATGCCTGTGTTCATATCCAGTTTTTATCAGCATTAGAGTGGTCTGTAGGGAGATCTGTAATTTTCTTGTGCCAACTATGCAGATGTTTCTAGTCATTAACATGCTTTACCAAACATTACATTTTAAACCTTGAGTGATAATGATGGTGTAATGCTGTAAATGTATTTTCCTAAGGCTATTTGTTTTATTAAAACTCTTTATTTATTAGAAATATTAAATTTTCATCAGCATTCATGACTGTATCAGTAGTATATAAAGTGACTGTGTTGTGAGTAGATCTGACTCCAGGGATCTGAATGCAATATTTTTGTGCCAAATATAGATTCTTCTGAGAATTTTAGTTCTACATGTTGCAATACTTATGAATCTGTTTCATTGTTTATTGGTTTATTTGAAATAAAAGTTCCTGATTAAAATTGGAATATGTGTTTTACTTTATATGTTGTTTCTACTGAAACTTAAATGTGGCTAACTAGAAATCTCAGTAATTAGCCACTTTGGCTAATGGGAATTTTTACCTACTGCTAACATTGTTAAATTATTGTCTATTGTGTTATTTTATTGTTTGTGTTTGTTGTCTATATGCCTTCAACCCCTCGGGGTATAAATGTGCATTTGATAATATCCTTAATTTTAATTAATTTAACTTATTTATTTATAGTAGATTGGGAAATAAGTTATACCAATTTATACTTATCCCTCTCCACTACCAAAAATATATATAGTAAATACACAAATACCTTTTTCGTCCATTAAGTAGCAAGCAAAAAACATTGTAAATATGAAGGCAACATTTGCCACCATAGGAAACATTCCAATCTGCCCATCACTCCATCCAAATACTCCTTTAGCTGACTGTGCTATCGGTCCCCATGTATTCCAGACTATGTTCTGTACGACGCCACTTAGGGAAAATGTCGCCAGTAGCCACCATCGACGTTTATAAATCACATCCTTGGTTTTCTTGGATGGGGGAATGAGAGGTTGTATTTCTTCCATAATTCTTCACATTGCCTTGTAATACAAGTACTCTTATGTTTCCACAGGAACGGTGCAAACTTCCATTTAATCCATAATGACTGGTAGTCACAAGATTTATTTACACAAGAAGATAAACTGGTATCGGTTTTTATTATTCTTTTTGTACCAGTCCAATCAAAATGAAAGTAAAACTAAATTACTGATACTATCCGGTTCGGTTAATTTAATCCGGTTGAGCATACAACAATAACAAAGAAACTATAAAACTTGTGATATAATCACAAAAATAAAAGATAGAAATGAGCAGGGGCGTTTCCAGGATATTTGAAAAGGGGGGCGTATGATAAAAATTTTTGGACCTTTTTTTTGCTAAAAAACATAAATTAATTGTGAAATGCACTAATGTAACGGTTCCTGACTTGGTTTAAAAAGAAATCAAAGTATGTGTTTAATTAATGAATATGATAAATTGCCATATTCAATACAATATAAGCAGATGACGATAGTTGTTTTTTTTTAAGGGGGGGGGGGGGGCGGGGCGTACGCCTATTACACCCTCACCTGGACCCGCCCCTGATGATGAGTGTCAAAATGCTAAAAAAGTAAATAGTAAAAATACATTGATATTATAAAATATGAAAATTGTAAACTACGCCCAATATTTCGACCAAAAGCCTTTGCAGGGTTTAGTTGAATAAAATAAAATATGTTATATTTTTGTCATATTTTAATTTAATAAATATGTGTCATAATTTACCTTTAACCTTTATATTTAAACTTGAAACTATTGATTTCTTTAGATTTGCAAAGACAGTGTCACCACCAAAACTCATAAGTAATCAATAATATAAAAAATATAAATTAAATTTTTTTTAAATCCTATTACAATATTGTATGTAAGTCCTTCGGGTATCGTAAAATTCACAGCCCAAAGTGATATCTATATTTGAATTGCTTTGATACATTGTACATTAAATGTACTTTTATGTAATAATTTACAGATTTTCAGAGTAACCTGTAAAAAACTAGTCACATGTAAATGGGATGAAAGTTGAGAATTTGAATACTGAAAGTTCCGTTTCAATAAAAAGAGGCAAAAAACAGTTACACCAACGTCTTTATTTTGGAGATGCAAATATTAAGATATGTGTAGACGATATTTTATTCCTCTACTGCCAACAGAAAAACGGGAATGACAGACCAATGCCGGGGATCCAAGCCGCGGCCTTCCACACTCGAGGCGAGCACTCTACCACGAGACCACGGCGGTCTGTAATATAATGAACTCGATCTCTTGGAACGGAACATACGTAAAATAATGAGTAAAACTGTAATAACTGTAAATATCTATAATATATACATGAATTATTGGCAAAGTATTTACAAAATATTTAAATTTTAGTTATTTATTTGTTTTTGAAATGTATTAACCACCAAAGGACTTATCTTACAAACTTCTTCAGATATTTTTAAGTGATTTAATTTCTATGGGGTCATTTTAAAGTTAATGTTTTTGAAAGGTATTTAAATTAACTAGATAATTTGACTTGTTCATATTTTGCAATGCTTGTAAATAATCATCCTCCCAAGTCAGGGTTTTGTATCCACGTTCGTTCCTATACAAACCCCTGACATCACACATTCACATTTTGCGGATCGAACATATCGCCGCCTAGTGTGTGACCTAGAACATTTTTTGACCTTGAAGTAGCCAATGGAAATCGTTCACTTCCGACCCTTTCTGTAGTTTTCGAAAAAGAGTAGGCTGATGGCCGCTGCAGAAGGCTAAATTATCCGACCCTACCCAACCATCTTCCTTTTACAGTGGCAGTCAAAATTGGTTCCCCTGTTTGTCCCGCCCTATACCTAGTTGAATTGTTTTATCAATTGAACTGGTTCTCGTCCTGAAGGAACATGAAATATTTGCCACTGCACGTTAAGCAGCAATCAATCTTGTCTGAGTTAGCATGTAGAAAAACGCCTTAGTATTATGCCACATGTACCTCTTTATATCCGTGTTAAGGAGACTTCATGTGAAATTTTGCTCTTTAGCTTGAGACATTTTAATATTCTATAATCATATTTAATTTTAGGGAAAAATTTTTATTTTCTGATAAAATCAAGTGGGAGTTACTTCTAATTTCATACAAAATTTTTAAATTAATGCGTCGATTTCCTCCGTAAATTTTATTGACGAATATAAACGATTTTCTTTATCGCTATATCGGATTTATCGCAAAATTCAGCATTATTAGAAAGTTGAGATCTTAGCTGGAGCTGCAATGTTCATTATCTGTAAAGGTAAAAATCGTTTAGAAGTTTCAAGGGGATTGGTAAAAGTTACTTTTTGCTATAGCCATCACTTGGCACCCGTTGTCGTCCGTCGTTAAGTTTTCCTTTAAAAAAATATCCTTTGAAACCACTGGATTAATTAAGACCAGAGGAATCGCCCTTTAGTGACCCCTTTTCCAAATTGGGAGTCCAAACCTCCAACAAAAATAGTCGGTGTTACTAAAAATTAAAAAAATCCGAAGAAAAATAAATTTATCCGCTGAAACTAGTGGCGCATTTGGGACCAATCTTTGGTGGTGTGATCCTCTGAAAAAACAACCGCATGTTTTGTAAATATTTTGGAAGAAACAAAAGGCAAATAACCCTGCACTAGTTTACAATTTAATCTTGATCGTGACGCCGTATGCTTTTACTTCAAAAGACTATTGTATTATATTTTTAAAACTCTCTCAAAGTCAAACTGCTTTTCGTCGAAGATTGTTAAAGCAATTATTTTTGACAGTAAGAACCAACTGTGCAGTCTCAAGAGTTTCTTTTGAGTTCAAAGATATCACGATTTTCGTATTTTTTTTTATCACACCTAAGATCTCTAATTCTAGATAATATTTCAAGTGTTCTCAAATATAATTTCAATTAAAGACCTCTAACATCAGAAATACATATATTGTCTTGTAATTCATGGTCATGGTTAGGTATAACAACAGTGGATATTTCACACGTCTCCAGTGTAACAACCCACTTTAAAAAAAAATTCTTCAACTTGGGATTAGCTTGACCGCAATTTAACGCACTTTGAAATTTTTTTTCAAAGTGGGTTGTTACATTATACACTCAAACACTAGTGATAATATTTAAACCTTCGTTTAGTTACTGTTATACTACTCGGCTGGTGCATTTTTTTTTCATCTCTCTAAAATAACGTTTGACGCAGCGGGATCGATACGTACATATTATCAGGTTTTCTGCAAACGTATATCGTAAAATATCAGCCGCGAGACACAATGTGAAGCTTTTTCGGCGAGTGAGCGTAGCGAACGAGCTAAAAAGCTTCATATTGTGTCGAGCGGCTTATATTTTACAATATTTGTTTGAAGAAAACTTGATGATAAATTTATCGTATTGTTAACTAGCAATCTTAATGGAATTTCTTACTTTTCAATGACCATCTGCCTATAACCGGATGTTTCCCTGATATATTCGGGTCAACGTTGGGTCAAACATTATGACGTCGCTGATATATTCGGGTCAGCTCATATTAGGGTCGGGTCAACTCTTTACGACGTCACAGTGCCGAAATACGGGAAATTGTGAAGGCCTCAGCAGGTCGATATAGGCAGGGGGAAATACGATAAACAGGGAAACACATCTGTTTGAGATTATAGGTATGATAATAAAGTCTTGTTGCCCTGAAAGTATTCTTAAGTGTAATATACATCCCTTAAATGAAATAAATTTATATTTCTATCTAATATCTTATATAAGAATTACACTTTTGAAAGTAGAAAGTATACAAGGCACCTTTTATTAAATCTAAAACAAACTGAAAATATTCATGTTAAAAAGTTTCTGTTTTAGATGTTTATAGTCAAATTTACCCCCCAAAAATGATTCTAACCCAGTAGATGAAATCAGCACAAATATCTTCATGCCCAGCAAGTGGAAGAGATGAAAAATATCGGTAACACGTATGAAATTGCAGAGAGTGGTTTGATAAATAATAAGAGTAGACTGCATATTCAGATGTGAAGTTTTTTAGCTCACCTGGCCAAAGGCCATGTGAGCTATTGCCATCACTTGGCGTCCGTCGTCGTCGTCGTCGTTAACAATTATACAAAACTCTTCTCCTCTGAAACTACCTGACTAATTTGAACCAAACTTGGTATGAATGTTCCTTGGGGTACCCTGCATAGAACTGATGGGATTTTTGATTCGTCGAAAAACATGGCCGCTGTTACTAAAAATAGAACATAGGGGTCAAACAACAGTTTTTCGCAAATATCTCAAAAATCATGAGGTTACGGCAAATTCTGCAGGTTGAAAGTGTTCAGCATAATGAGAGCTACCTGTGTGCTGATTTTCGTGAAAATCTATCGACTGATGTTAGAGTTATTGCCCTTTTTTGACATTTTTGGCTTTTTTTTATGTTATTATTTCAAAAATCTTTTCTGAAACTACTATTCAAAATCAAATGAAACTTGGTAAGATTGTTCCTTGGGGTACCCTGCATAGAACTGATGTGGAGATTTTTGATTGGTCGCAAAACATGGCCGCTGTTACTAAAAATAGAACATAGGGGTCAAACAACAGTTTTTCGCAAATATCTCAAAAATCATTAGGTTACAGCAAATTCTGTCAGGTTGAAAGTGTTTAGCATGATGGGAGCTACCTGTGTGCTGATTTTCGTGAAAATCTGTCAACTGATGTTAGAGTTATTGCCCTTTTTTGACTTTTTTGGTTTTTTTTATGTTATTTTTTCAAAAATCTTCTCTGAAACTACTATTCAAAATCAAATGAAACTTGGTATGATTGTTCCTTAGGGTATCCTGCAAAAAGTTAATGCTTGGATTTTTGATTGGTCGAAAAACATGTCCGCCATTACTAAAAATAGAACATAGGGGTCAAAATGCTGTTTTTTGCTATTTTTTCCTGAATTTTAGAAAGAAAATGAAGATGAAAGCTACTTTCAAGGTAAACATGGTATCCCAAGTTGAATGTTGATGATGAAAGTTTGTTTTGGACGGCCATTTTTAAAATGGCTGCCATTTTCCCGCCATTTTTTACACTTGCTCAGATTTCAACAATATTTGGTTTTTAAAGTAAACATGGTATCCTTAGTGAATGGTGATGATGAGGTTTTTTGTATGGAGCATCTATGGAAGGTCCTTTAGGAAATTTGCTTAAATCTTCCCGGTCCGTGAAACAAAATGGCCGTCATGAGCATTTACACGTTCTGATTGGTCGAAATTTAAAAGTTCTTCTCTGAAACCGTAAAGCCAAATGAACTGATTTTTGGTATGGATGATCTATGGAAGGTCCTTTACAAAGTTTGCATAGCTCATCATGGTCCGTGAAACAAAATGGCCGCCATGAGCATTTACATGGTCTGATTGGTTGAAATGTAAAACAACTTCTCCTTACAAACCGTTAAGCCAAATGAACTGATTTTTTATATAGAACATCTATGGAAGGTCCTTTACAAAATTTGCATAAATCAGCCTGGTCCGTAAAACAAAATGGCTGCCATGAGCATTTACATGTTCTGATTGGTCAAAATTTTAAACTTCTCTGAAATCTTAAAGCCAAATGAACTGATTTTTGGTATGGAGCATCTATGGAAGGTCCTTTAGGAAGTTTGCATAAATCTTCCTGGTCTGTGAAACAAAATGGCCATCATGAGCATTTACATGTTCTGATTGGTCGAAATTTAAAAGTTCTTCTCCTTTGAAACCGTAAAGCCAATTGAACTGATTTTTTGTATGGAGCATCTATGGAAGGTCCTTTACAAACTTTGCATAAATCTTTCTAGTCCGTGAAACAAAATTGCCACCAGAAACCTTTATATGTTCTGATCGGTCAAAATTTAAAACTTCTCCTCTGAAACCGTTTGGCCAATGAACTTATACTTGGTATGAAGCATTTATAGATCATATACAAAGTTTCCAGAAATCAATCTAGTCTGTCAAATCAAAAGTTTGTGACTGCCAGGTGAGCGATACAGGCTCAGCCCACTTTTAGTGGCCTAACTAATTTGTTGATCATGGGGCAGTTTCAAAGTTTATAAATATTCATATACATGTTTATATATTCAGAAATGGCAAAATACGCTTTAAAAAAAAAAAAAAAAAAAAAAAAAATGAATGGAAATGAATCATACTCGTCATATGATTATCATGCTGTCAAACCTTACCAAATTTAAAAATATATACCGGGGGTCTTTTCCGAGACTAAATAATAAGCCATAGGGAAGTGACATCTTAAAGAGCATATATATAGGAGTGACGTCAACCGAAAAAAGTGATGGACTTTCCCATGTATTGTTTACGAAAGTGACGTCAGTCACGTGCCGCGGCACGAAACTGTTCTTCGCATGCGTTGGCGGAACCGGAAGTGCTCTAGGTGGTTTGCGCAACCGAAAGTAGTGATTTACATGCCATTTTTAGCTCACATGTCCTTTTGCCATCACTTGGCGTCCGTCGTCCGTCGTAAACTTTTTCAAAAATCTCGGAAACCACTCAACCAATTACAGCCATACTTAGACTGAATAATCCTTATGGTATCTAGAATAAAATTTGTGTTTTATTTTCTTGTCCGTGGAGAAACATGGCCGCCATGGCTAAAAATAGAACATAGGGGTTAAACTGTAGTTTCTGGCTTATATCTCAAAAACTAAAGCATTTAGAGGGGTAAAAATGTTCATGAAAATGATCTACCTGCTATGAAATTTTCAGACGAATCCGTCAACCCTTTGTTGGGTTATTGCCCCATAAATTGTTAATTTTTAGGAAAATTTGCAGTTTTAGGTTGCTATCTTGAATATTATTATAGATAAAGACAAAATGGAAACAGCAAAATGTTCAGCAAAGTAAGATCTACAAATAAGTCAAAAATCGTCAATTGACCCTTTATGAGAGTTTTTGCCTTTTAAAGACAATTTTTCACATTTTTTTCGTCTTATTTTTAAACTTTAAAAAATCTTCTCCTCTGAAACTATTGAATCAATTTCAACCAGATCTTTAGGGTATTTAGTATAAATTTTTTGTTTTATTTTCTTGTCCATCGAGAAACATGGTTGTAGTGGCTAAAAATAGAACATAGGTGAAAATGCACTTTTTGGCTCATATCTCAAAAACTAAAGCAGTTAGAGCAAATATGAAAAGTAGTAAAAATGTTTATGAGGTCAAGTTCTACCTGCCATGAAATTTTCAGACGAATCGGTCGACCCATTTTTGGGTTATTGCCCTTGAAATGTTAATTTTAAGGAAATTTTGCAGTTTTAGGTTATAAAATTGAATAATATTATAGATAAATACAAACTATAAACAGCAAAAATGTTCAACAAAGCAAGATCTATTGACCCTTTATAGGAATTTTTGCCCTTGAAAGATTAGTTACATGTAAACAGAAAATAATGGTCTGACATATTATCAGGTATTTAGAGCATAACTTGATATAAATTAAATGGTAGCAGTACAAGTAAAATGGAAGGTCAAGGTCATTGTTAAAGTCCATAGCAACCGATGAAAAAGTCTAACAACGGATGAAAAGGTATCTAGCAACCATATATATTTGGGTTAAGGACCTTATAATTTACCCGTACAAGTCAAAAAGAAAGGTCAAGAATCAAGGTAATTGAAAGTCCATAGCAACCGATGAAAAAGTCCCTAGCAACCATATCTATTTGGGTTCAGGATTCTATATTTTAGCCGTACGAGTCAATATTAAGTAGAAAATTGTGATTTTAGCCGTACAAGTCAATATTAAGTAGAAAATTGTGACGGTATACATTAAATAGCAAAAATGATCATTGATGCAAGATCTACACAAAATATAACAGGTGAGCGATTCAGGCTCTTGGGAGCCTCTTGTTCTATTATTTGTTTACGGAAGTGACGTCAGTCATATGCCCGGATTCGGAAGTTCTGCGCATGCTTGACTGGAATTCAGATTGGATTATCTCCCACTTTTTCCCCGCGCTTTTCTTTCTCGGTTGTCTCTGGGTCTGTCATCGGTCTGTATACGGACCAGGTCTCCCACTGAGCTCATAGGGATGTTCATCTCACTGTTAAGTGGATTCCGATAGTATACACAGTACAAAAGCGTTATTGGATCATGTCCCCTTTTCCCGTGCTTGTCGTTACGGGTGGGTTTTCCATATGTTCAAGGGAAGTCCAAAGGTAGGATTGGATTATGTGCCTTTACGTCCTTTTCAGCAGATGCTGTCACCATTAGGTCAATCCAGAGGTGTCCTTAGCACCCGCCTTAGGATCGACGGTCCTTCTGATTGCTTTGTGCTGCTCTTCACTGCTCATTGCTACTCAGGCCCATGCTCTCGTGCTCATTTTGGGATTTTGAGGAGTAGGAGGAAAGACTGTTTTTGAGAATAGGTTGTCATTTTCTACTCAGCACAAGCTCTCGTGCTCATTTCGGTTTTTGATGAGGAGGAGTGGTTATTATCTTGTTGTCTTCGTCTAGCTTGTCATCATGTAAACCTCTTGTTGGAAATCTTTCCTTCTATCTTTGGATTATTCTCTTCACTGCTGAGTGTTTCAGTCCGCTGCACATCGCTGCTCTGCGCTATTCTTTTTCCTCTTCTCTTGCTCCATGTTGCTAATCCGTACTCATCGCTGCTCTTCTCTTGCTCTTTGCTGCTCAGCACCATGCTCTCTTGCTCATATCGGTTTTTGAGGATGAGGAAAGATTGTTTTTGAGCAGTGGTGGTCATTTTCTTCTTGTCTTGGTCTTGGTTGTGATCAGATAAATTTCTAGATAGTCGAAAGTCTATTTTCCTTGTATATTTGTGAGTTGGATGATTCTCTTCACTGCTGAAGGCTCTACTCTGCTGTTCATTGCTGCTCTCCACTGTACTCATTTTGCCTTTCTCTTGCTGTTCTTTGCTGCTCATCTCTTGCTCCGTGCTGTTCTTTGCTGCTCATCGCTGATCAGCATGCTCTATTCCTCATTTCGGTTTTTGAAGAGGATAAGGGATTCGTTACAAAGAGGAGGAGGATGAGGGATTGCTGCTGCTCTTAGAGAGGAATATGCTGCTGGTTTAGGAGTAGAGAGAGACGTGTCTTTTGAGCAGGAGGTATTCTTACTCTTGCTGTTATGGTCTTGATGCCTTGCTTTCAGTCTGTTTCGCTAAATATCTCTTGGACAAAGAGATGACGGTGCCTTATGAACGCAAAACTGTCAGCGATAGAAGGAAAACAGACTTTCGGCTATCTAAAAAATTGACTGATAACAACCAAGACAAGAAGAAAATGACCATGCACTCCACAACTTCCTCCTCCTCAAAAACCGAAATGAACACGAGAGCATGGTGCTGAGCAGCGATGAGCAGCACAGAGCAAGAGAAGAGCAACACGGAGCAAGAGATGAGCAGCGAATTGCAGTATGAGTATAGTACGGAGCATGCTGATCAGTGAAGAGCAACACGGAGGAAGAGAAGAGCAAAATGAGTACAGTACAAAGCAGCGATGTGTAGCGGAGTGCAGCCCTCATCACTGAAGAGAATCATCCAATTTGCAAAGATACAAGAAAACAGATTTTCGACTCTCTAGAAATTTGACTGATGACAACCCATACCCAAGACAATAAGAAAATGACCACCTATTCTCAATCAAAGCACTGCAAGCGCCGTGGGGCAGTTTTTAACTATTGGCCATATCAGTATATGATTCCTTCATCAACTATATATTCATTATCATGGCTCTACCGTATTCGTTGGAAATACGTGTGACCTTGCAAGTATGATTTCTTACAACTTTTGTAATATTCATGTTTAGATTTTGTGTCAGGGTCATGTTCACCATATTCTTTCTTGCACACTTTTTCTTCGATCAGTGGTATCAGTGCCTAGTTTAAGAGCATCCAATGCATCACAATTTTTTTCATAATTCTCAAATCGTCAATAAGAGGAGGCCGGTTTCATATGAAAACTGCTTACTTAAAAGAATGTGTTTATACATAACATCACCACAATGAAGAATATAACTGAGATGTTGTTTCTGTAGTAACCGAATAGGAACAAGTTTTTGCAGAGCTAAAAAAACTACACAATTACACATACACTGTCTACCTCTTGGTAGTTAAAAAAATATAATGCCGCTTGCTGATAGTCACCATGTAAATATGAAGCCATTTTCAGTGATTTTTGTTTTATTCTTAATCAGAGGTAATACAGTTAACAAGGAAATATATAAAGTAAAATACGTATAATATCACAACACCAAACCCTTTCAGAGTAACTCTTATGTTAAATTTATTGAATGTATATTTGGAATTAACATTGCCTTCAAACAAAAATTTCTTTGAATATTGCATTGTCCTGTAATTTTCTCATAATGCTCATGATACAATACTACAAAAATGGGGTCAGTTGTAAATTAAAGTAGGTGAATTGTTATAATAAGACTATATCCTCAATTAAACGAACTTAATAAAACACCAAGCATGTTTTCTATAAATAATTTTTCCATGGATTCATCTTCAAACTTTTTGCAAAATAATATTCACTGTTATGCATCCAAGTCATATTGATCCATGAAATACATATGCCAAACCAAAATAATTACTGTTTCCTTGAATTTATTCATAACATGCTTTTATTCAAATAATTTCCATGACAATTTTCAATTTAAATCATTCCAAGTACTTCTTCCTGATATATATTCCATGATTCAAACTTCCAACATGTTTTATGAAATAACAGTAACAAGACAATTTTTATTGTGTCGCCTGCGGAACGCATGGTCGACACATAGGGATCACTATCTGTCTTGCGTCGTCACACTTTTCTTCTATCCTCAACTACTCGTAAACCGCTCAAAGGATTTTGATGAAACTTTCTCTGTGCATTAACCTTAATGCACAGGTGTGCATATATATTTCATTTTTAGAAAATTTAATTTTTTTTTTTGGTAAAAATGGACATTTTTGCAAAAAAAGGGGGGCAAAACTTCTATCCTCAACTACTCCATAACCGCTCAAAGGAATTTGATGAAACTTTCTCTGTGAATTAACCTTAATGCACAGGTGTGCATATATTTTTCATTTTTAGAAAATTTTAAATTTTTCTCTGTAAAAGATGACATTTTTGAAAAAAAAGGGGGGGTCAAAACTTCTATCCTCAACTACTCCATAACCACCCAAAGGAATTAGATGAAACTTTCACTGTGAATTAATCTAATGCACAGGTGTGCATATATATTTCATTTTTAGAAAATTTTAATTTTTTTTTGTAAAAAAGGACATTTTTGCAAAAAAAAGGGGGGGGGGGGGGCAAAACTTCTATCCTCAACTACTCCATAACCGCTCAAAGGAATTTGATTAAACTTTCTCTGGGCACTACCCTTAATGCACAGGTGTGAATATTTATTTCATTTTAAAAAAAAATTAATTTTTTTTTGTAGAAATTGACATTTTTTTAACAAAAAAAGGGGGGGTCAAAACTGCTATCCTCTACTACCCCATAACCGCTCAAAGGAATTTTGATGAAACTTGAAACTTTCTGTGCATTAACCTTAATGCAAAGATGTGCATATATATTTCATTTTTAGAAAATTTTAATTTTTTTTTTGTAAAAATTGACATTTTTGAAAAAAAGGGGGGGTCAAAACTTCTATCCTTAACTACTCCATAACCACTCAAACCAATTTGATGACACTTTCTCTTTGCATTAACCTTAATGCAAAGGTGTGCATATATATTTCATTTTTAGAACATTTTAATATCTTTTGTAAAAATTGACGTCCGCAGGCGACACATGTCTTCCTTGGAAGACTCACACATTTTTTAATAAAGATCTAAATGAGAGTTCAATTATGATTTTACACAAAGAAAAAAGAATTATTAATCTTAAAGGTGTAATGAGCTGACAATCAACAGACGAATTTAAATTTATTTATTTAAATACAATACGCATGCGCGTAGATATTAAGTTTGTTTATATCCTGCGCTATCGCTACGTATTTTTCTGGCAGTACAAGGGTTAATGTTTTTTATTTTAATGTAAAAAATGGAAAACAAACCGTGTATTTTTGTATAAACCATCACAATGTACACATACTACATTGTACGACTGAAGTAAAGGAAACGGACACTGGTCAACCTTATAAAATGCTACGCACGCGCACAAAATTTGTTTACATGTGACAAAATGAATGTAAACAAAATACTAAAGTCAATCGATAATGCCGGTCATCATAATTGGTATGGCCATCCTAATAAATAATTCTACCCGAATATAATCAAAGACGTGCATATATGAATTAAATGTTGGCTGCTGCAAAAGTCTTCTTCACTATGACTGGAAAGAAAATTCATACGCATTACTTTCTTCTCGGCGGCATACTTTCTGTATGCATATGACGGTCGTTATTTACAAATCCCGCAAATACAAAATTTCACGATTTATCCACCTTAGTTTACATAAAAGACAGCATTAAATTCTGAAAAAGATACTACTAGTATAACAATCATAGATGACTGTTTATGCAATGCAGCAAGGCATGTTGTTTATGAGCTCAAAAGCCAAACCATGGCAAAACTAAGTGGTAGCATAGGGGCAGAAAAAAATCTTTTCTCCTACTCCTCAAATCCAAAAAAAGAGCACAAGAGCATGGGCCTGAGTAGCAATGAGCAGTGAAGAGCAGCACAAAGCAATCAGAAGGACCGTTGATGCTAAGGCGGGTGCTAAGGACATCTCTGCATTGACCTACGGTGACAGCATTAGCTGAAATGGACGTAAAGGGACATAATCCAATCCTATCTTTGGACTTCCCTTGAACATATGGAAAACAGCACCCGGAACGAAAAGCGCAGGAAAAGGGGACATGACCCAATAACGCTATTGTACTGTTTATACTATCGGACATCCACATAACAGTGAAATGAACAGCCCTATGTGCTCAATGGGAGGCCTAGTCCGAGATTGCTCTGACGTCTGACTGCCTTTTTGTGATATGCTGGGGCGGCAGTTTTTAGACTCGAAAACGTAATATATCCAATTATATGTAGATAAATCATACATCAATCGATTCCTTATTCATTGTTCTGTCAGAATATGTACATTTTATTCACCAACAAACTCCCGAACCACAAACGAAAGCTTTATTCCCTTCAACCCACCATTTTCATCATTTCACTTAAAAAAGAAGGCATGCTCATAGGTACATCTGAAAGTTTCAGGACTGAAGATCACTTCCTTGTCATCCCACTTCCCCCCTATCCCCATATAAGTGAAATGGTTGTAAATTTCAATATTTAAGTTTTTTAGTATGTTATATTCTCCATTTTATTAATGGCTGAAGTATAAAGTCACAATGAGTTCAGTATTTCCAATTCCTTAATTTGTTACGTCCTGCATAATTTTTTTTTAACTAAGAAAATTATAAGTGAAATCTTAGTATGAGAAACACTTAAGTCAACACCAATATTGCCGCTATAACTGAAAATTGAAGAATGAGTTAAATAATACAACTGGACTAGTTGAGACCAAACTTTGATGGAATAGTCCTAGTGTGGTCCTCTTACAAACTTGTGTAACGGGATATGATAGCTGTTACCTCGGCAAAAGATGCCAAACATATTCTCATACAATGCACAAAAATTGGTATCAGAAGATGTTTATTTTTACAGTAAATTATATGTCTCTGCTTTTAACCAAAACCTGAAGGAAATCACTCTCAGTCGCTAGTAATGACACTAAAACTTAAACTTACATGAATATGAAAATCATAGTCATATATCCTTGATTCTATGTATAGTTTGTTCTTATCCTGAACAATATGCACTGCTGGTTGGCTGAAAGTTACATGGGTATCATTGGTCATTCTTTTGGGAATGATTGAATTGACTATAAATTAACCGATTATCTTCAGGTTTGTTTTGAATATCAATTTGGTTTCTAAATTTACCATGTTACTTCGCTGCATTTTAATCGTCTATTGTTATCCCTTGTACTTATATTTATTATTATTTTAGCATACTCGAAAAATAACGATTTAAAGGTTATGAACTTTTTGATATTATGTAGAGATCTAAAAAGATAAAACGCCGAATATTTCATTAGGTTTTAAATTCCAAGATTTGCCCAAAGAATAATACTCATTCACAGTATTCTCTAACCCGTAGTGTTAATGGTTCACGCCGTTGCGAGCAGTGATATGAACGGAGTAAATAGAAAATTCGTTTTCACTCGTGAATAGATATATCCTTAATTTTCAAGTTTGATCAAGGGTATAATGGAATATTTTAGGAATTTGCGTCGTTATGTACATTCAACAACAACAACAACAAAAAAAGAAGAAAAATAAATAAGACCAGTGTTTTTATCTGTGAAGTGAATAATTCCTTGAATTTATAGTTTTTGTGATGAATTTATGCAACAAGAAAATCTATTGGAACTAGTCTTCTTGACCTTTTAAAGTGAAAAGGAAAACTGTTAAATATTTCATAGGCGCACATTTTCACCAATTACACCTGATAATAGGATTGTCCAAGTAAAGATGTTTTCAGTAAAATATTAATCATAGCATTAATGAACGGTCTCTTGTCTATTCAATTGTATAAACATCAGTGTATTCAAGTCATTACTTAATTACCGTCTCAAAACTAATTGTCCTAAAGCAAGTCTTCTGTATTCTTAAAATATAAATAAACTTTAACAGAAAACTAACTCATTAGATGACTATAATAAAAAAACCTTACTTATTAGATGTTATGTTAACTTGAATAAAAACTGTTTGTCCAAGAAAATCAGAAAGAAAAATCGTACCAGCCCTACGGTATATTTATTGAAAAAAAAAACACTGAGACTTCCTCATCCCAACATTTAAGTTAATTAGATAATGAGAAGCATAATTATAAATGTTTTTTTCCGGCAGTCACATTGTTATTTGATGTTTTGAGAAAATGGACCAAAGATAAATGTGATAGGGCACACCAATGTGTAATTTATTTCTTACATCACAATGATCTGTGAATTGTCTTGAATGTCATGAACGCTACTTGATAAACGTTAATATATAAAAAAAAAACAAAAAACATTTTAAAAAATTCAGTATATGCGTTTGTTGGACTTCATGTTCTTTCTAGGCACCTGTGATGGATCAAGGGAGCTCAACCAACAGAGCTGCCTCGCGGGTCCAGGTTGGTGGATAGGGCAGACTTTAGTTAGGGTTGTCAAGTCATAATGCGGAAAGTCTGACCGCGGACTATAGTGGGTATCGTCTTTGGAGAATGTCACACTCCCGAAAAGCTGAAGTTTTCCAAAAAGAATAGGCTAATGGCCACTACAGAAGGCTAAATTATCCGACCCTACCCAAGCAGTGGCAGTCAAAATCGGTTACCCTTTGTCCTTTGTCACACCCTTATTTGAATTGTGTTTGATAAATGATTGAACTGGTTCTCGTCCTGAAAGAGCACGGAATATTTGCCACTGGACGTTAAACAAACATCAGCTAACCTGATGACGATTAATCATTTTGGCAGCATTGCTGGTGTACTGTCTTCTTCAGTAGTCTTTGCTTTGACACTTGAATTTGTCTGTTAATAAATACAATTTCCTCATGGAAAAACCTTACTTAAATTTTGGCTACCGTGTTTAGATCCCATTGGCATATAATTCCATTGCTCACAATGTTTTTATGAATATTTTGGGGTTTCCCAAAATTCGGTCGAAAGCGTACCTCTGAAATTTAATTGCACCATGATATATGGACCTACTGTAACAAAACCAACCATGATAACTGAATAACTAGTGTTGTTTTGAAAGTGTATTTATCCGAGGCATTTGACATAGAAATATTGAAAGGATTAAATAAATAAGGCCAAGGAAATTTTTAATTAACATGGAGAGCATGAAACACTTACATTTTGCTTTGCGGAAGGAGATTTTTTTTTTACCATGGCTCGTGATTTGTCAAATTACGGAAAAAGTAGACTGACACCCTGAAATTTTAACTGGATATGTGCCAGTGTATGGCGATCGTTTTGAGCCATCTCCCATGTTTCAACGAAACTTGCAGACTTAATGGCGGCCTATTATTTCATGACTTTTGTAACAGGAAAACAATTGCGCGTCTTGTCCCAGATGTTTATTTATATCTACAAATATTTGTTTTAGAGTTTAAATTTTGAGTAAAACGTTGGCGGAATATGAAAGAAGTATAAACGAATATCACTAGGAGTTTTGGAAAGTTAGGAGTGCTTACACGTGTCCCTACTTACCTATTCATTGATGAATTACCTTTGCAGATGACTTATTTTAAACCACGTTTTTATTGTGTTTATATTTTCAACCAATTAAGTGACAAATGGGATATCCGAGATGGAGTTATTTCTGATAATTTATTCTTATTCTGTAAAAAGGTGTTGCTTTATTGCCAAAGTTTACGAAATAAAGGTTTAAATTATACTGCAAATATGCAAGACGTTTCACGAAGAAATCTGCCTTGATCAAATGGTGAAATTTTAATTCTAATCCAAATACAAACCGTAGAAATGAGCCACAAAGGGTATCGGAATAGTATTTTTTACAAGGATGGCTATCCGTAGTATAGCTATCGCCCTGAATCTTAACCGGTAAGCTGATCAACTTCCGCCAGAAACTAGGTTGGCTCACTTCGAAGAGAGAAACCAGTCGTACTCCTTGTTGTTTTTAGCACGAAATTGCTAATTTTTTATTGCGTGAATACGCTGACATTATCTAGTGCAAAATAGATTTCTTTATCAACTCATATATTTGAATCTTGCTATCAAAACAATTTCATGAACATATTTAGTATGATATGTTTTTATATATCAACATGTTTTGTACCGAGAATAATATATATTAATAAACGGCGATAGATTTCTGATTTGATGATGCATATTGGTTAGCTTCAGCAGTCAAAGGTTAGATGCAGGGGAAATGAGAGGTGATCAGTAACTATTTTAACACAAGAAAGGTAAGTATATTATACTTGATAGAATTTAATCGTTTTATCATTAATCATAGTTTAATATAATATATATTAACGAGATATTGTCGAAGGAGAGCAGTAATTATTGAATCGGGTACAATTTTTTTTCGGCGTCCCCTGTAGCCATAATGGATATCAGCTGATAAGCATGTCATTTGGGTTAAAGTGTCCTCCCTTTGAGATTTCGAACCCATTTTAATTGTAAATTATTTTCATGAGCGAATATAATGCAGTTTTAATGACAAAAGAGTTTTATAATGTAGGGCAATAATGATGTATTACTTGAGCATGCCAAGCCTAACTTAATTATGCACATATGTTTGAGAAGATGATCAGTGATATATTTTGAGCAAACGGGAGCCTTATATTAGAGCAATAATACAATATGAGCATGCTAAACTATATTGAGACAAAACTGACTTAGATGATCAGTGCTATATAATGTAAGGGTAATATTGAGCCTTGATAATTTCACAGAGAACTTTAACCTTGATATATTGTATTGATTCTACACTACATGTATATATGAATGAGAAGTGCTATATATTAGAGCAAAGTTGAGTATTGACAATTTGAAAGCAATAATTAGGTTACCCGGGTACATGTAAATGTGTATAAGCTGAACATGTTAATCATGGCTATATAATTAGGCGAACATAAATTGACCATATTTTTATCTTAATTTCACCAGGAATACTTCTAGTTGAGAAACTATACATATATCTTTACTTATAGATTGAGACATCCCCACCAGAGAAAACACACATCTGCCAATTAATAGGTTATAAACAAGAAGAAGACAAATTCATACTGAATTGCTTGTCAGAGGAATGTATAAAAGATATCAAGACAAGTGGGATCCAAATGTGGAACAATGAGGATGCTACGCCCGAGATGATCCTCGACAATGAGGATGCATCCCCTGAGATGATACTTGACAGAACTATGTCGTTTGCAGCTATTATTACAGAAGTGTCGGGTGTTGCTATACATATATCACATGTCTATAACTATGAAGAAAAACATACACGTATCAATCGCATGCAAAAAATATTTATTCTCACTGATCTGACTATATTTTTAAGGTTTTAAACATACGGTGTACGAGAAAAACGTACACGTATCAATAGACATGCCAAATATTTATTCTCACTGATCTGACTATATTTTTAAGGTTTTAAACATACGGTGTACGAGAAAAACATACACGTATCAATAGACATGCCAAATATTTATTCTCACTGATCTGACTTAATTTTTAAGGTTTTAAACATACGGTGTACGAGAAAAACATACACGTATCAATAGACATGCCAAATATTTATTCTCACTGATCTGACTTAATTTTTAAGGTTTTAAACATACGGTGTACGAGAAAAACATACACGTATCAATAGACATGCCAAATATTTATTCTCACTGATCTGACTTAATTTTTAAGGTTTTAAACATACGGTGTACGAGAAAAACATACACGTATCAATAGACATGCCAAATATTTATTCTCACTGATCTGACTATATTTTTAAGGTTTTAAACATACGGTGTACGAGAAAAACGTACACGTATCAATAGACATGCCAAATATTTATTCTCACTGATCTGACTATATTTTAAAGGTTTTAAACATACGGTATATGAGAATTGTGATAGAGAATACTGCAGTGTAATTTTTATTAAAATATTTGGAATCAAAATGGTATTCCAATTATCCCTGTTTGCATGGAAATATATGAAATAAATGGGAGAATACTGTGCACATCGATCATATCTATGTTAAAACTTGTGCTCTTGCTATATTTTATCTAAATAGTTAATATATTTATGCATTAAAAGTCAAAATTTCCATCACACCTACAAATGCGCCAAAGCGGCATTCGGTTCTTGTCAAAAGAGCAGACAGACTACTGTGATAAAAAAATTATTTATCACATCAATATAGTTCATCATAAGGAAAATTCATACTACTTGTATTTCGATTTTGAATTTAAACTGTTTACATAAGTTGTTCTGCGTAAAGTCAGAACATCATATATTGTCAAAAACGTAGAGGGAATACTTTGATATAAAGTCACATAAACAGATCCACAAATGTCAAAGAAGATCTCAAATGAATAATAATTACATGAATTATAAAGTTATTAATTCTGCAAAAAAAAATTACTACCAATTTACTCAAGTTTATGATGGATAAAAAATGTTACTATATTATGAGCAACAGACATATATTAGATAAGATACAATAGGAGAAAAGTTTATATTTTACTGACATTGACATAATATTGTTTTTTATACTGTAATCAAATTGATACATTGCTAGCCATTTAAATAGTAACACAAATTTCAAACTTATTTCTAATCCCTAAATGAACCTCTGATTGTGAAAGAAGTGAGCCAACATAAAATCGACATTGTACAAAATATCACCCTTTTACTATATTAAGGACATAAACAGTAAACACAACAGGAAGCAGTCTAAAGTGCTATATCACTACAGTTTTTGCCCTGCCTCACAAAAGTCGTACAACATCATTAATTTGTTAATAGTTGGTGATAAGGTCAGTTAATGGGGAACCACGCAAGACAGTCAATGAATTTGGTACGCAGTTGAATTAGCATTCACATGGCAATTTTTTGGCTTGGCCCTCTCAGTTATATTCTAGTGACTATGAATCTTCACTATACTGTACATGTTGTGAAAGTCTATAGGGAACAGTCAACATTTGAAAGTGTTCCATTATTCACATGTTTAAGAAATACCTTAATTATTTCAACATTTGAATTATACTAGCAAAATTGGATACAGGTGAAACATATTTCCCTGTCAAACAGTTTGTACCATATATACAGTTAGGTTTAAATCACTATCATCAATTCACCAGCCATCAAATCATGAGGCCACCCGAGTAAACAGTACTTCAGTACTTTGATTAATAGTTTCTACAAATTTAACAATGTTTGTATTCTTATATTCCTAAGTTTCATATTATATAACGATCTTCATTTTGAGTTATACTTTTTAAATTTTGTGTGGACATGATTTTTTACGGCACTTTTCTCTTCTGCTGTAACTTTTTGTTAGTCTCGTGATAGATATCTGTGGGATTTGTGCAATCTCTAAAAATCCGTTTCTTTCTTTATTTCTTAAATCACATACGATGTCGAGCGATGTTCAGTATTACTGCTTTTTAAAGGAAGTAACTGACATTCATTAAATGCATTAATTTCATGCGTGTCAAAATAATAAGCACTGTTTAACCAGACAGAAAATGTGTAAATCTATCAAAAAAAATATTTAGCTAGTAGATTTTAACAAAATTTAACATGTAGTATATAAAAAAATAAAAAAATAAAAAAAATTATGCCACAAGAGAAAAAAGGGGTTAAAAGGATATTTTTTTCTTCAAAATAAATACAAAATTCATATGGCTTACTTATATTGTAAGTATTGAAGTTTTTGTAATTGATTACGTCGCACAGATAAATGATTTAATCGGTTTTGAAACGACTTTAGACACCTCCATAGGTGTCTTAGACTTAAGTCAAATATTAAGCAATTTCTTAAGTTGTTTTATGCATACTACTTAGGAAATGTGGGCGGAATTACATAATAGTATAATAGTACATTCTTAACTAAGTAGTTTTATGCATACGGCCCCAGATGAATTAAGTTTTAATAAATTACTTTCACTAATTATTGAAAGAGCGGTTAGTTTTGACATTTTTGACATAAATAACGAGAAAGTAATTAAGACAATGACATAGATATTATGCGATGAATATTTTCACACTATACGGATTAATAATGGAACAATTGTATAAGAAAGCTTTATTTCATACTTTAATAAAACATGGAATCATTAGTTTGGGTGAGTTTTTAAAACGGACAAGCTTAATATAGATACGATAAGCACATAGTAAGAGATATTTAATTTTGAAAGGAATTAAAGTATTTCGGTTTACTTTTGAACATTGTTTCATTTTATAACAATAAATTGGTACCAATACATGACTATCGTTTTAGGGAAAAGACAAGTCTTAGTAACAACAAAGTAAAAATGTACATATAATGTATATAATAGCAATATCATGTTTTTTTTTCACCCACTGCCGTACAAGAAAATATCTCGCCCTCCGAAAATGGTGGAGGTGCTCTATCCAAAGGGTAAGAAAAGCTATTCAACCTTTTTATGATACTAGTGATTGCATTGGTAGTTACCTAGTATGTCTAGTAGTTAAGCCTTACAACTTGATTTATAAAGTTGCAAAATTTGACCTTATTTGAAGGAAGAAGAATATGTCATTGTAACCTGAATTTTGAAATATAAATGTTTTATAACTAAATTGTGGAAGTTTTAGAATTTGGTTACAATTAATTTTCGTTCTCTTTTTCATATTCCAAATCTCTTCGATCTTATTGAAAGTCATTAAAATTCCAGCTGCAGGCAGTTAAAGGGATTGGATGAACTTTATCATTTGTTGTCCACAAAAAAATATTTTCCTTAGAAATGGTGTTAGCTTTATACAATAAATGTCTAGGATGAAAATTAAAACGTAAAAAACGATGAACAATGCACAAACTGACAACTGTTGGCAAGTGGGTAGCAATGCTTACAAAACATAAAAAGTCAAGAGACCGAATTCCAGTTTTAATCTGAAGGATGTTTGACTGCTATGTATAACGAAGTGCATAAACATTTTTACATGTACGTACTAATTTGATTCTCTAGATGCGAGCATGTCAAGTGATCATGTCTCGTCAAAAGCAACACATATGAAAAACGGAGCAATTAATTAAAATTAGAAATAAGAATGTTGTGTATATATAATGCCATAAATATACAGCAAGAAGTATTTAAAGCTGAAACAAACTAGAGGCATATAGAAACATGTGTCGATCATCTGGATATCATTTGCAGAATAAATTGTTTGAGTATGTCTATCTTGGTTGGCAGTCAGTGACATTGCTGTCAAGTTGGATTCGAGTTGGCTCAGTAGTTTCAGACAAGATTTTTAGGTGAAAATTCCCATAAGGTCCATGTTCGCCTCTTGTTTTGCAATAGGTCCTATTTTAAACTTTGTTCCCTGGTGGCGGCCATTTTGGATTTCAGATTGCCACCAAAAGGATTTGAAACATCTCTACCTGACAATCATTCCTGAAACAGAACAATTCCAATGACCGAGCGGTTCTGGACAAGAACATCTTCGAAGTTTGAGCCAATCAAAACACAAATTTTTGGCTCTGGCGGTCATAGTGGATTTTGGTTCCACCCGATTAACATCCCTGCCATGTTTGGTTCCAATTGGTCAAGCGGATTCAGAGAAAATTTAAAGTAAATGTACAGCAAGGTTTACAGACAATAGTTTAGAATCGTATAACCATGATAACGGGTGATACATTTATAGCTGGAAATCTCACAATTGATCCCATTTCGTATAATTTTGGAGATCAGTAAATTATCTTTAAGCCTACTGTAATGACTTTTTCATTGTCCAGAATAAGCCTTTTGAGTTGACTTAAATGTACAACTTAAAATATTTCACAAGCCATAATTGCCGACAAGGCAACACATACTTGTTAATTGTTTATCTTGCTTTTGTCAAATAAATTTCAGTTGTGCAAAGTAAAATACGAATTTCTGGTTAATAAAACCGTTATCTGCGGATTCATATTTCTTTGAGTATCAGTTTTAAATTCATGGTTTTTATTAGATAAATGTAAAAATGATTTTCAAGGGAAGTATTTTATATTAATATTATTACCAGAAATTACAAAACAATACATTTGCCAACCTCGAAACACATTTTCAGCGTACTCACAAACATGTACATGTATTCCCTTGACAAATAAATGAATCCACAGTATTCATTTGTCCTTTTTATCAGCTTTAGTATTAACTTAAATTAATACCTCAATGTTACTACTTTTACGTTAACGTGAACGCATTCTGTTTATGGAACGGATTATACGCGATAACCATTTCATTTATCTGAATAATTAGCTTTCTCGCCTACCTGCATTATGACATGTATAGCTAAGTCTAACGAGATACAAAATTTTATTACCATTCCGCACAACTATCACTTCAATAACGGCCAAAATCACCTGAAGACTTAATAATTTTACTAAAAATAATTTGTTTGTCTGGTAACATTTCTAAGAAAAACAGATGTTGTGCCTGGGTTGATTTCCCTAACATTTCTGTACTCACTGAAAATCTTTCTTTCTTCATTATGATACTGGATCTAAAATCTGTCAGATACCCATTAGGTCAATAAAGTCACTACCCACCAACGCATTCCATACGATATATAACTATTCTAAAATGATTTACATCAATACAGATTTCTAATTTTAAAAAACGATAAAGATACTAAATATTAAAGGTAAGTACTAATAATTATTATATTTTTATTATATTACGTAATTATATCCATCACTTTATCAATTACATTTAATGTTTTCAACATTATACATTTTATTTATATTCATTCAGTTTTATATTTCATATTTTCAGAATTATACATCTTGTCTTTATACAGTTTTGACTTTTAGAGTTACATTGATAAATTGAAATATATTATATATTGGATTTTATAAATATGTAAAATTGCTATGATTGCGGTAACTGATTGAAATATAATATGAGTAACGAAATGCGACAAATATAAAAACAATCGCTCTGTAATAATGTCAGCCCACAATAATATAAATGGCAATTTCGGGGAATACAATTACCCCGATTGCTCTTCCGGTGAAACTGGTCTATTTAAAGCGTCTTCCATTTATTAACTTGGATTCATGTCAGTGCATGTGCGCATAAGCAGTGTAATGCTCATACTTTTAAGTCGTTTTATTCTCCTTTTGACAGATCACCATTTCCATGTATCTTCCTTGTTTTCTATTGTCGTATTAGCTGTTTCGAAAAATTTAGTTTTTGAAGCTCAAACGGTCGGAAAAATTCTTCGAAATCCAATTTGTTTTTATAATTCAGGTTACCAAATACACAGAGAAACTACATAGTAAACAATTAGATGACAACCCGATCGCAACAATTGTACAATTCTGTTTTAGTTACATAAATATCCGGTTACAAAAATTACATCCGCTCTTGTTTAATTCAGTTTTAATTACTCAAATGTCTATAGCTAGTGACCAGACATGAAAAACTCAAATGAAAATTTATGAGGGGATAGAATCAAATTTGAAAAATAAGGATTTTTTTTTTGGTTTAAATGAAAATAAAAAATTTAGGCCGCAATAGCGACCGAAGAAAACACCCAGGACAAAAACAAAAATTTCGACGACAAAAATAGGCAGGATCAAACATTAGATCCTTCCCCCCAGATCAAAATCAAATGGTTGCTCCGTATTCTAGGTAAGTTGTCCTCGGGACAGAGGGTATTAGACCCGCTATGAAAACATTTCTAGTTTTGTTATTTTTTTTTCTTTTCTCTCATCCCCTTCTCCTCATCTATCCAACCCTAAAATAAAACACGATTTAAAGTATACATATGTATCTCAAAGGCACATGGGGAATGCATTTAGTGTGTTGCATCGCCCCTTTTCTCTGTAACATCCCTCGGCCTTCAGTCAATTTTTAAAAATTATTTTTCATCATTTTATGAAAGAAATAAACGCAATATCACAATATTATAGCATATATCTTGATCAAATCTTATACTGTCAGTCGACGAAATTTTGACATTTGATTTATGCTATATAATAATAATTGTGTCTATTGGAATTGTTACGTGATATCAACTTACCGTTTCACTAAAAGTCGTAAGAGTTACGCTGATCGTGAATCCTTTGATATATACAAGTTACGACTGATCGTAACTCTAACGACCTTAAGTGAAACGGTATCATGGCCCTTAATTTTAGTAGTATAGATATTAGCTAATCAGATGCTTCGATATGATCTTAAGCGTCGACGGGGCGTAAAAGGCGACTACCAATCAATCAATTTAATTTATGGTTTAATTTTTTATTATGGTAATAATCAACTCGTACATATGTGGTACTGGAAAAAATTTGAGTAACATGAACTACCGATAATTCTAACATATTTCGACGGTCCCTTGGAGTTTGAGCCATAGAGTTCCACTATAACTTCGCCTTTTCACATAGAAATTGATACACAGTCTGTTTACATTGGCCCTATTACCATATTGGACGTTATGGGTCGAATGACAATATCTAAATATGGTTAATTGTGTCGATAGATTGGCTTAGTATTTTCGACTTTGAGGACGACTCATGAGTAGCAATTCGCCCAAACTGTACATCAAAATTGGTATGATGAAATATTTAGTGTACCTTCTGAAGGGATAGAATCAAATTTGAAAAATAAGGATTTTGAAAATATAAATTTGAAGGCGGCATCGTTGCTGGTAAATTGCGGGCCCTCCAAGGAGTCTTATCTTCAGTAATGATTAGTTTAGGAGTTTCACTATTTTGCGATGCACGTATTGAAATTTTCAGCTAATAATTTTTTTTATAATTTTGTTAAAAGTATGGTTTCAACTTCCTCTGTAGTCAGGCAAAGTACATTAACCAATATTTTGGCTACACTGAGCTCATTTGAATGTATGGCTCACAATGTCTTTCTTAAGTTTCTGAAAACGAAAATATCATAAATAAGTTAATGGAGGAATGGGCATTGTACACAAAGAATTCGGTATTTTGGTTTGTTTACTTCTGCTCATTACATATAAATTATTTCGTATTAATGCTAAGTACAGGTATATGAAATACATGTATATTAAATTATGAAGTATAAGTTTAATAATTCAGATATAAAACAGAAAAAAAAATCCATAGTTATGACATTGGAAAACATGATATACATGTATGGTCTTATATGTTAGAAGCAAAGGTAAACGATGTTTTGATTTTTTTTCAGATGGTTTTCAAAATATTAATGATGGTCATTTTGATGCTTGCTTTAGTGCCGTTTTCGTCATCTCAATGCCAAAGAAGACGTATCATTCACACAATACGTTATGCTAACTGTACACCTAAAAGACTGCTATCATTTGGATGTATGGGCACCTGTACGTCTTACACGAGACCTTCAGTATTGTCGTCAGGTGAACTCGATCACTACTGTCAGTGTTGTCAAGATGCTGAAAAACGGTTTGCTCGTGTGAGGATATCGTGTCCAGATCCTACAGGTGAACGAATGTTTAAACAATACGTCGTTAGATTAGCTGTTCCATTAGAATGCAGCTGTAGACCTTGTTCGCTACTTCCAAACCAAATCTTTCCATCAGAACCAGATTTTCTTCAAGGCAAAAGAAGTATCATTGACGTGCTTAATGTAAAGTATAATTCCAGTGATCCAAATGTTAATCCAATTACAACCCCAACGAAATAATTGGGAGAAAGTTTGCATTTCGCGTAAACTGTGATATTAACAGTTATGTATCATACATATGTATATGACTATTCAATAAAAAGGAAGAAACGTGTAAAAACTCCATTGGCATTTATGTACATGTAAAACTGGGTCATATTATCTATGTAATATCTCACCAGCTAGTACATCATGCTATATTTTTGACAGAATACACCATGACTAATGTGGCTGTGTTCCTCGAAAACATGTCATATCGTTTGACAGAATAAATTTAGTGGAGAACATTTATTTTCAAAAACGTAACGATCTGTACGTTACCAATTTATTCTTGATGTTTCATTATATTTCGTAGTTACAAGTAAAGTCAAGAAATACCAAAGGGATATTCGAAAGAGGGGAAAATCGAAACAACTGACAAACTCCGGAAAACAAGGAAAACAAGGAAAACAAGACCGAAACAATACAAGCACTACAATTAAAAACTAAAAACATATGAACAACATGGACCCCACCAAAAAACCGGGGGTAGACTCAGAAACCCCGGAAGAGTAAGCAGTCTCTTCTTCCTGCAGGACACCCACCATGCTGCCCATGTCAAATCCGGTAGAAAAGATTTTATACACTATCTTGTTGGGTGTCTTTATATTTTGGATTATTTGACACCTGTCGTAAAAGTCCCCTGGGTATTGCCTTGTTTTAATAATGTACTTGAAAATTATTTACTTGAACTTGCGCAGGAATTAAATATCATTTAATGTATTTTGTTTTTGGGAATAATTATATTGTCAGAATTATATTAGAAAAAAGTGTTGTAATTAAAGATATTTTTTCACATATAGGTCTTGTATTTTACCTAGAATATGCCCCGTTTATATGCAATATTGACTTGCGCTTTGTCCAGTAGTAATATTATTAATAGTAAGAGAGTGTCATATCAACAATAAACCTAAATATTGTAAGACCCTCAACGAAAACATGCCACATTTATTTAAAAACATTGATCTTTCCTCATGGAAAATAATATCGAAATAAATTACAGTTACTGAGAAAACTGATGTATAATATATATGTATGTATTGGAGAAGAAAAGAAGAAAACGATAACTTTTCACAAAATGTAAGTAACATAAGTAAACAGAATCTCCCACCCACTTCTATTGGGTTACAAGGATTTTGTAAAGTACTATTGGAGATTCGTTAAAATAATGTTTGTTGCCAATGTTTATCCTTCTGGAACTTAATCGACTCAAAAAAATAAAATATATGAAAATAAGATACACTTTGATCTTATCATCTGTTCTAATTGCTGATAGAGCTATTATACACCGTTTGATAAAAAAATGACATTTTAATGTATTTGTAGACATGTTGTAATGGATAGATTTCTTTTGATTTCCTTAAACGTGACGAATGTGATGGAACCGGCTTATATTTTAAGGTATATCAAGAGGCATCTGTCAAGTCACTGGCTGTCGAGAATAGATACTTTAAATTCATCTGGGAGACAAATATTAATAGAATTACTGTTATCGACCGTTCTTTGCGGATTTCTGTGTACAAAGGAAGACAATAAATATTACTGTCTTTTCTGAAAATGTGTCAGATACAGGTAAAATTTGACCAGTTCACCCCCCCTAAAAAAACCAAAACAAAACAAAACAAAAAAAAAAAAAAAAAAAACGGAAGAGAGAGAAATTGCCTGCTAAGAAATAAGAAAATACTACACATGTTTTGCAAGGTTAATTTTATTTGTTTCATTCAGAACCCCCCCCCCCCCCCCAAAAAAAAAAAACAAAAAAACAAAAAAACAAAAAAAAACACCAAAAAACAAAAAAACAAAAACAAAAAAACAAAAACAAAACAAAACAAACAAACAAACAAAAAAACGAATAAATGCTGATGTTGAATATGAAAAACATTGAAAGACCTTTGGTTTTCCTAGTTTATTTAGAATCATAAATAACTGAAAGGGGGCCTATCAAGTTTTCGCCATTGGAATTGCTTTCTATATACTAGCGATTTAGGTTCGGTTAAAGATTTACTAGATTACGAGATACGCTTATGGGAAAAACAAATTATCTAAACATTTAATAGATCACTATAGCAAATATCCAAGTAAAGTTTACTTGCATGAGTTAGCTGAACTTCATATTTAGATAATATTTCGGTGTTAACCACGGAAATGAGACTAAAAATATTAAAAAATTAAGAAACTATTGGCTATCACTCTGAATGGATTTTGGTTCTGCTTTTTCAGTCAGTTTGGCATTTCGGATTTCCACAATTATGGCCCTCAGTACTACTACCAGACAAAGTAAAGTCAAGAAATACCAAAGGGATATTCGAAGGAGAGAAAAATCGTAACAACTGACAAACTCCGGAGAACAGCGAAGACAAGACCAAAACAATACATGCACTACAATTAAAAACTAAAAACATATGAACAACACAGACCCCACCAAAAACCGGGGGTAGACTCAGGTGCTCCGGAAGAGTAAGCAATATCTGCTTCGTGCAGGACACCCGCCATGCTGTCCATGTCAAATCCGATATGAGGAAGGGATAATATCAATGGAACAGGTCCATTTTCATTTGGGAAACGGTTTTTTCATACCTGTCAACCAAGTCATGATGACGCCCATAAAACTTTAATAAGGATGACTTCAGCTTAGGAGCAACGTAGCCCTGTCTGAGCAACTTTTCTATCAAAGCCGGGCTCTGTCCAGGAAGTCAATGTATATGTCACAAGCTCTGGAATAACGTATGAGTTGTGAAATATATACTCCATACGCCGGCGCTTCTGGAATATTGCCGCTCAAAAATGGTTGACGATTGGAAAGTCAAAGTCATCCCGTTTGTCGTAAAGTTTTGTATTCAACCTTCCTCTGGTGTCAATTTCGAGGTGAAGGTCAAGATAAGATGCAGACTTGACAAATTGTTATAATACTCATATATAGTGAATCGAAACTGATATAACAGGTTACATAACATGTCATGCTCGAAATTGCAACATGTAACTAAAAAATGTCGAGACTTTTATCTAAAGATGATGCAGACTACTGAGATTATGATACTTTGATCACTATCAGCTTAAGCAAACTGCTATAAGGTTTCTAACACTCGAGTATGAAATAAGTTGCGTACATGGTATCATTTCAAAAATATTCATACGACTACGTTAGTGTGATCTGATTACCGGTCCTATGTGTCTTCGTTCTATTAGTCCCGACTACAGATATGAAGGTTTGGTGTACTTTAATAACTCAGGATCTATTTTTCTATATTATCATAGCATGTCTTCGAAAAAAAATGTATAATTTATCAAATAAATAATTTACTACATCTTTCCGTTCTGATTTCGAACTTGATTATTCACTCAATTGAAAGACAAATTTACAACAATTAGTAATAGTCAATATACAAAGTACATGTAGGTGGAACCGGGTCTGTGTTTGAATTCCATTACCGATTATACGCGTGATATATATGACTATGCTGCAGTAAATGTGTGTAATTAGGAATTAATTTTCAGATTCCCTGACCAATAATGGTATAAAAAGTAAGTTTAGGTTAATGTTATTTGTTACGTTTTGTATAATATAAATGAAAAAGAAACAGTTACAGAACTGTATAGGTAAAAGTGATTTTAGGTTGTAACACTAAGAAGAGGTTTTCTCATTTTAACCCAAAGGTGCATGTACTGGGTACCCCTATTTGTTGCATTTGAATATTAATACTGATTTATCATTTTACTGCATAGTATATAAATATCACAATAAATTTGTACCTTGTGATAGTATGTACGAATATAGTTCAGAGGGTATCATTTTGGTTCAGAATTGGAAGTAGCCAGAAGTATAAAAATGAATGTGAATGACAATGAACTAACATTTACAGAGAAACTGTACAAATGGCAGTGTGAGAAATTTGATAAACTGCTATTCCCAAATGAAAATATAAAGCTATGATATCAAGGTCAGATAAACTAGGGATGACTCCTATATACTCCAAATGTAAAATAATCCCAAAATCCCATTTATGCTCTCCTGTCCCTCAAAATTAAAGGCAGTTTATCTATTGAAAAATAGACTTATTCACAACATTATGGTAGACTACTTTAAAATTTAAAATGTTCCGTCCCAATGGGGATAAACTGTCCATTTCTGTCTGTAACAGCATAAAAACATTTGATTTCTCTACCCTCTATACCACCATTCTTCATTCACAACTGAAGGAAAAATTGAAAGATCTAATCCATCAAAATAAAAATGGCAACAGCAGATACACATACCTTGTCATTGGTAGAAATAAATCACACTTTGTTAAAAACCACTCTAAATCTAACAAAAAATATAGTTTACAGAGGACGAAATTGTCCTGATGATTGAATTTTTGAACGACAACATATTTGTTCAATTTGGTGGACGTGTTTCCCAACAGACAATTGGCATTCCTATGGGTACTAATTGTGCGCCACTCCTGGTCGACCTGTTCCTTTACTCGTAATAGGCAGACTTCCTTGACGGGCTTCTTGAGAAAAAACAGAAGAAGTTAACTCGTACCTTTAATTTCAGCTTCCGCTACATAGATGATGTTCTATCACTCAACAATTCACGTTTTGGGAATTTCTTACATCTCATTTATCCCAATGAGCTCGAAAGTAAGGATACCACAGACACTGCCATGCATCTTATCTTTACCTTCACCTCGAACTTGACACCAAAGGAGGGGTTGAATACAAAACTTTAAGACAAACGGATGACTTTGACTTTCCAATCGTCAACTTCCCATTTTTGAGCGGCAATATTCCAGAAGCGCCTGCGTATGGAGTATATAATTCACAACTCGTACGTTATTCCAGAGGTTGTGACATATACATTGACTCCCTGGACAGAGCCCGGCTCCTGACAGAAAAGTTGCTCAGACAGTATTATGTCGCTCCTACGTTGCAGTCATCCCTATTAAAGTTTTATTGACGTCATCATGACTTGGTTGACAGGTATGAAAAAACCGTTTCCCAAATGAAGATGGACCTGTTCCATTGATGTTATCCCTTCCTCATATCGGATTTGACATGTGCAGCATGGTGGGTGTCCTGCAGGAAGCAGAGGCGGGTTGCTTTTCCAGAGCAGCTGGGTCTACCCCCGGTTTTTTGGTGGGGATCCATGTTGTTCATATTTTTTTAATTGTAGTGCATGTATTGTTTTGGTCTTGTCTTCGTTCTTCTCCGGAGTTTGTCACTTGGTATTTCTCGACTTTACATATGAATCTAACAATTTAGTTTATTTTGATAAACTAATTATATATTTATATTACAAGTCAGGTATTTTTTACAGGCTAGAATCACATTGTAAACTTTCAAAAATAATATAAATACTAAGGGTTCATTCCTTGTATTGCACATGGTAGATCTCCTTAGCTGAAATTTGGCTTACTATTTCGGTATTTTTGGTTGAGTACTTCTTGTTTAATATAAGTTTGGTTTTTGGTCTTGCAAATGTTTCGGTTTTAATGCTGCTGATGAGAGGTAACTCCTTGAAATGCGTCGTATACAGCATATTATAAATTTACTATAGCTAATATTAGTATCTTTGGATTGTTATTTTATCTTTAAAAGTACATTCTATATAATATCACATCATTTGAAATTTTAATTTTTGGATAAACAACTAATTTTATGACGGAAAACTGTCCAAAAATATAAATTATAGTGAATTTGAGTTCATTCGCTTTTATATAAAAGATACATGTATGTCAATTATGAAGAGATAATTTTGAGATTTATTGAATTTATTTTTTAGATGGCTCAAGACCTGCAATGAACTTTGACCTGAGGGATACGAAAGAAGTCCATTAAAAAAATTATAATTGCACCATGATATATGGACCTACTGTAACAAAACCAACCATGATAACTGAATAACTAGTGTTGTTTTAAAGGCATGTTTACCTGAGACATTTGACATAGAAATATTGAAAGGATTAAATGAATAAAACCAAGAAAATTTTTATTCTACATGGAGAGCATGAAAGAGGTACATTTTACTTTGCGGAAGGAGACTTTTTACCATGGCTCGTGATTTCTCAAATTACGGAAAAAGTAGACTGACTTCACACCCCGAGATTTTAACTGGGTATGTGCCATTGTATTGCAATCGTTTTGAGCCATCTCCCATGTTTCAACGAAACGTACAGACTTAATGGCAGCCTATTATTTCATGACTTCTGTAACAGGAAAACGATTGCGCGGCCTGTCCCAGATGTTTATACGCTTTGCATCCATAAAGTATATTAGGAATGATAATTAATTAACTCTTTACCGTTTATCGATATTTTTGCCGTTAATGTATGGATCATTAACGGTTATTTTGACTTAGACAAGGAAATAGGTAACCATCTTCAACTGACCAGTCACGTGACCGGAAGTAATAGGGAGATTTTCTTTAGTATATTTTTTAAGCCAAAGCTATATTCTAACCATTGTTAACATTAAATAAAAAATTGGCTTAGACCCTTATTGCGACACGTCCTTTAGCTTGACATAGAATCAACCATGAGCATTAATGCATTAATTTGGTTTAGGATTTGTAGCGTTTGTATGTTATGTTCCATTCTCATGACTTTGTCTTTTCATTGGATTTCGAATTTACGGAAGTTCCGAGAGTTCTGATAAAACATTCAAATATACCCTTCCTAGGTGTTTCCACAAGCTGCTTTATGCTTCAAAAAGTTTTATAATAGATATCGACATCTTTTATCTAAATAACCGGGTTCCAGAAAAACACTTATCATGAACTAGCTTTCCCATCCTAGTTTTTATTGTAATACTAAACTTGGTAGTTACTTAAGATCTTTTCACAGTTAAGACTACAAATATGAAATTATGTGTAATTCTTTAAAAAATGCTCTTTCTCTAAATAACTTGAAAACTTTATATTCTTACTGGCCTCTCACGAATATTGTCGATTTCTATTGAACTCTATGACGAGATAGCATTAAACCCTTTAGTAGAGCGACATTATCCGAACTGCAGATACGAGAGCCTAAGCAAAAATTAAAGTTAAAACGAGCACATTCTGACCCTGCTATCTAAATTATGTACCGTCCAGTCTAGCAATACTATATTGTTTTTATAATATTTTTTATACCCAGGATATGTCAGGATAGAAAGGGGGGTTGGGTACCAATAAAACCGGTTTAACCCTGTTGTGTTTGTATGTGTTTTGTGTTATTTTTTGTCCGGTGTTCTGTTAGTTGGGTTGCTTTGATTGATTGGTATGTCATTGTTGACCTTTGCTGTTATCCATTTTTATTGTTCATTAATTGTGTGAAATTGGTTTATTTTAAAGTCAATTAATCAACAAATTGTGCAATAAGTATAACAGCCGGATAGAAGCAGATGCTTAGATATCTTGATACAAGTAATACAATCAATGCCACTCGTAAAAAAACTATATAGTCTAAACATCCGTTGACTATAAAGCTTTGATAAAGATATCCATATCACCTATCTTGACTCAGATGTAAGAAGAGTATATACAGTGTGGTGTCCTGGAAGCATCGAAGGGTAACAGCAAGATTCTGCAACAGTAAAAAGAGTATTCCGGAATCTATTTGGTTTGGAAATAAAGTTGCAGGTCTTTCTGTTGGGCAGAATTGGAAGACAGTGATGAAAATTACCTTGAGAAAGATTGTGTTGAGCATTATGGACACAGATACTAGTATCAGGTCAACAGCAAGAAGACCTTCAAATAGATTTTATTAGAAAACATAGGAAGAACCATGAACAGAACGCAAAATAGAATATCAAAGAAGGAAAACCGGAGCTGGTAAAAAATATACTACAAGTCATGAAGAACATAAAATCGAATGTCACACTAATACTAAGTAATAGAAAAGATATAGGATGAAGTAAAATTATAACATGAATCAGAATCTGTGTCAACTTTTAGGGATGCTCGCTGGT
This sequence comes from Mytilisepta virgata, assembly GCA_028015205.1. Classification (NCBI taxonomy): domain Eukaryota; kingdom Metazoa; phylum Mollusca; class Bivalvia; order Mytilida; family Mytilidae; genus Mytilisepta; species Mytilisepta virgata. Next base: position 75,589,855 of record CM051519.1, read on the forward strand.
CATGTTTTGGTATTTTTGTCAGATTTTCGGAATCCTCGGGTTTTATCCATTTCTTAACCATGAAAGTTTTTGCCCAGGAAACCCCACTTTTTCTTTTATAATTCAATCATATATACCTTAAAATGGTATTTGACAAAATTTTATGAAATCCTTTTTATTTTTTCATACATCTTTGAGAGACTGAAGTTGTCAATGCAAAGACAATGAAAAATCCAGAGAAACCCCATTTCTTGCAAATTTTCAAGGCCTTATAGCTCTAAAATGAGGACATGAACCTATATGTTTTTCTTGCTTATTTATTATTTTTTCTTGCTTGTTTACTATTCATATGTTCTCTCAAACTAAAACACCTATTTCAAATCCTATTTATTTCCTATTAGACCAGCGATCATCCTTAAGAGCAGCTGTCAAACAATTCGACTAATCGACTAGCTAAAACGAATCAATTTCTATTGAACCAGTATGGGAATATAGGCCAACAACTTCCAAGTTCGCATGCTATATTTGAAAAAAAAAGTAGTTCATAAATTATCTAACTATGTAATGTCAGAGAATAATATAACATTAATCTATACAGTCAATTTAAAAACAGGTCAATCGGCACTGGCACGCAATAAACCCTCTAAATGTAAAGTACAAGTACTCTGTTTGCCAGAGTAAAAAAAATTACTTGACCTGTTCGGCTTGAGTGAAATTCATGTATTTTATTTTCCGTTTGCAGACCCCACTTACACCGCCACGGCCAAAAACGTAATTAAAAAGGCAATGCTTAAATCTGTATCAATCTGAAAATAGTAAACAAGAGCTGCAACACAGCCGGTAATATTCTTAACTCAATCTATTACCTCTAGAATGATTTACATTAAAAAACCGAAATTGAACGGTGCATGATTCTGTCAAATGAGATACAGGTGAACAAAAAAGACAGAAGATAAAATGGTCAACAGTTATGTTGACCGCCTTGAATAATATCACAAAAAGCGAAAACACGTTCAAAATCTCATCAGGTGTTTTTTTCGCGATTACGTCTTACCTGTAGCACTTTTTATGTCTCCTATATATATTACAACACATGGATATGCGTTTATATTGAACATGTGATAAGTTATTTATAGATGCTTTATTGTACACGTGCACTCAAACATTAAATATGTGTAACATGAGGACTGTGATCTAAACAAATAAAATAAATGACAGAATAGACAGGAAATGCATGTACAGATACAAATAGTTGTGTTAGTAAATTTGACAACTTCTGTATAAATATTGAGACATTCGATAATAACTGGGAATGATTTAAAGAATTCAATATATTGACGACTTGTAACCCAATCCTGAATGATCAAAAATAGATTTTACACATGTCAGTCATTTAAATGTACATATTTCATTATCATGTAGTTTCTATATAAGTTTATACATTATACCGCTTCGCTTGCTTTCAATTTTTATTAATCTATTGCAGAATGACAGTTAACATTCTCATTTCGACTTTTATTTCTACTGGAAAGTGCGGCTTCATTGGTGGATGTCATGCCCGAGTGATAGTCATTAGAACTTTTGTTTTGCTTTTTACTTTTACTCCAAGTCAGGAGTGTGACTGTTGCTTTCCAGTTGTTCTGGGTGTTTGCTTGTCTCCCGTTCTCGCCAGTTATTTGGACTTTGATTATATGACATTTCCCTTGGAGTTCCATGTTTTGTTATGAAACTTTATGAAACTTTATTTTTATTCAATAATACATTCTTTGATATCAATTTTAGTACACAAGATGTGCACATTTCGTCAATTTACGACCCATCAGTTGTGCTCAATTCTCAAATGTTGAAAACCATAACAAAAATCCCAAAAAGTGGAAGAGCAAATTCAGTATGTCAAAAAAGACCAAAAGGGTAAAACCGAAAACTTCATGAGGACAGAGCTATGCATATGTTATAAATTTCACTAAATTATAAGTCCATAAAAAATATGATAATCATTGTATTCCGTACTATTAAGTGAAATTATGAGTAAAATTATTAATTTTCTCTTTCTTTTCTTATGTTTTCATTCTAACTATCTTCTAGAGTTAACCTTCTTTAGCTGTTATATTAATTTGAGGTCGGAGAAAGAATTATAACGATAATGATATTAGAACATATGAATTACTCCTGGGCGATTTGAAAACTCACAATTCTCAGCTACTTTAAATATATTTCTATTGTAATAAACTTTTTGATACCAATTTTTATGCACGGGATGAATGTGTCTTCATCTACTGAATCATATTGTAGTTATATTCTAATTCGCCAAGCTCAAACGAATATAAAGTATTTATCAAATAAAACTCAACACATAATATTCATTATAGGAATTGTGCTTCCAGGTGTAGCAGCTTTTTATTTTAACACATGTTTAAGTAAAATACATTGTCTCTTTATACAAGTTATAAAATGTCCTGAAATATACCGTCAGCCAGCCAAGAAACCACCCAAGTCCGTCATACATTAAAAACTACAAAAGAGAAAAAATACACATTAGATACAGGCGTATTATACAGATTAATATATACATCAGTAATCGATGGGTGGGTGGGAAATTATACGCATAAACGTCTTAAAAAAACGACTGCTACATATCCTGGTAGGCAACTTCGATTAAACTTTTACGTCATAACAACCGTTTAAATACTACTACTAGTGCACGCACTGCACGGACTATATACCATTAAAACCGCATTGCGGACATTTTCATCTAATCGTATGTAACATAAACACTGACCATGTGCTTACTGTAACAAACACGTGTGTTAACAGTACTCAAACACTAACATATTTTGTGTTCGTTACCTTTAATAAATACATTTGTCATTTTACCAGACTTGATTTTCACATGATTTTCTCATTCCATAGTCCTTTATTGTGGGTTCTGTCTGTTTTATATCTCCTTTGAAGTAGTTGTTTACCTGGTTGCTTATCTGTGTTTTCACATTGAGTTGGGAGTAGCCATGTAAATGGCAAAGTTGTCGTGAACCGAGTGTATTAATAATAACTACAATGAGCTATGGATTACCTTGGAGTTATCTAATAACCCTTCAGGTCTGGAGTCACACAGTCAAGGCACAGCTTCGCTAGGAACGTCTGTCGTCTTTGGCTGATCAGGAGTAACTCTTGGGGAAAGCCTTTTCCATTCGGAACATCTCGTCCGGGTTTCTTCATTTATAAATACCGGCGTATGCCAGTATTCACCACATTCTCCTCCCTTCTAAAAATTACGACATAATCTTGGACATAATAAAAGTTTGTGAAGTAGCAGTTCAATTCCATGCTTTCATTTGTCATCAATCAAAGAATAAATAGTTCAACATTGGATGATATGGTAGCCTGTAGAAAACATCCCAAAATGTCAGACTATATAAAAACATGTAGCATTCCCAATAGATCTATATACACAACGAAATACTAGTAAGGTATGCACAATATAAAACATTTTATGGCACAAACTAAAATGTTGTATCTACAGCTAAAACATGCTATAATTCTGTATGATTAACTGATGTTATACAACTTCAGTGCATTAGAAGTTGTAACAGAAGTGATATCATGTATGGATAAGTCGAACATGACGGACAGTTTCCTGGCGATTTCAATTACTAAGGATGGGCTCCCTTTCCTCCTTCCAGTTCTACTTATATAAGGGGCGTCAGTCTCAATCAATAAATCTTGAAGACTCATATTACAAATGACACCGCGGAGATCTGGGTACTTCTCTTCCATAAGAATAAACGGGGATACACCAAATTTGCAATTTGTAAAATGCGACTTCCATTTTTTGTATGTATCCAAACTATCCATAAAGCAATGTTTATGAATAGGGTGCTCCTTTCCTAAAATCTTTTTCATCGTTCCCAAACACGTATCCTGTACCCAATCGTTCCCTCTACAATGAATCACTATTGGTAATCTTTTAGAATTTGCTATTTGGAGATGACCTTCAAATATTTTAATTTGCTTATCCAGTTTCTTAGGTTTGATTCCAGATCGAGCATCAATGCCGCATTCCCCTATCCCTACTACCTTTTTAGCCTCTGTAAATTTGTCCAGATCCCATAGCCAAGCATCAAGATTCTTCTTAGACTCTGATTTAACTAAATTTGGATGAATCCCAAAAGTGAATCTTAAACGACTATCCTGTCTTATGTTATGTCGTTCACTACTGGAAGGCCAGTGATCGGGAAAGCAGAAGTTGGCAATCAAGAAGCTAAGGGTAATTTTTCCCTGATCTGTCTCCCAAGAAAAATCCGGTAGACCAGAACATCTGGTCTCCTTAGTATACATGTCAAAATGAAAATGGGTGTCCATTACGTGATACGAGACTGCTGGTTGAGGTGTTAGATCTGTATGTAAATTGTGTTCTTTTTCAAACAAAACAAGGTTTTCTCCAGATTCAGTCTGCAATATCAATATAGCAAGAATTTTCCAATGTAACAAAGAATGAGGATCAGTTGGCGGATAGACTTTGTGAACCATGTAATGCGGCGTATAATGGTTTTCCTTGTCAAATAACTGCAGTAGCGGTATATCTGTCCAGTGATGGACCCCACCTGAACAAACCGAAAAATCAGCGTGCTCCCTAACATATTCCACCAATCCTCCCACTTTCAAGTTTTGTTGTTTGCATATCTCATGTAAGAGACCATTCATGAGATATACCCATTTGGTTACAAGTCCAGCAGGATGTCTTTGGTGAAACATACCATGGAAGATGACAACAAATGACGTGTCTCCTCACATTTGTAAACCGCCCTGGACACACTGGGCAGGACTGTACTCCTCCTTTCCGTTGAGAACTTCCTCTAACAGTTGTTCTTTGTATCGGAATTTCGTCATCCATTGGGCCATAATCCAGTTCACCGTCGTCATCCATTATCTGTAATAGACTACTAGGAATACAAAATTAATATGTACATATCATCTCGTAATTATAATTGTATAGGTGTATAACGATAGCTTTACCAACGTATCACTTAAAAATAAGTCCTGATTGACCAGAAATACATAATGAAATATATGACAAATACAACACATGTTGCAGCAGCTGTACGCGATTTTATGTCTCAATTTGCAACCACAGTATAAATAAATATGAAAAGCACAAGACAAATACATTAATTACATACGCATAATATATCCTCAAAATATGCGGTTTTTAATTGACAACATATTTACAGCTAAAACATCAGTTATTTACATCTTATTCTACATAGTCATACAAATAAGAGGGTTTTTTAATTCTCCGCTTTTCTCTCTGTTCTCTGGCTGAATGTATACAGTCATCAGTGTCTATATAGTCTGTATCCAAATCGTATATAACAGTCTCATCCATGTTTTGAGAAAGGTTAAGATTATTTAGATCATTTACAACCTTTCTTTGTGCATCATATCTACTAGAAAGGAGGAGAATGTGGTGATAATATTCGTTCCAGTTTTGGTGATGGCTGTATTACGGTATCATCACTTGGCTCTCCATTCAATTTCGTTTGCACAAACTGTACACTATATGGTGACAAAATAGTGGTCTCCTTTATTGTTACTCTGTAAACTTTTACACTTCCACTTTCTGGACAAGACATTTCTGTTGCTGGTATAACTTCATGATTCAACAAGATAGTATACTGTCCGTGATCAACGACGACTTTGTTTATTTCTAAAAAATCCAAACCAAGAATTAGCTCATCATCTATGTCAGCCACAAGCATATTACAAAATATTTTGGCTTTTCCTAATTCTAGCGATACGTTTTCAGCTACTTCGGCTTGAAGTTTGCCTAATTTGTTGATGCCTTTTATAATCACTCTGTCAGTTAGTTTTGGTTTGTCACACAGTTTATGGTAAAGTTTTGTGCTGAGAATGGAAATTTGAGCGCCGCTGTCAACAACCCCATGACTTCTTATACCATTTACTAACAATGGGATGTACAAAGTCTTTGTATCTATCCTGACATTTCCATCATACATATTTATTTCTCTTATTTTTACAGGTGGAGGTTGGCCAGTATCTGAAGGATGGACTGGAGATTGGCCTATATCTTCAGTCCGTTCTAGTTTAACTGTCTTCTTGGTGATGGTGATGGTGATCTAGACCTATTCCTACTTGGGGAGCTACCTCTGATTCTGTTGGGACATTCTCGTGCAAAATGACCAAGTTCACCACAGTGAAAACATTCGTAATTCTTAATTGCATCTTTCTCAGCGGCAACCCTCTTGTTTGTTGGTGAGTTCATTATCTGTCGAGGTGGAGATTTTGGTCTATTGCCTGTGATGATTTTCCACAATTCCCTCACCATTGCCCTGGTTTCTTCCAATCCTTCTTCCGTTTTCTCTAGTCTTTGTTCAAGTTCAGTTAGTGTTGGGTTCATCGTATCAGCAAACTTTACAGCTCTCACTGATGGTTGAGGCTCTGTTGAGCAATCATCTGTATTTTCATCAAATGTTACCCTTTTAAGCTCCACTCTTTTGGGTCCAAGAATAATTCTTTAATTTGTTATGGCGCTCTTTACATACTGCATTGCTTCATCAAGAGTGTCTGGATTCTTATCCATGGCTGTAAGTGCTGCTTTCTTATCATTACATCCTTTCAGAAATGCGTCGATAGCCACAATCTCAACAAATGGTTCCGGAGTATCAGGATATCCGTCTGTTGCCATTTCTTGTGTTCTCTCCGCAATTTCCTCCAATGACTCCTCCGATCCTTGTTTCAAGTCTTGAAGTTGCCTTCTTACAGTGTGAGGTAAGTCCCTCCTACCAAAACGCTCATTCAATTTCTTGCAGAAAGTATCATAGTTTTCCTGTACTCCTTTAGCTTTTACGCTATAAAATTTTAGTGCCTTGTCTCTAAGACATTCAATCAATTTATCCAATCTTTGTTGTGGTGTCCATTTGTATCGGTCAGCTATGTGGCTGAATTGTAAAAAGTAAGGACGCCAATCGGTTTTACCATCATAGGTGGACATTTTCGGGGGAGATGGTCCTTCTATTCTCTTTTCATTTCGGTCTTGAGAATTGCTATTGGTTCTTGTGTTAGTCTAAGTTTCTGTTTTTGTAGTTTGAAGCACAGATTTTCTGTCATCAAATTTCTCTTCATACAAGGGACGTTCTGTATGCTTACTGTAAATTCCTGACGGTGAAAGTTTCTCAATTTTCTCTGTAGTAAGCTTGATTTCCTCTATCTGTTTGATTCTGTTATCCCTTAGCTTTATTTCATCTCTAAATTCCTGTTCTCTTTTTTCATGTTCTCTTGATAGGGCTTCGATGTTTGCTTTGTTTACTTGGTGTACATTATCAAGATGTGAATTAAATTGTGTATCTTTTTCCTCCATCCTTTTCTCGAATTCAACTCTCATCAGTCTCATTTGTTCTTGCATTGACTGTAAGGCTGTTTGTTTTTCTTGTATTCGTTGTATCATGATCACATTCATTTGACTCATCTGTTCTTCTAGCTCTTTAATTTTTTTCTGTGGATCTAAAGTTGCAGTAGCCTGTTCTGGTATTTCTATTATAATCTCTCCTGATGCTAATAATGGGTCCCAGATAGTACTTGGAATACCTTCAAGTTGTTTTAAGTCTTCTAGGGTGAGATAACCCTTCTTATCCCTGGCAGATATGATTATTGCTGCTCTTTTTGGTCCAATATTTTTGATGCTTTTGAGCTCATCAAGCGAAGCATTATTTATATTTACTTTTTCCGTCATCTTGATGATGGGTTGTTATGAACCAACAGGAATCCGCAGTATAAACCGTACAACAAAAATCACTATCACAACAAAAATGACCGGTAGATCAAGTATCCCAAAAATATGAGAAGTAGGAACAAAATGTGTGTATATCACTATCTCGCAAAAAAAAAAACCAATTGGCAAAATATTGCGACGATATGAAAAAAAAACAAAAAACAAAAATACGAACAAAATATCGCAAAAAGGACGTTTGGTAAAATATTGCGACGAAAATGTATGTACGTCAAAATATCGTAAAAATGTCAGCGAATATCTCATATGATGATACGCATCCCAAAAACAAAATTGCACGGGGAAGAAAGAAAGAAAAAAAAAACACTGCGTAAAAATACGCGTATGCCGAATAATCACAAAATTATCTTTGTAAACTACTGCATACTATATGATGATAACACTAACATCCAACAAGGTCAACAATACATAACTGTAAAGGCTTGGTATTTTTATCGTAAAGGAATATGCAGATACATGGGATGCAAAAAAAAAAAAAAATACAAAACAAAAAAATGTGTGTGTGATTTTTTTTTTTTTTTTTTTTTTTTTATATACTACTGAAAGTATCAAAAACACCAAAAATAGAAACCTGGAAATATGTTTCCGAATAAACACGAGAAACAAAAATGTCGAATCAGAATTGTGCGTATAGCTCTGTGGTATATATGAGGTACGTATAAATGATAATATTAACACGTACGATATGTCACAAAAACATGTGCGAAAGTAAATGTCATATCATGAATATGTGTAAATAACATGGAATCAGGTTATTGTGCAATGATAATGCACAAAATATTGTAAATGTAACACTACGCACCTATCAGGACATCTGATGTTTCATATGTATGGGATTGAAAAAGGGATGGGGAAAAAAAGGGGGGGCTGAACAGAATGATATTGGGGAAAAATGAAAATAAAGAAAAATCAAAATTCAAACGCATACATCAGAACATCTGATGTTATCTTAATTCAATATATATAAGTGAGGATCAACGCATACATCAGAATATCTGATGTTTCCTTGACTGGAGATTAAATAAAAAAAAAGGGGGGGGGGGGGGGGGGTAATCAAATACAAAATTCCATGTATGGTCAAAATCTGGAAATGTGTATGTCAATGACCAAATAGTAATGTGAAGTGAATAATATTACTCACTTTTATACAGATATGTAATAAATAAATACGACAATCTATTCTGAAAAATTTTCACAATTCGAAAATTTGGCGCCAGAGAATGTCAAACAAAGAACAATCTCCGTTGGGGTTCAGGAACCACTTCTGACACCAAATTGTCGTGAACCGAGTGTATTAATAATAACTACAATGAGATATGGATTACCTTGGAGTTATCTAATAACCCTTCAGGTCTGGAGTCACACAGTCAAGGCACAGCTTCGCTAGGAACGTCTGTCGTCTTTCGCTGATCAGGAGTAACTCTTGGGGAAAGCCTTTTCCATTCGCAACATCTCGTCCGGGTTTCTTCATTTATAAATACCGGCGTATGCCAGTATTCACCACAAAGTTCTCGTTAATATGAAGTAAAAGAACAATGCAAATATCTCGAAGCAAGACCTCAATGAATAATCATTTTTTTTTCTGATTTTCTAAATCTTTCTGGCTAGAACTTGAAACTTTATACTCTGTATCTAAGTTTCAATGACAACTTTTTCCAAAAAAAAAGTTTTTATTTTCTCAAAGACCCCAACAGGGGTATGTGAACAATAACACAAATACTATATAAGTATTCATAATATAACAAAATGACAAGGTAACAAAGTAATGCAGTGAACATTATAATCATTCATTAACATATATACACATGAAAAAGTAATGCGTTTTAAGGAAGACAGTAAATTTCAAATGGACATATTAATGGTTGAAACAATATTAATTCTACCCCCCCGAAAACGAAGTTTAGAGGGGGGTATATAGGTTTCAGTCTGTCTGTCTGTCCGTCTGTCCGACTACGTGTACATGCTTTGTGTTATCAATTCCTGATACAGCTTATTCGGACCTGTTTACCGCTACGATTTTAGCGTTATCACTACGATTTTCAGACCCCCAAATTACGCCTTCCGCCCTCTTAAACGTTTTTCTACGTCAACTAAGTAAAACGGTAAAAAAAGAAAAACGCAAAATTCGCTCGGAACCTTTCGCGAAATGTCGATATGCCCAGGCATAAAGTTAAAGGACGCTCGAATGAACGTTGACTTATCCTCACGGCGCTTTGACTGATGGAGGACTTTCGTCTTTGCAAACGCCCATAAGATTTTGACTCGGCATCATTTAATGGCGGCATGATGAAGCCAGTAAAAAACATTGCTAGCCAAATGTGAATACACTGGTCTTTGGAAATTCCTTCAATCTTCATCAAAAGGCGAAACCTTTATATTATGTACTACGCATTTGTGTCAGTCGGTGAAGTCTCACAAATATTTCCATGTGCTCACGGAGGTAAATTTTACTGGTGAAGTCTCACACGTATTTGGAAAAGTGCCGAAAATCGGAAGAGGACAAAACAGGGGCGGCTGATGATGTTCACAATCATAGCTCAAAATGAATTCCCATTTAGTACAGCTCCGCTCCTTACAATATGGTTAAATTGTTTAGCTTGTTTTAAATACTAGGGAAGGTTGTCTCATCGACGCTCATCACCCATATTCTTGCATTTTTATTTTATCTGATTTTATTTATAATGCCATAAAGCATTTCAAATACCTTTTATTTTGAAAAAAAATCTTTATAATTTTAGACACGCGAAAATAAAAATTGTCTATCTTAATTTTAGAGATGAAGGAAAAAAAATCAGAACGAACTCATTTCATCAGAATAAAAGTAGAGTTATCTTCCATAGTTCATAAGACAATTTTATCAACAAAATCATCAATTTGGTTGACAGTCAATCGAAAGGGGTACAAAATTAGCCAATTCGTTGATGTGATCTTATGATTCATACTTTTTGAATAGTAATCAATTCATAGAAGTGATGTGAAGATTCGTGTGTTTTATAAAATGCAGCAAGAAGCTATTCAACTGCTATTTAAAGTAATCTTTCATCTCCTCCGTCATAAAAAGAAACTATGTTAGAAAGCCAAGCCATATGGTAGCAGAAGTAAATAAATACGTCTTCTCAAGTAGGGTTTTTTTTTTATTTCGGCTGTAGAACTCTTTCTGAAGTCGCGTCAGTTTGTTGTGTGAAATATTTGAATAATTATTCAATCCAGGTTTCATCTTTGTCGAGTTTGGGGGACATGTTTATCAACAGTCGGAATTGGGACACATGTGCACCGCTTTCGACAAGTCTATTCTTGTTTTCATATTAAATTAAGTTTTTACAGGGCTAGTACTGAGGACAAAAGAATTAGCCTAGTCCTTTTATTTCAGTTTCCGGTATTTAGATGATGTACTATCACTTAATAATACTAATCCTAACTGTAAGGAATACCTACATCTTCTCTATCCAAGTGAATTTGAAAGAAATACTTTCCCTGTATTTGCATTGAATTCTTAATCTCAAATAGTTATCAACTCTTTAGCTGACATGGCCTAAAAGGCCATGTGAGTTATTGCCATCACTTGGCATCCGTCGTCCGACGTCGTCCGGCGTAAACTTTTCCTTTAAGGTGGGACGATACCAAATCGACTATCAAAATATTTTGAAAATATTTTTCCTGTCGGTAGAGCTTGGTAACCTTCATCCAAATATAAAATAAAAAAATTAAGGTCACCGTTCATTATACCCCCGCTTTTGAAAAATGTGGGGTAAATAGTATTCGTTGTGTCGGTCCGTCCGTCCGTTCGTCCGTTCGTGGAATTCGATGAAACTTTCAGAGAATCTTCATCCAATGATTGCATTGTGCACCTCCTGTGGAAAACGCTTTTATGAATGAAACAATCTCCTGAAAAGTAAATGATTTATGTTTTGTTCTAAATACTTTGTATACAAAGTGCGGGAAAGGAGATTGGTCTGGTAATGTTACCTTTTTTGTAACGTCAAGATCGATAACTCTTGACGTAACGTCATTTGGTAACGTCCCACCATAAAGGCCTCCTCTTCTGAAACCACTGTGCCAAATAGAATTAAACTTGGCAGGAAGCATCTATGTAAGGTCATTTATAAAGTTTGCTGATTTCGTCCGATCGGACAACAAACATTGGCGCCATGGGACAATTGTTGTTTCTGATTGGCTGAGTTTTCAAAAATCTCATCTGAAACTGCTTGGCCAAATGGAACAAAATTTGACACGAATCATATAAGGGGGTCCTTTATAAAGTTTCCTTATTTCGTCCCGATTGGACCACATATATGGCCTCAATGGGCATTTCTTGTTTCTGATTAGCTGATATAAAAAAATCTTCTCTAAAATTGCTTGGCCAAATTGAACGAAACTTGGCAGGAAGCATCTATTGGAGGTTCTTTACAAAGTTTCCTCATTTCGTCCCATCGGACAACAAGCTTGTTTCTCATTGGTTGATTAAATTTTTTTTCTGGATCTGCTTGACCAAATAGAACGAAAATTGACAGGAAGCATCTATGGGAGGTTCTTTACAAAATTTTCCTCATTTTATCCTGATCGGACTACAAATATGACCATCATGGGCAGTTCTTGTTTCTGATTGGCTGATATGAAAAAAATCTGAAATCGCTAGACCAAGTAGAACGAAACTTAATAGGAAGCATCTATGGGAGGTTCTTTACAAAGTTTCCTCGTTTCGTCCCGATCAGGTACCAAACATGGCCGTCTTGGGCAATTCTTGTTTCTCATTGGGTGATTAAAAAAGCACTTTGTCCTCTTGAACTGCCTGGCCGAAACCAAACATGGCCTGAATGTTAATCATAAGGTGCTGACCATGTGTTGTTACTCTGGTGCCGAGCCCTCATTCAATATGGCCACCAGCAGAGGACTTAGGTTAACATAAGACCCTTTGGGAAATACATCTTCTGAACTGCAAAATTTTAGAATATGCTGACCTGTAAGTAGAAGGACATTGATGAAGAGAAATTTGGTTCCTACGAGGCTTACCACACTTCATAATGATAGAGAGAAGTGACTTCTCTGAGGTACATCAATAAAAACGGCTCATTGGATTTTGATGAAACGTTATATGAACGTTGGGCATTACAAGTAGATGTGCACGAAGCAAGATAATTATCGATGGATGCTTGCAAAGGGAGATCGTCCAACTTAAGGGGTTTACATGTTTAAAGCTTGTAAGAACAACTCCTCCTAACCGTTCAATGGATTTTGATGAAACTTTATATGAATGTTGGGCATGATATATGTAGATGTGCATGAAGCAAGATAATTATCGCCGGATGCTTGCATATGGAGATAAAATCCAACTTAAATTCACTCACAGTTCTAGTTATTATTAGCAAATTTTCAAATACAACGTACCAGGATTTACCCCTAGATAGTTAGAAAGGCTTTAGGCGACTATATGAAAGTGACCTTTTGCTTGAAGTAAATAAATACTAGAGGAAACGGGTTCACTGTCGTTAATATCATGCATCTAAAAAATACAACGATTTTTTAAGCAGAGCGAAATTGCTTTCACGTAAACTTCTAAAACAGTTACTTGTATTTTCAGTCCTTTTTTATGCTATTACGAATTTATGGCCTATACAAAGTTTTTCTTTCAGAAATGAAACCAGATATTTTCAGTCAGATTTCACCTCTTCCTTGAATTGAGACGGTAGCCGTCAAACGGAGCAGGTAAAAAGAAGACGGAACATGTTGGGCATGTGAACATGTAACTGTTCAAGGGCGCATATTAAGCTTAACCCCGTTCCTGTAACAAGTCAGGAACCTCTTTTGTTAATCTTGTTTTTTGCATTTTGGTTCATATTTTTGTGTTTTGGAGTTTAGTGTGCCGTCCTTTTTGCTGAACTAGTATGCATTATTGTTTAGGAGCCAGCTGAAGCCCGCCTCTGGGTGCGGGATTTTCTCGCTGCGTTGAAGACCCATTGGTAGCCTTGAGCTGTTTTCTGCTCTTTGGTCGGGTTGTGTTGTCTCATATTCCCCGTTTCCATTCTCTATTCTATTCGATTACAACATTGGCATAATTCGGTCTGAAATACCGTTTGAAATTACGCGTTTTCTGACGGTATTAAACTTCTTTATCGGCTGAAAATTTTCGTAAAAATGTTAACGAATTTATAAGATTAATGGCCGCCTAAATACTTAAAAAAAAGCTATCTTTCTAAAATCTGCGATATCACCATAACAAGCAACCTTTATCAAATAACTATTTTTATGTATTTTGCAGTGTAAAAAAGTAATGTCAGTACTCAGAAAGGGTCAATAGTTAATGTTAGAATAATATCCACCGAGTACAGATAAAAATGGATAAATTAGAAAGGTCAACAATAGCAATCAATGGCAACCACTAGTAAAGAGGACAGCTAAAAAGGGTCTGTTATCTAATCTTTGAACAGGTCACCTATTGACTCCTCTTCCTAGATGTTGCAACAATCCTTTTACGTTTAGAATGCGTGTTATTCTGCTACGTTGGTATCGGATTTCAATATCCCATTCCAACCGGACTTGGAAAGAGAGAAGGTAGCTATCAAATTAGAATATAGCTATTTCTGCATCCATGCTACTGTACGATACGAGAAGTGGGATGACTTTTAACGCTTTTGAAAAGATGTATATTGTACACATGTGATCTGATTTGATTACGTCTAGGTCTTTTTGTAAGCGTGAGTTTTTTACCTACTATTGGACACCTTACAGTGACATTATTATGAAGAACAGGAATAAAAGCGATGTTCACTGTCTCTTTGTGTATTGTTCCAGCATTGAATGGACTAGTTTCTTGTGTACAATAAAATCAAATAAGATTTTTACCATATTTCAAAAATGATAAATTACCTCTGCAGCAGATAAATACCGCTAAACTCCATTTTTAAATACTGATTCTTAAGCTCAATAAATTTTGTTTTAAATGTAAAACATATTTCAACAATGATCTGTGGTGCTTAATGCCAAAAATGTGGAAATACATTCAGAACAATCGACCAAAACATTGTGGACTAATATTCAAATGACACAGTGAGAGAAGTGTAAACCGTCTAGGAATGCATAAGAGAGATACTAATTAGTTTCTAAAACTTTCCTCATCGTTACACAGAAAAAATGTCGAGTCTATTTCATTACCTAACGATTAACAGAACTGGTTATTCCATTAGGAACTTGCGACCAGCAGCAGAGAAATCCATGCACTGAGAAGTAATTATAAATATAAACTAGTCGAAGCAGCCCGCTGCAGATCCCCGCGCTACTCTGCTGTTTGATAGTATAAGGAATTTGAGTTCAATGATCCTAAAAATACATGATTTCTAAACTTGTACTAATTTCCAAAAATTAAAGTCTGAGTCTTTCATAAAATGTACCAAAAAGGAATCACATAGTTTTGAAATCCATACAATCCAAACTAGTGCTGTTGCTATAGTGATTCCAAATATATATGGTTGCTAAGCAGAAATCACAAATAAAGTAGTCTTTTAGTCTTTCATGAAATTAACTATAATTGAAAATCACATATTTTTGAAATTCAACTGATCCAGATTAGCCTTAAAGCTTATATGATCCAAAAAAATCTATAGTTGCTAAGTAAAATTCCCAAAATAATAGTCCTAGACACTTTCAGGAAATTTACCGAAATTGGAATCACACATTTTTTAAATCCATACAATCCAAACTAGTGCTGTTGCTACAGTGATTCAAATTATATATGGTTGATAAGTAGAAATCACAAATAAAGTAGTCTTTGAGTCTTTAAGAAAATTTACAAAAATTTGAATCACATATTTTTGAAATCCAAATAAGTCTTTAAGCTAATATGATAAAAAAAAAATCTATAATTGCTAAGTACAATTCCAAAAATAATAGTCTTAGACACTTACAAGAAATTTATTAAAGTTAAAAATATTTTTTAGATTTAGATGTGTTACTACTGATGTGATGCAGAAAATACGTGGTTTCTTGTCAAAATTTAAAAAAATAATGGTCTTTGAGACTTCCAGGAAATTTACCAAAGTTTGAACCGCATCTTAAACAATTCCGAAACCTTTAGCACAATCTATATTAGTGGTACAATTACTGAGCCAACGTTCAGTTCCGTATTCCAAATAATGTGAGAAGAGTTTCATGACAAAGGAATAATGTACCCTAAGGCTGCCTGTCTAGCCCGACACCGGCACATTTGCAGGGCAATTACTGGGCCAATTCTCAGTTCCCTATTCCAAATAACGTGACTGAGAGGAGTTACCTGGCAAAGGAATAATATACCCTTAGGCTACCCGTGTAGCCCGGCCCTCAGGGGCGCTATTCAAATTCTGAAACCTTTGGCATAATATATATTGGCAGGGCAATTACTGAGCCAACTTTCAGTTCCGTATTCCAAATAAGCTGAGAGGAGTTTCGTGACAAATGAATAATGTACCCTTAGGCTACCTGTCTAGCCCGGCATCCAGGGAAGCTATTCCAATTCTGAAACATTTGGCACCATCTACATTGGCAGGGCAATTACTGGGCCAACTTTTAATTCCTTTTTCTAAATAACTTGACAGAGAGAAGTTGCCCGATAAAGGAAAAATGTAACCTAAGGCTATCTGTCTAGGCCGGCACCGGCACCCAGGGACGCTGTTCAAATTCCGAAACCTTTGGCACAATCTACATTGGCGGGGCAATTACTGAGCCAACTTACAGTTCCGTATTCCAAATAACCTGAGAGGACTTGAGTGACAAGGGATAAATGTACCCTTATTCTGCCCGTGTAGCCCGGCCCGAAGGGGCGCTTTTCAAATTCCGAAACATTTAGCACAATCTACATTGGCAAGGCAATTACTGAGCCGACTTTCAGTTCCGTATTCCAAATAACATGAGATGAGTTGCGTGAGAAAGGAATAATGTAAACTTAGGCTCCCTTTTAGCACGACCCACAGGGCCCTATTCAAATTACAAACCTTTGGCACAGTCCCCACACACAGTGCAATCAATGAACCAAAGTTTTTCATCTTTCTACATCCAGTAGTTACTGAGATTATCCTTGACATTACTAACGTCCGTACGTACGTACGCCGAACAGCAAAACCTAATCCTCGCGCTTCACCGAAGGTCGGGGGTAATAATACATGTATTATCATTTATCTCCTAAGCAGACTTAATCTAATTCAAATGTAAAGTAACCGTGAAATGCAGACAAGACTGCAGTTGCAATTATCTTTTGCAAATGAGTTTGCACTTCATATAAAGAAGAGATGTATTTCGCTTTGAATTTTCAGGAGGCATATCTCGTTTATCGAAGTTTTTATTTACGTCTTCCAAATCTATTTCTCTTAATGACGTCGATGAATTATAAATAAAAAAATCCAAGATGTATTTGATGACATTTAAGCAATGTAAATTATCCTTCAGAAACGATCCAATTGCGTATGGATTAAATTGCAGAAGTGACAAATTGGTCATCGGATTACAAGAAAAACTGTGATCGATTTAACATTGATATTCTCACGTAATGTAAGGGCTTAAACGCAATCCATATAGAAATCGAAAGTACAACGAAGATCTTGACCATTGACGTTAATTCAAATGTACTTGTGTGACGTTTCTTTATAAAATAACAATCCAAAGATACTTATATTAGATATAGTAAATTTATACTATCCTGTATACGACGCATTTCAAGGAGTTAACTCTCATCAGCAGCATTAAAACCGAAACATTTGGAAGACCAAAAACCAAACTTATATTAAACAAGAAGTACTCAACCAAAAATACCGAAATGGGAAGCCAAATTTCAGCTGAGGAGATCTACTATGTGCAATAACTCCAATTCGCGTCGCATTACACTTCTTAGCATATAATTCCGACAACACGCGCACCGGTCAAGCGAAAGGCCAATATATTGAGCATCCAAAGGTTTAGACCACATAAAAATTAATTTTTATGTTTTGTTTGTGCTTATTTCAACACGTTTTATCTGCATTGTTCAAAGTCTTAAATGTAAAAATCCATCCAAAATGTTGAAACTAAACGTTGTGCGGATTCAAATGCTAAAAAGTACCGAAAAGTGCAAAAATAAACACAATCTAACGGAAATAACACCATCCGAGGGAGATTCATCTTATCTTCCAAATGTCCCAATTCTATAAAATTTTTAAAAAAGTTAGTTTCAAGTTCATGTCCAGTACTTATATACCAACAGTTGAACTGATTTGGTAACAATAAATCACAAAAACCATTACAGATCGACAACAGGAGACCTCCAAACAACGTTTATACCTTTCGCTCGACCACAATTGGCATAAGTACGCTTTCACTTTCTAAAAAACTATCATGTTCTGTATACTTGTTTTCAGGAAAGAACAGGGTGCGATAAGACCCAATATCGGCCTACAATAAATGATTAGTTCTTGGCTATATTTTTGGAATCATCAATATCTGCAGGTTTTAAAAATATATATAAAAAAGTATTCTTCATTTAATAAGTTCAACCATTTATTTTGTTGTGCTTGTGGTTGTTCATTTGTCTTCCCGGGTTTGTCTGTCTAATGGATTGCGTTTTTTTGTTTGCTCCTTGGGTATATTTGTCATCTTTAACATGAAGTCAGTGGGGAAAATTGTTCTACTCGTACACTATAAACTACAGATTGATCTATGCCAGATACCTGTTAAATTGTCCTAAAAATGAACATTTATTTTGTAAAGATATTTTGCTAGCATACATGCAAGTCTCGCATATTGACACAAATCTTTTTGGTCAGAGGTGGCGGCGATAATAAAAATATGAATAAAAGAATATTTTAGGAATTTTGAAAATTGCAGCGTTGATTTTTTAGTTTTTGAAATAGAATATTGATTTTTTTTCTGCATCAGTTGTAAAGTGGTACTATATTCTACTGTTCATCGCCTTGACGCTTTTTGACGTTAAATTATATTGAACATAAAAAGGAATTTAAGCGTACTAAATGTGTGTTATATTGTTACTGTTAATCATTTTAAAGTGAAAAGGTATGATGACACATCTATTACACCGTTTGTGAAGTAGCTTTTTTTATATAATAATGATAATAATATAATATAATAAATTCTTTATTTATAGAGGGTGACCTAATTAGACATTATCTAATTTTCATTGAGGACCTCACATAAACGCTAAATCTAAATACTCATACAAACAGTATTATTATAACATACATCAGTGTACATATATAATATTATAAACATATAATATGAAACATACAGTAAATAACAATATCATTCAAGCTGATATTCACTCACATATAATACTTTTTGCTTTTGAAATTGAAGTTTTGAAAAAACGTTTAAAGCAGCGTTTT
This sequence comes from Mytilisepta virgata, assembly GCA_028015205.1. NCBI lineage: Eukaryota > Metazoa > Mollusca > Bivalvia > Mytilida > Mytilidae > Mytilisepta > Mytilisepta virgata. The sequence continues at coordinate 75,608,974 of CM051519.1, forward strand.
TGAAATATTTCAATATTTGGACAGGTCTTTGTAGTACATCGTATATTGGAAATCATTCCAAATTTTGATAGTGGAATGCTGAAAACATTTCTAGTAAAACTTTGAATTAGGTCTGGGTAAAAATAAATCATTATTTGAATTAGAGCGCAAGGTATAACCTTTAGATTCATTACAATTTGTAAACATATAATCAGGAACAATTCCATTTAAAATTTTATATATAAAAATAGATTTCTGATATTTCTTCGTCCAAAAAATGGTAACCAACCCATAGAAGAAAACATGAAACTAAATGGTGTTAAAATGTCGCATTCAAGTATAATTCTTGCGCTCTCTTTTGAAGCTTATTATTTCGATCTGAATTCTTTTTGTAACTTCTCCCCAAACTGAAATACAGTAGTCAATATATGGTAAAATATACGAATTATAAAATAATGTTCTTACATGAACTGATAAACAATTCTTTATTTTATTTAAAAGAGATATTTTAAATGATATAATTTTGCATATTCTATCAACATGTACGTCCCAAGTTAAGCTATTATCAATATCTATGCCAAGCAGTTTTTGTGAAGGGACATTTTGTATTGAGTCTTCCTCAATTTTAATGGAGAAATCAGATAATTTATCAAGTTTTTGCTTTGAACCAATTAACATACACTTTGTTTTTTTCGGATTGATTTTCATACCATTGTTTTTACACCAAGTGTTTACAGCATTGACATCATTTTGTAATGCAATATTTTTATTTTGAGTACATTTATCCTGACAATGTAAAGTTGAATCATCAGCATATAAATCAATGTCAGAATTTTGTACATACAATGGCAAATCATTAATATATATAATGAACAGTAGAGGCAGTAGAGGAACTCCATATTTCACAATACTTTTTTTCCAGATTTTATACTTGCATATTGAACTAATTGGTATCTTTCTGATAAGTATGATTCAATCCATTCATACATATTATCTCGAGTTTGATAACGGGAGAGTTTTTTTAAGAGAATATCATAATTTACAAGATCAAAATCCTTGGAGAGATCCAAGAAAACAGTCCCTACTATTTCTCCTTTACCTAAGCATTTTAACCATTCATCAATCATTTTGGTAAGTACTGTTTGACATGAGTGATGCTGCCTTAAGCCGGATTGAGTTAAATGTAACAGTTTTTTATTATTCAAGTAATTATATAATTGAGAAGAAATATGCCTTATAAATATTTTTGATATTGTAGAAAGTGGGCGATAATTTGAAGGAATGTCTGTCGATCCACCTTTACGAATACGTGTAACTCTAGCATGTTTAAGTTTTGCAGGAAAAGAACAACTTCTGGTTTTCGGTTAGCATTTGACCACTATAATATCCCAATCATTCTATTTTTGTATTAAAATGCATGTACATGTAGAATTAAAACAACATATCATTTTATGTATATGAAACAATTATGTAAACACTTTTGTTTGTCTGAAATGGAATTTATCGCTCACCCATGTAATAGAAGCGTCCGTACTAACTGCGTATTGATGAAACAGCGCCGAGTTTACTGTCTGACATCTAGTTGTAGTGCTGAATTAAGCTTGTGGGTCTTTATTGACTGCGTATCAATGAAACAGCGGCGAGTTTGCTGTCTGAAATCTAGTTGAATAAAGCTTGTGGGTTATAGGAGACAATACATTGCTTTGGTGTCAAAACATGCTTAGCCTTTTAAACTCCGGTTCTGAAATAGCGACGAAAATGGAGGGGTTCCCTTCTACGTGGTTAGCTCTGGGAAAGTAGCAGAATCTGGCATGCAAATATTCAAAAAGGGTGCTAGAAAGAAGATGTATAAAGCCGTTTTGGTTTCTATGGATTGCCTTTTATAGATGAAAAATTAGGTGACGTTGATGTAAATTCTTTATGTAATAAGTCTCGACAGTCATGCCCTTCTGGTATGAAAAAATGACATCATGTGCTTTCAGCGTTGTGAATCTGCGTTTACCTCTCCAACCAGTTCCCACTTTGAGCATGTGTTAGATAGATGCTGTTGAACCTCCGAAAAATTACCAAGCTGAATCTTCTAATTTGTTTTTAATATCTTAAAACGTAGGAAATTTTAACCAAACGTGATAAACATTTTATAATTATCAAATATATGAATATAACAATTTAGTTTATTTTGGTAAGCTGATATATATTTTTTTCTACATTATACTTGTATCACTAGCCAGGTATTTTTTACAGGGTAGAATCCCATTGTAAACTTATCTTTAATTTGTTTGTTTATTTGGGGTTTTACGCCGTTTTCAGCACATTTGGCTATTTTGCGGCGGCCAGTTTTTATTGGTGGAGGAAGCCGGAGTACCCGGAGAGAACCACCGACCTTCGACCTTCGGTAGGAAAATTGGCAATCCTTGTCAATTAAGATCGGAGTCGAACACACCCCGCCACAGGTGAGATTCGAACTCGCAACCTCAGCGTTGACAGGCTAGTAATCATTAGTAATCATGACGAACTACCTAGACTACTCGGCCACCGAGGCCCAAAAATTATCTTTAAAAGTACATTTCTATATAATATCACATCATTTGAAATTTTTAGGACGACAAACTTTTCCTTCACTTTTATGTAAAAGATATGACAATTTTGAAGAGATAAATTTGAGATTTATTAGATTTACTGTTTAACTTTTTATACGTTTTGCATCAATAAAGTATATTAGGAGTGATAATTAACTTTTTACCGATGATCGATAGTTCTGCCGTGAATTTATGGATCATTAAGGGTTCTTTTTTACTTAGACAAGGAAATAGGTAACCATCTTCAACGGGCCAGTCACGTGACCGGAAGTAATAGGAAGATTTTCTTTTAGTATATTTTGTAAGTCAAAGCTATTTACTAACCATTGCTACACATTAAATGGAAAATTGGTTTTGGAAAATGGCCCTTATCACAACCCGTCCTTTACCTTGACATAGAATCAACCATGAACATTCTCTTATGTTCAAATTGTCTATATAGTTGTTTAAAGAAAACAACCTTGGAATAGAATCAACCATGAACATTCAAAAACTGTAATAAGCATTTACTATTTGTAGTACACCTGGCCTAAAAGGCCATGTGAGCTTTTGCCATCACTTGGCGTCCGTTGTCCGCCCGTCGTCCGCCCGTATGTTTTTTATGCTGATCTGAAACCCAAGAGGACCGCTACCACGGGACATATTTAACATAGGATCCTATGGGAAATACATACAAACATTTTTTTTTTCAGATGGAAGTAATATTACACCTAAATAATCAGATAATGGTCCTTAACACAATTTAATATTTTTGGTGCCGATCCGAAATTCAACATGGCTGCCGGGGTCAATTATGCACTCTAATGTGCTGAAATTTCAAAAATCTTCTCTGAAAATACAAAGGCATTTGAATCGTTACATTGCAGGAATGACCACCTTACATGGTCCTCTACCAAGTTTATGTTTTTCATGCCAATATAAAATCTAAGATTGCTGACACTATAGGACACATTTAGCATGGGATCTATGGGAAATACATATAAACAGCTTCTTCTCACAAAACTTTTCACACATTTGAACACACTCCTATACAAATCATACTAGAAATGAAACACATGATGGCCATGACCATCAGTTTAGAAATTTCACATTTTTCTGTTTATTGCCTATATAAACCATCATACCCGATTTGACATGGGCAGCATGGTGGATGTCCTGCAGGAAGCAAAGACTGCTTACTCTTCCGGAGCACCTGAGTCTATCCACGGTTTTTGGTGGGGTCCATAATGTTCATATGTTTTTAGTTTTTAATTGTAATGCGTGTATTGTTTTGGTCTTGTCTTCGTTGTTCTTCGGAATTTATCAGTTGTTTCGATTTTTCCCTCCTTCGAATATCCCTTTGGTATTTCCTGACTTTACTATATAAATCGTGTGAGCGATACAGGCTCTTGAGAGCCTCTGGTTTAATGTATAAAGCCATCCAGGGTTATATCATGGTGTAGATGTATTTTTGACATGCTTTGGGGAAAACAACTAAGCAATTCAGTTACATCTGTAAAAAAAGATTTTCTGATTTCTCAAAACCCCAAAAATGACACATTTAATTTAACACAATTAGTAGCTTTGATCGTCTGAACTAATTTTATAATAGCAATCACTTGAACTAATTTTATAGTAGCAAACACTATTGGAAACGACTGTTTATATTAAGTACCGCCCATTTAGTTAACTGTCTCTTCGCTGGATATCAGTTATGCTAAACTTGTTTTTAAGGTTTGTTTATATACACCCTAGGGTCAGACTAGATAACGCGGAGACCCATATCTCCAGTTAAACACACCAACGATAGGTACAAAAGTATCTTTAAACAAACAACACAACATAATGAATAACAGAAAAGGTAAAAATGGTATACATATCAATCAACGTCATCCAACAGACAAAACATAACATACAAGAGCTCAAAACACAAACATAAACACAACATAGAGTCAATATAGTCTGAATTTGTAGACACAGAAAAGTATTGACTCCTTTGTAATTTATTCTCTTTTTCTGTTATGGGTTTGTACTAGGATAACATTCATAGGTTTATTATTGACATGAAAAAAAAACAAGTCTGTTTCAAAATTGGTTGTTTTATTCCATTTACGAATGTTCGTTACATTATACAACATAAAACAAAGTGTGAACTTTAAGACATTATTTCTGACAATGTCCAAGGCCGTTAAATGCCTAAATTCCTCCAACTTTATCATCTTCGCTCCCTTATGTGCGATATATAAATAACACATGATGGACAGCGTGATGGAGCAGATTGTTAGGCCAGGAAAACATTGTCAACCGAGGCTACCCGAGAAGATATTGTCAACCGAGGCGAAGCCAAAGTTGACAATGTTTTAGAGGGATAATAATCTGCTCTATTGCCCTGTCAGTCATGTGTTATTTAATTTGTTATACTGAATGTTTTTTTTAAGTTCAGAACTACATGTTGACATTTTTTTGGTTGATGTGCTCTATTCTATAGTAATTCCATAATTGCACGTTTGTCAAAATAGATCCACTCTAAAATAAACACAAATATTTTAATTGTTTTTTTTTAATTGATGTGTTTTATAATGTTTTTGCAGTCTATTACAGTCTATTACTTGGAGAAAATCACCATTTTTACACAAAGCATTAAAAAGATGTTACATGCTGAGGCATGTATTATATTAGAATGTTACCCGCAAATTGACCAACAAAAAGCTTGCATTTTTACATAAATTGTAACAAGATAATCCTCATATTATGCCATTATTCCTTTTTTTTTAATGTGGATGTCAACATACAAGTTATTTCCCTGACTGAATTCTGCTAGGGAATTGCCAGATACCTGTTAAATTGTCCTTTATTAAAAAATGAACATTTATTTTGTAAAGTTCTTTTGATAATATCGGAGATTATGAATCATAAACTTAAATAGATCAAGACTTTGAGGCGGAAATGACAAATATCGGTTTTGGAGATAACAGAAACACATTTTTTAGATGATAGTAACAACATAGAAAATGTTTCAAATGAATTCGAATAATACAATTATGTAATTCCTAATTTTTAATTTTGAAACAAGCAAAGGAAAAGGAAAGCTTAAAAAAAAAAAAAACAGGACGGCTTCATGACATTCAATTCTTCGACGTTTTTGCTTTTTTCTGTGCTCAGGACTCTGGAATGGTGTACGTTTTTGAGAAAACAAATTATATAATAATAGTGAATATTATGTCTGTACTGTACGAAGAGGGTTGGGATAAGGTTCCCTACAAAGGGAGGACACAATGCTACATGTTAATATTCATGTGAATATGAATAATTTTCGAAAACTTGGATTGGATATTTATATTGCTTAGACGATCGTGGAATAATACTTTTCATTATGTTTTTCGTGAAAAGATTTTAAAAATATGTAAAAATGATCAAGAAGAATCTTACAGGATTTAGATGGAGCCACCTTTACAGAAAAACAGTTGGTTGTGTATCAAATTAAGTAACATCAAATATCATTGTCAAGAAACACAACACATAATGTACCAACAGTAATTTGAAAATAAAGTATAGTAACTCTGGCAATAATCTGTTCAAATTTATCTTCATTACAGACATATGAATGCTCAATTCAAATTAAGTAAATGTCCAAATAAGTAACCAATTATGTACAGAATTATCCAGTCAAATCCATTAACTGGTCACAATATCACTGCAAAGTTTACATCACAAAACGTATCGAAAAGGATCCAATTCTCAAGGATTTGAAGTGTTCTCTTCGGGAAGTTTGCCTAAAATAAAAGAATATTTAAGTTTTAGTCGAATTCCATAAACATTGGTAATCTTTGTATTTGCAAAGTTTGACACGTGTTGGTTTTCTTTCTGACTTTTTTTTTGGGGGGGGGGGGGGGTCATTTAGAACTTGTATTGTTTTGAAGTCAAGATGTACATACATGCTGATAAAATTTGATGGAATATTGTCTCAAGACATTTTTCACCATGTGTTTTCCACCATTTCCCCCTTCAACCACTAGACCAGTAAATGTTACATCGACAAAGGATTATCTGTGCCCTGTTTACTATTTAAACATACTTACTACAAACACATTGCTCGGGACAGAATTCTGCTAACATGTCTCTCTCTTCCTCGTTATTACAGTCATCAGATGTTACTGTTCCGCAAATGTCATAATCGACATATTGCTCTGGGTTTTGACAGGGCTCTAAAACATAAATGTATCACTAAACAGAGGAAAGTGTGCAAGGGCTACTCTTCAACAGACATGACAGAGGTAATATTTTCTGCACTTAATTTTTTTTAAAGGTTTCACTTAGTCGGATTTTAAAGAAATTCATTTGTAGATATAATAGATCCATGCTACCATTTCACGTATATGTACCCGTACATACTATAAGGTTATAACAACATTAGATGGTATTTCTTAAAATTTCAATTTCAAAACATTAATGACTCCCGCAGAAAACGTTACTGCATTACACAAAACTGTTTTATTTTACATAAAGTATATTTTCCGTTCCATTTATACAAGGGCCAAACATAACGACAAGATACATTGCAAGAATATATTTAGAGACTGTATCTTTGGATTGTTATTTTGAAACTCCTGGGACGATGCCTCTGCATGGTGGATCCTAGGTCCCCGAGGGTATTCGCCAACCCAGTCGTCAGACTTGTCTGACATGATTATTCATTGATTTGTTAAAGAAATTGCCAGTATTTAGCAAAATTAAAAAATAATAGAAATACTAAGGGTTCATTCCTTGTATTGCACATGATAGATCTCCTTAGCTGAAATTTGGCTTCCTATTTCGGTATTTTTGGTTATGAGTACTTCTTGTTTAAAATAATTTTGGTTTTTGGTCTTCCAAATGTTTCGGTTTTAATGCTGCTGATGAGAGGTAACTATTTGAAATGCATCGCATACAGCACAGTATAAATTTACTATATCTAATATTAGTATCTTTGGATTGTTATTTTATTTTTATTTAAGAGCATTTACGACATTCACGCATTCAATCAAAGCCGTTTCAGTTTTGCAAGAAGCAAATTATATGACCGACTTAATAATACAGGAATAAAATATGGTTTGTCGTTTTTTCTCTCTGGGTATTATATTATTGAAGATATAACTTGAAAATGAATACCTTAACTATATTTAGTTAGGTGAAATAAAAGCTGTTTTATATTATAGTCTTTGAACAAGACGAATATAAAACATATCGTGTACTTAAGCATTTTGGTTTCATATGTCTTTTATTTTTGGAAACAATAAAACATTTATGTTGGCGTCTACATTTTTTCCATAGTAAAAAATGGTATGAAAAATATAACAACAGCAAACATATTAACCCAAAACCCGACATTTGCTACTTCGATTGTAGGTTTAAGAGACCACATCAAATGGCCGCATTTTATAGTACATCTAGTCTGTGAATATCAATGTACTGAAATTTTCAAACGTTTGTATTTACTTTTTCAAATTTAAATTTTAAATTTATTTTCAAAAACAATACTCATAAAATCATATGTGATTGCGGAATTCGAACGCAGATTTAAAATGATCAAGCGTTTTGCATATAGAAAATCAAAGATTTTAATAAAGGGGTTATAATGAATATACCATCACAGTTAGGACCCATTCCATAATTGCATTCACAGGTACATGTTGTTGAATTTAAGCGACCAGAACCTACACCTGGCTTGTTGCACGATTTCTTGCAATCTAAAAATAAAATTAAAAATAATATGCTAAGATGAACTAATTATTTTAAGTTGCTGACTGAAGGAAACGACAATGTCTCTGCACTTGCAACTTCGGTCACTTCATTGAGTGAAATACGACTTTTACCCTATTTTACCGCTCTCATTGATAAAAGAGAATCTTTGGTTTTTGTTTTTCTTTTAATACGATTTCGGTAGATTCTTACACCGAGAAAAAAAATTCTAAATTTTCTAGGTCAATTTTTTTCAAAGATGATAATAATCAAGTATAGAAAGCCAAATTTATATTTTTATCCATTGTGAAACAGAAAAAAAGAGTCTGAAAGCTTAGTTTGTACATGTATACATAACGACTTTATCAAAGATCAAATGATCAAGTATAGAAATCCAAAGTTCTATTTGTACCCATATTGAAACATACAGAAGACTCTGAAAGCTTATTTGGTATACATATCGACTTTTTTTAAACAGTCAACCTCATAATTACAAAAAACGGGAAAACTAGATAGACACAATGTCTCTCAAACATTCGATTTCGAACCATGATTCTAAACTTACCACAATATTCACTCGACTGCTCGCAGGAAACTGGAAGTAGAAAACAAAGCTAACTCATCCTACGATATCAAATTTTATTTCAACATAAGGTCTAGTAAACAATTCTTTCACATTAACTGTATCTAGAAGGATAACCATTGGCATACTGATTACATTGTTTAATCTTACATTTCTTTGAAGAACTGTTGTTTTAATAATGTCATCTTTTTTTCAATTAATGAAAAGCTTGGATAACCTGTAGAAAAAAATGTTTACTATTTCTTATATTACAATAACTTAACCTTTACAATAATTAATCTTTATAACAGATATACAAGATAGAAAAGAAAACAAAGATCGCATCAGCATTAATAAATCAAAACTCATTAAATGTAAAGATAACATACCACATAGTCCGTTTTCACAAAATGATTCGTCAGCGGTACATTTTGTACATGGTCGACCTTCACTAAAAAGATTCATCATAGTGTTCCTGAAAACGTTAATATATAGTACTGACTAGTGCAATCAAACACAGTAGAATTTCGATGGTTCGGACTCTAAGTGACCGTCGAAATCTGTTCGAGTTACTGAAGTTTGGTCAAGTACGGCGAATATTTAGTGCCATACCGTACACGAGTTGGTACAAATGTATGGCTGATCATTGGGGCGACTCTACTAATTATTTTATAAACCTTGGCAGCAATAGTCCTTAGGTAGTCCTCTTTTGAGAATGATGTCCGATGACCCGGACTGTCGACCAAGATGGCCGCCACTGCCGAACTTCGTTTAACATAGGAAAATTCATTAAAAAGCAATCTTGTCTTGGCCAATTGGTACCAGACTTGACAGCAATGGTCCTTATATGGTTCTGTTTAAGATATATGTCCGATGACCCGGATTTACGACCAAGATTGCCACCACAGTCAAACTCAGTTTAGCATAGCACCCTATGGGTAATTAAATTTGAAAATCTTCATGTCTTAAATCAATTGGCAATTTGGAACCAGACTTGGCAGCAATAACGGTTCTTTTTCAGAACTGGTTGATGACCTTCATGGTCAATTAAGATGGCCACCACAGCCGAACTTAAGTAAACATAAATCCTATGGTAAAACCATCCATGATGACTGCTACACATAAATTGTTAGTCCTGCTCAAGGTGGAAAAGTTAATTCCAGGTCATTGACATAGGCTAGAGCCTATGGTATTCTTTTATTCTGAGCATTTAAATTCTATATTTCAGTGTTTTAACAAATTTGCCTATTGCATAAGACTTCTGATTGTGTTAGTGATTTGTACAGGTATGTCTCATTTTGATATTTTATCATCAAAACTGTTGCCATTGCGTCAGGTGAAAAGTATGATTTTCTATTTCTTTCATCTTAATATTTGAATTTCACAACTTCTGAAGGTGTAAATGAAATTTTCCAGTAGTACTTTAGTAAGATTTTGCATGGAATATGACCAAAAATTGGTGTCCCATATTTGTCGTCACAAAATCAATAATTACACTAAAGAGATCATTATTTACCCTCGTAAATCCATATTGGCCCTAATAATACGTGATAAATAGATAATGACCAGATTAATCCTGATAATCAGCCCTCTACCCATATTGGCCGTCGGGCAAGTCTTTGAGCTCAATATGGGAGTCTTGGGCTGATACGAGGGCCAATATGGACAATTCCATGTCATAATCTGTAAATATTTCTCATATAGAAACTTTATTACAAATACGGTTTTTTTTCTACAGTATTTAATTTTTTATCCTACATGTCCTACGTATTTGTATTTTATATCTAGTTATTTTAACATATTCGCTCAGCGAATAGGGCGTATGAAAGGTTCAATGTCCCATTCCGAAATTTTATTACAAAAAGCGGTGGTAATTTCAAAGCTTTTGTAATAAAATGTAACTTTTTAGTTTAAGACTAAATTCTATATGTTGGTGTTTTAATACTTTCTGTTAATTAATTGGTGGTCTGAAGGTTTTAGTGATTCACATTTCTCATATTGAATTTTTTTTTATAAAAAAAAACAATTTGAATTTCAATGCTTATTGTAATTTTGTAGTTTTTAGTGCTGGCGCTGGCATTTAAATTCTATATTTCTATGTTTTAACAGCGATGCAAGTGATTGGTATTTGTAATTTTGAAACTGATTGCGACGTTTTTTGTAATAAAATTTATTTTTTTATTTTTTCAGCATTGGAACCCTTTGCTATCGTGTTTTAACACTTTTCACGATTAGCCGGAACGTCTGACGGTCTTTATATTTCTAATTTTGAAATTGTATTACAAAAGATGTTGTTATATAAATTAAAGTTGTTGCTATATTCCGCCTTCAGAAATACCAAATATAGTCAAATTCAACAAATACAATTATAGACTCGTTAATAATTAAGCACATGTAAAGTAAAGGATAAAAAGTTATTTTTATGGACACCAACCTTCACTAGATCTTGGGTTAAGGCTTATGTATCCTGACTGTGTTACATAATGTTCTTTAATTCTATTTCTTTTTTACACAAAATAAGATAAACAAAAATCTCAAAGCAGGAATTCCAAATTAGAAACTCATTTCTTCGTTTATTTACGGCGTTTGTCTGTTTGTTTGTTTAGTTGGGGTTTTATGCCGTTTTCAGCACATTTGGCGGCCAGTTTTTATTGGTGGAGGAAGCCGGAGTACCCGGATTCGACCTTCGGTAGGAAAATTGCCAATTCTTATCAATTTAGATCGGAGTCGAACACATCCCGCCACAGGTGAGATTCGAACTCACAACCTCAGTATTGACAGGCTAGTGATCATTAGAAGTCGTGAGGAAATACCTAGACCACTTGGCCACCGAGGTCCCACGTTTGTAAAAATAGGTTACATACATGGTCTGTGTATATATGTTTCCAAAGTTAGCCGAAAATTACCGAGGTCTTTTGCCATTAGATTATATGGAACATCCGGGGTATTCAGGATAATAAATTACGTGGTCAATTATGGTCCGGAGTTGGTAGCAATGTGTTCGCTGACCCGGACTGTCAACCAAGAAGTCTCAGTGCCACAGCTAAACTTAGTTTAACATAGAACAATTTGGTAAAATTCATTAAAAAATCTTCCTGTCTGAAACCAGTGAACCAATTGGAACCCGGCTTGGTGACAATTGCCTTTTGATGATCCTATTTCAGAATTGGATCTGTCGACCTCACCAGCCATCCATGATGGCCCTACCAGTCGAACATAGTTTAAATTAAAGTTTGTTTTTGCACAGAAAAACGTATGTTATCAGGAGGGAACTTAAAATAGTTGTATTACAAACCTTATATCAAATATTGGATTTCATAATGAGTCAGAAAGAAAGAGGTGTCAATAATCCTCTCTAAGCTTGAATATTAATTTCTTCCATCCTGTCTTAAGACAAAATGGCTAAGTCCATATTTTTACCCTGGTCAACCCTCACAAATGGATTTTTCACAAAAACCAGAATACATGCATATCTGCATACCCTAACAAGTACTTCTGTCACGTTTCATGCAAATCTGAAGTAGGATGCAGGAGTTAGATTTATACATACCTTCCGTCGTATAAACACAACATAACAACTTTGTCAACCTGATTTCTTGGACATGAAATCACGCTACAGCCAACACGTCTGTGCTTTGAATTGACGAGCTGTTGATTTAAAGAAGTGTTTGTAATGATAAAGTATTGGAATCATTGATCGAAGTTACACTATTTTCTGATTAATAAGAACAAGGGGATTCACTGTATACAGGTTAACAGGGAAAAATAAAAGATATTGTTTAACATAATGAATTGTTGGTCAAAATAATTCAAATAAAGTATTATGCAGGTTGTAATACGAAAAGCAAAAACAGAACGGACTGGCATTGTCAACAGATGCTATGCTCTCCGAGAAATAAATTTATCGAGAGATGGGGAATAAAGAGTAGCAGGCATAGTTATGTCCCCGACCACGAAGTGTCGTCGGGGACATATTGTTTTTACTCCGTTTCTTATTTTTCTTATTATTATACTTTTTTCTTTTTCTTCCGTCAACCTGATGCACGAACTTGTCCGGCTATCTCCTCGGAAATGGATGGACCGATCAATATGAAACTTGGAGGGGTGATAGGTCCCAAGGTCCTACAGTGTTTTTTGCGGTTTATAATTTCAAAATGGCCGCCATTTCCAAGATGGCCGCCAAAAATGGCGAAAAATGTAAACATTGTCCAATTTCAACGAAACTTGGTATACAGGGTATAACGGTGATGGCGACTGATGGCGCATTGTCGGAATTTCTGTAATGGCCGCCATTTTCAAGATGGCCGCCGAAAATCGCGAAAAATGTAAACATTGTCCAATTTCAATGAAACTTGGTATACAGGGTATAAGGGTGATGGCAACTGACGGCGCATTGTCGGAAGTTTTGTAATGGCCGTCATTTTCAAGATGGCGGCCGAAAATGGCGAAAAATGTAAACATTGTCCGATTTCAAGGAATCTTGGTATACAGGGTATATAGGTGATGGGGACTGACGGCGCATTGTCGGAATTTTTGTAATGGCCGCCATTTTCAAGATGGCCCCCGAAAATGGTGAAAAATGTAAACATTGTCCGATTTCAATGAAACTTGGTATACAGGGTATAAGGGTGATGGCGACTGACGGCGCATTGTCGGAATTTTTGTAATGGCCGCCATTTTCAAGATGGCCGCCAAATGGTGAAAAATGTAAACATTGTCTGATTTCAACGAAACTTGGTATACAGGGTATATGGGTGATGGCGACTCACGGCGCATTTTCGGAATTTCCGTAATGGCCTCCATTTTTAAGATGGCTGCTGAAAATGGCAAAAAATATAAAGTCTGATTTTAACGAAACTTGGTATACAGTGTATATCGGTGATGGCGACTCTTCAACTTGTTGAAGAGAACAGGCATAAAATGGGCACGGGAGGGGACATCTCACGTTTCGCGAAACGTAAATTTTAATTATTATTATTCTTTCTTTCCAATGATTTTTGTCCGGCTTAGTTCTCGGAGATGCCTGGATAGAATTGAATGAAACTTGGCAGAAAGTAAGATCACTATGTGAAGGTGTGCAATCAATACTTTTTTTTTCGAAATGGCCGCCATTTTCAAGATGGCTGCCAGGGGCGACATCTGCTATTGCTCGCAATTGCAATTCTAGTTATGTCCCCGACCACGAAGTGTCGTCGGGGACATATTGTTTTTACTCCGTTTCTTATTTTTCTTATTATTATGTCCCCGACCACGAAGTGTCGTCGGGGACATATTGTTTTTACTCCGTTTCTTATTTTTCTTATTATTATACTTTTTTCTTTTTCTTCCGTCAACCTGATGCACGAACTTGTCCGGCTATCTCCTCGGAAATGGATGGACCGATCAATATGAAACTTGGAGGGGTGATAGGTCCCAAGGTCCTACAGTGTTTTTTGCGGTTTATAATTTCAAAATGGCCGCCATTTCCAAGATGGCCGCCAAAAATGGCGAAAAATGTAAACATTGTCCAATTTCAACGAAACTTGGTATACAGGGTATAACGGTGATGGCGACTGATGGCGCATTGTCGGAATTTCTGTAATGGCCGCCATTTTCAAGATGGCCGCCGAAAATCGCGAAAAATGTAAACATTGTCCAATTTCAATGAAACTTGGTATACAGGGTATAAGGGTGATGGCAACTGACGGCGCATTGTCGGAAGTTTTGTAATGGCCGCCATTTTCAAGATGGCGGCCGAAAATGGCGAAAAATGTAAACATTGTCCGATTTCAAGGAATCTTGGTATACAGGGTATATAGGTGATGGGGACTGACGGCGCATTGTCGGAATTTTTGTAATGGCCGCCATTTTCAAGATGGCCCCCGAAAATGGTGAAAAATGTAAACATTGTCCGATTTCAATGAAACTTGGTATACAGGGTATAAGGGTGATGGCGACTGACGGCGCATTGTCGGAATTTTTGTAATGGCCGCCATTTTCAAGATGGCCGCCAAATGGTGAAAAATGTAAACATTGTCTGATTTCAACGAAACTTGGTATACAGGGTATATGGGTGATGGCGACTCACGGCGCATTTTCGGAATTTCCGTAATGGCCTCCATTTTTAAGATGGCTGCTGAAAATGGCAAAAAATATAAAGTCTGATTTTAACGAAACTTGGTATACAGTGTATATCGGTGATGGCGACTCTTCAACTTGTTGAAGAGAACAGGCATAAAATGGGCACGGGAGGGGACATCTCACGTTTCGCGAAACGTAAATTTTATTATACTTTTTTCTTTTTCTTCCGTCAACCTGATGCACGAACTTGTCCGGCTATCTCCTCGGAAATGGATGGACCGATCAATATGAAACTTGGAGGGGTGATAGGTCCCAAGGTCCTACAGTGTTTTTTGCGGTTTATAATTTCAAAATGGCCGCCATTTCCAAGATGGCCGCCAAAAATGGCGAAAAATGTAAACATTGTCCAATTTCAACGAAACTTGGTATACAGGGTATAACGGTGATGGCGACTGATGGCGCATTGTCGGAATTTCTGTAATGGCCGCCATTTTCAAGATGGCCGCCGAAAATCGCGAAAAATGTAAACATTGTCCAATTTCAATGAAACTTGGTATACAGGGTATAAGGGTGATGGCAACTGACGGCGCATTGTCGGAAGTTTTGTAATGGCCGCCATTTTCAAGATGGCGGCCGAAAATGGCGAAAAATGTAAACATTGTCCGATTTCAACGAATCTTGGTATACAGGGTATATAGGTGATGGGGACTGACGGCGCATTGTCGGAATTTTTGTAATGGCCGCCATTTTCAAGATGGCCCCCGAAAATGGTGAAAAATGTAAACATTGTCCGATTTCAATGAAACTTGGTATACAGGGTATAAGGGTGATGGCGACTGACGGCGCATTGTCGGAATTTTTGTAATGGCCGCCATTTTCAAGATGGCCGCCAAATGGTGAAAAATGTAAACATTGTCTGATTTCAACGAAACTTGGTATACAGGGTATATGGGTGATGGCGACTCACGGCGCATTTTCGGAATTTCCGTAATGGCCTCCATTTTTAAGATGGCTGCTGAAAATGGCAAAAAATATAAAGTCTGATTTTAACGAAACTTGGTATACAGTGTATATCGGTGATGGCGACTCTTCAACTTGTTGAAGAGAACAGGCATAAAATGGGCACGGGAGGGGACATCTCACGTTTCGCGAAACGTAAATTTTAATTTTTATTTCTATTGTGCAAAAACATTTACTTTGAGCGTCATTGTATAGTTTTTATTCCTTTGATTTCTATTGGCATTTAAAGTCTTTCTTACGATCGTATGATGAAAAAGGAGTTGATCTTGAAAAAAGATTGTTGATCTCAACCATTTTCAAGATATTTGAACATTTATCCGAATATTGGAATTTGTCTTATAAAGACACAGTGCATTTGTATGTTTTATTGTATCTTTGTGCCTTAAACTAAATAACCAAAGTCTTCTTTGTTTGCTTTTTTCTTACTTAAATTCGCATTAAAAACCATACAGGTCATGATCAACCTTAGAAATCTGTAGACTTGAATGAAAACATGTCAAAATGACACCTTTTATGTGTCTTTTGTACACAAAATACAAAAGTTCCAAGCAATATCCAGTATTAGTGATTTGAGATAAACGAGATTCTCTGCTGGTGAAGTCGAGATCCAGCTTGATGGTATCATCACATGTTCAATTTTCATCAGTTGGAATTGAACTAAATGTCATAAAATATTTAATGCTTACCGCCATAAAGCGTTTACAGTTGTCCACTGGCAAGCATGTTTTAATCTTCGGGGTAAAGTTTCGAATTCCATTAAACCACGAACGTATTACATCTGTAAAATTACGACGAATTAAGACACCAATATTCATTTTCAAATCGGGAGATGCTGACAAAGAACTCAGGCTATCACAATGTAAGAGTCGGCTGGCCTTTCTTTGAAGATGTAAACTCCATGTCTGAAAAAGTATATAAAATAAAACAAAACTCGCAGAAGCCGAACATTAAAATTCAGATAAATTTATTTACAAATTAGAAAGAGTTTTGAATCCTAGTCTAACAAAACTATAACCAGAACCTAGAACTACTTACAGTCTTTTAACGTCTCAAAAGCCTCAAAATCATTTCAGTCTCAGACTCGTTCACAGACTCCAGAATAATAAATGATGTTTAATATTTTTGCTTCTAATGTTAGTGGCATATTGGCCAAAGAGAAACTGCTGAATACTTTTGAACTAGAGGCCCAGCTGGCTGAGTCTGTATCGACAACCTGGCATGAAAGCCGTTTGTCCTAGCAGTTTCAGAGAATTTGTTTTTTTAAATCAACCAATCAAAAACAAGAATTGCCCATGGCGGCCATGTTTGTCGCCTGATTTGGACAAAACGATGAAACTTTGTAAAAAACCTCCCACAGATGCTTCAAGTTTCGTTCCATTTTGCCAAACGATTTCAGGAGAAGATTTTTTGCCAATCAGAAATAAAACTGCTCATGATGGTCATATTTGTCGCCTGGTCTGGACAAAATGTGGTAACTTTGTAAAAAAAAACCCACAGATGCTTCTTGTCAAGTTTCGTTCCATTTGGCCTAGCAGTTTCAGAGAAGAAGATTTCTTTATATCAGCCAATCAGAAACAAGAATTGCCCATGGGAGCCATGCTTGTCATCCAATCAGGATGAAAACAAATTAATTTCTTAAATAACTTTCCATAGATGCTTCCTGTCAAATTTGGCTAACAGTTTTAGCAAAACCGTTCCAGAGAATTTTTTTTAACAAATGAGAAACAAGAATTGTTTGTGACGGCCATATCGGTTGCCGATCGGGACGAAATGAGGAAAATTAAAGAACCTCCCACAGATGCTTCCTGTCAAGTTTCGTTCTATTTGGCCAAGCTATTTCAGAGGAGAAGATTTTTTATATCAGCCTATCTGAAACAAGAACTGCCAATGGTGGCCAAATTTGTAGTCCGATCGAGATGAAATGAGGAATTTTATAAAGGACCTTACATAGATGCTTCCTATCAAGTTTGGTTCCATTTGGCCAAGCAGTTTCAGATGAGATTTTTTTTTATATCAGCCAATCATAAACTAGAACTGCCCATGGTGGCCACATTTGTAGTCAGATCGGGACGAAATGGGGACCTTGTATAAAGGACCTTACATAGATGCTTCCTGTCAAGCGTGGTTCAATTTGTCCTAGTGGTTTCAGTGAAGAAGACTAAAATGTGAAAAGTTAACGGACGGACGACGGACGCCAAGTGATTACAAAAGGCCTTTGGACAAGCTAAAAAGGAAATTTCTAACAGATTCTTGTCTTTCATTTTTATAGAAAATTGCTTGATCAATTACTTCAAAAAGCATTATATCCGATGTACAAATTATTTTTGAACGCCCTTGTGGTTTGATTTTTTTCTGTGCATTTTTCTTATGTCATCTAAAATCATTGCAAGTATTTGTTTTTATTTTATTTGTCTGAGTTTCATTATATGGTAAAATATAATGGGCAATAAAAAAACTTGTCTCTTCTAGAAAGATTCCATGATGCTGGAAGTTGTTAGGATAATGAACGTACGATTTTAGAATTATGAACATACCAGTTTCTTCATGTCTGCTACATAAATATTGTAGGCACCATTGGCAAATATTCTTCTGTACATATTGTGCGTAATTAGAATCTCATCAATTTCTTGTGGCTGAAGTGTTGCTTTATTTTCTGTTGCAAGTAGAATTAAAATGCCTACAAGAGAGAACTTGGATTTACAACGTAAATAATGAAGAATAGCCTCTCTTTAAAGAAATCGTCTTCTTATTGGTAAACAACGTTTACTAATGAGAGATTTCCATCGATATACGAAAAGGTCATCATGTGAAGCTGACAGGGACATTACACCAATAATAAAGTATCTTTAAGCAATGTAGCTTTCAAACGACATGTCATACAATTTGACATAAAATTAGTTTCAAGGAAAATGTAAAAATAAATTTTAACAAATGACAAAAATGCCAGAAAAAGAATTTACTTTGGAAATAACATTCTTTACATTTTCATGATATCATCCAGTCAATAAATAAAGTACTCCCATAAACATGATCAGGTCGCTATTTACTTTGAAGTATCAAATTTTATTTTATTCAAGCACAATTAAAACAATTTTGTACTGAATAGATACAAAGCTAATTTTCAAGACACGTTGACCAATGCGATATAGTAAACATTCAGATATAAAGTATTGAAAGTGGAAAAGGACTTAATTGAACGTTGTGGCAAAAGTCCATGCTTTACTACAAGATTAAGACGGTATAAATGTACTGTAGAGGACAACACGTTTTACAAAATTTATATACACAAACTACGGCATTGTCATATTTAATGATTAATATACTGTAAATGTAACTAAGATTCACCTTAAACACAACACAGTCAAACTGGTGTATAAAGGCCACATATAGGACCAGAAAATATTGCCCTTTATGAGCAGGTGCTCTTTAAACACAGGTTAATTTAACAAGTTTTATTCATTAATGGGACATTTTCATGGTGCCCTTTATAGACAGGGATTTGAGTTTACCACACACACAGTAGAAGGAAAAGTTCCCAACGTATTAATTCGCAGTCTGCGATTTAAATATTCCTTGGTTAAATAAGTTATTCAAATCATTAGACTTGCAATTTTGGATCTGAATTTTTTTTAAATTAAATTACAATGTATGGGATTGTTTTTAATTTTTAATAATCAAGCGTAAACTGCCTCAAAGCAGGTTATTTCGCATAACCTGTTCCAAAATTGAAAACAATCCTTAAATAAATTAATCGTGTTTCTGGTTTCAGTATAGGAAATACAGTGGATCAGTGGATTTTTTCCCCGGAAAACATCGTAAATCTGTAGTTATTTTCATTTTTTTTTTTTGCCTTATAACATTGATTTTTCCACTATCCTGTATATTATTCCCTGCATAACTATCATTTTTCAATATCTAAATATAAACTTTAGACCATACCGACCATTCAGGGAAAAAAATTGTTCAATTATCTTCAAAAATCTCATTTTTATCCCAATGCAAAATTCCTAAAAAAAAGTCTGTAAAATACCTACTCTTTTCCCAAAACACAGTAAAAGAATGCCTTATATCTCCACAATTACACCGGCAAGGTATGTTTTTATTTTCATTTTTGGAAAGAGCATACCAAAATTAACATAATATAAAAAATGAAGAAAAAATCAATTCAAGATCTAAACTTTATCGTATCCCCTTAAATCAACAAAGATTCATTGCAGACTCATAAGCAGAATAAGTTGGTTGTCTACGTCCATCTTGGTTTGGTCATGGATACAATTCTGAATATCGCAATTGTCAAGTTGGTGTCAGACAAAAGAGCTTTTAAGAATTTTTCCATAGGTCCCAAGAACAAAGTTCTGCTTGTTGGAGATCCAGGTCATGAAATACATTTTTGAAAGGATATTTATTTCGATTAATTGACGATGGGCTGCGTCCTTGCTGCCAATTCCGCTTAATGGTTCCACACAAAAAAAATTGTTAAGTGAATTTTCCAATAGCGTCTCATGTTAAACTAATTTTGCCTGTGGCTGCCATCTTGCGTGGCGGGATGGGTATTCGGATAATTTTACACGACCACCACCTAAGGACCATTGCTGCCATAATTGGTCCCTATTTGCTCCCTGGTTTCAGAAAAGAAGATTTTATAAAGAATTTTCCCATATGGTCATATTTTAAACTAGTTTTTTCATGGATAGCTGATGAGGTCACCAAATATAATTCTGACAGAGGACCGTCAAAAAGCTATTGCTACCAATCCGGGTTCCAACTGGTTGACTAGTTTCAGACAAGATTTTTAAATGAATTTTCGAATAAGGTTCTTTGCTAAACTATGATTGGCCTTGGCGGCCATCATTGTTGCCAAATTGAATACCAATTGGTTCACTGGTTTCGTGTTTTCAGAAAAGAGAATTTTTAGTGAACTAGGCAACTACCCGTGCAAGCACGAATCTCAAAGATAGAATAGTTTTTCCTACCCGTTAGACAGCATTTCCCCATATGGTTGCATGTTAAACTATGTTCAACTGTGGCCTCCATTTCTGGATGGTAGGGGAGGTAATCGGATACAAATCTTATAAAGGCCAATCTAAAAGACCAATGCTTCCAAATTTGCGTTCTTGATGATATTTTAAATTGTGATTATTTCAATTATAAGTAGTAATACTGTGTTAGGAAGCTAACACAAAGCTCGCCCAAACCCCCTGTTTGATCCTTAAATCATGTTGAATTGTTCAAAGTGCAACTCTGGATATGCTACCTGCCCTTGACATGAATTTTCATTAAAAAATTTATGTGCCATTCTTATGGCAACGGCAGACATTTAGAATATTCCAAGACCAAAGCGCAACTTCTTGCATGGCACCTAACCTTTATACGAGGTTTCATGAAGATTGAATAAATGTGTTTTTTTGAATTTTTCTGTCCAGTTTTCAACACAAAAGTGAATATCCAGGCTGGAGTGGTTCAATTTCATGTTTTTTTTTTTACCTTTTTGTCCTTATACCATGCCAACCATAGCCAACTCCCAAATTCAAGGAACCTAAGTGCATATCCGGGCATGGTTCCTAACCTTTGCATAAAGTTTGGATCAATTTCTTTTTTGGGGTAATTTGTGTTTTGCTCTGCCGTTTCCATAGCAACCAGAATTTTAGGAATTCCAATGCCATTGTGCACCTCATGGTATAGCACCTTTATTACCTCCACATGACGTTTTATTAATTTTGGAATCAGCATTTATGAGAATTTACACATTGTTTTTCTTTTGCTCTGTTCCATTACAATTAGACTTCCAGGAATTTCAGTACGACTGTGCAAGCCTTGGCATAGTGCCTTGACGTTATCCGAAGTTTCATAACGTTAAGAATCAGCATCTATGAATAATTATTCTGAACATTTCACGGTGGCCGCGGAAGAAAAAATAATAAGAAGAAGAATACAAAAATACCAATAAGACTCCAAACATTAGGTTTGGGCGACTTAATAAAAATAATCAAATTCTGTTTTTAAGTAATTAGCAAAATAATCAATAGTGTAATTGTAAAATAAAATGTCACATGTGCCATTGAGAAAAAAATGTCAAAAGATCAAAGAAATATGTTATTAAAAGATAAATTAATTATAGATCATTGACATTAGTCTTAATCTAAAGCAATAAGGTTTATTCCTCGTAACCCAACATTCTTTGATCTACGGACAATTTCCTATAAAATTGTGTATCCCTTCAATTATTGTTAAAACAGATGTCCATTTTTATCAAAATAAACTTAACGGGTAGATTGATCAGTACATGTACTTGTTTTCGGATTATCCCATGTTTTCTGTCGAAAATAAATTAAAAGAATAAATACTATGGAATAATTTTGTGTTCATAAATATTCATATTAAGTTTATAATTATAAAAATTGAATAATAAATAATTTCGTATTCAAAATGATTAAAGTTGACATGAAGCTGCATATTTGAACTGTCCTGTTTTTAATTATCAGCAGTTTATTCACAAAACGTAGCATTTCATTATGACTTATGCCTGAATTTACTTCTTAGAAATTTTACGAATACGACTGCTGGTTATCAAATCTTGATTTTAGGTTCTATGAAAAATTATTGGTTATTAATGAAATAAAGTTTATATCAAAATTAAATAATTTTTTCCATTTCAATACCAAACTGGATTGTTATCAGCTACATACATGGAATGTAAAACAAATGATAAAATTGAGTTCATATAAATATGACAAAATGTCTTTTCTATATAAATAAGAAATATTAAGAAGTATATTTTCTTATTTGATTCATGTTTTTGCCTTTTATTTTCACAATTTGAAGGTAAAGTTACCGCAAGAAATGATATATCAACATGTAATTTTTAGCAGATCAAGAAATGAGAATCTCTGAATATATATGGTGGGAAAGGAAGAAAAAATGAAATGTTTTCGTATTTACATCTACAAATGTATATTATTATTTTGTTATGTAATGATTATTTGTTTGTTTATAAAGTCAATGCTATCCCAGTTAGCAAATTCGATGCATCCCTTTTACGCAAAAGATAGCCCTTTTCCGAATTTGTTTTCCATTTTCCGAAAATTATTTTATCCCTTTTCCGAAAATTTATAAAGGTCCCTTTTCCGAAAAATTATCTCTTTCGTTTTAAATAGCCAGGATAATATCGGTTACGGGGAGGTGGAAATAGATGCATATAAAAAAGTTAAAAGCACTAAAATGTCTATATATTCACAGGTGTGTCCTCCCAAAGAATTTTTATCCCATGCTGGCAATATAATCTCGTCTGGTCTGTGTTGCAGAAATATACCCTTGGCACCGATCCCTTCCAAATAATAATTTTAAATTGCTATTCGAATGATAACCCATGTTCAATTGTTTAATTCAATTTGATTTGAACATAAAATTAACTGTTTTGTTAAATTTGAAATCTTTCTTAGAAAATGCAACCGAATTCTTGTATATATAAAGCGCATGTAATTCAGAAGAGTTGACATTTTTTCTCCGGGTTGGACAATTTTTATGGCCGACGTGAACAGTTTTTTTTTAATTTCTTACTGATTATATTTCGAAATTGTTTCTTCTGAAAACAATGAAATATCTGTTAAAAGCCTATCTGGACACCTCAGTTCATAAAATGGATTTTTCGCATTTTGAAAATCTAAATATTAGAATTATTAGACATCTTTTGTTGATTAATTAACCTTATTGAGTGGTCCAAGAAAACATAATAGATGTAAAGTTGTTTATATGGTTGTAATAATAAAATTGATACTACTAGAAATCTTTCAAGCCCAAAATGCAGCGATATCAATGTGATGAATATTTTTAATCCGACTCACGCCGTAGACGCAGGACCATGACATCTTTTTGAGTGATTTATTGTCGTATATACAAATACCTTTAGGAATCCATCACATTCGAACTGAACTATATTCTCTTCCATAGTGTAAGCTTAGCTCACTCCACAAAAAAGCAATGGAGCAGAAAATCAAGAATTTCAATTCAGCTGAATACAAACTCGCTGCTGTGGTTTCGGATATAGTTTCTCACAGATTATTCAAACCAGTTCGCATCCATAATGACGAATCTCACCAAAGGTAGTTCCTTAAGGTTAAGGTTGTTAATAAAGGCTTGGATGCCATAAATCGCAGCAATATCCTTCACCACAAACAGTAAAATCTAAAATTCCTCCATATTTCAAAGACCAAACTGTTCCACTTATTACTTATTCCTATATAAAACCTATTGCAACCGATATTTTCAATTTCAAACGAGCATTGCGGGATCTCAATTCCTATGAACTGAAGTCTAAGCTCCCTGACTGCTCCTGTTCGACATCTCCATTATGTTGTAGTCCTGTGGGTCATGATATCACTGGAGATCTAAATCTAGTTAATCAAAAGCTAAAAAATATGCTAGCCAAAGCTACATCCATCTTTAGAGACCCTAAGGTTGTTGAAACCTTGACTCACCTCCATGACATATATACGATTGCCCCAGCGAGCAAAGCCCCTAATAACATCGTTTTTGTCTGCAAGAACTATCATTCTGGGTGTCTTAGAAACGAGATGGAATAGATAACACTACGGGTAACCCACCTTATACACCGACCACACTCACTTTGATAACCACAGACCGTTCTTCATTCCTTTGGCATTTCTACAAAGGGTGAAGAAATGGACCTTCCTGATCTTTATTGGATTCCTAACATACATAAGAATCCGTTTAACAAAGTAACATTGCTGGGTCAGCTAATTGCTCTACGAAACCTCTTTCAAATATTTTGATATTCATATTGACATGTATTAAAGAGGGCCTTCAGAATTACTGTGAAACATCACATTACACCAGTGGCGTCAATCAGATGTGAATTCTTAAAAACTCAGAAAAATTACTACAATATCTAAAAAAAAAATCTTTGGCTGCATGAAACAGTATAAAAAATTCGACTTCTCTACACTCTATACTACCATACCACATTCTCAATTAAAATATCGATTGAAACAACTAGTTCATCAATGTTTTTTCAATAAAAATGGCACACGCAGGTATAAATTTATAGTTTTAGGTACAGAAAAGATCTATTTCGTGAAGAACCACTCTGATTCTGACAAAAAATCGGCATTCCAATGGGAACCAACTGTGCTCCTCTCCTCGCCGATCTGTTTCTGTACTCATATAAATTGGACTTCATTCAAGGGCTTCTACGTAAAAACAAGAAGAAACTAGCGCAATCCTTTAATTTCACTTTTCGTTATATAGATGACGTGTTGTCGTTAAAATAACGATAAATTTCAAGATTTTCTACATCTCTTCTACCCCAGTGAACGTGAAATTAAGGATACTACATATACATCCAAGTCCGCTTGATATTTTGATTTGTTTCTCGAAATAGACAATGAGGGACATCTGAAGACAAAACTTTATGACAAACGTGATGACTTCGACTTACCTATTGTCAAATTCCCCTTCTTGAGTAGCAATATACCAGCATCGCCTGCATATGGCGTTTACGTTTCTCAGCTTATCCGATATTCAAGGGCATGCGTGAGTTACCATGACTTTCGACAAAGAGGATTACTGCTGTTACAAAGGTTTCTTAACCAGGGTTTATCAGGAATAAATTGACGTCATCACTTAGGAAATTGTACGGTCGTCATCACGAATTGATTGATCGTTACAGTGTTCCAGTATCTAAGATGATGTTGGACGTGTTCCCACGACTGATGCCGTATACGGAGCAGGAACTGCCTACCCTTCTGGAACACCTGAGTTCACTTCTGGTTTTTATAAGAGTTCGTGTTGTTCATTGTTTTTTAGTTTTCAGTGTTTATTTGTTGTGCTTGTGGTTGTTCATTTGTCTTCCCGGGTTTTGTCTGTCTAATGGATTGCTTTTTTGGATTGCTACTTCGGTATATTTGTCCTCTTTATAAATGTTATGTTTGTATACCTCACGAATGTTTCTAAATGGGGAATTTCGAATTCCAAAATTAATAATTGGAATTTATCAATTCAGACCTATCCTACAATTTTTAAAACTGTTATTTTAAATATTTTTAAAGCATTTTTGGCATATTTCATGCATCACGGGGATGTAATACTTAATTTTATAAAATCTTATAGGAAGAGTTATCTCCATTTTACATTAAAAATTTCTTTCTTTCTCTGAAAGACATTATTGAACAAAATCAGGTAAGTTCAATTGTTTCAGTTACGACTTAGCTCATTGCACATTTCACCCAAGTGACTACACAATTCACTTTGATTTAGGTATTCAAATTCTGAAAAAAATCCATTTTATTAACTTATTAGGTGTCCAGACAGTACAGTTTTGTACAACATATTTCATTAACCAAAATGATAAATGCTATTACAATTGTCCACTGAAACAGCTTGAACTGAAATTTGATATGGGAGGTTCATAGCGAACTTATCATGAATAAGTTCGAATATCCCTTCATATGAAAAAATGAATGTTCGAATTTCAACCCCCTCCGTAGCAATTCAGTTTGGCGAAGTGATCTGAAATCTTATATGACGAAACTTTAGTTATATGTATATAAAGAGGACAAATATAAATACCGGAAAAAACTCAATGCATTAGACATACAAACCAGGGAAGACAAATGAACAACAACAAGCACAACTAATAAACACTAAAAACTAAAAAACAATGAACAACACGAACTCCTATAAAAACCAGGAGTGAACTCTGGTGCTCCGGAAGGATAAGCAGTTCTTGCTCCAAATACGGCACCCGTCGTTAAGTTTAACAAAGTCAATCCGGTGGAAGTCACAAATCGGTGGAGGTACATGAACTGTTACGACAGTGGGAACAGGTCCAACATCATCTTCTATATTGGAACACCAACGGTCAATCAATATTTGATGGCATCAACTTATCCCTGACAAACATCCTGGTTAAGCAGCTTTTGTGACAGCAGTAATCTTCCTTGTCGAAAGTGATGGTGTCTAACGCATGCCCTTGAATATCGGATAAGCTGAGAAACGTAGTCGCCATGCAAGCGATGCTGGTATATTTAAGAAGGGAAAGTTAACAATTGGAAAGTTGAAGTCATCATGTTTGTCATAAAGTTTTGTCTTCAAATGTCCCTCATTGTCTATTTCAAGAAACAAATCCAAATATGAAGCGGACTTCGGTGTATCTGTAGTAGCTTTCAAGTTCACTTGGGTAGATGAGATGTAGGAAGTCTTGGAATATATATAACGAAAGGTGAAACTAAAGGATTGGGCAAGTTCCTTTTTGTTTTCCGGTAGTAGCCCTTGAATGAAGTCCAATTCACAGAAACAGATCGGCAAGGAGAGGAGCACAGTTGGTTCCCATTGGAATGCCGATTGTTTGTTGAAAAATTTGACCGCCAAATTCAACAAAATAACAATCCAAAGATACTAATATTAGATATAGTAAATTTATACTATGCAGTATACAATGCATTTCAAGAAGTTACCTCTCATCAGCAGCATTAAAACCAAAACATTTGGAAGACCAAAAACCAAACTTTTTTTAAACAAGAAGTACTCATAACCAAAAATACCGAAATAAGAAGCCAAATTTCAGCTAAGGAGATCTACCATGTGCAATACAAGGAATGAACCCTTAGTATTTCTATTATTTTTAAATACTGGTAATTTCTGTAACAAATCAATGAATAATCATGTCAGACAAGTCTGACGACTGGGTTGGCGAATACCCTCGGGGACCTAGGGTCCACCATGCAGAGGCATCGTCCGAGGACTTTCAAAACAACAATCCAAAGATACTAATACAAATATGTATCTATGAGAAAATCGAACATGTTTGAAATTTCATTTTCAGAATACTTTTTGTCAGAACCAGAGTGGTTCTTCACGAAATAGACCTTTTCTCTGCCTAAAAATAGAAATTTATACCCGCGCGTGCCATTTTACCTGAAAAATTGTTGATGAATTAGTTGTTTCAATCGATATCTTAAATGAAAATGTGGTATAGTAGTGTATTGTGTAGATATGTCGAATGTTTTTAAGCT
The DNA here is from genome assembly GCA_028015205.1 of Mytilisepta virgata. Classification (NCBI taxonomy): domain Eukaryota; kingdom Metazoa; phylum Mollusca; class Bivalvia; order Mytilida; family Mytilidae; genus Mytilisepta; species Mytilisepta virgata. Next base: position 75,636,900 of record CM051519.1, read on the forward strand.
GTTGTATGCAACCAAAGATTTTGATTTTAGATACTGAAGTAAATATTTTGAGTTTTTAAGAATTCACATCTGGTGGAATATGATGTTTTACAGTAATTCTGAGGGCCTTCTTTAATACATGTCAATAAAAATGTTAAAATGTTTGAAAGAAGTTTTTTTTAGAGCAATTAGTTGACCCGGCGATGTACCTTTGTTAAACGGATTCTTATGTAGGAATCCAATAAAGAACAGGAAGGTCCATTCTTTACCTTTTGTTGAAATGACAGAAGGAATGAAGAACGGTCTTGTGGTTATCAAGGACTTCCTGCTTAGTGAGTGGGGTCTGTGTATAAGTTTGGTTATCCGCAGTGTTATCTATTTCCAACTGGATGGATAACATTGCATACTGGAATCAATGTAGCAAGATATTGCCTTGCAGTCAATGAAATAGTCGTTAGGACCAGTTCATACATTTATATTTTCAAAAACATTACACAATTTATCTGTTCTGAACTGATAATTAATAAGACAATCATACAGGACCGGTCTTGTTTTACGGTAAGGACACATGTTTTGATTTGGTCTTGCTATCCTGATTTTGTTTGAAAAGAACATGGTAAGATTTTGGCCATCATTTGGCCCCATCTGATATAAAAATTAAAACTATGATTTTAGACTCAAATTTGTTAAATTTTTATCGTATAATAATCGAAATTTCACAATCTATCATCATTATACAAAATTCCTTCCCATTAGATGCAACAACAACGCGTGCTAAACCAAGTATTTAAAGAAAATTTAGTGTTATCACAGTATATTTTGGTCATAACAGCTACGAGCAACAACTTTCCCCAAAAAGATTTTTTAATGTAATGTTTGTCTTACATAGAGACAAATTTCAGTGGAATATCTTTCTGGGCAAGGCTTTCGCTTATTTCAAAATTTTAATTCAAAGGTATAAAACGGAGTGAAACGTGGTATTTTCCTATTAATTTCTTCACAATTATTAAATATTGCCACTATTACAGAAATTTCTTGTTGAAAAAAAAACATGTTTCTTGAAATGGAACATTTTAAGAGTATATACTTAAGATAGCAGACAGTAAGTTTTGCATTACTTTTTGATTTTGGAATTCAAGGGTCAAATATCAGTTCACATTATACCATGGCTTTTTGTGAGGCGGAAAATCAAGATTATTCAGAATAAACAAGCCAAAAATAACCCAGTATTAATTTCTACACGTAGTAGATCCTTAGCTTCCTAGTATGTACACTGCGTATTTATGTTTTATTCTTCTAAACTTTTGCGGAGTCGTGCTTTGATTGAGTGATTGAAATAATTAAAAAAAAGTCTCCATGACAGGACAAATTAATCGTCGTGCTTGTATAATCAGGAGATCTTCTACGTTCCGATATTTAATTTTGTCAAAACGCTTGGAAAGTGGTTGAGATCTCAACCATTAAAACTACTTAAATATAGGAAAATATCAAAGCGATAAGTTAGAGCGAATTCATGAGAACACTGACACGGTAAACAATTACTACAAAGACACAACCATAGGAGAAAAAAACACGTAGCAAACCGGAATCGCAACAATTATTTATAATTTCTTTCTTTATAAGACGAATTAAATTTCAAATCCCGAAAAATCTGTCACGGAATCTTTATTTTGATGATAACCTTTAACTTCACACTAGTGAGTACATGTATATACAAAAGTAATCTAAAGAACACAATTTTTCAAATTTCCAAATATTATTATCCTGACAATATATTTACTGATATTACATGTAATAGGCCTTGTTAATATAACAGAACGGGAAAATCAAAGCTTTTATTGTAGTTTATTACAGTCCCCTGAAAAATGGTGTCGGTTACTATTAATTTCTGTCCCGATTTATATGCTTTTTATTGAATTTAACAAATGCAAAAAAGAAATCATTTAAACTTCAGTTATTCAAGCATCACACTCCGACTACCGAAAACACAAGATTATTTATGATTTTATTTGATAACACGAACCTTAGCAACGATACATATTCTTCTAAAAGAAAAGAAGGAGTAGGTTGCGGAAAAAAATATTTAAACATACATATAATAATTCCGAATTTCTAGATCCAGAGTCATCATACACTCTCAAAATTTAGGAAAGCAAAAAAAAAATAGTTAAAACAGAGTGATAAATATTCAAAACTAAAACAATAGAAAAAATCAAGCAATTTCATCTTTGCTGGAGGAGGCTGGAATCGTACTTTTAATAGATTGCCGAATTTATCAAATAACATTCTTAAAATCATGTCAAGCTGAAACAAGACCAATGAGCGAGTGATACCGCAAACAGTGGTGGTAAAAACGAAATCATATGCTGTATTTACTGCTTAGAAACAATTATATCAATTGACCTTCAACAGATAAACCACTGACAATGCACGAAGTGATAAAAACAGTACACTTTATTCTTAAGATATTTGACTTAATGGCGCTACTGTCATCTAAACTTTTTTGCAAAACGATTTTGTGGATTAAGTTTTATGAGGTCCGAAATACCCCCGTAGACTCAATTGGGAACAAAGTTTGGAAATTCTAAATCATACATAGTAACCAAAATTAAAAAATAAACAAAATTTTCTTACCTATTAAATATAGTGAAGTTTTGCTCTTTTTACTGAAATGTAATTCCGATGATCTGTAATTATCAGTCATGGTGATGTCAAATTGAACACTGAGACATTCTCGCCTTTATATATTAATAATGACAGTGTAGGTGGAAAAATGAGCTGTCTACATTGTCTTAAGAATAAACTCAAAACATTATCAACTCCACAGTAATTTTAATTTATTAGCAGCTAACGTTACAAGAAAATCGAATTAAAAAAATACACCGCTTTATTCTTTATGCCTTTAAACTCTTCTAAATATATGTTAGTATTTGGATTTTGTTATGAGGATCTCTTGACCATTTAAACAGGTACACAGGAATACCCAAGGCTAAAACTATTGAAAGCAGAAAGCAATGTGAAAAGGCTGATTCAAAGGCCAAATTAACTAGCAAACAAAAAAAAAACAAACAAACAAACAAACAAACAAAAAAAACCCAAAAATGTCAGAAAGAATAGATTTTCAAATTTTTGCTTAAAGGAGATAATAAAGTTTTATCTATTGGAAATTCATGGAATTTCCAACAAGTCATGATTATCTGAACAGAAGATAATGCAAGTTATTTTATTCCGTATATTTTGACAATTTGGGAGAATATTTTTGGACTGCTACAAGTTAAAAGGTTTTTTTTAGTTTTAATTTAGTTCATCTTATTTATTATTATTACAATTTTTTTGTTTTAAAAATCATCCATATGAAGAAAAGCCGTGGACTAAGTATTAAAAATAATCCATTCAGCCATAACGATTAATGCTCAAGATCTAAACATGTTTTGGTTGCCTGAAAATCCTACAAAGTAACTGTATTCCACTTTACTTTAAATTGCAGTTGCAGTTATAGGACACTCCCATTACCCCATTACACAGACATATCAAGATTCATACCATTCGGACTAGCAATTGTAAAGAAGATATGCAAATACAGCTGGGTTAAGTTCAGTTCTAACCTCTCATTCTGACTCTCCTAAACTGTCAGCAGAACTGTTCAAGAATGGTTCTAGAATTCATGACAGAGTGCGTCCTGATTTAGAACCTTTCTGGACAGTTCTGACCTCACACCGTTTTTGACGATTCTACTGTAGAACCATTTATGACCCTTCTACCCAAGAAATATTAATGACAGTATTACCCAAGAACTATTAATGACAGTTCTAACCCAGAACCATTTATGACTGAATGTGTCCTGATTTAGAACCTAGCACCATTCTGGATAGCTCTAACCTAGACACATTTATGACAGTTCTACCCCAGAACCATTGAATACAGTTCCACCCTAGAACCTTTCATGACAGTTCTACCCCAAAACATTTGTGACAGTTACGACAGTTTATTTATCTGGGCTATATTAAATACGACAGAGACATGATTTTTTTTTGTGTTTTATGATCTTAATACATCAAATTATCAAGAATTTTAGGACTTCACTTATTGTAAAATCTAAAAAAATGTCGTTTCGACATACAACAAGAGTTTATGGATCAAAAACTAGAAATTGCAAATTAACAAATAACTTTTGGCAGTTATGAATATAAAATATCAAAATTATAAGATAAAAGATTATTTATTTGTTGCGATACATTACAAATGAACTTAACGCAATAGTTTAAAGAATACAAAAAATAGACTTCACTCACAATGAAAAGAGAGTTTAGTTTTTACTAATTTAAACCATCAAAATCTGAAAAATTTAGATATATTTTTTTTTGCGATATATTAAAAACTAGCTTTTTGAGAGATCTTAAAAACTCATAGTCTGAGATTAAAAACATTTCCCACACAGACAGGAATTTTTGTATTTTATAAATAATACATGAAATTATCATAAATTTTATGACTTTACTTTTATTGCATAATCTGAATTTTAAAATCGTCCTTTCGACATACCGCACGAACTTATGGAGCGAAAACTAGAAATTGCATCTGTTCAGAAAAGACATTTTGGTAATTTATAAATTTTGAAAATCAAAAATAATCAACCTGTTATACCTTACAAATCAACTTTTGACATGCCGTAATAGGTCAGGGAGTACAAAAAAGTAAAATGTCACTCATATTGAAAAGAACGTTTAGTTTTACTACTAAAAACATTAAAATCTGAAGAATTTAGATATTCAATTTTTGCAATATAATAAAAACTAACTTTCTATATATATCGCAATATCTGAAATTAAAAATTTTATTTGCAAAGACAGGAATTTTTGGTATTTTATGAATTTAACACATAATAAGAATTGTATGGCTTGATTTATTAAATAATATTTGAAAATCATTTTTTTTTTCGATATAAAGCAACGACTTATGGAGCTAAAACTAGAAATTGCATCTGTTCAGAAAAGAACTTTTGGTAGTTTATGAATTTTTACGATATATTAAAAACTAGCTTTTTTGGATACCGTAATACTTTCTACATTCCTAGTAACGAGTTGGGAATAGATAACACTTCGGGTAACCCAACTTATACACCGACCAAACTCACTAAGCATGAAGTTCTTGTTAACTTCCAGAACGTTCTTCATTCCTTTGGCATTTCTACAAAGGATGAAGACAGGGACCTTCCTGCTCTTTATTTGATTCCTACACTACATAAGAATCCGTTTAAACAAAGGTACATTGCTGTGTCAGCTAATTGCTCTACGAAACCTCTTTCAAAGATTTTAACACTCATATTGACATGTATTAAAGAGGGCCTTCAGAATTACTGTGAAACATATTCCACCAGTGGCGTCAATCAGATTAGGATTCCTAAAAACTCAAAAAATTTACAATATCTAAAATCAAAATCTTTGTCTACATGCAACAGTATAAAAACATTCGACTTCTCTACATTCTATACTACCAAACCACATTCTCAATTAAAATATAGATTGAAACAACTAGTTCATTAATGTTTTTTCAAGAAAAATGGCACACGCAGGTATACATTTCTAGTTTTAGGCAGAGAAAAGGCTTATTTCATTAAGAACCACTGATTCTGACGAAAATTATTCTGAAGATGAAATTACAAACGTGCTAGATTTTCTCATAGACAACATATTTGTTAAATTTGGCGGTCGAATTTTTCCACAAACAATCGGCATTCCAATGGGAACCAACTGTGCCCCTGTCCTCGTCGATCGGTATCTGTACTCATATGAAGCGGACTTCATTCAAGGGCTTCTACGTGAAAACCAAAAGAAACTAGCCCAATCCTTTAATGTCACTTTTCAATATGTAGATGACGTGTTGTCGTTAAATAACGACAAAATCCAGAACTGTCTACATCTCATCTACCCCAGTGAACTTGAAATTAAGGATAATACAGATACATCAAAGTCCGCTTCATATTTGGATTTGTTTCTCGAAATAGACAATGAGAGACATCTGAAGACAAAACTTTGAGACAAACGTGATGACTTCGACTATCCTATTGTTAACTTTCCCTTCTTGAGTAGCACTATACCAGCATCGCCTGCATATGACGTCTACGTTTCTTAGCTTATCCGATATTCAAGGGCATGCGTGAGTTACCACGACTTTCGACAAAGAGGATTACTGCTGTCACAAAAGCATCTTAACATTAACCAGGGTTTTATCAGGGATAAGTTGATGTCATCACTTAGGAAATTATACGGTCGTCATCACGAATTGATTGACCGTTACAGTGTTCCAATATCTAAGATGATGTTGGACCTGTTCCCACTGTCGTAACATTTCATGTAGCTCCACCGATTTGTGACTACCGCCGGATTGACTTTGTTGAACTTCACGACGGGTGCCGTATACGGAGCAGGAACTGCCTACCCTTTCGGAGCACCTGATTTTTATTGGAGTTCGTGTTGTTCATTGTTTTTTAATTTTCGGTGTTTGTTTGTTGTGCTTGTGGTTATTCGTTTGTCTTCCCGGGTTTTGTCTGTCTAATGGATTGCGTTTTTTGGATTGCTCCTTAGGTATGTTTGTCCTCTTTATAACTTTTATTGCGAAATCTTAAAAATAATCTTTTGACACATCGCAACAACGTATGGAACAAAAACAGAAATTGCTTTTTAACAAGCGAATTCACGCATAGTCTATCTAATTGTAAATCCTTATTGTGACGTCATTTAGAACGTTCTGATCTAGAACCATTTCGGAGTTCTACCCAAGAACCGTTTATGACAGTTCTACACCAGAACCATTTATATCGCAGTTTTCCTGACCCTAGAACCATTTATGACAGTTGTTATAACCACTTGTTCGAGGACAGTCTTCTTTGACGGAATAGTACAGAGGCTAGGAATAACCCATTCTGTATATATAATTAAGAATTAGATTCGTTAATGCCGGCATTGTTAGTTGTCATTTCGAATACATAAATACGCAAAATTAAAATAGACCCCAAAAGCTGCCTCGTACATATTTCAGTTCTAGATCTGACTGGGCAGCTTCAAGTGGAAACATTTGAATTCATGTCAGAGAATGCAATTTCCAATCGCAGCTATGTGTTTGTCTGACGAAGAAAAAATATATATTGTATGGAGAAAATAGATATCTCCTATCAATTATAATTCATACTACCAGGCATTTACAATGAGGGTGTTTTCAAATTTGATAAATCATGAACTAGAATTAATAGCAGAAAACATGTTAATTTCTCTGACTGACGAAATTATAAAAATATAGTGGCACTTTTGTAAATGATAAATACTTCACTTGTATATGATAGTGGACAGGATTTTAAAATATGAACAACAGGAATAAGCGACATTCCATGGAGGCCAATTAAAACTTGTCAGATCGAGAATGAAATAAGCAAATTTTACCATGGCTCACCCGTATATGCTTCAATTAAAACAAATTCCAGCTGATTTGACCCCATGAAGTCAGGAATTATTCTTGGCCATAGCGTTTGCTTTACCACCAAGAAGAAATGTGCAAAGTTTATTAAAGTTACTTTATGGATGTACACATGTAGAAAGTATAGGTTGTTGTAGATAATTTCTTTTCAAATTGGACAAGATTGGGGAGATAATAATAGTTCACCTTCAAATCAGATAAGCTATAAAAACACGGAAATATTAGTGGAATTCATGTTTTAACACAAAAGAAGCCGATGAAGAATGCGTCATTGAGAGAATGCCAATCATGGTAACAACTTGCATGACAATACAAAGGATAAATATTCCAACATCCTCATCCAATTCAGAATAAAAATAAATCAGTGTAAGCAGAAACTATGCAATAATAGATATATAAGATACATCTATTAAAAATGCAGGGCGATATAGAATCCTAGGAACATGAGCTATATAAACATATTGCGCTTTAAAATCCTCCCACATTTTTGGATTTTTAAAATTTTGTTATAGAATTGTTTTATGTAGTGTTCAAATGTATGATAACCTTTCGGAATTTTGAATTTGGACAATAAATACAAGGCATGAACTCTGTATATTTTAATTTTATTATAGAATCATTGCATATAATATTATGTATAACTATGCTTTAAGATTCTAAAACTTTGGTTTTGTCTAGCTTGGGTTTGAACTCAATATGACACAGACTCTGCAGTTCAATGATTTTTATTTATGGAGTCATCTTGAATTTACAAAATGAAATCGAATGGCTTTTTATATGAAAAGTAATGAGTAAACTCTGCGCAATCAGGTAAATAAAAAGAGAAATGCTATTTAGAGTATCGGCAAAAGAATATCAAAGCCACAAAACAGTGGGAAAAGTCCGTAAAGAAAAGAAAAAATCAGGAGAATGTAACGTAACATATCAGACAAATGCCCAAATGCTACATTTATAACTAAAAGAACACTAAAAACCGGGAGTGACATCAGGTGCTCCGGAAGGGTCAGAATTTCGTGCTCCGTGAACGACACCCGTCACATTGCCAGTGAGTAAAAGTTTTGGAGAAATGAAATTAACTAAGACTGGACATAACCCTGTATTAGAAGTTAATGTGACAGCAATTTCGACCTGCCGAGAAATTTCTCGTATATATCACATGCAAGACATTAGGGAATCAACTGTGGAATGCTCATGCCATAGGATGGAGATCTTGGTATGTTACTGCTAAGAAAGGGAAAGTTCACAATCGGAAAATTAAAATCATCAAGTTTGTCATTAAGTTTGGATTTCAATCGTTCATTATTATCTATGTGGAGGTACACTGGGATCGATGAGATGTAGGATTATTAAGTAACAGAATATAAATCATCTATGAAGGGGAAAATGAAAGTAAGGGCTGGGCTAGTTTCTTTTTTCCCCTGTAGCTCTGTAGTAGCCCATGTAAAATATTAGCATTGTATGAAAGCAAGAACAGATAGACGCGATGCACAGTTTGTCCCCATTGGAATACTGATCGTCTGTTGAAAAACCAGTTCTCCAAATAGAGACGACTTTCCATGTTGAAGGAACTATCCAAAATGATTTGAGATAAAAATACAGCTTTGAAATAATTGGAGTAAATGCAGTGCATTATTATATTGGAATTACTGTGTGATGTCAAGAGAATTTGAGCTAGAGTCTGCTTTAAAACTATAATAATAAAAACAGCAAAGTTCTGTCTTTGGTAATTCCCAAAAACTCATATCGTTTTCTTGCAAAAAAAGTAAACGTACTAACCAGATTCATGGAATGAGAAATCTAACAGAAAGAAATGTCCTTAAAAACAAAGACCAGGCTTGAAATTAAATACTCAGATGACTAGATGGGAAGGAAGTTCCCACACCTCTATAAATACATCTGCTGTGTTTCTCATATTGCTTTTTCGTGAAGCTTTGCATCACCTGCGATTAACAAACTTCTGTTCAATCAGCTTAGCCTTACTGGGATAATTCATATCCAAAATATTTTTATTTCAAAATATTGTACATGTACTAAAATTAGTGCAAAAAAGAGGGAAAAACTCTTGAGCGTTTATTACACAATTATTCAAAAACTGCCCACAGTATTTCTGACAGTGTATTAACTATTATATATTAGTAAAGTGCCAATTATTTAGAATATCTAGACAGTTAACCGCTAGGTTGGTATACAAATATTGACCATTATACTGGCTGACGTCCGGATTACGCGTTATTTGTCCACTCAGACGTTATAATGTACTTGTCATCAGACTTAGCGTTGTGTATAGCCATTACAAGACGTCTCAACCAACAAATAAGATCATAAATAATAAAACAAAAAGCATTACGAATTATTGATTAACACTTGTTGAATATGTAGCTTGAAAAATGTGAGTTCGTACATTTAGGAAATACTAGACATTGAACCCGCGCGAGCGCGGGAAAATAAGCATTTTTTTTTGGCGGCCATATTGACTTTAAAAAGTTATTACGGCCATGTCATTCATGGAACAGGAACTCAATATGGATGTTGTGGCAGGCTTCCTATAAACTTTCCTGTCAAGTAGGTGGTATCAACTGATAGTTTCATGTCTATATATACTGTAGTATTCCAGCAATGGATGTTAATGCAAACTTTAACCAAAGTCAATGAAGCGTGAAATTTAGGTCAACGTGACCCAATTGTCATATGGCTGTTCGTTACTACCGAAGATCTATCCACTGATGAAGTAGACTGTGTGCCACGTAGAATTACCAAAATGAACCTTAAGGTTCCTTCAAAGTCAAAATCTATGACGAAAACACAACCACATAAATTGTCAATATTTTTATTGTTACAATTAATTCTGAACTGGAACTTGATGAAAAGCTTTCATTAAATACACATTTCATAATGCATTACCCTTTTCCTTCAGAATAAATATGAAAATGAAATTGTAGATGTAAACATTTCCTTAGAGACAGATGAATTTTTCAAAAGATGCCGTGAGTAAGGTAGAGCATATTTTTGGAAAATAATTGTTCCAATGGTTTTATTGTCGTCATGGACAGGGCAAGCGAGGATTAATTTCACAAATATATCCAATAATCAGACGATAAAAGCATTTTTAGTGTGTGGCTGCGTGTGCTGTCCACGTTTATAAAGATGTCCGAGATAAATTTCGTCATTAATGCTAAAGATGACCATTTGTTAAAAATATTTTTATCTAGGGAATTGTATGGTAGAGATATTTTTGGACAGGTCACATGACAAATAATGTAAAAATAGATAATGGTTAGTATTATCACTTTGTGCAAGGTAAACATCCGAGCAATCCAAAAAACAACTAAGTTAGAAATTTCTCTGAACTTTACCTTACTTCTTCATAATCTTCAAAGTTCATAACCTTTACAGTTAGGAGAAATTGCGTTATTGTAGAAAAACAATCCTGAATACATGAAGCGGAAACATCCCACTCGAAGGAGAATTTTTTTAATTTGTTTTATTCTTCTTCCGTAATTTCAAACAAAAATAATATTACATTTAAAATATGTGCATACTTGTTTATTTAAATCAACGTGTTAAAAGTATGCATTCGAGAACCTTCTTAGGGATATGTTGGGAGAATTCATATCGGATAAGTGGATACAAATTCCATTTGCACATAAACAAAACTGCAGTTTAAATTTATAAATGCAGATTGTCAAATCCGATAATAACCTTTATAATCTGAACCATACATCGTTTATTTTGAACCACGCGTTTTGCCGCCTATTCGGCTAATTCGTAAATTTAGTATTATAGATATATAGAAGAAATTACTTCTTGAATAGAAGACTTGATCGAATAAAAATTTTCTTTAGTTAACACCTTAGCCTTAAATACGTTTTGGTAATCTTCAAGATTTTACAGCTACATGTAACACTAGAAACAGATGATATTTTTGAAACGGGACCCCAGTTAAAATTTTTGAAAGCAAGGCTTGCTCTTGGCATAAAATTCCACAATACACTTTCATTTCTTAGTCCAGTGAATTGTAAATAGCTTACAGGAACCGGAAATTCACTAACAATTTACCGCATTCTTATTATTATATTATTAACGAAACTTTCTATTATATTTTACTTTTTAAAAGTAATATTTTAATCGCTCCAGCAAACTTGATCTTGTGTTCGTATATATACACCTGAATTTACTTTAGGTACTTGGTGAAAATTTTCGGCTTTCCAGATTTATGAGATGAGGATGAAGGTGCTCTTAAAAAGCGTTTAATACTCACAAAATATGTGCTTGGTATTTTTATTTTCTTAGTTCCAGTTGTACTTGATAATTAATTAAAAATCACATTTAACAAATTCCTTTTTCCATATACTTTGTTAGGATTCAGAAAACATTAATCATGTAACAGAAATAAAGGTGTTTTATAAATATGTTACAACTTGACTACTGTCTTCTTAGGCAGCAACCACTGAATGCAATTTGTTTCATATAAATAGATAAGCATAACAAATCTAGTTCCCGGATATTAAATATGCACACTTTATATCTGTTAAAAAATAAATCATGTACCTCTTCAAGTGCTGAGTCAACGAGATTTTTTTTTCAAAATTATGTTAGGTGTATGAAAGGGAAGGAAAGACACTAATATAAACCGTATACCAAAATTAAGATCTTTGTTGTGAAGAGTAGAGATTCCCAAATGCAAAGCAGATGATAGTGAAATGGCCCCCGACCCCTTACTTTGGGTTTTAAATTGATTCGGGTAAAGAGAGTTACATTCTAACTTTAACAACCAAAAATACCGAAATAGAAAGCCAAATTTCAGCTAAGGAGATCTACCATGTCCAATACAAGGAATGAACCGTAAGTTGTTTCATATAAGTTTGGTTTTTGGTCTTCCAAATGTTTCGGTTTTAATGCTGCTGATGAGAGGTAACTCCTTGAAATGCGTCGTATACAGCATAGTATAAATTTACTATATCTAATATTAGTATCTTTGGATTGTTATTTATTCAGTACTGAATATGATACAGGTTCAAGATAATCTGCAAAAAATATTGTAAAAATATATTATGTATGAACAATAATTAATATGTATTTATGTCAACTCGTGTTGAATCATGACCTTAGTTGAAATGAAATGAAATACACGTGTTTGATATTATAAAATAAAGGCAGAGCAATAAAGAAAAAAAGATGTAGTCGCTTGCACTGAATAAGTTGACAAAATGGCCGACTTTGTTTAGTTAGAAAAATAATTGTAACAGTTTTGACCTTTTTTTTCTAGAAAAAAACATAAAAAGCTACTCACCAGCTAGAACTAATACATTGTGATATGACCCTGTAAACGTAGAACACTCCTACGTCTGTCGGGTAGACTAGCGTAAAAGCTTTTAATGTAGCGTAAGGGAAGCCCGACTCCAAATGTTAAGTACAACTTGCTCTAGATAAGCTATAGGCATTTTGAATTTAATTCATTCTCATTTGAACTTAAACTTTTGGGACTTTCCAAATGTTTTCGATAACTTTTAAGTCGGGGCCTTGTGGAGGCCAAAGAAGTGTGTTGATACCGTTTTCTTCTTTGCACTGATTCGCACGTTCGGAACCGTTGTCCTCCTGAAATCTCAATGAACGTTCTACAAAATGTCTGGCAATTACAGGCCATATAAAAATCATCGAGAATAGAGATATATTTACGACTTTTTATATTTGATTTGAACAGGAGTGCAATAACTGTTCCGTCCCTGTAATATGTTATAAATCCCAAGAACATCATTGATGCGCGACAATGTGTTTCCCAGTCATCACGAAGACCAATGCATGTTCAGAGATAAATCTCTCCTCACAATAATTTTCGCCTCTTCACTGAAAAAATAGCTAACCAATTATTTCAAAGGTTCCAATGAAGTCTTTGTCTGCAAAATCTCCTCCGTTTCTCCCGATTCACCCTTAAAAATGTTTTATTTGAACAATCAGGCGCTTTTACACCTCAAACAATCGTCTACATATTGTCCAACTAGACACATTGCATCCTGTCCTTCCGTTAAATCTGGATATTACCTCCTTAAGAGTCTGTCTCCTGAAAAGAAACATGTCACCCCGAGGGGTCATTTGCCTTCTCCGTTCACTTCTTGATAATTTTTCTATGTTATCCTCTCTCACAAACGCTTCATTAATTTCTGGATTATTCTAGAGTCAACACCAGTTGCGTCTGCAATTTTATAACTTGAAAATCCTTCTGCGGATATAGTAACAATAATTTCTTTCAGCTCCGTGGTGAGTTCCTTGCCGTGAGGCGTATGTTGTTAAGCAGACGACTTTTTCGTTTACCTAAAGTGAAGAATCAAACTTTACGGGCACCTGTTGGGAGATTGTAATATGAGAGCAAAAGAGGGCTAACAGCGACGCCGTCATTTTGTGAGCTCGTTCATGGCTACTACATAGAAAGAGTGCATAGGTTTCCCAAAAACTGCACAGTGAAATTGTAAGACTTTATTTTATCTTTGGGTTTAATGTAAAAAATTAAATTCAATTTTTTGCACAATTATTTATAAAATCGACTTAGATAAAGTATATACAATTATGTATATGGATTTATGCAATAGATTTTTAAACTTTAATCGGCTCTGTCCTGACAGTTAACAAGTATATTACGATGAAATAATTAGAAAGCAATTGTCTGAATATCATCCCTAAGTTTACAAATTACATATAATTACTTCCCTTGCATTTATATTTCTCTAAGGTAAGATAAAGATTTCAAAACTTAAGACGGAGTAACAGAATATGTACAACGACTGGGAGTATTTCAAAGTTTATATTAAAATTTTTTTTTTTGAAAGGATTTGTTTATAGATTTATTGCCTCTTGTTATGTGCAACTTGTTGATATTTGAGTGCATAAGAAGCCTGAAATAGTTATACATTATTATTAGAAAGTGAAATGCTAAGTAAATATCGTAATAAAATTACCATTACTTTTGAGAATTTCAAAATGACGTCAGCAGAATCAAATGAATTACTTAACGGCGAGATAATCTGGTTATTCACTGTACTGAAATGTGCACGTATTTCTTTTTTTCTTCCCGCTTAAAATGCATTTATATATGATTGATATTTTAAGATACCTTATTAAGCTTCGATTTTTACGAGAGATCTCGAGACAAAGTGATGAGCATAGTTACGACGAGTTCGTGTAAAAATATAATTATATTATATGTAATTTAAGTCATTTATGATGAATAAGAACAAATCTGTAATTAATTTAGATATACTTTAAACATATTTTATTGTCAAAAGTAGCACGTCACCATGGATTAGACACAAGTTTAAAACTTACAAGGTCTTCTCCGTAGAAATAGTTTAGATATTTTTTAACAATATTGTGTAAAATACTGGAAAAAAAATTTTCTTAATGGGCATATTCTCAAGCAATATTAGTAATTCCGGTTTTATGGAATAAAAAATTCTTTGATTTCTCGTATTATCATCCTCCCAAGTCAGGATTTTGTATCCACGTTGTTCTCACAAACCCCTGACATCACCCAATCATATTTTACGGGTAGAAAGTGAACGATTTTCATTGGTTACTTTTCTAGGTCAGAAGAGAACCCATTTGCGTCGTAGGTAGAATTTTCTAGGTCACACACCAGACGGCGATATGTTCGACCTGCAAAATATGAACGTTGATACAAAACCCTGACTTGGAGGATGAGTATTATCAGCATAATAATACTGATATTTCCAATATTGTAAAATTAACAATGCATGAATTCTAGTATTTGTGGTTGTAAAATACTGAGAAGTCTGATATATTTCAGTTATGTGAAGCTTTTGTTTACTAACATTTTAATTAGCTAAAATATAACTCAAATGACAATTTTAAAGATTTGCAACCCCGTAATTTTACTGAGTATAGTGTATATCCAACGCCGCCAATTATTGAATATGACAAATTACGTATATTACTAGATTTCATTTAACAGAGAAGATATGTTTTTTTTAATATTATTATTTTGATCAAGAAATTTCACTATCCTCTACAACATGTAACAACTAGACCATTACAGCACAGGCAAGTAAGTCCATTATCTTAATACGCTATTCGCCAAAATCCATTCGGATACAATAGACAAAAGTAATAAAAAAATAAAAGTGCATAATTACTATAGTTACTGAATATTCCATGAATATTTTACGATAATCCATTCATTTGTGAAAGAGGAGTATCAGATACAGAGTGTATACATCCCAATAAGTTCCAGGTTATGATATGAAAACCCCCAAAACTCTGTCTGAAAAAATATATAAATAGGAAGTTCAGACTGCGCTGAAAATCTCTTATGAAATCACGATATTATAGTGATCCATTCTCTCATAATAAGCTACTATTGGACTGTTGGAAAATAACTTTTAAACAATTGCGAGTTCTGAAAGTTACTTAATGCGAACGTCCGTTATCACTCGATTCATAATAGAGTGATATACTTATATTCATGATATTAATGAACACTTCTATACCGTACGAAAATTCCACGTGATCGTACAGATTCTGCAACAAAATTTATACGAAATAAACTATAACAATCAAGGTTGTCTTTCTTTATGCAAAATACAAATCAAATAAAATCAAATCCCAAATTCATCGATATGCAATCAACAATAAAAGGATGATTATCAATGACAATGTAAACATAATACAACAACAACACCAAAAAATTTACATTTCCTTACAAATAACTTCCAGGATATTTTTGAAGTTGGATTTGTATCTTCATCTGACTGACGGGCACCGTTCAGTACTCTATATGCATAACATTTATGTCTTTTGGTAGATGAGATATTGCAGTCATTAAAATATCTATATAGATACTTATTTGTGGTATAAATGCTATTGAAAAGCATTGTCATACTTGCTACATTTGCTAAATTTCCCCTTGAGCTTAAACTGATTTCGTTTAATATACATTTGACTAATATTTTGAATACAGCACTTTGTTATGTCATAGTCATTATAATGAAAAGTAAAATTTCTATGTGTCAAAATTTTAAACTGAAGGATTAAACATTCTCTAATTCTTTGTCAATTTAACTTTTCTGAACCCGTTGTTTATAAAAAAAAATCAACATGTGGTTGCCGACGATCTCAGTCGATGTTTGATTTAAAAACAGGTCATAACCCGTCTTTTACGTTCGGATTTCTTGGAATCGATTAATAACACCATAGGAACAAACTCGAATAATTCAAGCTGTTTCCATATCCGAGTCTCTCCTTCTGTAAACGACTTGAAGCAAACTCCGGGACAGTGACCATATCCGTAGCACATACCTCCACTAATTAGTGGAGGAACGGATACGGACGGAACTGGAACTACCGGGGAGTTTGGACTTAAAGGCGATACGTTTCACATGCGTGTTAGCTGCTCTCTGAAAGAGAGAGCCAATCAAATTGTAATTGTTGTGGTTTGAGTTTGCGTATGTGTTCAAATCTTCCATGACAACATATATGACGTCTTTCTATTGTACAAAAATAGCATCGGTGGGAGTTACAGAATAGAAAAACGTCACTTTTGTTGTCATGGAATATAAACAATGACGTAAGATTTGAATAGGGTTTTCCTCATTACAAGAATAATCCCATTCTATAATTGACTTCCGGTTCAACGGCAATATATTCAATAGGAGTTCAGGCGTTAATGGAGTGATCTGCGAAGTGAGCGAATATAGCGATTGGATTATTCAGTTGACATAGGAACAAGAAAACATGTTGAGCAAGTGTATGGCGTAACAATAAGGTCCGAGGATGAGTTTGGTTTAATATATATGAATGATTACTTAATAATCATAAGAAAAACCAGATTCTTACATCGTCACTCGACGATTATCGGATTTCTCAAATATCGATAATTAAATCATCAAATTTTAAAGTCCTCACCAAGGCTAGGACTCTAAAACTAGAGAATTTAACTATCTCGATTAGATAAATCCGATAATCCCGTGGGAACAATGTACGAATATATATTTAATTTGCGAGGTCATTTCATTACGTTACATTCTGAACAAATAGAATTTTAAGATTCACTTATGTTTAAACGTAATCTCAAAATTTCTCAAAACGCTGCATATTCAAAACGAAGTTATATTTTAAGATCATATGAATTTTCCCATAGGTTCCAATGTTTAAATTAAGATCGCCTGTGGTGGCCATTTTTTGTGGGGCATTCCAGGTCACAAATCTGAAAGAGAACCATTTATGGACCATTGCTTCAATGTTTGGTTTTAATTGGCTCAGTGGTTTCAGACAAAAAGATTTTTAAAAGAAGTTTCCCCAAACGGTCCTATGATAAACTAAGTTTGGCTGTGCTGGCCATCTTGGTTGAATGTCCGGGTCATCGGACACAAACTGAAAAAAAAGACTTCTTAAGGACTATTGCTGTTAAATTTGGTTCCGTCTTGCCATGTATTTAAATACAAGATTTAAAATGCATCCACATTTTTTTTTCTATTTTTAGTGACAGCAGCCATGACGGTTTGAAGTCGGGCTGCCGGACAGGATTTTGTAAGGGACCATCCATGAACGATTCCAACACAGTTTGAAAAAACAATTTTTTAAGAAGCAAGCTATGGTTGCGGGAGATATATTTAGAAAATTACAGAATAACAGGTAAATAACCATTATAATTTATCATTTCACGCATAATTTTAGTCCAGAAGGCGTTATGGGAACACCCTTTGAAGAACTTGACCAATAAAGAACACGTTCAACATAAATGTAATTTAAAAATAAAAACAATTTATCCGAAATTTATGATTTTGAAAAACTACAAACACATAATTTTATGTTTCATGAAAATGATGAGTAGGCAAACGTTGTTAACTTTATCAAATATGTGAATAGTTTATGTATATTCAACGTATATTCAATGATATTTTATGGAAAAAAAGAAGTATGGAGAACACCACAAAATCATTAAAAAATGATAACTAGTCTAAGTTTGTAAACTTACAATAGTACATACTTTATCAATATTTTATTTATTTGTGTTGAAACGGTTTAGAGAATAAAACAAAAAATCATAAAAATGTCCCAATACACACTAAAATTACGTATACACATTAATCACCTACGGCAACTTCATACGATTTATCGATAGATGATGGTCGAAGGTTTTTCTGATTAAACAAGCAATTATATCACGCATAATAACATCGTTTTACTTTTAACTTTGATCCAATGTATTTAGAATTAGGACGAATAATCTAGTGTGACGTTGTTTTTTGGCAATAAAGCTACCCCATTACAATAATTCGAGGTAATAAACATTCGCTGATACCAGTAGTGATGCACTGCATGTGCACATTCTTATCAGCAATGTTGAAGGTCGAACAAGTGAAAATCGGAAACAACACATCAAAGCAATTGTAGAGCAGATTCAACTACAAAAATGGCCGTAAAAGATAGAACCAAAAACCATGGCCGAAAAATATCGAACCCAAAACCATGGCCGAAATAGATAGAACCAAACACCATGGCCGACACACATCACATCAAAGCATTGTAGAGCAGATTCAAATACAAAAATGGCTGTATAAGATAGAACTAAAAACTATGGCCGAAAAAGACAGAACCAAAAACCATGGCCGAAAAAGAGAACCAAACACCATGGCTGAAACGGATAGAACCAAAAACCATGACAGTACAAGATAGAACCAAAAACAATGACAGTAAAAGATAGAACCAAAAACAATGGTCGAAAAAGATCGAACCAAAAACCATGGCCGCAATAGATAGAACAAAAAAAAATGGCAGTAAAAGATAGAACATAAAACCATGGCGGAAAAAGAATAGAACCAAAAACCAGCCATAAAAGATAGAACCATGTTCGTAAAAGATAGAACCAAAAACAATGGTCATAAAAGATCAACCGAAAACCATGGCCGTAAAAGATAGAACTAAAAACCATGGCGGAAGAACATAGAAACAAAACCAATGGCCGAAAGAGATAGAACCAAAAACCATGTCCGTAAAAAATAGAACCAAAACCATGGTCGTAAAAGATCTAACCAAAAAACCATGGCTGTCAAAGATAGAACCAAATACCATGGCCGAAATAGATAGAACCAAAAAACCATGGCATTAAAATATAGAACCAAAAACATGGCCGAAAAAGAATAGAACCATTAACCATGGCCGTATAAGATTGAACCATGTTCGAAAAATATAGAACCAAAAATAATGGTCGTAAAAGAAAAACCATTGCCAAAAAAGATGGAACCAAAAACAATGTCCGTAAAAGATAGAACCAAAAACCATGGCCATAAAAGATCAAACAAAAAACCATGGTCGAAAAAGAACCAAAATCCATGGCAGTAAATATAGAACCGGGGCCGGAAAACATAAAACCAGGGCGTAAAAGATAGAACAAAAAACCATGGTCGTAAAAGATAGAACCAAAAACCATGGCAGTAAAAGATAGAACAAAAAATCATGGTCGTGAAAGATAGAACAAAAAACCATGGTCGTAAAAGCTAGAACCAAAAACTATGGATGTAAAAGATAGAACCAAAAACCATCTAACGATGGAGTTTTGCAATATTTTTCAAATAATTTTAAAATTTCTTCCAGTAAATTTTGCAAGTATCGGGATAGCAGCAACTGAACCCTATGAGAGTTTAGTCAATCATCAGACTCAAACGGAGAGAGAGGCACCGATAAAAAACAATATTCTCGTTGAAAAATCATGTGCCATTTTAAATGAAAAAAAAAATGTTAATGATAAAATTACCCCCTTGAGTACAAACAGGACAAAAAAAACATAAAATACTAAACGATCCCTTTTAACATCACGAAATTGTGACTTCCAATCTTGTATGAAACCATTTATAAACTGCTCTAATTATACTGCTTCCTTATTAGAAATTTATTTATCATTGTTCCAAGCTTTTAAAAAGTTATTTCTAATAACTGGGCTATGCGGAAATGTTGGTAATGATAATATCAAATATAAATAAAGAAATGTTCCTCATCAAAAGCAGATTAGTTTCAAGCATATAGCGATCATACTTTGATTAATTAGGATAATGGAAATTCACATGGACCTGACATTTTCCTTCAAATAAAAAACGTGACTTTTACTTTTGATCCCGAAGAGAATAGAGAAATCAGATGGTAAAGAGTTCAATTAATTTAATTAGAGTCATTGTCAGCTAGATGAATAGTTTAGTTCAAAACTAATTTGTACGTTTCAATGCGATATCAAAGCTTGTGTTTTTGATAGAATATTATGAAAAGTGGTAATTTACTATTAATGGACACTTCAACTAATTGTATAGATGATACTCCTATATAAATTACATAAGACAAATGTAATAATTTTTTCCAACATTTTCGATTTTGACAAGAGCTTAATTAAAATTCTTTGATACAAATTTTGATCCACAAGATGTGCAAATTTCATTGATTTACGACTCATCAGTTGTGCTCAAGGCCTAAAATGTTGAAAACCAAAAGGTTGAAGAGCAAAATTCCAAAAAGTCGTAAATTGATTAAATGGGGATTTTGAGCGATAAAATTGAGTCAATAATATATTTGATATTACTATTTAGTGGTTACCTCTGCAGGTGACACAATTAAGTTTATCACTAGCCCAGATGCTTTAAATGTATAAAACTTTAAATTCGGTGAATACTTAAAGATATATATATATATATAGCATTGTATAGCTAATGTCTTTATGCTATTTGATCAGTTTTATTCGAGGGAGGTGTTATCCTTTTGGTAATTTTGGTTTTTGGCGTTATTGTATCGGCTTTCGACACTCAGACTTGAGCACAACTGATGGGTCTTAAATAATATGTATATCTAGTGGACATAAATGTTTATCAAAGATTATTCTATTGCAGTTGTCAAATGTTGAACCAAATTTATCTATAAATGTTTTGCTTTTAGGATCAATCTAAAACAACTATTGCTAACATACATCATCCTCTTGAAACCTCCATGTTTAATCTGATTAACTTAACACGACAAAATCATGATGTTCAGACTATCTTCAAATATCTCCTGTAAAGCAATTTCAGTAGAAGATTTTTCCAGATTATTACAAGTAATACAGCTATATTAGCTGTCTGATTGGTACGAACAGAGCACTTCAGACATCTTCCCATTGATGCACCATATAAAAATTTAATTCATTTGTCCTAAATTTTTAGAGAAGATTTAAAAAAAAAATTGAGACACAACCAGAGACTCTCATCTTTCACCTAGATTTCATTTGCCAACCAAGTTAACACAGTACTTAAATATTTCACTGTGGAAGCCATCTTGGAACCAATAAACGCCTAAAAGAGCAACACTGCTTTCACTTTACTCAATGGTTTCACAGAATATCTTTAACGGAATTTTCTAATAGAATCCTTTAATTAACTGTTACGAAAATAACAAGATTGACAATGGGTTAGACACACGTTATAAACTGGCGATGTCTTGGATTTCTGTTAAATCAACAAAATGTGCACAACTTGTGTAAAGCTGTTCTCAATGTCGAAAATTTTGAAACTAAAACAATAATCCAAATCTTGAAGAGCAAATACAAAAAATTCTAAAATGACAAAAAGGGAAAACCAAAGCCATGTAATGACAGAGCTACAGACTGGATCAGTTCTAATCTGTCTTCTACCATTCAGTCAGCGAAGACTGTCCTATAACAGTGCTACAACCGTTCTGCAAAATAAAACTGCAAAAACATTCTTAAATTCTAATGCAACATTACATATAACGTCCTTTTTGATTGGATAACGTCAAGCGTAAAATCCACTGCTTACCGTCGGAACCATTGACGACAACGTTGCGCAAACGCATTTGACGTTTCCTGTTTACTTTTTATTCTATTTTTTAACGTTAAACAGAGGTTGCATTAGAATGGGGGAAAACTGTATTGTATTTTATCAGTTGCCAACATAAACCGGTGGTTTTACAATCGCAAATATCCGTTTACCTGGCTCCGCTACGCGTCGCCAGGTAAACTCAATTTCCGACGGTAAAACCAGCGGTTTACGTCGGCAACTGATAAAATACAATACAGTTAACCCCTAAATTTACAGTCCAAAAATCGGAGCGGCGAAATCCAAAGAACTAAAGATCAATTTGGTCTGGCCTTTGCTGAAATTTTTGTAACACTAAATTTAAGTATCAATTCTGGCTATTTTGAAATACTAGAAACTGAGCTGGTGACTTGAAATCGAGCTTAAAACAAATTTTAACAACTTTTTCGTGAATTGTTTCATATATCTTTTGTTAAACTAAGGTCAGTTGTCGCTGTTTGTTGTGACCGTCTTTGTTCTCGGATGCAAATCTGGAAGAAAACCATGTAAGGACCATTACTGTCAACTTGTTTCAAATTGGCTCAATGTTGTCAGGCAAGAAGCGAGGATATGTCATACAAATCCTTCGATAAAAGTTTCAATAGGATTAGTGTTTTCAGATTAGATTTTTTTAAAAGAAAATTTACGACGGTTGATGACAATCAAAGCCAAGTGAAGACAATATCTCACAAGGCCTTTTTGGTAAGGTGAGCTTAACATGTTTTGAAACAGCGTGTGAGATATGAAGTGGTCTTAAGAATTACATATTGAATTGAAATCCGCTTGGGTTGGACCGAATTTCGTATTGCGTCACTTAATTTTTCCGTTTTTTATCGAAGGTTGTTTATACCTTTGCGTTCATTGGTGTGACATTGTTGATCCATTCCTGTTATTTAATATAATTTCTTCATTGATACAATTTCTTTGAACACGATAGTTAGTAACAAAAAATATACCATCAGTCATTGTATAGTATTTATATTTATTTACATAAATCCTCTTTATCTCTTCTCTGTCTAGTATTTTTAAAGTTGTAACAATAAAGAATCATTACCATGAAATTAATCAAAAAGTACAATACAATATAATACAAAAATTGTGTACATGTATATCTTTAATCCTATACTATCAACATCAGTCTAGTAATTAAAGGTGATATATCAATAATAGAAGCATTGACTGCTGAAGAATTAATATCTGCTCAATCATTTATTATAACGGTCCATGCCAGATAAAACAATAATTTTTGAAATGGAAGTCCTTAGGTTTTGGTAACAATAGGGGTTTTGAAAGACCAATATGTCCTTGTTATAATTTATTGTTATCCATTTGATATTATTAATTCGCAGTAGATTTTATTTCGTAAAGTATCTTGCGCACGAAATATCCGAAAATAAACTCTGCCCAAAATGCTCAGTGATTCCATAAAAAAAATACAATATTTTGAATTAAATATTTCTAACCAGAATAGTCAAGTTTTTTTCAATGTAAAGTTTGTGGTTCTATCAGATTTGTTTTACGGAATTCTTCATTAATATTTTCATTTTTGTCAACATTAATTGATCTTTTATCATTGCGCTGCAAATGGCGTGGCCCTAATTGATTTTGTGTCAATTCACATTGTTTACAGCTGCAACTTAATGGGATTTGCACAGAAACGACGATGTACTTAAACGGTTCATCTCCAGCATCGTTAGGGCAAAGTAATCGAACATGCCTTGTTACTTTTTCACTTTCCTGACAGCATTCACAATGCCTCTCAAATTCGCCTAGATTTGTTGAAGATGGTCGACTATATGATGTGCAATTCCCAGAACAGCCAAATGACAAAACTCTCTTTGGATGACAATCCATATATTGAATTGTATTCACAATAAGCTTCCGTTCACATAGTGACAAAGCAACGGGAATCACAAGACACAAAATGCATGTATGAGTCAATCCTTTCTTTTTCATCTGTAATTATAAAAAAAAATAAAGACACACTTTTCGTTATATAGATTATGTGTTGTCGTTAAATAACGACCAATTCCAAGACTTTCTACATCTTATCTACCCCAGTGAGCTTGAAATTAAGGATACTACAGATACACCAAAGTCCGCTTCATATTTGGATTTGTTTCTTGAAATAGACTATGAGGGACATTTATCTCAAACGTGATGACTTCAACTTTCCTATTGTTAATTTTCCCTTCTTGAGTAGCAATATACCAGCATCGCCTGCATATGGCGTCAACGTTTCTCAGCTTGTCCGATTTTCAGGGACATGCGTGAGTTACCCTGACTTTCGACAAAGAGGATTACTGCTGTCACAAAAGCATCTTAACCAGGGTTTTATCAGGAATAAGTTGCTGTCATCACTTAGGAAATTTTACGGTCGTCATCACGAATTGATTGACAATTACAGTGTTCCAATATCTAAGATGATGTTGGACCTGTTCCCACTGTCGTAACCTTTCATGTGGCTCCACCGATTTGTGACTTCCCCCGGGTTGACTTTGTTGAACTTCACGACGGGTGCCGTATACGGAGCAGGAACTACTTACCCTTCCGGAGCACCTGGGTTCACTCCTGGTTTTTATAGGAGTTCGTGTCGTTCATTGTTTTTTAGTTTTCTGTATTTATTTGTTGTGCTTGTGGTTGTTCATTTGTCTTCCGGGTTTGTCTGTCCAATGGATTACGTTTTTTTGATTGCTCGTTAGGTATATTTGTCCTTTTTTTTTACTCGTCGATAATAATTCTATCACGCCTGCTTATCTCTCGATAAGCGATAATTATAAATTTTCTCATTATTATTGGTTTTTTTTAAATCCAAGAATGTGATTCGGTGTTATATTATTCCTTGATGTGTTTGTTTAATTCTAGTTAATTTAATACGAGTATATCTGCAAAATCCGCTCTGTCAGTCTCTTTCATAACCAATATTAGTTCGGAAAAGATTTTTCTAACAAAACTGTATGTATCTAAATGAGGTAATAACCACACATCAAACGGTAAATATTACATCAAATCACATTTACCAAATTTTGAAATTACTCCAAATATTGCAAGAATTTGAGGCTCCGCCTCAGGCTGCACAGAAGTGCTTCCATGTGGTACAATCTCAATGCCCACGTAACCGATTGTTTGTACAGTTTGCACGAATTTGCCCAAGGTTAGAAGATTTTTAACGAGTAATCGTATGGTTCCAATACAATTACTAAACAACGTTTATTACAGGGTTATAGATTCACAAGCTGCCTGATCCTTTTAAAAAGTTTTATAATAGATATCAACATCATTTAGCCAAATACCCGGCTTCCGGAAAAGTACTTTTCATGAACGGGCTTTTCCATCCTAGTTTCTATTGTAATATTTTTTTGAACTCTATGACGAGATAGCATTAAACCCTTTATGGCAGTGTTGTTTTAGAATTTTTCGTACAGTAGAGCGACAGTATCCGACCTGCAGCTATGGGAGCCTTAGCTACATGTAGATTTACAGTTAAAACGAGTACATTCTGACCCTGCTATCTAAATTATGTATCATCAATTCTAATTTTGCAGTTCTAGTAAGCGGCCGTATTGTTGGTAATTATTCTTTATTGCTTTTTATAGTGTTTTTGTACATCAGAGTTTCAGGATAGATAAAGTGAGGTTTAGAGTACATGTATCCATAAAACCGTTTTAACCCCACCACTCTTCAGTGTCTTACCAATTCTTGCTATCCTGGCTCTCTGTTGTGTTTAAGTTTATGTTTTTTATCTCCTGAGAAAGTCACCGAACATATCAACACGACAGATACAAATTTACTGTGAAATGTAACCGCCTTAGGCTTGAGTCTTCGGTATGTTACTGATGATAAAGGGGCAGTTCACAATGGGAATGTTATAATCATATACATCTGACTATTATGATCTATTCAATTTAAAAAGAAATAAAGGAAGATTTTGGGTAGAAGTTTATGAGATACCAACTGTATAACAACACTAGGTGACATCATATTGTGAAGATATTCATTCTAGCTTACGGAAATAGATAGGGTGTAGCTAGCATTATCATGATTATTGAGAAACAGTAAATCATCTATATAGCGGAAAAAGAAATCAATGTACTAAGCTAGTTTCTTTTCTTTCCTCTGTATTTGAACTTGTTCAAACGTAACTTCCTCAGGAGAAATCAAAACTAAATCAAGAAATGCCGTACTCTCGTGTGATTGAGATATATAGTGTCGACATCTGTTTATATAACACGACTTGGCTTTAACGTCAGATTATTAGACCTAATGAACTGCATGGTTCTTTTCTGCTAAAGTAACATAAATACTGAAATACGTATCTTTCATCTATTAATCAACATATTTATAAGTTGAAAGGCTGAAATTTAATATAATTATATTGTTTAGTTTCTAGACTCTGAGTAATTACCAACACGAAAACATTTTAATATAATAGTTAAATTGCTTAGTGACATAAACACTGAAATCCGTAGCTTACATGTATTATCAAAATAATTATTACTACCCTCTAGTTGATAGACTGAAATTTAATAGAATTGTATCAGCAATTTAGATTAGTTGCTGGATTCTAATTACCAACACGCAAAACATCTTAATATAATAGTTAAAACGTTTCCAAAATAAGATGAAAGGGCTTCTCTAATCCATTTTTTTAATCAGAAGAACAAAATGTGACATTGCTGGTCAGATGACGAATGTACTAATTGTTGGTTTTAGGGCATAATAAAATTAAATTAATTGCTATACCTTCTATGTGTATTTCCTGTCTGCTTGGAGATGCAATATGCAAAAATTTAGTGAATATATAGAGCTTTTATGCGTTGGTGTTGTGACATTTCTGTACTGGTAAAATTACCGTGTTTGCTTAATTGCAACAACATTTCCTGGTACCAATCTTGGTAATCACCTCCGTGCCATTAATCGGATTGCGATATTAAACCTTTCCTACGTGAGTGACATATTACTAGACAATATAAGTATAAACATAAAAAAAATCTCAAGCTGATCTTGAAATTACATTCCTACAAGAGCAATAAAATTTCAGGACTTTTTATATAAGCATTGAAATGTAAATACGATTTAATTCAATTCTATAACAATCGATTGATATATATTTTCTTTCAAAATTTAAAAAAAGCCGGACATGGTAATTATAACTAAAGAAAAGCTTGTATTTATATACAAAATAGAATGAAACACAAAAGAATGTAATTGTAAATTTTACGTCAAGAAATGCGATCTTCGCCCCTTGTATCATATATTATTTATGGAAATAAACTTATATTGTACACTGAATTACTGCTTTGTCGAGACATCATGACAGAGGACTGTGTTTTGCTAATTTAGTCACAATTTCAGTGTGATATATTTAGCTACACTGTAACAATAATAAAACTGAAGATCTTTGCATACCCATATTGGTGCATGTCTCTTGCATTTATGTTTTGGCAGGAAATTTGAGCTAGACTAATTTCACCGCGTATAATGTTTTTAAAATTCTGTAGAGGATCATACTTCGACCAAAATGTAAAATTACATTGTTGGAACTGTTAATAAAATTAACTTAACAGCCAGGGTATATATCAAAAAGAAAACATTCGGAATTGAGCAGACCAAAAATTGACATCTAATAGAATGGAGAATGGAAATGGGGAATGCGTCAAAGAGACAAAAATCCGACCAAAGAGCAGAAAACAGCCCAAGACCACCAATGGGTCTTCAACGCAGCGAGAAAATTCCGCTTCCGGAGGTGGGCTTCAGCTGGCCCATAAACAAATGCAATACTAGTTCAGCGAAATGGACGCCACAATAAACTCCGAAACATACAAATGAACCAAAACTGACACGGATCAATATAAATCAACAAAAGGATACTATCACTTTCTGACATGCCAGCTCAAAACCTCAGTTAAACTGATCGAAAAATTGTCTTTGTGATATAGAAAATCAGCCACAATCCCTCCCGTTAGGGGTCAAGTATCATGCCATCATAAAGTATATAACAAGAATATAACCCGTATCATGCCAACAACTGGTTTTAGAATAAATGTGTATATTTCCGATGCAAAGACCCTATGAGTGAATAAATATTAATTCCCAAAAATGCCATCTTTAACGACTTGACAACAGTATCGTAACTATATCCCTTGTGGATTAGTCTGTTTAATGGTTTGGTTAGCTTTCAGGTGAATGACGACATTTTTGTGCTTTGTATAGAATATTACCATAAAGGATGGGATATGAAATACCTGAACATATAAGATGTCTGCACGTTTATTTATATTTACGAATGATGTCCTTGTACCAATGATAAAATTTAGTAAAAGTTTTGACAAGTTTGTGATATCAAAAACCATGGTGTAATGAATACTTTCGGTTGTAATTGGAGATACATGGTAAGTAAAAAAGGGTTTCCTCTGTTCCCAAAATAAATGTTTTGCAAAAATGTAACATACAATAGACCTTTTTAAATTTAGATCGGTAAACTTCTAATTTACATCTTTAGAATATCAAACTCACGCTTAGATCTATTAATTTAAGTCATACTATTTTAAGTTGGGACTTTTGGTATCCTTTGAATTCGCGACTGAATTGTTCTAGTTACTGAGGTTAAGCTGGAATGCAAAGTACGAACATCGAAGTTTTATTAATGACAGTTTAACGGATGATTTGACCAAAAGTTCAACGTTAAATAAGTGCTCAGTTCTGCCGCATAGTAACTGTGACTACCATTTTTTTCATTGTAAATGTATAAGATGTAATTCGCTATTTGTAAAATTAATTGTATATGCATTTTATAAATCCTAATTCTTTAAAAACTCATTTGTAAGATAATTTACAATTTAGTGTTCTTTTCATTCAAAAACCTATTTGAAAAAATTAGCTTACCTATGCGTTTCTCCTTTTTGAAAACTTATCATATCAGTAGGTGCAAATTGTGTCATTAGACGTCATTTGGGGTAAAATGAAACGTCATTTTTGTTCATTCCTAGTTAAGAAGTTAATAAATGATTGATTGATAAAAAATTTTGATACAAGATGTGAAAATTTCGTCGATTTACGACTCATCAGTTGTTCTCAAGGCCTTAAATGTTAAAAACCCATCAAAAATTCAGAAGTTGAAGAGCAAAGTAAAAAATATTAAAAATGACCTAAAGGGGTAAAGCCAAAACCATTTAAGGATAAAGTTATGCACGGGGGAGATACTCCTTAGTTTTCACAAATTTTACAGTTTTTAACATTAAATCTAAAGTATTAATTTCGGGCTAATCTCGAAACACTAGCAACTGACCATAGGATACCCCGGGGTAGTTCACCAGCAGCGGCATAGGCTCAGTGGTAAAAATAAAATTCTTTGATGCACAAGATGTGCACATTGAGTCGATTTACGATCCATCAGTTATGTTCAAATGTTGAAAACAAAAACAACATCCAAAATGTTGAAGAGCAAATTAAAAAATTAAATTAAAAAATGCCACTATGACATAAAGGGGTAATTGTTGAACTTCACGACGGGTGCCGTATACGGAGCAGGAACTGCTTACCCTTCCGGAGCACTTGGGTTCACTCCTGGTTTTTATAGGAGTTTGTGTTGTTCATTGTTTTTAGTTTTCTGTGTTTATTTGTTGTGCTTGTGGTTGTTCGTTTGTCTTCCCGGGTTTGTCTGTCCAATGGATTACGTTTTTTTGATTGCTCCTTAGGTATATTTGTCCTTTTTTTTTCTCGATGTCGAAGGGGAAAGGATATTTCTAGATATTTATCTCCGCACTTCGAATGAATTCGACCGGTCATTTTAACCGATTGCAGTCAAAATTACCAACCGAAATCCCCTTCAGCCTACTTTCCAATACATACATGACTGACTTTTTGATGCATATATAATAGTGTTGAAAGAATCATAAAATATCTGCCCAAACAATAAATCAATTAACACAGCAAGATTAAAGTCACTGAAACTATCCTTATATTCGATCAAAATTATAGGGCCGTGATAGGCGCACAACCATTTCTGCTGTTCAAAAAATTTTATTCAAGCCTGGTTAGCGGCAGTTATTTAGAATAAAAAATTCTCAGCTGTTACAAATAAAACCGTACAGTTTTCAAACAAGACTAATTTGCAAATTGGTTGAGGTATTTCGTATGGTTAAAACTAACCACGCTTTCGTATTACGATAAAGTGTAAGAATGAAAGATCACAGGAACAAACAAAATCGGGAGTGGGTAAACAAATGATGAACTGAAAATCAGAATACTAGTAACTAAATTATATTAAAAAAAAGCGGGTGAAAATTTATTTTGAAATAAATTACCTTAGTAATTTTATAGGTTTTGATATTTATTTTGAGGCGCATTCGTGACGCTTTTTTTAATCTCCTAGACATTAATGGTTATAATGGGAAATGGTTTCATGTGTCATGGAATCTCTACAATGCATGTGAGTGCAATAAAAAAGGGCATTGTCTGAATTATTGATTTAATCATGTAATGTCACCAATACATGTATGAATGTATTTATATATATTTTTATATCATTTGCGTGATTTCATATACATCTTTTAGCCAATGAGTTCTCACGGAGCGTGCGTCATTGCTTCACACAAAGATTGATCACTATTACTCGGTAAAAGTACAAACATTTCAAAGTTCCACAACATGGAGAATGGCTTTATATTCCTTCATGTACCTTTTCAGTATGTCTATAAATGGTCTGCAAAGATTTCAAGATTGTAAATGGAGTTGTTTACACAGAAAGAGGGTCTAACAATTTTTGTTAGATTGATCGATTGTTGTTTGTTTAACTTCCATAATACTTCGTGCATCTTCAGAACGACAGTAAATTCAACTCTACATACAAGATATTTCATAAATGGCGATTGAACAATACATAAGGGGAAAAAATTAGATTGCTGGAAAAATGTGGATGGTTAGGAAGGAACGAATACTCTAGTCTTCTGTAGCGGCGAATAAGCTACTCATTTTGCGCCCATGATCCATCACAGGTGCCTAGAATTTTTGTTAGAATAAAGTTTTTTTATACCAATTTTGGTGAACATTTCGTCGATTTACGACTCATCAGTTGTACCCAAGGCCTAAAATTTTGAAAACCAAAACAACCAACAAGAGCAAATTAAAAAAAGCCAAAATGACAAAAAAGAGGTAAAGCCAAAACAATATAGGGACAGAGCTATACACGAGAAAGATACTCCTTAGTTTTCATCAAATTTGGCAATTTTGTAACAGTAAATTTTAAGTATCAATTCGGGCTAGTAGCGAAATAATAGCAACTGTGCTGGGGATACCCTCGGGGACGTGGTGTCAACCAGCAGCGGCATCGACTCGGTGGTAAAAATAAAAACTATTAACGTCAACAACATTCAAAATATAGAAAATGTTCTTGGCATGGTATAATATCAAATGTTTCCTCTGGTTATGTTTTATATGTAAATAAGAAAAAAATAAATTTTAGAACTTGTTTAATGCATATCTCAATAAGAAATTGCAGACAAATTCATAATAAGATGGAAATTCAGTTTCAGAAGAAAGAATTATTTTAGTACTTTTCTTGAACACTTGCTGCTGACGTATTTTGCTGTATTTGAACGCCCGTTTTTACACCAAGAAACCAGACATTTATAGAACACGTCCAAACGCATCATGCGTCCGAAATATTTAGTTTAAAGGACTGAAGAACATTTGTTATTTCCGTTATTTTTTCCAAATTTGACCTGGTTGATCTCTCTGAATTTAAAAATTGAAAATTTTAAGCTAAACAAATTTGGCTCCTTGCAGTACCTTCTGGTCTATATATTTAACTACTCAGGCTGAGGAGAGTCTCAAATCCTGGTAAAAAATATATTGAGAAATACTGAAAATACAAACTGTAAAATTATTGAACATACCAGAACAATGAGTGAGTCGTTCCATAAGTAATATGAACGAAGGGATGGTAGAAGACGGTTTCTTCAATCTTCTCTATTTACTTTTCATTTTTGAAGAGAACGCTCTATTCTCATCAATATTGTTATTGATTTAGGATATGTTTGAGTTCGCATAACAAACGACCTTTACGATATCTATTTCAAAAACAGCAAAAAGTTAGTGTCTAAAATATTCCGAGTCTATACAAAACATTTTTATTATAAATTCTTTTCACATAACAGTCATTAGTTGAAGAATAAATGTAAATGAATTTGGTGTTCATGTACCCTAACATCGTAGTCATCATATATAAGCAGTCAAAGTTATTGATACAAGTATATCTGTTAATTATCACTATAATCAATGCTTGTTTCTTGTAGGTTTTCTGGAAAAAATAAACAAACCTTTAAAAGTAATCATTTTCGACATAACTTTATTCAACTCTATTAGGCTCGTGCGAAAATAACTTTATTTTCCTATACCAAAATTGTGTTCTCACTGATTTATTTTTAAATGAGAATAATGAGGGAGAGATCCCTTACCTCCTGAATTTTGATAACTCGTTTATTAAGTTGGTTTTGTTTCTCATCTATTTTGACATATTGAAGAATTGCCATCAAATACAGCCAACAATGGCTCGCGATCAATCTGTATACCAAAAAATCCAACCGTAGTTCTTCAGTGAAACTGAAGGTACCATTCTGATAATTTATCTTTTCTACTTAAATGTGAAAAATGATGGTAAACACTGTAATTGTACATACTACAAACGCACTGTTCAGGACAAAACTCCTCCAACATTCTCCTCTCATCAGTATCTTCAGTATCACACTGGTCTTCAGTCACACTACCGCATATGTCATAATCGATGTATTGCTCCGGATTCCTGCATGGCTCTAAATAATAAAAAATTCTTCTAAACTTTTTCAATTAATATACATTGTAAAAGGGTTTGAGAAAAAAAAACAATCTTCATAGATGACAAGAGGATGCGATAAGATGTGCAGTACTGCCGGTTGTAAGCAATATAAGTTAAATTGTCAATGGTACTAATATCATTTTATTTCAATTTGAAGTGTACTACGGATATGTAAATATATCACGTATTTTGCAAATTCAAAGAAATAATGCATGATGACTATCTTCACATGGTCACCGTAGTTACAGCCTGAGTTTTACACAATATTAAAGCTATACATGTCGTAATCAAGAAAACATGCTGACAACCAAAGCTTTGCTAAGCAAATATTCAACTTTCTGGGACCTTACAGATCATAACGAGAAACAGCTGTGCGACGTATAAAATATTGAGTTACACTTTATAAGAGAGTTCAAGTTACGTAAATCTTGGTTTAAGTTATTCCACTACCGAATAGAAGATGGTATAGAAGAATGCACTTATTAGTAAAATGGGACTATTATGTCAGAAACATTGTGCAAAGGACAATTCACAGGTTTCATGATTTATTAGAAAAGTGACATTTGAATAACCACAGGATGTATCATCTATTAATAATAAGCGTTTGTTTAAGAAGGGTTTGTCTAAAGTTAATGCATCTGATGCAACACATTTTTAGTTCAAAATGCCTTTAATCTTTACTTCATTTTTTTTATATCTATGATAATTGAATCAAGAGCGCTTCTATGCCTATCCATCCGACTGGGAAGCGATTATATCGATATATATATAACCATATAAACTGAGTGCAACTTCAAGTGATTAACACTATTCTTGGTTGACAATCCCAAAATACTAGCTGCTGAACATAACCCTTAACGATAAGTTTATGCGACAGTAATTTCGATTTGTATACATATCAAATATACAAAGGCCAAAAGGTACAATTTAGAAACTAAATAAAAATACTTTATATTGCGTCAACAAAACAAAACCCATTATGGTGCTTAGAAAATGTTCTGTCATAATGTCATAACAATGAGTGCAAGACAAACGTATTGAGTATACGTCAGTAAAGACAAACTTTATAATATATTTTCTGCCGTTAATTGAATCAGGAGCGCGTTTATGCCTATTGAGTATACCCCAGCTTGTTTGTTTGGTGAAAATGGTTGCTTACCATCACAGTTGGGACCCATCCCAAAGCTGCAGGAACAGCTACAAGTAGTGGAATTCAGCTTGCCAACACCAACTCCAGGTTTGCTACATGTTTTTCTGCAATCTTTGTTTTACATCAAAGTTAATAACAATAAAATTTGACGAGTAAAATTGTGCTCTTTTACCTCATTAACAACCGAAAAAAAGAAAAATACCTTTTAGCGTACCAATTAACAGTAATAAAATTTTGAAAATCTCCAGAACTCAAACATTGCTTTATAACGGTCATTTTTCACAGTGAAAACTGTTCTTATTTTTGAATTGAACTTGTGTTAGATGTACTCGTATTCTAGATATCATCCTTGACTTTGGTAAGATTAAATCACATTTATGCGAGAGATACATGTAGCTAATTTTTTTCTTACAAAACTAAAAGAAGTTTATACAAGTATTTCATGTATATTGCCCATAGGTTAATTGTTTCAATTGTCATGTTTATAAGGTTTTACAATGAAAGTATTTATATTATTTGACTACACACTAAAAATTTTTTATTGGTCATGTTTCAAATTCTTTCTAGCAGACGACCAATTTATTTCAATTAGTTGTCATGAAACAAACCATTAACATTCTAGATGGCTGATTAATAAACTCATTTAAAAGATAATTCGTATAATTGATCTGAAATATCAACGACGGAATGTAAACCTTCCAAAGGTTGTCGTTGAAAAATCGTTTTGTTCAGATCATAGTAATCTATACAAACTTGCCTTAAAGCAGTCAAATATGGATTGCAACCTTTAAATTTTGTTGTTACATACGCAGAATACAATATAATACTTGCTGTCGGGAAATTAGTTATTATGGTCTAATGATGTAGATAAAAGATGGGAAAAAAGGTCTTAAAACGACTTTTAAAATACCAAATGTATGACATTACAAACCACAGTCACGATCCGGCTTATTACATGGCACTGAAAAGAAGAAAACGAGAATAGTATATTATAGCCACAGACCGATTGTCTCGTTATCAACAGATATTTTTACTTGCTTGCTTGTGTTTGCCTTTTAAAATTTTGTAGAAATTGAAAGAAAAAGAAAAATTCCTGGATCAATCTGGTTCGAGAAAAAAAAGATAATAAAAGAATTAAACCAGTCACTGTTAGTCGTAGGTTTAAGGGACTGAAACATCTGTTGTAGAATAGAAAGAGCTTAGCAACGAAAATTTCCCCATAGACATCATGCATTTGTACCAATGCATGGATTATATCCAAATTGTTGAATAAAAACATCCAAAAACGTAGACTTACTTGATTTTATTGTTGGAATCTATTTTAAGCTTTAAGAATATTCAAATAGTAAAAATAATAATAAAAACAAAAAATACAAGTAGCACAACAAACCGTACGTACCACAAAGTCCGCCGTCACAAAAAGCCTCCTCGTCTGAGCATTTTGTACACGGTTTACCATCTTTATACGGTGAAAAGAGATTTTTCCTGCAATATAACAGATTAGACTCCATAAATTTATAGTACCATTTTCTATGTGATGTGAGCTAACAAATGTCATGGTCTTGTGCCATCTTCAGAGTAAATAATACCCATATACATTTATATATATTCTGAAAGGTCATTATGTTAGCATTGTTTCAATCATGATAAAATAAATAAAAAATATCCATGGAAACCTAGTTGGCATAGCAACATTTCAAAATTTTTCATAAAAAAAGCTTTAAAAATGTTAAATTTCACTCCACTTCGGCTTAAAATTGAGGTCTGATGCAGAGTTTCAATCCAATTCAGACTTAATTTTTCAGATTCTGCATGAAATTCCATTACATATGTGGGAAAAAAGGTTTACTTTCCTGCCTTTTTTTTCGCAATTTAACTTACCGGTGCAGGTGCCGATTATCACTGTCAAAGTTTTACACACCACATGTCAATTCACAAGTCCCAGTTTATTACCTCCCATTACTTGTCAGAAGCAAAATCAGTTAATGTTTTCGTATTTTTTTTAAAACTAAAATCTATCCTATTTCAGTCAATATTACAATTCTGAGCTTAAGACATTTATTATTTATCTATCATGTAGTCAAACTTTACCAACTCTAATAATTAATAAAATTCTGGGGGTGCATTTCTCTGAAACTGAGATAATTAATCTAATCTAACCTTAAAGAGTACTTTTATAACTCTTTTATTTAATATATTACTAAAATATTTTACTGATATGTTAATGTATGGTAATGACTGTGTATATTTCCTTAGAATTTATAAATCTATATCTTAATGATTCCAGTGCTTTGCACTCCTAAATTTAGTTTCCATAAAACAACTATAACATTCTGGATCAAAGTTCTAATACATGTGTACATGTATACTCATTTAAAAGATAATTCATATAATTGATCTGAAATATCAACGACGGAATGTAATCCGTCGTCAAGTAATAGAATCGATAACCCCTAAGATGGCCCTATCATTCCTATAAGTATCTTTTTCGTATGACAAAAATTTCTGGTTTATTACATTGGGAATATAAGTTAATTTCAACACAATTAGGTTTATTAATTATTTTTCGTTATAATTTATACAAATGTACTTTGGTATGTTTTGGATATCGGAAAGTGTGAATATGTAAGTAAAAATACTTTTGATAATTAAACCAGAGGCTCCCAGGAGCATGTTCCGCTCACCTAACATTTCCATTTGTTCATTGCTAATGGAGTTTGAGATTAACATCCATGCCATGTTTGATTTAAATCCATTCATTAATTTTCAAGAAGAAGCCATTTGTATGTACACTATGTAATTTCCACAGGGTCCCTCATTAAACTAATCTTCCGCTGAAGATGATAGATCGGCACCAAAGTAACTTCGTCAGAACATCATAAGGAACATTCAGACCATGTTTGGTTTCAATACATTCAGCAGTTCTCTAGAAGAAGATTTTTGTAGGTATTTCCCCTGGGGTTCTATGTTAAACTAAGTTCCACGCTGATGGCCATATTGGATTATGGATCGGCAACAAAGTAATAACACTTGGTCAGCACCTTATAAGGAACATTCATGGCATGTTTCCTTTAAACCCATTTAGCAGTTCTCTAGAAGAAGATTTTTGTATGTATTCCCAATAGGGTCCTATGTAAAACTAAGTCCTCCGCTATCAGCCATATTGTATGACGGAGTGGCATCAAAGTAACAACACCTGGTCAGAACCTAAAAAGGAACATTCATGCTATGTTTGGTTTTAATCCATTCCGTGTTTCTCTAGAAAAAGATTGTTGTATGTATTTGCCATAGGGTCCTATGTTAAACTACGTTTCCCGCTGGCAGCCATCTTGGGTGATGGATCGGCACCAAAGTAACAAAACTTGGTAAGCATCTCAAAATGAACATTCCTGTTATTTTTGGTTTCAATCCATTCAGTGGTTCTCTAGAAGATTTTTGTATGTATTTCCCATAGCATCCCATTTTTAAACTAAGTTCCCAGCTGGCGGCCATCTTGGATGACAGATCAGCATCAAAGTAACAACATTTTTTCAGCACATCAAAAGGAAATTCTTGCCATGTTTTGTTTCAATCCATTCAGCGGTTCTCTAGAAGAAGATTTTTGTATGTATTTCAAATAGGGTCCTATGTTAAACTAAGTCCCCCGCTGGCAGCCATGTTGGACGACGGATCGGCACCAAAGTTACAACACTCGATCTGCAAATTCATAGGAACATAACTATAAAGTTTAGTTTCAATCAGTTTAACAGTTGTTCAGAAGTTTTTTTTTTAATTTTGTCAATCATAAATTAGAAAACGCACTAGCGGCCATGTTTTTCGACAGATTAAAACCAAAGTAAAAAAAACTTGCAAAGGACCCTATAGGGAACATCTCTGCATATTTTGGTTTTATACTGTTTAGTGGTTCTCAAGAAGAAGATCATTATGAGAAAAGTTAATGACAACGATGCCGGACGCCAAGTGATGGCAAAAGCTCACCTGACACTTCAGGTCATCGAGATTTCTCAGTCCCCGATCAACATATTAATATGAGTTATTCTGATGACGATGAAAGTAAAACATGTAACAAGAAAATATTTGTCGCAATTCTTAAAGTCAAGAAGCATATCAATATTTTACAAGACTGAATAGACAAAATAATGAAAGGTAAATAATGAAAATGTTAGAAAATAATAAAAGTTGACTTTTTACTGTATTAATGGGATTAGAAAATTCCACGATATCGGAATTATTACCGTTTTTGGATCGTCGAAAATAATGCCCAGCGTTCCTGTTTTAAATATATTTGCCGTAGCTGTATTTAAAAACATAAACATCTGAGAAATACGTTTTTAACATGGATTCTATCATATTTGATATTCCATGTTCGAGATAGGGTTAAAAAAAATAAAATAAAATGTTTATCCAAAGAAAATGTCCAACGTAGAAAATCCCTTGTAATATTTTTATAGGTATTTTTTTCGACAAGCTTGAAAAATATATGTATCTCCCAAACACTTTTTATCATCTTTCCCTCAATATTTTAATTCTAGTTTCAATAAAGATAATTATTTGTAAAAAAATTGTTTAACGAATTGAATATCAAACGTAAATAACGTTGTATGTTTTTTACTTTCCCTGCATAACAATAATAAAGTAACAGAAATTTGATAAATTGCCTATGTTTATTTTAAAGGGAATAGGAAAAAATGTCTACGTGTGATTAATAGGGAGTAGGAAAAAAGAACTTTTCAATTTTTAACCAGCTGTTTAATAGAACTGAAAGCGGTATTTTACAAAGAAATTATTATGAAAGTTTAATAATGATAAATTATTACAGTATTTATGATTAAATAAAAAGAGGAGACTCCGTAATTAGCTAAAGTTACTGTAATTTGTGATTGCTGAGATTATCCTGTGCATATGTACGAACAGCAAAACATTATCAGTACATATTATCAGGTTTTCTGCAAACGTATATCGTAAAATATCAGCCGCGAGACACAATGTGAAGCTTTTTCGGCGAGTGAGCGTAGCGAACGAGCTAAAAAGCTTCATATTGTGTCGAGCGGCTTATATTTTACAATATTTGTTTGAAGAAAACTTGATGATAAATTTATCGTATTGTTAACAAGCAATCTTAATGGAATTTCTTACTTTTCAATGGCCATCTGCCTATAACCGGATGTTTTCCTGATATATTCGGGTCAACGTTGGGTCAAACATTATGACGTCTCTGATATATTGGGGTCAGCTCATATTAGGGTCGGGTCAAATAAGGGAAATTGTGAAGGCCTCAGCAGGTCGATATAGGCATGGGGAAATACGATAATATAAACTCTCAACCATTCGAAAACTAGAAATATAAAATAGGGGTTTGATGAAATTGTCTCCAAAATTCATTGGTCAGTTTGGAAAACAAATAAAATTATCAAGAATGAATAAATTAGATCCGAAATGAAACTTTTACTAAATATTATAAAATATCACATACCCTCCACCATACAAACACATCAGTACATGCCTCTTTTTACCATTTGCACGACATTTAATCATATGACATCCTAGGTCTTTATGTTCAGCGTTAATCATCTGTAAGTATGTAAAAGTACAAAAAATACTTTCGTCGATCGCTCCATCGATGAAACATAGACATGATAAAGGTACTTATTTCTGCAGAGTAGTTATCAAACCCAAATAACAGAGTGTCAAAACATAGTTTTAAAGCATGCTGTACTTGGATATATTCTAAATTGATTTATTTTTAGTATGTTGGAAACGTATCAACAATTTCTTTAACAAAATAAAAGCATTTTTATGAGGGAGGTTATTAGTTGTCCTTTTTGCACCCATATTCCTTAGGTGGTTCTCTTTGGGAAATCTATCCCAAACTGTCAACCAAGATAGCTGCCACAGCCAAACTTAGTTTAAAATATGACCCTATGGGTACATGTATTAATAAATCTTCTTTTCTGAAACAATATGTCCGTTTGGAACCAGACTTGGCAGCGATGGTCCTTAGAATGTCTTGTTTCAGAAATACCTCCGATGACCAGGACTATCCACCGAGATGTCCGCCACAACAGAACATAGTTAACAGATGACCCTATGGAAACACTCATTTAAAAATTTTGTCTGAAACCACTTGCCAAGATTTGGCAGAAGTAGTCCTTAGATCCCTCTCTCAAAGTTGTGTCCACATATGGTCCTCTTCCAGAATTTGGTCAATTAACATGAAATGGTATCTCTGAAACTAATCAGCAAAAGAGAGATGAACTTGACAACAACGTATTTATCTTATGATCCAGACTGCCAACCAAGACGGCCACGAATGCCTCACAAAACATCGGATGGGATAAATCATTTCATAAAGTCTTCTTCTTTGAAACTCGATCCAGTTTAAACAAATCTTGGCAGCAATGATGTTTACATATCGATGATCATATATCGGAATTAATGTGCATTGATCCCAATAATAATGTCCATTGATCCCAATGGCCAACCAATTAGCCTTTCAGTTACCAATTGTATGGCCGTTAATTGACAAATTAAACCCAGGTGAACGATACAGGCTCCTGGAAGCCCTAATTTATAAATCTTGTGATTAATATATGATATAAATTACTCATTCGTACTTGTTATTTCGTGCTTCCATTTCTCTCATTTTTTATGTTTTCACCTTTTTATTACATATGCATCCAAAGTCATGTTTAATCAGGCGTAAATACGTTTCATCTGACGTCAATGAGAATAGATACTAAAACATAACCAGAGGCTCCCAGGAGCCTGTATCGCACATCTGATATTTCCATTTGTTCATTGCAAAAGGACCTTGAGATTAACATCCACGCCATGTTGGGTTTCAATCCATTCTAACCAGGCATAAATACGTTTCATCTGATGGCAATGAGTCCAGATACTAAAACAACCAGATGCTCCACGGAACCTGTATCGCTCATCTAATATTTCAATTTGTTCATTGCTTAAGGACCTTGAGATTAACATCCATGCCATGTTTGGTTTCAATCCATTCAGTAATTTTCAAGAAGAAGCCGTTTGTATGTAATTTCCATAGGGGCCTATGTTAAACTAAGTCCCCCGTTTTCAGCCATCTTGGATGACGGATCGGCAACAAATTAACAACACTTGGTCATCACCTCATAAGGAACACTCATGCATTTAGTGGTTCTCTAGAAGATGATTTTTGTATGTATTTCCCAGTGTCCTATATCAAACTTAGTCCACCACTGGCGGCCATCTTGGATGACAAATCTGCACCAAAGTAACACTTGGTAAGTACATGATAAGGAAAATTCATGCCATGTTTCGTTTCAATCCATTCAGCAGTTCTCTAGAAGAAGAGTTTTGTATGTATTTCCCATAGGGTCCTGTTAAAGTAAGTCCCCCGCTGGTGACCATCTTGGATGGCGGATCGGCAACAAATCTTGGTCAGCACCTCATAAGGAAAATTGATGCCATGTTTCGTTTTAATTCATTCAGCGGTTTTCTAGAAGATGATTTTTGTATTATTTCCCATAGGGTCCTATGTTAAATTAAGTACCCGGCTGGCGGCCATCTTGGATGACACGTCAGCACCAAAGTAACAACACTTGGTAAGCACCTCATAAGAAACATTCATGCCATGTTTCGTTTAAATCCATCCAGTGGTTCTCTGGAAGAAAATATTTTTATATGTATTTCCAATAGGGTCCTATGTTAAACTAAGTTCCCCGCTGTCGGCCATGTTGGATGACGGATCGGCCTCAATGTAAAAACACTTGGTCAGCACCTTATAAGAAACATTCATGCCATGTTTCGTTTCAATTCATTCAGCGGATCTCTAGAAGAATTTTTTTGTATGTATTTCCCGTAGGGTCCTATGTTTAAATAAGTCCCCCGCTGGCGACCATCGTGGATGACAGATCGGCGTGAAAGTAACAACACTTGTCAGCACCTCATACATAACGTGCATGGCATGTTCCGTTTCAATCCATTCAGCGGTTCTCTAAAAGAAGATTTTCGTATGTATTTCCTATAGGATTCTATGTTAAACTAAGTCCCTCGCTGTCGGCCATCTTGAATGACGGATCAGCAACAAAGTAACAGTTCTTAGTCAGCACCTCATTAGGAACATTCATGCCATGTTTTGTTTCAATCCATTAAACATCCGCACTTAGATCCTCTACATTCACAAAATAATTCAATTGCATGGCATAATATATTTAAGACACTGAAGGTCAGGAGACGAAAAGTACACAAAAAGGAAATAAATGACATGTAATATTATTAATTTGGGTCGTCTACTGTTTAAAATGTAAGGACTATCTTTTTGAAAAAAATACCCGTTTTTCTTTGCATTAAAACAGTGTATTTAGATATTTGCCTTTCTTTATGAAAATCTCAGATTCTGCACTCTAAAATTCAACTTTAACTATCCCGAGGTCATAATTTCTTCCATAACAGATTTTAAAATTTTATATGTAACGTCTGTTTTCTTGTAGTGACTCTTAAAGATCCTAAACGTTTCTTACATTTGGTTTGGCTATAATACAGATGGTTGAACGTTCAACGCAGTAACCACACGCACAGGATTCGCCCGATATACGCACACGATTAGCACGTTAGACACAAACCACAAGAAGCACATTACACGATTTAAGCTTATACATTTCGAAAAAAAATCTAAACGATATCATTAGGGAATTTTAATTACTAGTAATTAATAAAAATCTATAGAAAATCTGTAGCAAAACACTTATGATTAAAAATTTAAGCATTCGAATAATCGTGATCGCCATTTTTGTAAAAAGAAAGCATAACAACATTTCCCTTGTGTATTTCTGAATTGAACTAAAATGCACTCAATTCATGTTTATTTCTCCATTTTTATGAAACTAAAACTTTTATTCGGTTCCTTTTACAAGAATTTGTTTTAATATTTGTATGTTAATCAAAATGAATACAATAACAAATTATATTACTAAATTCATGTAATAATTACGCATTTTTATTTCAAAATATAGGTATTCTATGGTAAAAAGTACTTTTGTCTTATATCACAACATCTGACACGGCTAATATTACCGAGTTTTAATATTTTATGAATGTTGAGGATAAATTCTGTGGCGTTTCACTGTGAATTTTTTTGTGGCCTAGCAAGTGTTACGGTAGGTCTCAGGGAAAATTTTGTGATACGGTAACAGATTTTATAACTAACATGATATAACAAATTCAAAATCTTATTTCAATTATGAATTATGCATTTTTTCAGTCATTGTATGATACAAATTACTTTATATCGCAACATCTAATATTGCTAAATTGTACCAGATTTCATCCTAAAAATATTCAATTACGTCAAAATTATGTAGTTTCACTTTAAAACTGGAATTTTTGTCTTTTAGCAAGTGTTGCGGTTAGTGTCAGAGAAAATTTTGAGATACCGTAACAAATTTATGACTAAATTCATGAAAACAATTCATGAAATTATTAAAAAATGTGATTAAATGTTTGAATTCTGTACTTTTTAATGTCAATAAATAATCATGATATGATAAAAGGTACTTTTGTCTTATATCGCACCAATTGGTATTGCTAAGTATACCAGGTTTCATTCTAAAATTGATCAAAAACGGTAAATGTTGTGTAGTTTTAAGGTGTCCTATCATGTGTAACGGGAAGTCTCGTCTCGGAGATTTTGAAATACCGTTACAGCTTATAACTTACTTGATGTAACGAACTAATAAAAGTATTAAAAATTCTGATGTCATATATGAATTATATAATTATGTAAAATGATATAAAGTTTTTGTCTTATATTACTGCATAAACTGATGTAATTTGATGTAATAAACTCATAAAA
Organism: Mytilisepta virgata; assembly: GCA_028015205.1. Classification (NCBI taxonomy): domain Eukaryota; kingdom Metazoa; phylum Mollusca; class Bivalvia; order Mytilida; family Mytilidae; genus Mytilisepta; species Mytilisepta virgata. The sequence continues at coordinate 75,681,014 of CM051519.1, forward strand.
GTATTAAAAGTTTTGATATCATGTAGGTACAGTCAAAAAATACCAAAGGGATATTCGGAGGAGGGGAAAATCGGAAGCAACTCACAAAACTCCGGAGAACAACGAAGACAAGACCAAAACAATACAAACACTACACTTAAAACTAAAAACATATGGACAACATGTACCCCACCAAAAACTGGGGATAGACTCAGGTGCTCCGGAAAAATAAGCAGTCTCTGCTTCCTGCAGGACACCCGCCATGCTGCCCATGTAAAATCCGGTATGAAGAAGAGACAACGTCAATGGAACAGGTTCATTTTCATTTGTGGAAATGTTTTTATACCTGTCAACAAAGTCATGATGACGTCCATAAAACTTTAATAAGGATGACTGCAACTTAGGAGCAACAGACCCTTGTTTGAGTAGCTTTTTTGTCAGGAACGGGATCTGTCTAGGAAGTCAATGTGTATGTCACAAGCTCCTGAATAAAGTTTGAGTTGTGAAATATACACACCATACGCCGGCGCTTCTGGAATGTTGCAGCTCAAAAAAAGTTGACGATTGGAAAGTCAAAGTCATCCCGTTTATCTTTAAGTTTTGTATTAAGCCTTCCTCTTGTGTCAATTGCGAGGTGAATGTCAAGATAAGATGCAGGCTTGGCACTGAAGTGGTATCCTTAATTTCGAGCTCATTGGGATAAATGAGATGCAAGAATATCCGACAACGTGAATTGTTGGGTGATAAAACATCATCTATATAGTAGGAATTATAAAAAAAAATTGTGTCAAAAATAGTTATTGTGTGATAAAAAGTACTTTTATATATACATGTATCACAGTATCTAATATAAGTTTGATGATAAAAATATTCATTTAGGTCAATTTTGTGTAGTATCACTGTGAAATTGTCTCCAAGCTGATGTTACGATAAGTCTTTTTGTTTGTGTTTGTTTTTTGTTTTTTGTTTTTTTGTTTTTTTTTTTTTTTTGCAAAGAATAAATTAATCAGAAAAGTATTTGCATTAGAATTGTTTCGTTTTGAGAATTATTTGAGTTTGAATTCGAAATCTACATTGATTCAAATCTGCACGTTTTGACATTTATCTCGACAAATAAAATCTGTGCAGGTTACACTGCACAGAAAGCATACGCACATGCACGATCCACAATTTACACGTTTTTTTTTTTTTTTTTTGTTGGGGGGGAGGGGGGGGGGGGTATGTGTAGAACTTTATTCTTTGAACTACTTTTTCCATAAGACAGCAGTATTAGATAGGATGGGGGAGCGATATAGGGTCATAATTTTTATGTCACATTTCTGTACTTTTAAGTTTCCATGACTTAATTTACTTGTTTTTATTGTTTTCACATGATTCTCTTTCACATGATGTACTCTTTTAGCTTGTCCTTTACGACCGCCATATTCAACTTCTTAAAGTAATCTTTAGGACCAAAAATAATAATTGCACCATTTTTACTCCTTATATACGAAAATGCCATTTATCTCAAATTACCGTAAAATGTGAAATATTCTAGCTGTCTTTTTTATATAAATGTGTAAGTGAATCAAGTTCAACTTTGCTCTACTTTAAATTCGCGATTCCCAGTCATTCGACATTGATAAAATACTGAAATAAATATTCGGGTGTTTTTTATTTTCGCTTTTAACTCTCGTAAATATCGAAAATAAAATTGTCACGAAAATTTTCCGGTTTATAGTATTTTTGAAATTTCCTTTAAATCTGAGATAATGATATTGAATTATATTCTAGTTTTTTACTTTTCTTACCGTTAGAAAATGTTGGCAGTTACTGATATATGGACACGTTTTATATGCGGAACGAAAATAATGGATCTCACTAAACCAGCTGTGTACTATTTTTCGAACGTTCTTTAAGCTTGAAACACCAATGTTCATTTTTGCATTGTAAGTTGACTCTGCTAAAAATGCATCTGTATTTTTACAACGTAGAAGTTGTTTGGCCTCTTCTTCCAATTCTTTTTTCCATTCCTTAAAGAAAAAATTCTCGTATATTGGTCAAAACTGCTTTATTAAGGAGAAAAGAAAAAGTAAGCGGGCTTTTATGCTATATAAACCTGGTGTTTAACATATGTATTCGTGTAATAGATAAATTAATTGTTTCTTATCGTAATAGTAAGATTCTTCAATGGCTGTTTTATTCCACTGAAATTGCACATTTTAACAATTTATGTCTCCTTATTAGTTTTCAAGGTAGAAACTCCGGAAATCTAGAACACATGAGAACATATTCAAATATCAGAATAACCGAAAAGGGTAGTAACAAAACACAAATACGTAGACATTTTTGTGGGAGAAAAATTCCCATCTTTTTAACAGTAAAATTCTGAGTACTGAATATTAGAATTTTTGCTGATAAAACCTTCGGGGAGTCGAGAAACCAACAAAGGTAATCCCCACTTTGATGCACTGTTACAGTATACAGAATGATATGCAGACAACATAAAGTTAAAAAGGGAACTTTAATGCATGCATACAATCTAATAACAATCAAGAACTGTTCTTTCCTTCTCTAGAAAAAGCAAAATATGCTTGGTACCAGATTTTTTTTTAATTAAAAAAAAAAAGAAAATATAATATTAAGATGACGTTATTTTGAGTTGCGTAGAATTTTACCAAAATATTTTATTGCCATCGGAAAAGTGTGGAAGCTGGATAGGGACGAATAAGTTTGCTTTTTGAAATTACCTTTCCACTCCTTATTTGAAACCTAAAACAGAAACAGTGAAGTTTCCATACATCACGCACTCTGAGACATTATACGTAAGACATGAAAATCCATCAACCACAATCACAAGAACCATAGGGAAGCGCGCGTAGTTATGTTGATGTGAACCTCCGTGACCAGTAACGTAGAAATAGTTGTTAGTAATACTGTACTGCATTTTGAAATGCTCTTATATTCACTTGATTGCAACTACAATTTTTCTTTATTACTGGATAACACATGTTTTTAATCGCCACCCCTTGTTGAAGTGCACCTTCGTATGTATTACTGTTTGATAACTACCGTTTCTCAAGGTTTATCAAAACACTTACCAGTTTCTTCATATTCCCTACATACACATTGTTCATATAAGCACCGTTGGCAAAAAGTCTTCGGTATGTGTCATGCACTTCCAGTATTTTTTGTTTTTGTCGCTGTTTCAACAATGCATTATTCCGGGATGAGACCACCAGCAAAAATCCTATCAAAATAATCAAACTCAAAATCATTTGTAAGTTTGAGTTTGGTTGGAAACTGTAAACAAATTTCAGACATAAATTTTAGGGCTGTAATGCTGGTCAGCTGCTGCAAAATAATTTAAACAACATCTCATCCGAGTTAATAAAATATGGTATTTAATGGGCTATAATATTGTTATTTGTGATTTTATTTCTTTTTTTTATGATAGATGGACTGTCTTTCTAACACATATACATATATGATCCAAAAATATATATAAATTAAATAATAAGTATAAAATATACTAAATATGTATATAATCTTGGTACAACATAGATAAAATTTTTGATAAATAGATATTGTACGCGAATGGCATAGGTGTGTTTGACAAATCAAGAAGCACATAAACAATTCAAACATTTATCACATTATTTAACAAAGAACAGTTTACTAAGAGTAAGCTAAGTCCCATACATTCAAAAAAATATTTGAGGCGGCTGAAAAATTTAAGAAATGTGTGACGGACAGGAAGGTGCCCATTATACAATCTTTCAACAATATCATCTACTGTGCGACTTAATTTGCGTGTGGTAATTATGATTTTTCCAGGAATTTCACTTTTATTTAGTGACTTGTTCCATGTCTGAAAGGTTAAGCTACTTATTCTAAGTCTGAAAGGTTAAAATATCATTATACTCGATAATTCATTATTACTTAAATGTTGAAACATTCTTACCTATGATATAGATTGTAGTTTTACTTAATTTACATAGAACTAATTCCGAGGACTTAAAATTTGGAATCATGGCGCTGTCAACTATCAGAATGACAGTTTTCCTTATATAGTATAAATAAAGTGTAGGTGGATATTAAGAACCTTTTTTCTGTTAAGTCAAATCATGTCTTTATCGTGATTTTAATTTAGATTAAAGTATCGTGTTTTGAAGTATAAACCTGAGTTAATCTGACGAAAATTAGTATTGATATTTCATAAAGTATAATTTTAAGACTTTAATAGAAGCATTGGTCTCATTATGAAAAGCTGGTGTATTTGAACTGAAATAGAATTTGACGCCTTAAAAGTGATAATTTGGCACGGATTATTTATCGTTTATGCAGGTTATGGTTTTTTCTTGGGTCAAATTTTTTTTTCAACATAAATTTTGAACAAAATATTTTTTTTTTCAATTTCCAGCAAAAGCAAACTACTTTTTTCAACTCATTTCAAGAATAAAATTTTCTATTTCTACAAGAAAATAATATATTGGCATTCTGGACAGTTTTATAGCAGAAAACGTTGTTTGTCTTCAAAGGTATGAACATCGCGCGTATCGTCTCAACATCGCTTTGACAAATGTACACTACATGCTAATGTCTTTGTTGCATCATTGTTATAAAGAATATTGTTCAATTTTGGCATCACTTGCAGACCTTACGAAAATGGACATATTGTACCCTTGGTTGTAATGGTAATATTGTCTATAAGGCAATTAAATTGAACAGTCACACTTCCAAAAAATGCTTCAAAAGTGTCATATTTTCCTTAGATCCCTTCCTGAATCTGTCGACGTCACAATTGTCATTTGTTAGTAACGGCCTTGAAGACGTTAAATAAAAACCTATCTTTCACTGAGTGAAAATATCGAATTTATTTTCAATGGAAATTACGATAAATCCCCATCATTAGTGTAATAAATATTTTTATTATAATATGTGATTCTCTTGTTGGGAGACTGATACACCACTAGATAAATTTGTTTACATTATTTTGTATCTGCATATTTATATATGTGGGGTTGCATTAGGTCATTATTATTCTAGTCTTTTTAAGGCATTTTAAATTAATTTTGAAGTACCACAGATGATACTCTGATTCATCCATTGGGTTAATACTTTGACCTAGTAGTCAAACAAAAAGCATTCTTGATATGCTGATTTTTTAATCTGTTTAATTTTTAGCTCACCCAGACAACAGGTGCCCTAATACCATCACCTGTTCTCTGCCAACGATGTCGTCCATTAACCTTTATTTTATAATCTCTCCCTCTAGGCAAACGGGAACTAGACTTTGGTTGTTCTTTTAAATTTGTTTTTAAAGGACCAGGCCTTGATCAATATCGCAGTCATTACTAAACCGTATCAATTAGATGTCTATACCTGCGTCGCATGCATCAAAGAATTTTTAGCATCCACTGTTCTCACAAACTACGTACACTTCGTACCTGATGTGCCTAAAGTTCAACAAATTATGAATTTGACATTGTTTTCTAAAGTCACACCAAAAGGGGAGGGGCATATCTACAATAAATTCAAAATAACTGTACAAAATTTAAGAAACGTCTCGTGAAAAGTGTTGGAGTTTCAGATTACAAAAACTAAGTACCATTCAAACCTAATGTGCCTAAAAATGACTAAGTTCAACAAATGATGAATTTGACATTTTTTTCTTAAATCAGCCCCAAAAAAGACAGGGTTGTTGGAATAACTGTGCAAAATTTCAGAAATGCAAATGAAAGGTGTTGGAGTTTCATATTACACATACTAGGTACAGTTGAGATCAGTTCTAATCTCTCAACTATTCTGTCAGACAGGACATTCTAGAACGATTCTAGGGTAGAACCAAACCTGTCATAAATGGTTCTAAGGCAGAACCATCATAAATGGTTCTAGGGTAGAACCATCCAGAATGCAAGTTCTGTATATAATTTACTCTTAGATGTCCCCTTTATCGCAGCTTCATACTGCACAGAATCAATAAGGTCAGATTGCCCCAGAGTGCAATTATCCCATATCACATTTCAATATTCTAAAATAGGACGAATGAATCCAAAATACAATTTTTCTAACGAATTTCGATCAAGGTTATGCTTTAACATTCGCAAAACGTTTAAACGAGAGCAAGCCTTAGAATATATATCGTTTATATATTTCCAAGTACCATCAGAACTGAGGTTAAGTCCAAGATGTTTATGATTACTTGTATTTTCTAACTGAACATTGTTCATAAACAAAGGTAGTGTATTAGCATTTTTTCGAGTAAATAACATAGACTTTGTCTTTGATGCATTAAATGTAACCCCCCAATCAGATGCCCAAGTGTGAATGGATTCGAGGTCGGAATTTAGACTCGGCAGCCTCATTATGATCATAAACAACACAAAAGAGTAATGTATCATCGGCAAATAATTTGATTTTGTCTGAAACAATATCAACGATGAAGAGAATAAATAAATAAGGTCCAAGAATAGAGCCCTGGGGGACACCAGCATTAATACAATGCCACGCAGAAAAGTAGCCATCCATACATACCCGCTGTTTACGATCAGTCAAATAACTACGGAACCAACTAAGCAACTTACCATTTATTGCATATTTCCTTAATTTATATAACAATCCACGATGCCAAACACGGTCAAATGCTTTTGATATATCACAGAATATAAATCTAACGTCTTTACCAATGTCAAGATTTTTCATAATCCTAATTAATTAAATCTGTACTTGTAGCACATTCACAGAAGAAAGACAAGAAATCTCGAAGTTGAGAAAAAAAAATAAGATTTTTTGCTTTCTCAATACAAAACATATTGAAAAAGTTAACACAAAGTCTGTCCTTTTTTTGTCCCTAAAATTCTCAAAGAAACGCCCCAATTTCCCCAATTCTTCAACATTCGTTGTTAATGTTTAAAATCTCTGTGGTAAATCTCACCCTGACCATTTTGGATTGATCATATATATGTTTTGAAGGACTAAAAGTATTTCTATGATAAAATAAACAATTAACTCTTGAACTATATCTGAGTTGAAGCCAATACTTTGGCATTCCAGATATTGAATAAGCCAGAATAAATATACCCTTTCTTTGAAGTACCAAAGCTATACTTTCCGAATTCAAAAATTAGGAAAACAGATATTTCCAAATAAACACATATTTTAAGGACCGTAACTTTCATGAGATTAATCAAGCGGAACGGAAATTGAACTTGATCTGTAAGTCGTTCAACGAAATGGCCATAATGTGCATCAAATTTATTTCAGAAATAAAGAATTGTTCATGACGGCCGTGTTAGTTCCGGACTGACTAATAATTACGCTCTCGTTAAAGACAGTAATTAATTACTGGAACAAAAAGAAGTGTAATACTATTAACTTTTATTTTAAAGAATTACGATTAAGCAGAAAATAAGAATTTCCATTCTATAAAAAGTGAGAGCGGAGATATAAATTATTCAGTACTTTGCTCTCACTGAATCTTGTGTTTTACGAGGGTAGTTTTCTCTAGTTATATTAAAATGGAGATGCTTTAATAGTACATGCTTTTTATAAAGTTTAGAAAAGTGTTCTCCTGTAAACAAAAGTGCAATTAATTCTATACTCCACAGAGAAATCATTAAGAATAATGATCTGTAAAATGGCAAGACGGCATGCACAGTTGTGTGTAGGAAGGGTTGTCGTAAAGCAACTGTGATTATTTCTCGTTTAGTATATTAGTTCTTTTACGGCTGGGGTATTTTTTCCTTTAATGAGAAACGTCTTCTGTCATTCTTTTTTTTTCGTGATGTATGGCAAAAGACAGTGGCAACACGTTCATTTATTTTAGTATATCTTTTCGACTTTTGTCGGTCAACCTATGACAAAAAATGTCAAACTATCGTATATCACAAAAACAGATATATAGTTGGTGGTCTGACGAGATAAACATTAATGAAGAATTATCTAGTTGATGTGAAAAAAGATTCATAAATAAATAATCATTGACTCTTTTTAATGAGTACTATATAATAATGTATTTTTTTTCATAAAAATGCTGCAAATACAACAATAGGTATATCAGTGCAAATTGAGAATACAGGTTACTAGGACAACACAAAACTAAAAATGATATGCTTACAAGATTGCTTAAACCGTGAAAACAAAAGAACATGCAACTGGACAATGAAAAAGATTGAATTCACATGGACATATTTGCAATGAATATCATTTGATACATGCATTTTGCTTAAATTTCTTCTTGTCAAATTGCAGATTTCATTTGGGTCTGGGCATTTCCATATGATTAGAAGTAGGTTTCTCTAATTTTCAGCCAATTTAACAGTCTCTCGACCCGTGTTGGAAAAATTGATAATCTCACTAGGGTAAAACCGGGGATGTTTGGACAGTGGGGGATGTTCGGACAGTTTCTTTTCGGTTCTACCACCGGTTTCGGTAAATGTTATGATCCATGACATCGCAATCTGAAGCAGCCAATTGAAATAGGTTTAATTTTGAGACCAGATTCTCTGTGGATTCCCTTCTGTTTCAAACGTTTTCATCGGCTCAAATGTGAAAAAGTTTTTCGGAGACAAAATTTGACTGTAAAACAAGAACTGCGAAAACGTTGGACAACTGCCCTACTCTTACAGTCTTTCTATAGATATTCATATAGTGTATCCTTTGAAAAAATGTTTTCTTTGATTCTAGTATCTTTACAGCGCACTTTGTAAATTCTTTTCTCGGTTGTAAAAGGCTTATTACGGTGTTTTGTCCCTTTTTATATGTCCGAACATCCCTTACCGTATGTTTCATGTAAATGGGGATATTCGGACGCATGTTTTAGAAGCTAGAAAAAGCAAATGATATTTGGACGGCGTAAACTGTAAACAATATTGCATTTTTATCATCTTTTTCCAAACAAATAACGATTGATATGATTCCGTGTAGACTTTAACAATTCTACAAGTACTTATTCGGTGTTTTGAGAGGGATCGTGTTGCTCAGTCTTAATGTTTTTTTTATAATGTTGTATATTGTGAGCTGCTAATATCCTTGGAGTAATTTTCGGTATTTTTTTTTTTAATTTTCCTTGACTAAAAAGACAGATCACCAAGTGATGTCCTCTCTTAAATTACTGAGTTTACGTAATATTGGCTAAACCAGTGTAGCATGCAGAATAGAAAGAATTTTCTTCAGAAAAGAACTTGTAGCAATGTTTGAAAGAAAATTGTTTTTTGATCACCCTGATGTATATCTTCTCTGTCAAGAACTTGTTTCTCACTGTGGAACATGCAAACAATACCATCTAAATAGATACGTTTCAGCGATAATTTTGCATGCTGAATATGACAGAGATTCGGAGTATAGTATTACTGTGTAAAACTGTTTTCAAAACAATGCATTCTGAAAATGCAAGAATTTGCGTTATGTTGTTTGATACATGTATATTATATTGTAATCTTTGAAAAAAATATTTATTACTTTAAACTCAGAAGTTGCAAATTAGCATGAAGTGGCGTAACTGCGAATGCGTAGCTCTTAATGTCGATTTTTTCAATCGGACTTTTTTGCGACCATAGTATATGGTCGCACAAAGTCAGATTGAAAAAAAGCGACCTTACGAGCTACGTATTCGCAGCTATAAGTGGTGGATTCTGTGCGGGAAGTTGAATTTCTGATTCTTTTTTAATTACTTGAAAAATGCAGAAAACTAGGCAAACATATGTCAACAGAAAGACTACAGAACCCCAATGAAATTTGCTGTCTTTTTGCTCTCTAGTTTTATGGGATGAAGCACACTAGAAATTTTGAGGTGATTGCGAAAACTATTAAACCCTCAGTGAAAAATGTGTGTGTTGTCAAAATCTAAGTTCCATGGTATATCTATTTATTTTCTCTGATAAGTTATTTTTTTTTAAAACAATCTTTTTCGATTATGGTGCCCATAATTGGTTGTGCAGTGCTTGATTTCAAATTATGGGTTTACAGAACTTGTAATATAAACAAAAGCGAGCGTGATATCGTGAATTTGTTTATCGTCTATCGTGTCCGTCAGTCTGTTTGTCTATGTACAAATCTATGTTGAAAACGTATTGATAATAGTGTTAATCATACAATAAAAAAAATACAAACAGTATTCAGCGCTTGCGATGTGTGGTAAACTCAATCAATCAACCATTCGGTAATCCTCCCATTTTTTCCTGTTTCAAAAGCTCATCCAAATAATTTATATATTTTCCGACAATGAATTTATGTTGTTTTTATACTGAAATTCAAGAAATTATTTAAATTAAGCAGAAAAACGAGTTTCAAACGTTGAAATATTCAGTAGAAATTATGGCGCCAATCAAGCTTGCAAGTGAAGTCACTAGCAAAATAACATAATGATGGTTTTAGGGACCCAGACTGTTTTGTTTAAAGGTTGAAGGTACCAGAAGACTTTATACAGTCATTGACCGTATAAACCGACCCTTTTATCTACCTCAAAAGTTACCAATTGCAGCAGCATAAAATACAAACTGTATTCAGCGCTTGAGATGTCTGATAAAGGCTTTGGTATAACTAAGAGGCAAATGTTGGCCCGTGTTGGGACATTGGTCCGGCAAATGTGGATAAAGACGACATTTAAAAATGGCATATCAGGGCTGTCTTTAGACGTCGCCATCCAGAGGTTACAATCAGAAAACCAGAAAAGCTATCAACTGTCCATTCGAGAATGTTGAATCCAACCGTCGTAGGAAATAACTTAAAAGTTTAAAAGATGTGACAAAGGGTCTCCATCCTACGTCTATATGAAACATGGATGAAACGGGACTCAATCTTGAGCACCAACCATCAAAAGTTGAGGCCAGAAAGGGTGCAAAAGCAGTGTCATCAGACCCTAATGTTTTAGTAAATAAAGCAACAGCATTTTTGACATAGAAAATGCCTTCTCGTAAGCTTGTTTTATAAGTTTAGGAAAACTTATAAAACAAGCTTGCGAGAAGGCATTTTCTATGTGAAATATTGTAGCTGGGTTCAAAGCGACCTCAATATATAACTGGAATCCGCTGGTTATACAACGTGAAGCGTTTATGCCCTCAAACCCATTTGATATTAAGAACGTTAAAAGCAATGCAGGTACTTAAGTGGGTCATAAATGAGTTTTTGAAAATAGTATTCCAACATCAGTCACTGCATTAGGAGATAACACAAACAATGTCGTGCAGACAATTCTGGTTCAATGAATAATATCGAAAATGTCCAATCTGTTGAGGTTGTCACGGAATTAGCTACAGATAAATCTGTACAAGAGGTAGTGGTTTCAGATTAGGCGCATCCATTAACTCAATTCTAAACACTTCAAATGATCTATTTATGTCTCAACATGTCTGATCTAGATGCTGCAACTATACTCGCCACTCTTAACGAGGGTATTGTGGACATTACCCCGAGAGATTCTGCACAAATCGACAGATGAAATCGTGTCCAGCTGGTCGAGTCAATGGAATTCTGAACTTGAACATATTTTCAAATTGCCTACCATTATACCTAAACCTAAGAAACAATCATGTAAAAAATTGACGTCACATAGGCTTTTAACAAGCCCAGACATTATAACTGAAAAACGGAAAGCAAAGATAGAATTGGATGAAAAGAAAGTAAAATGTAAAAATACAAAACAACAGAAAAATGACATGTATATCTGTTCATGTAAACCTTTATACTTTATATAAGGACGGGACCAAGTCTAAATACAATATCCAGCTCATTATGTAATGTATTCACAAGACAAAAGTCCTTAATTCTTTTAAAATGTATACCCTGAGTTAGTGACTTGATAGCATGAAATTGTGATGAAAGAAATAACATTTGCATTACTTATTCTGCTCAAAATATGGTTCATTATCCAATTTACACGTACAAAATAGGCAAAAATAGATGAAATAAACTATACTCTATGTTTATTTCAAGATACAGCAGTATCTGACAAACACAGATGACGATGTCGTAACTTCTGAAGTAAGGTGTCCGAACATCATCCGTTTTATCCTAGTCCCCGCTAGGAAATATAGTTCCGGATTAAATAACAACTGACGTATGGAAATAATCTACTGTGTTTAACAATGACTTTGTTAAATTATATTTAATAAAAATTTGTATTAGATTGCAAAATACTTGGAAAGTGTTGGATATTTTTAATACAAGATTTTCATGAATACATACTGGTGACCATAGTGACGGGAGGACGTTGGGAGAATATAATGACGTTGACCAGTTTTTAAAGCGTTTTGAAAATTAGAGAAAAGGCGTCTTACATTAAGACTCGTGGATTATTGGATTTCTCAAAACTCGATAGTTAAATTACGGAATTTAACTATCTCGATCGGAGAAATCCGACAATCCACTCGTAACAATGCAAGAAGCTATATTTATGAACTATTGAAAATATGTGCAATCTGATTTTATGAAGAGATGATTTTGAATTTTAAAACTCTAGCTTTCTTCTGAAATACTAGGCACCTGTGATGGATCACGGGGGCTCAACCCATAGACCTGCCTAGCGCGTCCCCGGGTGGCGGGTAGGAGAGACCCTATCGTTGGGGGCTTGTTAGTTCATAATACGGACCGCGGACCATAGTGGGTAACGTGTTTGGAGAATGCCACACTTCCTGCACGCTAAAGACCCCTTCTGTAGTTTTCGAAAAAGAGTAGGCTGATGGCCGCTACAGAAGGCTCAATTATCCGACCCTACCCAATCATCCCCCTTTTACAGTGGCAATCAAACAAAATAGGTTCCCCTTTGTGTCCTGACCCACCCCTACTTGAATTGTTTGATAAATTGAACTGGTTCTCGTCCTGAAGAAGCATGAAATAATTGCTACTGGACGTTAAGCAACAATCAATCAATCATTCTTCTGAAATAAAAAGATTTACACTATTAACTTAAGATAAGCACCGTATCGTCAGTTTTAAATGATACTTGTTTTAGTTATACCATTTAAGCAAATATTAACGACGTTGTCTTTTAATATGACTACAGGCAAATAATCTTAATTGTGATATGGATAAGAAAAGAGTAGCATCTTTATCTTTCATAATGTTTTCATTATGAGTGGTATTCTGTGTTACTGATTAGACCGTTCTCTACACTGCAAGTAATACCGTGTGCATTTGGTGAAAACAAAATTGATACTATAAATTTATACATTTACAAAAATGTTAAGTATTATGGAAACTTGGGATTATTTCCCTAGTGCATAGCTGTATCCCTGGATGGTTTTGGCTTTACCCTTTTGGGCTTTTGGAATTTGTTCTTCGGCGTTTAAGAATATTGTTTTGGTTTTTCAACATTTTAGACCTTGAGCACGAATAATGAGTCGTAAATCATTGTGCATCAAAATTTTTATCAAAGAATTATAAAGAATTTACACGCTTCTGATAGTGGTCAAACATTCGCACTTACATAATTTACCCCGTAATCTTAATTTAGGAAAATATCTTGGTCAATTTGAGAGGAATAGATTCTTGCGAAAATTTAAATTAAAGGCTAAATATGAAGAAAAACTCATACTTTAAAATCATAGGAAAAATAATTCGTGATATTCAGAAAAAGACAATTTTCCATATTACATCTTCAGATATCTCATCAAGGTTATTTTGACATAACCTTTTCTGTTTTATTTGAAAAATGGAAAGATTTTCAACTATTTTGACATTTTCTAGAACAAATAATTGACACCAAAGAATGTCTGCTAAAGAACTTCCCGCTGTTGTCACAGCTATTCTAATATACAAGTTAATATAGAAATTTATTACTCAATGGACTAAAGTTGTTGCACTGTGGACATTTGTTCAGAAATTCAGGTGTCAAAAGTTAGGTTTATACCATCATGACCATTTTGCGAAGAATTTGTTCAAAATGATTTTATTAGGCATATTATCATTGACATGTGGCTTCCTTTATACGGAAATACGGCCTCTAGTAGTTGAAGCTTATCTTTGGTGTAACGTGTTTGTCTTTGGTTTAACAAAATTGTCCGTCGTATAACACTGCATTAAATGAGATTTTATAATCAAGGATATATTATCCAGGTATTCATAATTTTAGATATTGTTTGGATTTGCTAGAATATTCCCCGGATGTCAATGAGAAAATCGCATAATCTCCTCTCTGGATATTTGTAGGAAACCCTGCATTCACACATTTCTCATCGACATACTATATACTGCCAAATATAAAAATTATGAACAGAAATTTCCTCTTTTTTATCCACAGTGAGGAAATTTCAGTAAACATACAACTTCTTACTGTAAAGCAATTTCAATATGATATAGACTGTAGTCATGGTGAGCATTTTAGCTTGTGTTACATCATGGACAGTTTATCTTGGAACGGAGTGGAAAACTTTAGAAATTAAGAATTTTGTACGTGGTGTTCTGTTTGCATCTTTTGTTACATGGCTGCTGAGGTTCTATGGATTTAAAACACATACCGAATTATCTGTTTATCCACAATTCATTTCTGACAAAGTTCTAGTTCAGGAATTCCACCTTTTTGACAAGATCATTATACGATAAACATGAAACAAATTTGAATCTGAAATCTTGATATAAATTTTTCATGTCAGATGGGGCTAAATATATATATCTTTATTTTAATGTACTTTTATACCCATGAAGGTTTGATGGCATAAACATTTGTACATGAGGAAAAATACAATGTAATATCAAAGGGCAAACAAAATAGCTGAAATCATACCATCTTCTTATGCCTGCCATTGGTAGATTATGGGGAGTTGAGCAGAAATTCTGAAATTCCACCAGAATTTCCACGATTTACCCTGACAACCCTGTACAATAACGAAAGGGTCTCTCCTATCTGCCACTTGTAACTGAGCCATTTAGCTCGATCAGAAGTACATATCAATTTAATTATAAAAATACCATTAAAACATTCAAATCCAACGTTTTATTAAGATTTTAATGGATTCAATAGGAAGAAATTGTGTTAATGTGTGATATAAAAGAACACATTGACACTTTATGTTATTTTCCTTTGGCTATTACTACCATATGAATTAATCAAACGTCTGAAGCATCTGGAGATTAACAGTTGGAATGATCACGTTAATCTTGCTGGAAGAGGGAGATCAAGATAAAACGTAAAGCTCTGATATATTACCTTATGGGTAAAAAAAGAAGATAGAAACTGTCAAGAATTAATCTTAAGAGAAGAAGGGTCAAGATCACACCTAGAGAAGTTTGTTTGATGTAAAGATATCTTTAGAGAATACCTTTGAAGGAATTAATAAGTTACATTTAATTAGAGCATACAGTATATATACAGCTACAATAATGTACATGTAACTCCTGTGAAATTTTACCAGACTGCAGAGCTACAAAGTAATAGAATTTCACACCCGGTTGTGTTACCCAGATTGTTTTAAAATACTATAGATGAATACAGGTATTCTTTATAGACTACATTAAACCTATGATTTTACTCCCAAAATTACCTACTGCACGATATGGGGATCGAACCTTTCGTACAGTCTACCGCTCTACAAACTCATCTGAAGGAGTACTCTACTAGCCCAGCTAATGTAGGGTTGTTTTAAACCTGTAACAGTTATGTAATACTTTATGTCATTGTGTTTGTTTCCTAAATTGTCATTTTAGTCACGATATATTTTTCGGTTGTCAGTGTCGACCGGTACTTAAATACATTTCCATCATTTGATAGAATATTTTAGCTATTTAGTTGTCAACCTTATGGGAGGGGGGGGGGGAAGAGGCAGAATTAAATATACCACTTGACCGAAATCAAATTGTATAGTATACGTTTTAAAAATGTGCCAGCAAGCACACCAGATGCTGTGAAAAAATATGTCAATCCCCAAATTCTTTCTTTTTTATCAAAGAAATAGTGAAGCAATATTTGAGGTGGTAGAGGGTTATTTTTTATCAACGTTTTGCAGGTAATATTTTACGTATTTTCAAGGATGTTATTATTCCGCGTGTTTCGTGCAGATTGATAATGGAATGGCATTCAAACTCTTATATTTCGTTCTAAGCACCTGTGATTGATCAATGGAGCTCAACCCAATGAAAGATTCCAGGTGGCAGATAGGGGAAACCCTCTCGTTAGGGAGCTATTGGGTCCTAATATGGAAAGTAGAACGCCGACCATTGTGGGTAACATGTTTGGAGAATACGTAAATTCGAAAACCCAGGAAAAGAAAACGTCAGGAGAATGGAACACAACAAACCAACGCCACAAGGATATACGCATAACTAAAATAATAACAAAACATAAAAAAAACTAAACAAAAATAGGAAAAGGCAGCACAGAAACTAAAGCACTAGCAATGCGAACTCCCACTAAAAACCGGGAATGACATCGAGAGCTCCGGAAGGGTAAGCATGTCCTGCTCACACTGTCATTGAGTATAAGCTAGTAAAGTGCCAATTCCGGCGAGGTGTCAATTCCAGAAGACGTGAAATCTAACAGAAAATATATAGTTTCATACGCGAAAGAGAAACTTCGTATAGGCCAATCAATTCGTGATGACGACCGTTTAATTTCTTGAGTGATGTAATTAACAGACAGAACATAACTCTGTCTTACAAGTTTATGTGACAGCAATGTCCGCAGTATATATCACATACGAGGCAGTAACGAATCAAGTGTGAAATTTAAACTCCATAGGCTGGAAACCTTGGTATGTTACTGCTACTGCTAGAAATGGGGAAGTTCCCAATCGGAAAATGAAAATCATCGCGTTTGTCATAAAGTTTTTATTTAGATCGCAAAATATTATCTGTGTACAACGTACAAGTACAAATCTAGATATGAAGCAGAAGTGGGTGTGTCTGTCTCTTTAATTATAAGTTTACAGGGATACATGAGATGTATATGTAGATAATCATTAAAGTTATGATTATTAAGGGAAAAATCATCTGTATAGTGGAAACTGAAATTAAAGGACATGGATAGTTTCTTTTCTTTTCGCTGTAGCCGTTGTAAAAGTTAAGCCTCATATAAAAATAAGAACAGATCGACCAAAAGCGGCACATAGTCTGTCTCCAATCAAATATCGATCGTCTGTTGAAAAGCATGCCCCCCCCCCCCCACCCAGACTCAGCAGATATGTCGATGAGAAATTCCAGCATGTTACCAACATCAGTCTGAGAGAACCTTTTTATTAGAATCAGTGCTTTTTTAAAAACAATATAAGCCTTATCCATACATAATACCAGATGGGCATATCATTGTAAACCTTTGTTTAGTCCAAGTAAATTGTTGAAGAAACTCACGGCAAACCGAGCAACGAATTGAAGCTGTTGAATAAACAAAGTCCATTGTGACCCCTTGCAATCACTTGGCGTCCGTCGTCCTTTCTTTAACCTTTCACATTTTGATCTTCTTGGGAACCACAGAACAGTATTTAACCAAACTTGGCAGAGATGTTTCTTGTAAGGTTCTTATTAGGTGTTGTTACGTTGGCGCCGATTGATCGAGAACAATTACCGACGGATGATATTCAAATTTCTGTTTGTCTTAAGTTGAATTTACCTGATTGAAACCAAACTTTACGAATATGTTTCTATTAAGGTCATTAACAAGTGTTTTTACTTAAGTGCCGGTCGAAAATACAAGATGGTCGTCAGTGTAGAACTGTTAACATTGGATCTTATGGGATATGTATTTAAAATTCTTCTGACAAATAATTTGTGCCAGTCTGCTGTCCAACATCGACACAAGGCTCTATAAAGGGTTTTCTGATTGGATAATTTTCCAAGAAAGTGTTCTCTGAAAATATTTGACCCATTTATTTGAAACTTTTCATAAATGATTATTGCAAGATGCTGTTACTGTTAATCAGAAATCCAAGATGACTGCCAGGATCAGACTTTCTTTAACATTGAACTTAATGGAAAATGTATTTTAAATTCTCTTCTGAAGAGAACAGCAATATTAAATACATTGATACCAGTTATGGTGGAAGTGATAGCTATGATTTTTTTTTTACTTTAATGCTGTTATTCTAGCAAACATGGCTTGCAGGTCGCAAAATTGGCTTTTCTGATTGTTTAAATCGACCTGTCCACGGGATTGAAAGTTCTGAATGGTCGTTGCAATGTACTGTCCAAGCGTTTTTATTGATTGGAACTACAAGATAATGCGTTTCTGTTTTATAACTGTGTCCATTTACACCAAAATCCTATGGAGCGATACAGGCTCCTTGGAATCCTCTAGTTTTGTAAATTAAAAATAATAACAAAGCAAAAGAATGTGACGTTTCTGATTACAATAATTTAAATTCTTCTTGACGAGTAACGATTTAAGCCAACCATATCCTACTGGTATAATTAAAATTTACATTGTAAATGTGTCGCTTAAAACTGAGCTGCAGCTACAAATCACAATTGTCATTATAATAAGGGAGTCAATTCCATTAGTCTTGCGTAAATATTCATTACATTGGAGTTGAACCCGTATTTTTTAACTGTACTTTATTGTATTGATGTATTTAAGGGTAAAACCGTTTGATTTTATGGAATGAAAAAAAGAATGACAGAATTATGTATTCCTTGGAATCAAATAGTGGTACATGTATTTTACTTGCTCCCCTTCCCACCCCTATGAAAATTCCAGACTCATTGGTGCCGCTACAAATTTCAGGATCCATAATAATCTTTCATTAAACCACCCTTTAAAAGTAAATGGAGATTCCTAAATTTTACCAGTATATATCTGACGGTAGCATTTGTTAAACAAGAATATTGAGTGAAATAATATTAATGCAACTTTTGGTAAAGTATTGTACATGCTTGGTATTAAATTTTATTGTTTTGAAGATTTCCTAATACCGAAATGCTAGTCTTTTCTCTTGTACTAAATTCGACAAACAATAAGACAAGACATCTACGCTGTCTTATCTTTTTATACTAGTACAGATAATAAAGTAATTAATTACAATTGATTATCTAACATAAGAATCAGAACAAGCCAATGAGGTTCGGGTATCCTATTTAATTTTAAGCATGTGGTTCCCGGCTGTATTGATCAAGTTCACTTAATTCAAATAATTTTGTAAAATTCGCGTGTGTGTAAATAAATTTCTTTTTTTAAATTTACAGGTACTTTAGTAGAATCCGGTTAAAGTTATTAAAAATACAAATTGTATAAGTAGAGTGGGAAAGAAATAGCATGAAACACCGAAGGTCAGTTTTCTATCTCTCAATATTCTGGTTGGAGAAGAACTAGCACAGGCAATTCCGGTCGTGGATCAGTGCATTATATAGAATTGTATAAAAAAGAGTTTATCACGACTGTGGATGGTGGATCTGAAGAGCAAGGCCTCTCTGTAGACGACTGAGTAGTTGTGATGCTGCATACGTCATTCTGTCCACACCCTTTTCGTTATCAAAGACAAACGAGTAAACTCCGTCGAATGTTTTTTCCTTAACAAACATCTACCTATTGTTTGGTGTTTGACAAAAAATGTATGTTTTTGGAGCTCCATCATAGCTTTCAAAATTAAAGAACAAAGAATATAGTATAACTGGTGTTTTTATTACTTTGTTATGAGTATATAATGCTCCTTTCCTTTCCTGAGTTCCTCCTGGAAGTACGACGGCCTCAATACTGTACAATTTGAAGGCAACAAGTAATTTCAGATTAACTCCACAGATATTAACAGGAAAAAAATAGATCCGTTTATGGTACTAAGTAATTTGAACTATAGCGCTCTTAGTTAGATCGTCTACACCAAAGGCATGTTGTTGAACTCTTGTAATATGTTATTGGTCTGTTTCCTGATCTGTTGCTGGATCTGATTTATCTATAAAAAAAAGCAGATATGCTTTATGGTTTCAGCATTAAAACACTGAAACCGTAAATTGTCTTTGTCCGTTGAAGTGAAATGACAATGACGCGATGGCTCTTTCGTCACTAAGATTGTGGCATAGCTTATATGATTCAAATTTTCCCAACCAGACGATGGGAAAATCTGATTGCTAATTAGAAAAAGGTGGTTTTGAAAGATTCTTCGCCATTTCAAACGTTTCTGGATTGTTTACTTCTGCAATAATTTGAAATTTCTAAATGACTGATGCCACTGTTGCTAGAATTATGATCTGCTGATGTTCAAAACTATTGTTGTTTTGATATATTTGTTGATTGTGGGTTCGTTGTTTCCAGATGTATTGTCTGATTCAGCTCTTGACTGTTGGATTTGTTTCGAAGCTGACCTAGTATTAAAGTAGTTGGATGGCTGTACACTTACCCAAACCTTTAATGGAATATAGTATTTCTACTAGAAACTGGAGTGACACCTAAACTGAAATTCTTGTCCAATTGTGGTCTCCAACATTAGTTTTTTCATAAACAAGTAATGTTAATGTTGATAACACTAATTGAAACATGAAATAAATATATCTTAAGCAAACTAAGTTCTGTATAAATATGTGGAATGTTCAGAATACCAGATGTAAAATATAATTTTCAAACTTGTTCTTTTGAAGTGGTATGCCAATTCTGCTATCACGTAAGCATGTGCACAACTAAGGCATTGTGAACAAAGAGGCACAACTCATAGTGATTCAAAATATTGTTTTATGATACTGACAATTTTTCGTGTTTGCAAACTAGTTTCGACTAGAGATCAACAAGATTTTATAATCTCTGAAATGATAAAATGTATCACAAAATATCTCAATAAATCTGATGCACGTCGTACTGTCTGTTTATATAAATGTGCACACTTTGATACAATGGAATGAAATCGTTTTCGAAGTGCCATAGCTGATTATCTGTGATGAGAAGTGGTCTTATCACCCAGCTGAAGAACTGTCAGTTTTCGTCGTATTCAAACTTTTGGGGAAAATATATATGCAGGATAAATGGGCCACCATCCAAATACGAAACACCATAAAGCTGGTTATCAGCAACTAGTGTACATAAAATCCACCGGAATTAGGTTGTTTATAAAAAGTAAAAATTTAGGGTCATTTCTGAGTGAATAATAAACGATATGTCTAATCTGCAAAATATAAACCAGTAGTGGTTCCGAAATATACGGACAATGAGAAACTGTTAAACAAATTGCAACGGAGCCATTTGAAAATTACACACTAGAGCTATTAAAATTACAGCAATGATAATTAAAACAAACCACATCAAAAAATTAAAGTCAAATAAAACTTGTTAGATAAATGAAATATGTTTCATAAACTGTACCTGCAGAGGCGACTCGCATCACCCGTCCTTCCTGATATATTATGTAGACCGGAGTGACTAACTTTAAAAAGTGCTGGGGTTAGTATTTATACTAAAACTGGTTAGTATCGCTGCGCTAAGTTTTCATGCAAGGCACATGTCATTCAAATATTAATATAGCAGCGCATTAACTAACTATAGCGTAATTTAAATATTCAACTAAAGTCATACCATATATAGTCTATTTCAAGATAAATAGCGCTAAAAATTCTTTTTCGATCGCAGTCATTGGTCAAATGAAATGAATATGAAATATGATGATAGATATTAAACATGTAACACAATAACACAATAACGCATAAAACACATAACACAACCCTTGAAAATCTAAAACTAATATCCCGGTGACACATACCCCATCTTCAGCAGAGTTTCGTCCCTAAACACAATGTTCCTTAAATATTTATAAATCAAATATAACGAAAATGAAATTCGGACATTCTAGATAAATATGTGGGAAGTGCCTCTATACCATATGAAATGACCAAAATACACGATTATTACATTTATACATTTACATAGACAAAAATAACTTTAAAAAAGAAATCAAAATCTACAAAAGTTTCTCTCATGGACATTCTATATGAACAGTCGATGTTAATCGAGTAATCCAAATATCCCCTACTCAAATGTGGGATGAACACCATCAACGAATTTAGAATACATGTATCTAAATTTTCCACTATAACATTTATGTACAGGAGAATGCAAAAATTGGGGTAACTACACCATTATTATGGTGAAGTTCTGTAATAAAATTGTCATCATGTAAAATATCGTATTCATTCTGATACTTGAGATGACTTGTTTTTCCAACGGATAATCTATGTAAATTCCAATCACGGAAACTCGTAGTCGTTTTAGTAGCAAAGACAATTTTGCAATTTATTTGTCTCAACTTTGTTTCCGTACGTGCTATGACGTTTTCAAGCCTCAACACAAGATCCAACTGACCACTGTCAGTAGTAGGAGGAAAATATTCTTCGTAATGTCGTTAAGCGTTTCTTTCTAGAGAACAAATATCTGGTATTCCCGCAATGAAATACGCAGTTTTAAGGTTGTCTGTATATTCAAGTTCATCGTATGCAATATTGCACAAATTATCAAATTTTTCTCCTGGAATAATACGCAAAATTTTACAATCAATCTTTCCTTCTAAAACGTTCCCTCTACTAGAAGTGTAAATGTATGTATGTGGATTCATTTTCTGTGAACGAAACAAAATAATCGAAATATCTCCAATTCTGTAATTTTTTATTATAAAAATATTAATGTCTTAAATCTTTTTTCTTTGAAACCGACGTTCTCTTACGCTCTATCTCCGTACGATCGCTAAGGTTTTAAATAGGTATGGAAGTTATAGGAAGTAACATATTTCTATGATCTGTCTTCCGAATTCTACAGTGTTCCTGTCGTATGACGTAAACTGGAATATCTTGGTTTGGTTTGGAAACCACATAAGGTTGTTTTTCCCACTTGTATTTAAATTTATGTTTCCCTTTAAACCCACAATTCTTCAACCGACCTCTGTCGCCAGGTTCAAGCAATGACTGTCTAAATTTCAAATTATATAGTTTATTGTGACGTCTACTTGCTCTATCCGCAGATTTTTCGTTGGTTTTATAGGCAAACTGCAGTCGTTTCTTTTGATCGCTAAGATACACAGAGTGTTCTTTAGTTTCCGACTTATTTGGATTGCCTATAAAAGCGTCGATAGCAAGCCGGAGATGCAATCAAAGATTAAATAGTGTGGGCTGTAACCAGTTGACTGGTGTTTTGTTGTATTATATGCATGTACTTAAGGCGCAACAAAAGCTTTCCAATCGGATTTATCCTCCTCCCCAGGAGTACCCAACATATTCAACAATTTTTGGTTAAAGCGCTCGCATTGGCCGCACGAGACTTTTTTTTATCAGTTAACCTTCACAATTCTTCAATACCCTACTTTCAAAATTTAAACCCCGATCACTGTCAATACGAGACGGAAAAATAATGCTGAATGAAATTTTCCAACAACACTTTAGCAGAAGTCTGAGCGGACTCGTTTTTTGTCGGTATTGTTTTAGCATACCTCGTGAAATGGTCAATGATGGCCAAAATATTCTCGTACCCACCATTTGATAGCTCGAGAGTAAGAAAATCGATACAAATGAGCTCAAAAGCATAAGTAGAAAATATTTTGACCAACTTTGCAGAAGTTTTACTCATGATTCTGATAATTCGAAACTTCTTTCTTGACATCGACCTGTCTCGACCTTTATGACACATATCATCATGTAAAGCATTTAGTACTAGATCATTGTATATGGGAGACAGCACACGTTGGAAAATAGTTTCGTGAATAATTATACTTTTTGTGAACAAAACCTGATCCTTTACACACATTTTTCCCATTCTCGTAAAAGTGTTCGAACCTGTTCAGATTCACTTGACATCTGACGTTTATCAATAGATAACATTTTAAGTATTGTTTCCAAAATTCTAGAAAAGGCTCTCTATAAGGAAAATTCATGATTTCAAATAATTTAATGTTTGAGTTTCAATCAGGATTTAGAAGTTCTTATTCAACTGATTCTTGCCTCATTCATTTAATACTCAAACAGCCAAAGGTCTTTTTACGGGCATAGTCCTTTTAAACCTACAGAAGGCGTTTGACAAAGTAGATCATAAGATACTATGTAAAAAATCAGAAGTAATTGGGGTTAGATCTATACATTGGTTTGAGTCCTAGTTGACAAACAGAAAACAGGTTGTAAGTATAAATGGGGTAACTTCAGAAGTGTGTAATATTGCATGTGGTGTCCCTCAAGGCAGCTTACTGGGGAGTCCACTATTGTTTTGCATCTATGTCAATGATGTTCAAACTAGCATTGACTCAGATTGTATATAGACTCTGGGGTCATCTCTCATAAATTATCCAGAGTGTTGGAGTCATGCCATGAGTGGTTAACTGACAATAAATTTTCCCTACATTTGGGAAAGACGGAGAGTATAATTTTTGGTCCTGGTCGAAAACTTCGGTAAAGTTTTATATTCAACCTTCCTCTTGTGTCAATTTCGAGGTGAAGGTCAAGATAAGATGCAGACTTGGCAGTGTCTGTGGTATCCTTAATTTCGAGCTCATTGGGGTAGATGAGATGTAAGAAATTCCCAAAACGTGAATTGTTGAGTGATAAGACATCATTTATGTAACGGAAGCTGAAATTAAAGGTACGGGCTAATTTCTTCTGTTTTTCCTTAAGTAGCCCGTCAAGGAAGTCTGCCTTATATGAGTAAAGAAACAAGTCGGCCAGGAGTGGCGGACAATTAGTACCCATAGGAATGCCAATTATCTGTTGGAAAACACGTCCACCAAATTGAACAAATATGTTGTCGATCAAGTATTCAATAATCAGGACAATTTCGTCCTCTGTATATTTTTTGTTAGATTTAGAGTGGTTTTTAACAAAGTATGATTTATCTCTACCAATGACAAGGTATCTGTTGTTGCCATTTTTATTTTGAATCATCGATGGATTAGATTTTTCAACTTCTCCTTCAGTTGTGAATGAGGAATGGTGGTATACAGGGTAGAGAAATCAAATGTTTTTATGCTGTTACAGACTGAAATGGACCGAGATCGTAAAATATCCTTTAAGTCTTTGGAGTTTTTTAATATCCACATTTGATTGATGCCACTTCTTGAATAGCTTGTCTCACAAAAACTTTGGAGGCCCGTTTTGATGGAAATACCAAATGACGACAAGACCGATCTATGATTGTCGGTTATTTCTTCCTTTGAAAGTGTAGTAGCTTTATAGGTAGGGTTGCCAAGTGAACTAGCAATCCCTAGTTCATTAATCAAGCATTGAATATAGTAGCTTTTGCATACAAAAACGATGTTATTAGGGGCCTTGTCTGCTGGAACAACAACATATTTGTCATGAATTGCGGACAATGTCTTTGTAGCATCGGGGGTGCTGAAGTCCTTTTTTGCTCATAGACCTTCTAAGTTTATCAATCCGGACTTGTATCAACGATTTCTGCGTGAATAAAGAGTCGTAAAAAAACCAAAATGTTTAATCTGAAAAAAATATAAAATTGTGAAGAAAATGTACACTTGATTCCGAAATAAACGGACAATGAAAAACTGTAAAACGGAAACATTTTTATTTTACTGTATAGTTTATATGCATAACATTTTAATGAACAAAAAAGGAAAACGAACTTTTATATCATTATATTACTGTATAAGTTTTGACGAATGAAAAAAATATAATTCATTAAAATAAACTTGAATATTTCTGACAGTTTTATAATACGTTATTCTTATTTTTAGTTGTTGTTGTTGTTTTTTTAATTTCTTATATATATATCTTAAGACGTGAAAGATCTACCGAAAATGATAAGATACCGTTTGTTGTCACACACAATCCTCGTAACCAGAATATATTTTCCGTAGCGAGGAGAAATTTAGCAATTCTTTTGGCAGGATTCAAAATTAAATACCCTAATAAATCAAGAAACGTTGATACAAGCCAAACGACAACCGAAAAACTTTAAAAACGTCTGTTGACCCGTGCCAAATTCGACACAACAGAGAGTAAAAATCAATTCCAAGTTTCGAAATGCAAGGATTCTCGTTGTGGTACATGTGCATGCATTTATATCGGAAATTAAGACAATATATGCTAATACCAACATGACGTGTAAAAGTGAGAATTTAATATATTGCATTGAATACTGCGGATGCAAAGAAATATACATTATTCTCCTTGTTGTAAAACATGAAAGCACTTGTGAAAAATAAATAATATATGCATGATCCGCCAAGATTGGACTAATTTTTACTGATATCTATACTCAAGACTTTTAACAATTCGATATATATATTTATATATACTTTTTGGATGGTGTGGGGAGATATATTGATCATAAGTGATGATTTTTACAGGTGGAATCATTTGTGGCACTTGTATTGTTTACTAAAAAGTTTGCTGGTTGTTCAGGTACATTCATGGATTATCTATTATATTTAAAAAACTGGGGGAAAAAACTCAGTTTGTAAATAAAATTCTATTGTAAAACAAATGCTAGGTCAATAGTTTATAGTATATAGAGACTTTGCTATTCATATGTTATTAAATGCTAATAAGGTTATCTTTCATACAATTCAAAGTACTCTCGAATGATGTAAATAAATTTTTAAAAAACTAGAGGCTCCCTGGAGCCTGTATCGCTCAACTGGATTCAATTTGACAATCAACAGCCATGAAAGCACCTAAGAAACAAAACTCTGTAATATTAGACATAATTCTGAAAGAGGACAATCTAATAACCATGGCTGCCAAGTGCTTTGAGACAAGACGATTTTTAAATGAATTTTTCGCATAGGGTCCTATGTTAAAACTAAGTTTGGCTGTGGTGGCCATCTCTGTTGAAAGTCAGGGTCATCTGACAAAATTCTGAAAGAGGACCACCAAAGGACCATTTCATCCAAGTTTAGTTCCAATTGGCTCAATTGTTTCAGACAATAAGATTTTTTAATGATTTTTCACATAGGGTCCTATGTTAAACTAAGTTCGGCTGTGGCGGCCATCTTGGTTGATAGTCAAAGTCATCGGACACAATTCTTAAAAAGGACCATTTTGCCAAGTTAACATGGTTCCAATTGGCTCTGTAGTTTCAGACAAGAAGATTGTTTAATGAATTTTCCAATTACGTCCTATTTTAAACTAAGTTCGGCTTTGGCAACCACCTTTGTTCCAGTCCGGGTCATCGGACCTAATTCTGAAAGGAGACCACCTAAGGATCATTTCTGCCAAGTTTGATTCTAATTGGCTTAGTTGTTTCAGACAAGAAGATTTTTAAATGAATTTTCCCATAGCGTCCTACATGTATGTTAAATTAAGTTCAATTCTGGCATTGTAGTTCCACAGAAGATTTTTACCCCCCCCCCCCCCCCCCTGTTTTCTATTTTTAGTAACAGCAGCCATATCGGTTTGAAGTCTGGGATGCCGGATACAGGACCATTCCACCAAACTTTGGTCCAAATTTGCACAGTTTTTTCAGAGGAGAAGATCTGTATAGGTAAATTGGAGTCCATTGACAATATCCGTAAAGTTGAATTATTTGTAGATGTTATCATGCGTAACATTTTTATAGTCGACAGTTTCTCTCTATCTATTATACGTTTCAAGAAAAAAGCCAGATTTAAAAAAAAATGTACAAAAGCACCATTTATAGGCAAAACCTTTAGGAAGTCAATTGACAGTTTCGGACCATAATAAAGAATGGTAGAACGTTTTGAGGTAACGGTTTTCTCAGCATTGGTTATATATATTTTTTTAAATTTAAGCAAAAACATGCCCAGACTCTTATATTATTCTAATGTTAGCCATAGCAAGAATCTTGAGCAAACCACGGGGACAAAAATCACAATCTTTAATTTACAAACCCTAAAGATGAATTTGATTAAGTTTGATTTCAATTGGCCTAGTGGTTTCAAAGGAGAAGATCTTTAAAGAAAGTTTAAGACGACGACGGACGCCAGTGATGGCAATACCTTTGATCCAGGTGAGCTAAAAACGGAAAACAATTGCGTACCTATTAACATCGATAAATCTTCAGACGAAAACAACATAAAAGAGCACAAAACACAAATATATACCGACAGTTATCGGTTAAATCGATTTACGTATGCCCAATTATACATTTATGTATCCTGATCATTGAGTATCACACACACACACAGTATGATGACCAACATGGTTACCGCTAGCTACAAATTATAAAATTGGTTAGCATAATCTACCAAATTTAGGGTCAAAATGTGCTGGTTTTCAATATAATATAAGCTATGGTTCTCTTTAGCTGCTTGTCGAATACTTTCGCACCATCAAATGAAATAGTCAAAAAATAACACAACCGTACACTTCCTTAAAGGTTTCTCATCATGGAGTCAAGTTGCAATTAAAAGTATTGTCAGCTGCTAGACTAATGCAGATTTAAAGTCTTCACATATATGGGAGATAGAGTAATTCTAACAAACTTCCATAAAAACTCGTAGCCCTCACTGAAGTTGTTTTGTGAATTATTGACAAGACGCATGCATTTGCTGACGATGTTCAATAAACATTTGGATATAAAACAGAATGAGTGTTTTTGAAACCTGGTATTCAGCTTACGGACGTTGATAGTTTAGAACAGATTTTGGAAGCATTAATAACTTAAGAAATTGTTAATTTAAAAACGAAATCGTTCCCTTATCAGATATTTCGCTATATATTTTGATATTAATGGTAAGAAAAAGGACTAAATTTGCTATTCATATAAGATTTGTTGTAAATTATCCAAAACGTAAGAGCAGTTGCAGATTAGGATATACATCCCTTCAGAATAAAATTATTCAAATGGATAAATTTGTTTTGAAGTTCATGTTTTGATACGGAAACCCCAACAAACATTCAGATGAAAAAAATCATGTGCACAATGGCATTAGTTGCTGAACATTCCCTGTAGGTTGCATGGAAATTCTTTCACAGATTTAGGAGTTGAGGTAGAGAAACTGTGATGGTGACGCATGCGGCAATTTTTTTTTTCAAGAATTTCATACATTCTGTGACAATAATTAATGAGGAGTAGCTTTATGCAAGTAAGAGATTGTTAAAAGGATAGACAATTTAATGGTGGTATCTATTGGTTAGCATATGTTAGCATACGTTTATTACGTTGGAACTTAGTAATGTTCAACATTTGTTAGTTGGAAGTTTACTTATATTAGATGATGACTCCTCTTCGGCTAATGATGTATTTTTAACGAACTAAATTTAGTGGCAAATGTTCTTTTTGCATGACTTTCCAATACAATTTGGACTAATAGTCGCAGATGACGAAAATCTGCCAAACAAAAAACCATAATGTTTAAGTCCTTTATTTAGTATCAAAATTAGTATTAAGTATGCATCATATTTTCAAACTGCAATCAGCATCAACGAGCCGCAGTTTTTATTAGAACATTTCTCAGAGCAAAGAATGTACAACTGTGCTAATACAAATTTATTGGCAATAATATCTGGATTATCCGTCGGATTTGAATCTTAACTAAACCGTTATTAAATGTCAAAAGTAATAATATTTATGCCATTCTTATTATAGTGGTAATATTCCTCTATTGATTCTAGTGTGATGATTTTAAAAAAATCTGTCGTGATAGTAGCAGTAAGAATATTTTTTGGTAATATTCAGTTCGTTCTTCTTTCTTGTCTCCTACATTTAAACCAGAACACCAAAAATTAGGGAAAAAACTGCGAGCATTCACGCTTGGGTATACTGCCTACGTAAATTTGTATTTAAGATATCGGAATTGTGAAATAGATCTCTTTGGAATAATTTTGAATGGTATTTGTGTATATATTTATATCTACATTAGCCTGAATTAAGAGGGAGGGTTCTTCAAAGACAAAACTGGTTTTAGCGCGCCGAATGAGTCATGCGCCTGTCCCAAGCCAGGAAAATGTAGGGCAATGTTATATCTCGTCTTACTACACCCTTTTTAGTTTTCTGCGTGTATATGATAGTTTACTTTTTGATTTTTTTTGTGATTATTTTTACTTACACCATGAAAGCAGCCAAGAGATCACAGTATGGCGGGTTTTGCCTTGACATAATGCAGCTAAGTACATATACTTGTGTTACAGTAGAGCTCACTTTGCTTCGCAAAGCTCACTTTTTGTTTCCCAAGTAATTCCAATAAATGACAGAAAAAAATTCAGTCATTCAGTCTAACAGGCATTTTAGTTGAAACAACACCTGGACTGACAGCGGTTTGACTCTATAATTGTACTCGCCATGTTTATGATTTGCTCTTCTTTGTTACATTTGTGTTGTTGATTCATTTACTTTGATACTAAGGTAGGTATTTCTTTTCAGTGATTGTGCAAGATACATATATTAGTACACGACGTTTGATTTCTGTTTTGCATGGCTGACCATGCAAAATTCAAATTTGACAGATACCCGTTGAAATGGTTGACAGCTGGAAATGAAGACCGGAAAGAATTTTCAGAGTCGGGCGACGGGATGGACTGTACATCCGAACTGGTTATTTTCCGGGTTTTTTCACCAAATTACTCAAAAAAAATATCTTAAAACTTGGCCATGACAAACTAAATTCGGAAAGACTTCCTTTTGGCTCCTATTGATTGACTGAATAAGCATAGATATACGCGCAAGAGGTGCCAAAAGGAAGTCTTCCCCTAAATTCATGGATTTTACTCGTTAAAAGAAGAAGCGAGACAAATTCAAATCTCGTTATTTAGTGATATAGATGCAGGTTAAGCTTAATACCGAAAACCGAAAACATTAAGATGAAGAAAGCCATAATAACTATCATAAGATCGTAAAAGGGTGAAATTAAAAATAATCTTAGGATTTCATGACCGACTTTTGCTTGTATTTCTCCACCATTTGGCATTTTTAAACCTTAGAAACATTTGTAAATCACTACATGTATGTCTGCCTTTGTTCTCCATTTATACGTAAAATTGATCTCATGCTTTGAAATGAATGTCGCTGGTAAAGTCGAATTTAAATTCTTTATTCTTAACTAACATTGGACTTCGCTATTTTTGGCGGTTTCTATATATCTACTGGATATTCAGTTTAAAAATTATGCCCTTTTATTGTTAACGAGTTTGTTTCTAGCATGCCTTCTTCGGGGTCATACATCGAAGTCAAAATCTTAAAGACTATCATGTATATTTTCCTTTTGCATTTTTAATATTTGGAGTCGTTCAGTATAGTCTAACTTTTAAATAGATTGGATTTGTTTTGTGGCTCTTCTATAGAATTTTTTTACAATTTCAAAGTTGTATGATTGTATGAATACCAGACTTTTGCTGCATATTCTAGGCACCTCTGATGGATCTCGGGGGCTTAAACCAGACCTACCTAGCGTATCCCAGGAGACCCTCTCGTTGCAGTTTGTCAGGTCATAAGAAACGGTCACGGAAAGCCTGACCACGGACCATACGGGGTAACGTGTTTGGATTAACAACAGAATGGATAGCATGACAAGTCAACAATGATATACCAATCAATCAACGTCGTCCGACACACAAAACTTCAGACGAAAAAAAAACCATAAAAGAGCACTAAGCATAAAGAAGATCAAATGTGGCATACTCCCCGAGGGTATCTATCGTTCAGAAGTCATTGCTTCACCATTGACGTGATTTTATGTGCTTTTTGTGAAATTCTCAGTTGATAAATTTTCAATTTAATTTTCTGTAGTGGCTTGTTTTGATTTTATTACTAACATCATTTTTGATAACTATATGGGTTTTTCCACAATTTTGATCACGAGGGAACCTATGAAAAACTTGGAACGTAATAAATTTAATTTAAACGTATATTTAATCAGTAAATTATTCTGACGTAATTACTAGCTAGCCCAGGACCAGGTATACCGTAAAACTGCATAAACATTTGCCAATTACGAAATTTAGTGTTTAGTGGCAGAGTACATTGCCTGTTGTCGGTCGATCATTAAAATACACAAATGGCGACAACGATCGATGACAGAGACGGATAAATACCCAAATCTAACGTATAATTGGGGTGTTGACCAAATTCACATGTGTTTTAATAACCTCTCTAAAACTTATTAGAATTTAGTGTAATAGGATGTTGTATCTCTTTGGAGTACACGTAAATCCATTACCCTTTCATTTTTATATTTGTAAAAGAAATACACAGACATCAATATTTTTATTTATTTTTCCCTTGAAATATAAAATTTATTTTACAAATGTAAAACAAATAATGTACAGCAATAATACAAAATACAATGATAACATTTAACAAATAAATAACTATCTCGTCAACAGTGCTTATAAACCGAATTGTTGCAGACATGTTTTTGGTAGTTTAAGAAATTAAAAATCACTTTTAACATTCTTAAGCACCACTGACGAAATATTTATTTATATAGTGCATCGAATTTGTTATCAGAATCACAAGATTCTTTTAAGATACTGAAAAATTGTACTTTCTAGACTGAAATATCTTCGAACAATAAATGTAGTCGAGGTTAATATTACGCTACAAATAATAAAAGTCTTATACGTGAAATATTTTTGTCCAGCTCGCAGTAATATAGTCAGAAATACAATAATTGTTGATGTCATTCTTGCAACAAATAGTAATCAAAACTTTGAAGGTTGATATATATTCCTATTTCATCTTTTAGTTTATGAAACACCAATCTACACAGGGCCATACGTTCCATTTGCTGGTTTTGTGCCTGATGTTCTAGTTGCCCTAGTGTTCATCGATTGCAACGATGGGCACGGCCGGCATGAACAAGACAATGGAATTGATAACGATACTAACAGGTATCTAAATGGCGAATTTCCGTCGTCGTTTGGACAAATAAGTCTTGTTCGTCTCGTAATTCGATTTCTTTCCCGGCAACATTCACAGCGTTGTTCTAATTGCCCAGGTTGTGTAGAGGATGGTTTTGTGTGAGAAGTACATGTTCCCGTGCAAGAAAAGGAAAGTATTCGTTTTGGTTGACATTCTTGGTAGCTAATAGTGTGAACAATCCTTTTCCGTTCACATTCTAGAATTGCTGTCTGTATGGCAAGCGACAAAATCACTGTATGTATAATATACGACATCTACAATAATATTTTAAAAAATATTGAATTTTTACTTGCAGAAATGTTACCGTGCAATATTTTAAAACGATTTGCAATCTTGCTAATTATAACAGTTATCAGAGTTTCAAGTGTTTTACCTTTTGTATATGTTAATTATAAATTCAGCTCATTTGTGTGTGTGTGTGTGTGTGTGTGGTTTTTTGTGGGGGAGGGGTGTTCGGGGGTGGTGGTAGAAACCACAAAACGATTTTGAATGTCACAAAAACTGTTACTTCCTATAATTTTTTTCTCCTTTAGTTGTAATTTGTTGCCTTTTTTGAACACCCTCGTCCCTCGAATGACGGAAACATGAAAGAGCGTTAAAATGGAAGTCTTACTTTTTTTCACTTTTCCGATGCCAAAAGTTTGAACCATGTGGACTTTCAAGACGTACGTAATCGTTACTTGAAATGTACAGATTTTAGTAAAGCTACAAGTTATATGTAGGACCACAGCAGTATACATTGTACTATATAATCCTGATACTTTAACTTTACGTGACAACAGATTAATTAATTGCTTGATACCAAGATAAAGGATATATCCTACGGACAATTACGTTGTAACGCGGCAATTGATTTAATCTGATATACGTGATGTCTCTTAGCTTGTGGAGAACAACACAAAATAATTAGCCTGGCACGATGTTCCCAAATCACGTGACACAGATGTAGTTGGTAATGGTTGACCTTTTGTATATGGAGAATTAGGTAGATACCCACTTGAGATAACCATTAACTTAAGGATACTTTGTTTTTGGTGTAGATTATTATCTACTGATAAGTTATCATCTAAAATGTATAGAGTTTTGTACAAATTACACATTGATGGAAATCAACAGATGCTTTTTATAAAGCATGTAGAACATCTTTTTGATAGTATTGGACTTAGTTTCATTTTTAGAAATCAGATACAAGTTAATGTTAATTGGATAAAAGTAAATGCAAAGCAGATCTTTCTTGACCAATTTATTCAAAACTGGAGAAGCCAAATTGCTAACTCATCCAGAGGAAATTTTTATACACTTTTCAAGCAAAATTTTTGTTTAGAACCGTATTTATTACGTTTAGATTTTCAATTTAGAAAATATATCACTAAATTTAGAGTCAGTAATTTGAAACTACCAATAGAGACGGGTAGATGGTATAATATTGATAAACAACAAAGATTATGTACAAAATGTCCAAGTGGTTTAATAGGTGATGAGTTTCACTACCTTTTTGTGTGTTCAAATCCAGATGTAGTTTTACTTAGAAATCAATATATACCAAAATATTATTCGGTAAATAGCAATATTGTAAAAATGTCAGGTATGCTTTCTTTATGCCATAATCAATTATTGAAAAACCTTTCGTTGTTTTTGAAAGGTCTTAGTAAATTATTTACTTAGCCAGTCATCTCTATCCCTGTGTTTTTTTTTTCTCTTTCTCAAATATATGTATTGTAGTTTTCTTTATATTATGTATATATGTTATGTTATTTGTTGCTCATGTTGCACCTAGGTGCCTGAGTTTACTAATAAAATATTTGAACTTGAACTTGAACTTGAGAAATACTGTACATAATATTTGTAAAAGAATACCGAAGAGACAAAACAGTGGGGAAAGTATGTTAACTCGAAATTTAAGGGAAATACAGTGATGACAACTAATGCCAGAAGGATACATGAATATAAAGAATAAAAAAAACATATTTAAACGAATCAAAAATAGAACGATACATCACGGAAACTAAAGCACTAGCCATGCGAGCTGCCACTTAACCCAGCAGTGACATCAAGTGCTCCGGAAGGGTAATAGTGGTCTGCTCCGTCAACGCACCTGTCACAGTGCCAGTGAGTAAAATCTAAGTGAAATGTCAAGTCTGATGAGGTGTCAATTCCTGAAGGATGTGAAATCTAACTGAAGATATCTAGTCTCATATCCGAGACGGAAACGAATGACGTTTCAGTTAATATCTCGACTTACTAAACACAGTACTTTTTACCTGTATTTCTATTCTTGTTTCTGTGATTCACCATTTATTCTAATTTTAAAATGTTATTATGTCTTTTAAATTCAACGTGCGATCTAATGTTAGGAAAATTATTCCGTCTTTCTGAAAACGAGCTCAGCTTAGTAACATTTAATGAATTGTAAGGCTATGTCTTAAGCGCCAACTAGACAACATCGCCTCAAAATGTGATAACACCTTAGACTCGACGTGTGGTCTTTAAAAATGAGCAACAAGTAACAAAAGGTTCTTTTCAGTATTTCATTAAACTAATATTATTAAATTTATAACTAAGTCATGATATTGCTCAAATCCATTCAAATTAATCATCAAAATTTAACATTTGACATAGACATTAACCCAAACTTTTCCACAAAAATAAGTTTATGTTCAGTAAACCATTTATTTCGATTAAGTACCAAAGAATAGTTAATTCAGATTTTTTTTCTTAAAAAAATGAATAAAAATCAAATAAGAACTTTACCTTTCTTTAATAAAATCTCCCAATGATTTTCCTAATAGATAAGAAATTTCAGGGAATTAAGGAATATATAAGAATATTTATTGCGTTGGTGTATTAACATTTTTGTACTAAGCAATAATGTGACTGTTTTTTACGTATTAGCTGCTGACATTATTTCTAGAAAAGTTTTAATGATCCAATCAGCTGATTTTAGCTATTAACTTGCATAAAATTATCACCTTTGTTCTGATCAAATTGTATTGAATATATATTCTGGATCTTCGGTTGAATTTTCTGACAAGTTACGTTGTTTATAGATCTTATATTTTGATGAATAAATAACATGTTCAGTCATCGTACCTTCTAACACAGGCCTTAGTTCTCATCGATGACTGAAATAATTTTGAAAGACGAACATAAGGATCAAATGTACGTCAAAGCCACCAATATTAACTAAATTACAAATAAAAACTTTGTTTTTTTTTAGGCAATAATAATCCCATCTATACCAAAATCATGATCTTTACAAACATTATACATTTAAACCATCATAGGATTCAATGCTCAGCAAATAATCAAATTTTCAAACATATAACTTATTATTTTTAGCACATAAAAAAAATAACCAAAAAAATAATAAGCATAGACATTGAAAATATTTTCACGATTTACATGTCCATTAAATTTTTTATCATTTCCATGCTTGTCTTTCATACAATATTTTAAATTTTGTAAACTAGGCACCTGATCGATCAGGGAAACTCAACCCACAGGATAGGTGAAACCCTCTCGTTGGGGGGTTGTCAGGTAATAATACGGAAATCCTGACCGCGGACCATAGTGGGTAACGTGTTTGGAGAATGCCACACTCCCTGCAGGCTTAAGACCCCTTCTGTAGTTTTTGAACATATACAGAAGGCTAAATTATCCGAACATACCCAAGAATCCACCCTTTTACAGTAGCAGTCAAAACCGGTTCCCGTTTGTGTCCCGTCCCACCCCCATTTGAATTGTGTTTGTTAAATTGTTGAACTGGTTTTTGTCCTGAAGAAGTATGTAATATTTGCCACTGGGCATTAAGCAAACAACAAACAACCAATCAATCATTAAATCTTGTAGACAAAAAAAAAACACGGCATTCCGATGGTTCTAATAATTGAAAGGAAGCCTGTATATTGATGCATGAAAATCTTGAAACTAATTACTTTAATATCTCCCGAATGCATCACATTTCTTAGTCTCGTTAATACTGACAAGACATAACCATTTTTAAAGCTTCATATATAGTGTATTACAATAAGCACAACAGAATATTTCTTAAACCATTGAATTTTGCTTGTTCTGAATTGTAATGCATTTTGTGTTATATCTCATCAAAACATAACTAAATCATCCATAAAACTGATGCCTGAGACTAAGAAATAAATCTGTCTTCTGCACTAAAATATAGAACTAAGGACAGAAAAGCTATGAATTCAATTGCGTGGGGAAAAGAGAACAACGAACAGAAGTAAAACCTTTCGATTGGAGGATTTTTAACTACTGTTAATTTCCTGATAAGGACATATTTGAAAATCCGCTTCTTTGTTTTGTTGCTTAAACAGTCTAACTTGATTAAATAATTATCTCAAAACTTCCGATTCCTACCTATATAATTTCACACTGGTTAAATCAATTGTACTAGATTATTCATATTTACCTGATCATATTAATTGTTCACATTCAGTGGATTTGTATAACAAATATACCGGTATTTTCAATATGATTTCTCCTCCGGTCCAAATTAACATCCCTGCACGATCCTAATTGAATTGGGTATTAACCTTTCCGTGGATGTTTTTACATTTGTTCCTGTAAAAAATGAATGTATTTTTCCAAAGAAAACTTTGCAATTTTTAAGAATTCATTTTTGTTCACAGATTAGAAGATTCCGGGTGAAAAAAACAAATATCTGCATTCATAGAGGATTATTATACTTCATGCAAAAATGCATTGATTTTATTGGCTGAAAGGCATTTGATATTTTGCAGTGACTATTTCAGTAACACTTCGCGCGAAATCGAGGCAGGGTTATATTTTTATTTTTAAGAATATCACGATCGAAAAAATATTAACCTCCGATCTTTGCCGAATCCGGATCTCTCCGAGTTTTGCCGACTATTAATCTCTTTCGTTTTTAGTCTCATTAGATTGGGGCATGTTTTGGAGCAACAGACGCTTTCTGCAAATCGAATCTACACATAAAAATCTTGTGCCGGAAGTACATGCAAAAAAAACCAGTCCATAATATTTTGTCAATTCAGTATAACGAAAAAACGTATTTCCTTTAATAAAAAGTATAACAAAATACCGAAATAAATTTGATGGACAATTTTTTAGTTTTGATAAATTTGTATGGCCATTTCGTTGACTGACAACTCATCAGCAGTGCTCGAAATCAAAGTGTGGGAAACCGGTTAAAAATATAATAATAAAAGCAGGAATCCAAACTCAGCTAAGGGTTACCGCTGCATCAAAAGGAAGAACCTTAGAAATTTCTGAAACTGTTGTCAAATTTTGAACGGAAAATTTAGAGGTATTTGAGTAATGCGTCATGCCAGAACAAAATTCTGGCTACTGGGCTGATAATGCCCTCGGGGACTTACAGTCCACCAGCTGTGACGTCAATTTGTAGCTTCAAGTTTTGTTCGTTTTGGCATTTAAACTTGCTGTATGGCTATACTGTCGAATTTCCACTTAACCCTGCACGCGTCAGTGATATTTGTCTCTCTGTGTTAAACAGACAACAACAAATTTCAATACTGCTAATAAGACATAATTTGTTGAAAAGTACATATACAGTGCATCAGAATGTCCTCTTTCTGAATTGTTGTCCGTTGAACCACTGGGTGAAACATTACATGCGTCCAGACTTCGAAAGTTGGTTTTAACTATATTTTTCGACATAAATGACGTATAATGGGCAATATAATATATTTACTTTAGAATTTTTGTCACACGACAGCATTTTATAATGCAAAAACTACAACAATTTTGGTATTACCAAAAGAAAACTCCAGGTTCAGATTTTAAAGAGTCATATGTTATATATTATTGACATTATAATTCAACGGAAGGTAATAAATTTATTCTTTCTGTAAATATCATTCTTCGGGCGCTTTATCCGTTAATAAAACACAGAACTAATTCCAAACATGACATTTCCATGCACTTGTGTGTAATATATAGTAAGAAAGTACAAGTAGGTGTTCTTATATTTTATGACAAACAATTTTTTTTCCCATTTCAAAGACATTCTGGAATTATAATTTATTATTCCCTTATTGGTGATTCTTTTTAAATCTTCTCTGAATTGCGATACCAAATGAATTAAAATTCCTGTATATGAAAACAACTTGACTAAATTACTGTATTTGTAATATTTTAAAGACAATAAAAAGAAGACGTATCACCTCCGCGACTTCAATTGTTGATTTTCCTAAATATTTATGTCATTTATTTCCAGGTTGATGTATCACTAGGAAATTCTTAACAATGAAATCTATTGTCTCAGAATATTTACTTTCACATGGAATATAATTATTGTCATCAGTAAATTGGATTTCTTCCTTGAGATTTTTATTATATTTATCAGGGTCCAGGTTTTTGGAAGACATCTTAAAACCACGATATATGTCATCTTCAGATATATCTTAATACTAAGTGGATCGCCTTGGTGGTCGCATGGTAGCGTGCTCGTCTCGAGTGCGGAATGTAGCGGGTTTGATCCGCGGCAAGGTCAAACCAAACACATTAAAATTGATATTTGCTGTTTCTCCGCCAAGCATGCGGTATCTATGAGTAAGATCAAATGACTCGTAGACTCGGAATTACTATAATGTGTTCGGGTGGTGGGATATGTTTTCTGGCGGACTTGCCTCGGTGGCTAGCACGTTAAAAATTCGGCTCAGTATGTCGGTCTAGTTCAAACAAGGATCATATACATATCATATCAACATGCTGTCGTCCTGATATGCATTTGATAATTTTTCAGCCTCGATGCCTTTATGCCAAATTTAGGGACGATCTTTTTCACCCCCCCTCCCCCCCAAAAAAAAACACATTTAAATGATTAGATTGTATACATAATTGGTAATATAATGCTAATACATCATATAGAAATTATCTCTTGAACTAATGGGAAGTCTAGAGCAAAAGAAGAATTTTCATTGTCTGCCTTTCTCCAGGAAACGATTTAGGGGGTGTTTATAGATTATAAGACTCATTTTGTAACCTTTTTACTTCCCAACTTAAACAGTTTTTGGAAAGAAACAGAAAGTCAAAATAATTCGACATACTGCACGTTATCAATTTCAGGTTCTTTTCTAGAACGATGAAGCAAATTTACCTCAAAAAAACATTAAATTCTGAAAAAGAACATAAATCTGTTTAGGAAAAAAGAGTTAAGCAATTTGACTTGTAATTATAATAAGCTCCATATTCACTGCATAAACAAATAAACACAAATCTACATATTAGGCACTGTTTTATTGTGGATCCAGAAAAAAACATGTTGTTTATTATTGTTTAGGGGCCAGCTGAAGCCCGCCTCGGAGCGCGGGATTTTCTCGCTGCGTTGAAGACCCGTTGGCAGCCTTGGGCTGTTTTCTGCTCTTTGGTCGGGTTGCTGTTTCTTTGACAAATTAACCGTTTCCATTTTCTATTCTATCATTGGTGTTGAGTTGTATTTACTTTTTCTGTGTCTCAGTATTACTTCTGGTCAATCAGTACATCATGTTATTTTCCAAAATGTAAAACTGGTGTTGCAGCACTTTGAAATAGAAGAAACTACAAACAGTGTTCTTTTGTAACATGTATAGAAAAACTTCCCCCCAAAGAGTGCATATATGCAATAAATTTCTATAAAAGCAAATTGTGTCAGAATAAGTCATAAAGGTAGAAACAAACTTGTAAATGTCAACGTTATCGTGAAATTCTTTCAAAATCTGCTGAATTAGTCAGCATGTTATATCATTTCACAATGATATGTGAAATATTCCTTAAGGAAATGGCAAATAAAAATAATATTTTGATGAAAGGATTTTATTTCTTATTGTCAATTATTCTTTGTGGTAAATCCTACCAGTTTCTAATGCGGGGTTATAACTCAGAATTTGCACTGATAAAATAAAATATATGAAAAAAATAGAGTTTGAATTAGAATATTTCTTAGGGTAAATTTGATGCTTTTGACATTCCACAAACGGAATAACAGTGTCAGGTCGAAATTACTTACACAAAAACTTGTTTATTTATTTTCCCTTCACCTTTTCATTTTTGAAATTTAGAACATACACAATCGTATATTCGATTAATGTAGCAACGTATAAATATTATGGCAGGGTGGAAAACGGGGTGAAGGGAGTGACATTTCGGAAAAAGCCTAATATTTTCGAAGTTTAATAGACCGACTCACCACACGGCTGAAATTTTACACTATGATAAAGGAAACATAGTAGTTTTCCCACGGTGCAGTTTTGGTAAATCAACCGAAAAGGTGTAAATTTGTAATCATGTTATTGTAAGAATCTCGAAAGTCGTAATTTGACTTAAGCAGGAAAAGTCACAACATAACATCGAATATTTTAATGATATTTAAAAATTCGTGATCGCACACAGCATATTTTCTGCATTCTATTACCTGTCAAACTTTATTTTACAGTTATAACGCCACATTATTCATTGAATT
Source organism: Mytilisepta virgata (assembly GCA_028015205.1). Lineage (NCBI taxonomy): Eukaryota > Metazoa > Mollusca > Bivalvia > Mytilida > Mytilidae > Mytilisepta > Mytilisepta virgata. Next base: position 75,722,083 of record CM051519.1, read on the forward strand.
ATGAAAGAAATATTATTTCATAAACTAATTATACAACAATTTATATCAGAAATGATCACGTAAATGTTCAAATGGAGACGATTAAGACAAATTTTGAGAAGACTGGTTTTAACCGAATGACCTCCAAGTTTTACCGTGTTTTCTTTAGTTTAACTCCCATGATACCTTTTTATATTCCGTTGCTTGATAGCGTGTTTTTCTGAATGCACTGAAGACATATTTTACTCTTTGGTGGCATGGTAGAGCACTACGGATACATCGTAGACGTTTTTGATAGATAAATGTATGATATTAAACATGTTAAATATTTTAACAAGTCGACAAAAAGACTGAGAAGGTCTAGATTAAATGTCGCTAGAGTGTTTAGAGGTTAGAGAAGAGAAAAATTCTCTCTGTTCATCTGAAAACAAGCAAGGATTGATCAATCTTTTTGGGGATTATACTCTTCGACATTATAATGAATTTACTCTGTGTGGAAACGATGAGGTATATGTAGCAGGGTATTTTCACAACCCGGAAACTGTAATACAATGGTGACGTGACTGACTGTCCTCAGTGGTTCAGTACAAAAGAAGAAGCAGATAATCGAATCGTATTGCATGCCACGTTTACTGACCAACAAATGGTATTCAGAAACGACAATGGGTGCATCGTAATAAAGTTGCCAGATACTGTTGTTTTGTTGCTTTTCGTTCATTTTTTTCCAGCACATAAAAGACACTTAGGAACTCTGATTTCAGACTGGGGGTATTTCCTCTACAAAAGACGGAAGGCGCTTTTTACAAGTACACTATCTCTGTAAAACTATCTTTCCACTGCTGTCAAGTATCTTACGCGCCGCTCATGCTGTCACGGGCTGTAATACAACTTCTTTCTTTGGCCTGGTTAAAAAATATATTCAAAACATGGAAACAAAATCCACAAAAATTCCAAAGCTTCTTTGCTTACATTCTTAGTCAGACTTCCCCCATAAGAGGCATCATTCAAGCAATACGTTCTGAGATATTTTCCAAGTACACGCTAGAGAAACAAAATAATTTTTCTGATTCTACATTGTGTGGTTAATCTACGATGATATTGTTATACGGCTTTCATTAATAATAATGTTAAAGTAGCATGACATGTAAGACAATTGGCAATTTCGAGCTTCATCTCAAATAACATTTGACCCTGAATTTCTAAAAAATGCACCATGCAAAACTCTATGACATGTCTTAATCGAAGAGTCAGTTGATGAACATTGTTTCATGAAAAACTTAGCCGTATGGTTTCTCGGTCTATTAAATTTTGATAATCCACCTGAATGTCACTGCTCTATAAATACTTGTGACTTGTATCTTAGCTGGTAACTGGCAACTTCAGTGTACTGATGCAAACTTCGGGTTGTGATATAAATAATGTATTGATTAGTCCAAATGGTTACAACAGAAGGTATCATACTACAGTCTGAATCTAAGATGTTACTGATAATAACAATTTTACAAATAATATTTGTACCCTTATGAAACAAACAGTTTACCTTTGTTACAATATACATGTTGTGACCTTAATATTCACCTTAAATTAAATAATAAACATGATTATAATAATTCACCTTAATTACATTTTATTGAAAATAAATTGATTTATGTGACACAAGTTCGTGTTCTTTTTTAAATATAATTTTTAATCTAGCTTTGGTCTTCATAAATTGAACGCCTATAAATATTCATTAGCTAATTATTAATAAACAAAACTGGCCAATTAAATCAGGTTTTGTCATCACATGACCTTTACAGCTGACACGAAATTGTTCGCCCTACTAAAGATTGCCGTGGAGAGGAACAATTAAGAGTCTATAGACAATTCCTTTAAGCTTCACTTTTATGAGGTAATAAAAAAGGCAATACACACATTTTCTTGCATGAAAACACTTTGTCATACAACATATACTATTGATGTCTTTTTATATTGGTATAAAGTATCAAGATTTATGTTCACCGTTCCCCTCGTTTTTTTTAATATAACCATTTTTCTTACATGAAAATCTAATGTCATATAACATATACCCATATATTTATTGCATTGTGTGTACTGTCAAACATGTACTACTTTATTTGTTATTGCACTTATTAGTTGCCAACTTTATAATGGTATTGTATTCATTTAAACAGTAAACTGCCAGTAACAATATAGGCCCTAAAAAGAGACCAGGTGATTCCATTGATGCTAGTAGACCAGTACGGAGAAGAAAATCTACTTACTCCAGGACTGAATTAACCGTTGTAACCGACAATGCAAACTTATCTGGAAACACAGTTAATCAGTTATCCACAAATGCTCTCCGGCAAAATGAAACGGGTACATCTATCAACAATACAACGGAACAAGCAGCTAATGTGCAACCAAATGTAACAATAGATTATACCAAGCTAGCCAGATTGGTAAATAATACAATTCAACGGCCACAACAGAATGACATTTATAATGCTACTACATCACAGATTTATTAAGTGCCCCAAACCAACATACACAACACAACCTAGTCAGAAAACCATCAGAAATCAAGCCCAGTCAATCATGAGGTTTTTTCTATTGAACTAAAAGGTTATACAACAGTTTGATATACGGTTTCAAATATGGTTTTAAATTAGGAATAGTGGCAGACAAATCACATAGTATCTAGAAAAATAACAACTCAGCTTTAGACAATCCTAACATTGTATATGAAAAATTATCCAAGGAATCAGTTTCAAATAGGATTCCAGGTCCCTTCTTGAACCCCCTTTCCACAATTTAATGGCAACTCAGTAAATTTACTTATACCACCAGAAAGGTCAGCATATTAGTATGACAGTATTGATTCAGTTGTAAAATTGGTGAAACAATTTGGTAGATTCTGCTTATTAAGCATGTGTGATATCGAGGATGCTTTCAGAAGTATTACCGTTCACCAATCTAATTACAGTCTCCTTGGTTTCATGTGGAATAATTATTTTTACTATGACGGTTGTCTCCCAGTGGGAGTCAGTAGTAGCTGTCAGATATTTGATTTTTTTTCTATCGCTTTACAATGGATAATGGCATCAAAATATCAGGAAGATATCTGGTATGTCTCATATTCTTGATGATGATTTCCTATTTGTTGGTCCTCCAAATTCTAATAATTAATGCTTATAGGATTTGAATCAATTTCTTTCCTTGTGTAAAAGACTGGGTGTACCTATCAAAGATATAAAAACAGTTTAACCAACCCTGGTCCTTATTATATATGGTATAGAAGTGGATTCATCAAAACTAGAATATAGACTGCCATTTGATAAGATTTGCTGTAGACCAAAATTACAAGAAGAAAGTTACGTTGCGTGTATTACAATCTCTCATAGGCTTGCTCAATGTAGCTTGTCTAGTAGTTTGCCCAGGCCGTGCATTCTTAAGACGGTTAATTGATTTAATAAAGCATGTTTCAAATCAATTTCTTTTCATTAAGTTAACTTGTGAAGCTAGAGCTGATATATTGGCATGGAAACATTTCATTGATTACTTTTATGGCAAATCAGTCTTTTTTATCAGATAAATAGCTCTCCTCTGACCATTTCAATTTATACACAGATGCAGCAAGTAGTATTGGTTATTGGGGGGGGGGATGGTGGGTTGCTTATTCATGGCCAGATACTTTAATGTCCCACCAAATTGTTGCTGTCAAGTTAAATTCAATTATTATATGTAATTTATAGGACATTTATTTTGAACAGTCCTTCCCATCTCTCTGCTTTAAGTTATATTCACAAAATACTGAGTATTCCTGACATTGGTAATTCTTTCCTGGTTCGTAAAATGCTCAAGGGGTTGATAATCTGCACGATTCATCAGACTCGCGCCTTCCAATAACAAAAGACATTTAACAAAAAAATTCTCGAAGGTTTAGAGATTTGCATTACAGATTAATTTATAGAGTTTTATTAAAAGCAGTTTTTCTACTGGCCTTTGCAGTACTTCTTCGTCTTGGTGATATTCTTGACCGAACATTAAATGACTCAGGTCGTGTAGTGCGAATCGAGGATGTTACATTGTCTGACTTTGACTCCATGACAAAAGCTCCTAGAAACCTTACAGTTGTTTTATGAAAAATAACCAACCAGTATCCATTTCAATTGAAGCAAACACACATGCTTTATCCGAATATATAAAAGTTTTTAAGCCGTTATCCGGGCCATTCTTCGAGTTTATTGGGGACTGCGCCCGTTACCCACAAGTTCATAACAACAAAGCTGTCACAAATACTACTATTCATTGGCAAGGACCCTACTTTATACAAAGGTCATAGTTTTCAGATTGGAACAGAAACCCACTTGACAAATTTGGGTTTCTCTGAAACTTGTATAAAGAAATTGGGCAGATGGAACTATAATGCTATTCATAGATACATTCGGATTTCTTCTATAAAAATATAAGGTTTATTACTAAAGTTTTGTCAAAGTTGCTTCCCCTTATGTAATTTTATTGAATTACAGATATGACAGACACGGAGTCATGATCTGCATTCTCTTGTTGTTATGCAAGATTTTTACGTTGTATCTAGACTTACTTGTAGTTTGTGTAAATTGAAACTAAAATATCCAAAATAAAATTGGTTAGAGGCCAGGATTTGCCTGCTCTTGCAAATTTGTAAGATGTGTTTTACTTTTACCAACAAATTCTCTCTTTGTAAGTAGTTTTACAAACAAAAAGTCAAACTGAGTTTATCGTGTTAGGAGGTCAGGATATGCCTGCTCCAAAATGTTAGATTTTTCATGTAAAAAATTTAATAATATGTAGTATTCATGTTTGTAGTTGTGTTTTACTGATATTTGGTCCATGTTTCACTTTCTGCCTTTTATCCCTAATCAACACATATTTTAAGCTGGTGGCTTCATTGAAGTTACGTGCACTATAGTCTGATAATGACATTTTGATGGTCAGCGTTTGGCTGCTTCAATTTTTTGATGTGTATATATTCTTGTGTACATGTTGTGATACACTTATTTTATAAAATTGTTATATATTGTTCATTTTTCATGTGCTGTATATTATTTATTGTTCAATTCCCTTTTGGTCAGCACATGGCTGTTCTAGGGTTCATCAAGGTACACGTATCTGTCTAGTTACGTGCTTATTTTATGCAGCACCTCCAGGCCGTTTTTTACTGCCACCCTTTTTTGTTGTAGGGAGTTTTTTATGATAAATATTATAATATCTTTGGTTTACAATTTTATCACACTTCCTGCTTGTATACATATGTTTTGTAGTTTTGTTATTGTTTTCGTCATTTAATAAATGACATAGTAATGGAAACATATTGTTTATTTTTTATTACTCCTTAACAAAACACTAGCAAACCTTGTTGGAATATAAATAACATTTTATTGAAAATTAAATGATTTATGTGACACAAGTTTGTGTTCTTTTATTTTCAGTACATGGGTGGTTAAATATAATTTTTAATCTAGCTTTGGTCTTGATAAATTGAACGCTTATAAATATTCATTAGCTAATTATTAATAAACAAAACTGGCCAATTAAATCACTGTTTTGTCATCACATGACCTGTAGAGCTGACAAAACATTTGATGAGTGAAGGTGGACAGAGTTTATTTTTGATGCATGCGTTTTGAACTTTCCCACCACCACCCCATCTTAATTACCTCCTGTGTTATTATTTTGTAAATGTTGACATATTATGTTATATATTTTCATGCATTGTATTTATTACTTAGTCCCAAAAACTTTAAACTTTGCCTAAGATACATTCTTAGGTTACTTGTTTGATTCAGTTAACAAGTTTACTATTGTATTGACCGTTGTTTTTACTGCCATCCCCTTTTTGTTGTAGGGATTTTTTTTATCATATTGGAAAGGGAGTGTTCATTTCTTATGATAAGTACAGTCAAGAAATACCAAAGGAATATTCGAAGGAGATAAAAATCGTAACAACTGACACACTCCGGAGAACAACGAAGACAAGACCAAAACAATACATGCACTACAATCAATTAAAAACTAAAAACATAGGAACAACATGGACCCCACCAAAAAACCAGCGGTAGACTCAGGTGCTCCGGAAGAGTAAGCAGTCTCTGCTTCCTGTAGGACACCCGCCATACTGCCCATGTCAAATCAGGTATGAGGAAGAGATACTATCAATCGAACATGTCCATTTTCATTTGGGAAACGGTTTTTTCATACCTGTCAACCAAGTCATGATGACGTCCATAAAATTTTAATAAGGATGACTTCAGCTTAGGAGTAACGTACTCCTGTCTGAGCATCTTTTCTGTCAGGAGCCGGGCTCTGTCCAGGAAGTCAATCAATATGTCACAAGCTCTGAAATAAAGTATGAGTTGTGAAATATATATTCAATACGCCGGCGCTTCTTGAATATTGCCGCTCAAAAATGGAAAGTTGACGATTGGGAGTCAAAGTCATCCCGTTTGTCGTAAAGTTTTGTATTCAACCTTCCTCTGATGTCAATTTCGAGGTGAAGGTCAAGATAAGAAGCAGACTTGGCAGTGTCTGTCGTATCCTTAATTTCAAGCTCGTTGGGATATATGAGATGTAAGACTTTCCCAAAACGTCATCTATGTAGCGGAAGCTGAAATTAAAGGTACGGGCTATCTTCTTCTGTTGTTCCTTAAGAAGACCGTCAAGGAAGTCTGCCTCATATGAGTAAAGGAACAAGTCGGCCAGTAGTGGCGCACAATTAGTACCCACAGGAATGCCAATTGTCTTTTGGAAAACATGTCCACCAAATTGAACAAATATGTTGTCGATCAAAAATTCAATCATCAGCACAATTTCGTCTGTATATTTTTTGTTAGATTTAGAGTGGTTTTGAACAAAGTATGGTTTATCTCTACCAATGACAAGGTATGTGTATTTGTTGTTGCCATTTTTATTTTGAAAGTATCGATCGAGATGGGTTAGATATTTCAACTTCTCCTTATAAATAAATGATAAATATTATAATATCTTTGGTTTACAATTTTATCACACTTCCTCGTTCTATACATATGTTTTATGTTGTAGTTTTGTTATTTATTTCGTCATTTAATAATGGCATAGAAATGGAAACGTTGTTTATTTTTTTTCTCACTCCTTAACAAAACACTAGTGGAGTTGCTGCATCTTCAAACAAATCTTGTTGGAATATGAATACATGTATATTTCTTTGTATTTAACTATTTCTCACATAAACATTATAATATTTATTTGTAATTACAATATTTATGTCTTTATCAATTAATCATATAAGCTTTCACACCTAAAGAATATTTGTCACTAATACTTTTCTATCTCAACAAAGTGTCAATAATACGAGCATTAAAATATTAAATGTTTCAATTTGTTAATTTACGATTTTCAAGTAAGCCTTCCAAAATGATAATGCAGTTAAATAAAATATGCAACATATAAAATTACAAAATAAACTTTTTATCAAAATATATGTCCAAAATAAAATAAACCAAAGTTTCCCGGTGATATATTTTTCCTCTCTCTCATTTTAACACGTCCACGTGTTTAGCACATAGAAATATCTTTTCTTCCTCTATCATGTCTATAGATCTGGAATCGGTGAGAATTATTTTGTTTTGAAACTATGTCAACTTTGATGCTCTTTTTAACTTGACGACTCTCTTTGAATAGACTCCAGTTGCTGTCTGAGATCATCAAGTTGATTTTCAGTATCTAAATATATTTAATGATTCAGAACGATGTACCTTGTTTCAGTAAAATATTTCGTTTCTTTTGACCTTTGTTCACTTTAAATGCAATAAACAATGGTCATTTGAAGTTTAAGGTTGTACACATTCAGTCCTTGTAAATAAACACCTTTGTATTTTTCCACTTGTGCACTTAGCTCCTTGTTCAGTTGATGAAATTGTTTTAATTCTAAATTTTGTGCGGCTGCCTCTTTAAGTTGGGAAATGTCTTCATCTTTTCTTTTAAGTTCGTTTTGCACTTTCTTATGAAGTGAATCTTTCTTCTTTAATTGTTCTTTCACTTTTTGAAGTTCTGTTTCAATCGAATATTTAACATCCAAGTTGTGCATAAAAGTTTTTTTCTTAAATTTGTAAACGTTAATGCACGGATATGTTTTCTCTCTAGATAGAATTCCATAAGCTTGCTATCTCTTTCTGCTTTTCTTTTCGACTTTTGCTTCTTCTTACTATCCAAATTAATTATATATTCTGTTCCCGGTCTGGTTGTGTATTACGGATGGAACACATTCTGCTGTATTGTTGCTTTTTACCAGATTTTAAACAGGTTTTATACTTAGAAAAACATGTCCTTTGATGGAATAATTTATTGATTCGTCCAAATATTAAACGTTTCAACTTGTAAGCCATAGTTGTTGTTGTTTTCTTTGTTTTGCATCCAGGTTCTGGTTGGTTTTTTCCCTCATATGGTCAAAAACAAACAAAGACGTATTTTTCAATCGGTAAAAAAAAATCGGAAATTTGTCTCTTCCCAACTTTTACTTTTTTAAACGGCCCCAGACCAGGCAAAAACTATCACAAATTACTTTCCAATGAATCTCTTGTTCTTTCTGGTGTCACGGATTAACTGTTCAATTGCAGTTTGACTCTTATGAAATATCTATGGGAAGTAAAGGCCTTGCGTTTTTGTTTTTTTTTTTTTTTTGGTTTTTTTTGTGTGTTGTGTTTTTTTATCCTGGCTGGCTGCTCGGTTTTCACAGGCTCAGTTGAAGCAAAACAAAGTAAAAGCAGACACGGCCTAAATTTATGATTTTTCAAGTAGGCTTTTCAAAATGAAAATGCAGTTTAATAAAATATACAACATATAAAATTACAAAATAAACTTTTTATCAAAATAAATGTCCAAAATAAAATAAACCTAAGTTTCCCAGTGAAAATATTCTCTATAAATTCGACAACTAAAATAGAAAAAAAGGTCTCACGATATATGAATATATCTACCTAAACCCCACTTGGTTTTATCTTATAGTCTAATATCAGTCTTTCTCTTCTGATTGATTTTGAAATGTATTAGATGAAGTTTTGAAAATGGCACTAAAAATTTAGGCGAAAATGGCCTATCCATGTGGAAAACTAACCAGAATAGGAACTATGTCAAAAGCAATATATAGCCTTCCAAAAGTTTATGAATTCTTTAGTACCAGTTTTGATGCACAAAATGTACACATCTCGTCGATTTACAACTGATCAGTTGTGCTCAAGGCTTAAAATGGTGAAAAACGAAAATAAAACTCCAAAGAGTTGAAAAGCAAATTAAAAAAGACGAAAAAGACCAAAAGGGTAAAGCCATAACATTCCAAGGACAGAGCTTGGCACGAGGGAGATACTCCTTAGTTTTCATAAAATTGAAATTTTTCGTAAATTTGAGTTTGCCTCAATTTCGGGCAAGTATCGAAGTACTATCAACTGAGCTGGGGATACCCTCGGGGACTTGGAATCCACCAGCAGGGGTATCGACTAAGTGGTAATATATTCTTTGAAACCAATTTTTATGCACAAGATGTGGACATTTCGTCGATTTATGACTCAGCAGTTGTGCTATAGGCCTAAAATGTTGAAGAGCGCAATACAATACTCCAAAAAAGTTGATGAGCAAATTACCTGTGAGAAGACGTAAGGTGAGTAATTGTATTGAAATTGTTCTGTCTTTTGTAATGAGCAAAATCCACATAAATCTGACGAATGATATATTTGTTACTAAATCTTTTTACATGGATCCTTAGGAGCAGAATCCATTCGACAACCCATCAACTGACGTTTATTCAGAAATGGAAGTCGGACGAGAAATTTTGTGTGGACAGTTGGGTAGGAATTAAAATTTGGCCTTCTGAAGCAACCATTAACCTTTTCTTCTTTCGAAATCTACAAAAAGTGTCAACCCCTAGAGGCTCTTAAATATCATTCACCCCTTGAGGTGTTAGACAATTTTTTGGAGTTGGTCCATCGAAGGTACCTAGTCGTTTAAATTGTCATTACTCTTAGTTACACTGTACTTTGATTATGGTTTTAATCAGTTAGTACATTTTTTGTTTTCCAAACTGTAAAACTGGTTTTCAAAACACTTTAAAATAATAAAAGAAACATAGGAAGCAGTATTCTTTTGTAAATACACAGAAAATTTCACACAGAGTGCATTTGCAATTGCACCAGAAACAAACATTAAAATGTCACGAGTGCTGAGGAAAGCTTCTATAATATGCTGAATTTAGCTTCTTAATATCAAGTACTTGCACAATAAAATATACAATTTTCTTTTGAGATAATATCAAGCTATTAGGTAGGTACTCTTTCATGACAGGAGTTTATTTCTTAATTCCAATGATAGAAGTTGATCTTTGTGATATATCCTATAGACTTCTATAGCGCAAGAACTGATAATTCTTACTATAACATAAATAGGTAGGTTACATTGGTATAGAGGAAGTCGAATGGAGCAGAATCTTGGGTTCAAGCGAGGCATATTTTTTACAGTATGAATTACTTTTGCCTGTGTCACTACATGGTTGATACCAGAAATTTACCTTTTGTATTTATAACCCAGCATTACGTTAAAGGGTACCCTGGTACAACCAATTTAAAAAATTTTAATAATCATTTAATTTAGCTAAACTAGATTCTCCTTAATGAGATTTTATTTCTGATTTTAAATGCTCTAAGTAGCTCTTTGTGATAAGTCCCAGCAATTTCCAAAACGTAAAACCTACAAGAATTCACAATCTGTAAATATGAAAGTATTAAAATTGGGGAATTGTAATTTAAACATGTGTATTACTGATATACAACAATTTCTGAATAAATTTTCTTGTTCAGAATATAAAATAAACATTTGCCTATACTGGAATTGAAAAGGTAATGTTTCTTTTGAAATTCCAGTTTAATTTTACTGCTAATAACAAACCTTTTACCATTTAAATGCAATAAACCAGCATTAAAGAAGTATACCCAATATTGCAACGGATCTGATTACTTTAATCTAAAGAAGAGTGAAACAGATGCAACTTAAAATATATACATAATTTATAATGTATAGAGAACATTTGTTTTTTGCATGCTTGATCGGATTGGACGATCCCCCTTTTCATTCTCGGTTGTTTCTCGGCCTTTTTCTGTATAGGGTAAGGGTCTCCCATTGAGTCTATAGGGACTGTTCATCTCAATGTTATGTCGAAGTCCGAGAGTATATGCAGTACAATGGGACAATTGGCTTATCTCCCTTTTTTATCTCTTTATTGGGTCAAGGAAAAACAACGGTAGGATTGGATTATATCCCGTTACAATATAACTTCATTTCAGCTGATGCTGTCCCCGTTAGGTCAATGCATGGGGGGTCCTTAGCAACCGCCTTAGCAACGACTATCCTCATTGCTTCCTGCTGCTCTTTGCTGCTCAGCACCATGCTCTCGTGCTTATTTCGGTTTTTGAGGATAAGGAGTGAGGAGAAGGAGGAGGAGGATGATGAAAGGAGTGTTAATTTTCTTCTTGTCATGGTCTTGGTGTTTCAAGTTTCTAGACAGTCGATTTATTTTAATTGTATCTTTGCGAGTTGAATGATTCTCTTCACTGCTGAGGGCTTTACACCGCTGCTCATTGCTGATCTGCTTTGTACTCATTTTGCTCCTCTCTTGCTCCATGTTGCTCTTTGCTGCTTATCTCTGCTCTTTTCTTGCTATGTGCTGCTCTTTTCTGCTCATCGCTGCTCAGCACCATTCGTTCGTGCTAATTTCGGTTTTGATGAGAAGTAAGCAGGAGAAGGAGGAGGAAAGATTGTTTTAGGAGGAGTGGTCATTTTTTTTTGTCTTTGTCTTGGTATTCTTGGACTTGGTTGTGCTTATATAAACCTCTTTTAGTTGGAAGTCTTCATTTGTATTTTCTCTTTACTGATGAGGACTTCGCTCTGCTGCTTATCGCTTCTCTGCACTAAACACGTTTCGCTCTTTTCTTGCTCCGTGCTGATCTTTGCTGCTCATCGCTGCTTTGTAGTTAACTCATTTTGCTCTTCCCTTACTCCGTGCTGCTCTTCGCTGCTCTGCACTAAACTCATTTCGCTCTTTTCTTGCTCCGTGCTGCTCTTTGTTACTCAACGCAGCTTTGCAGTTAACTCATTTTGCTCTTCTCTTACTTCGTGCTGCTCTTTGCTGCACACCACTACTCAGGATCATGTTATCGAGCTCATTTATGTTTTTGGGGAGGAAGAGGAGTAGGAGGAGTGAGGAGAAGAGGAGGAGGAAAAGGATGAAAGATTTTGAAAGATGCTGAGAGCTTTACTCGCTGCAATGTTCATCGCTGCTCTGCACTGTACTCATCGCTGCTCCTTTGATCGGTGTTTCTCGTCACTGCTCATGGCTGCTCAGCACCATGCTCTCGTGAGGAGGAGGGAAAATTGTTTTGAGGAGCAGTGACCATTTTATTTTTGCCATGATGTTCTTGGTCTTGGTTGCCATTAGACAAATTTTTAGATAGTAGAATGTCTGTTTTCCTTATGTCTTTACCAGGGTGATTCTCTTCACTGCTGAAGGCTTCACTTCGCTGCTCATCGATGCTCTGCACTGTACTCGTTTTGCTCTTCTCTTGCTGCTTGTTGCTCTTCATTGCTCTGCACTGTATTCATTCTGCACTTCTCTTGCTCCGTGCTGCTCTTTGTTGCTCATCGCTGCTGCTTCTCTTTACTGCTTACTGCTGGCAGGCACTATGCTCTCGTGCTCATTTCTGTTTGTAAAGAGGAAGAATGAGGAGGAGTGGGAGGAGGGGAAGTGCGGAGGAGGACTGGTCATTTTCTTCTTGTCTTGGTGTTGTTATTCTTGGTCTGGGTTGTCATCATGTAAACCTCTTGTTAGTTGGAAGTCTTTTCTTCACGAGTTGGATGACTCATTTCACCTGAGAACTTCAGTCTGCTGCTCATCGCTACTCAGGACCATGCTTCCGTGCTAATTTTGGTTTTTGAGGAGGAGGGGATTGCTTTCGGGGGAAGAGGAGTGGTCATTTTCTTCTTGTCATGGTTTTGGTGTTCTTTGTTTGGGTTGTCATCGGACAAGTTTCTAGATAGTCAAAAGTCTGTTTTCCTGGTGTCTTTGCGAGTTGGATGATTTTTTTCGCTGCTAAGGGCTTCACTCCGGTGCTCATCGCTGCTCTGTATTGTACTCATTTTCTCTTGCTCCTCCTCTTCAAAAACCGAAATGAGCACGAGAGCATGGTCCTGGGTTACCGATGAGCAGCAAAGAGCAGCACGGAGCAAGAGAAGAACAAAATGAGTTTTCTGCAGAGCTGCAATAAGCACCACATAGCAAGAGAAGAGCAAAATAAGTTTAGTCCAGAACAGCAAAGAGCAGCACGGAGTAAGAGGAGAGCAAAATGTGTTTAGTGCAGAGCTGCAATAAGCAGCACATAGCAAGAGAAGAGCAAAATAAGTTTAGTGCAGAACAGCAAAGAGCAGCACGGAGTAAGAGGAGAGCAAAATGTGTTTAGTGCAGAGCTGCGATAAGCAGCACATAGCAAGAGAAGAGCAAATTAAGTTTAGTGCAGAGCAGCACGGAATAAGAGGAGAGCAAAATGTGTCTAGTGCAGAGCAGAGATAAGCATCGCAGTGAAGTCCTCAGCAGTGAAGAAAATCATCCAATTCGCGAAGACAGAAGGAAAGAGGTTTACATGATGACAACCTTGACCAAGACAAGAATAAAATGACCACTCCTTCTCAAAAAACAATCTTTCCTCGTCCTCCTCCTCACTCCTCTCCCTCTCCCTCCTCCTCAAAACCGGAATGAGCAGGAGAGCATGGTGCTGAGCAGCGATGAGCAGAAAAGAGCAGCACAGAGCATGAAAGAGCAAAGTGAGTACAATGCAGAGCAGCAAGCAGTGAAGAGAATCATCCAACTCGCAAAGATACAAAGAAAACACACATTCGACTATCTAGACACTTGTCTGGTGACAACCAAGACCAAGAACACCAAGATCATGACAAAGAAGAAAATGACTCCACCTCTTCCTCCTCACTCCTCCTCCTCAAATGAGCACAAGAGCATAGTGCTGAGGAGCAAAGAGCAATGAGGAGGGCCCCCCGTTGCTAAGGCAGTTGCTAAGGACATCCCTGCAGGATACAATGTACCAATTCATAAAATACTGGGCGCAGACATCTTGTGAAGGGAACATTTAGCGCTGAAATGAAAGTGAGACTCGCTGACCATTGGTCAATATTAAATTAAATAATAAATAATTTTAAACGGCAGAGGTTCTTCCTTCCAAACATATGAGATAAAACAATTTCAAACTAGCTTTTAGGAATGTGGGTAATTTCAATGATTTAAGTGGGTACTCCCCGATTTTTAGCAAAAATTTATCCCCCCTTTTTGAGCCTAATTTTTCGGCATGAAAAGCCATGGGAACATACTATTTTAGTTGCATTAAATTAATCGGATACATTTGCACTTAATTGAGGTGCTGTTATTTTTCAAGAAATTAATTTTTATTTTTATGAAATTTTCTTTCATATCTTGGTACCCCCATATGGAGATTAACATAGAAACCGAATTGGTTCTTTGCATTCTGCATTGATGTAACGATGGCAGCATCAGCTAATGTTAAGGGGACATAATCCAATCTTACCTTTGGCCTTCCCTTGGCGCAATTGAGAACGGAATGAAAAGGGCGGGAAAAGGGGGATAACCCAAGGAGTACCATTGTACTGCGTAAACTCTCGGACTTAAGACATAATATTGAGAGGATCGGTGACTCAATGAGAGACCCTAAACCTATACCATGATAACCCAGAATGAAAACCTCAGAAAAAGGGGACATTGCATTGCCCAGCAATACTTTCAGAACCCAATAAAATAAAATATTTCAAGAAGTGGGGGTGGCCTCCCCAGACTCATTGCAATAATGAATGATCTATGAATTATCAGAAAGATATAATATACTATCAGATTATTCAATCCATCTTGTATGGGAAAGGATTTGTATAGGCTTTGCCTTTTGTCTTATCCCTTTGTTTAAATGTACTCTTGATATTTGAACAATAAATATTTTTTGAACTTTCAGAATGCTTGTTAATCTCAGATTAAATACCAGAACTTTAAACTTATTGATAATAATCTGCTTCTATGATTTAATATAATGTTTCATCATTCTGTAATCGGTTACAAAATTCTAGTCATATCTATCGTTTTATTTATTTACAACTCATCAGGTGTGCTCAAAGACCTAAAGCAACAATCCAAAACATTATTGATTGATTTTATCTTCTAGAAGGAACGTGTTTTTCCAATTGTTTTTTTTTCCATTAAATATTGTTTTCCATTAGTAGAATGGGAATTTCCCGCGGTTTATAAGCTGTTGTGCGATCGATTGACCTCGGGTGTTTACTTAGAATAACTTCAACGCCAAGACGTAAATATTTTGATCACGTGGTTGGACTTCGCCAATGCTGTCATGGCGGTCTCAAGCATAAACAGTTTTGACGGTCTTCAAACCGTTGAAACAATGCCGGTAGGCAGTCCAAATCTACCTCGTTCAACTCTCAGTGAAATAGATTCCTTAGAGGAAAGTGGAATTCCTTTAAATACACGATGGACATTCTGGCTGGACAAGTATGACTGTTTTAAAGTTGCGGTCCCTTGTCTACAGCTATATGTATCCACTTTCATTTTGTTTCAATTAGGTTATGAGCCATGTCAGTCACATAATCATTAAAACAAGGGAATGATTATTTGAATGAAACAAGAACATTTGTGTCCATGCAATTTTTATCAACCACAGATCATGTGTTCACACTCGAAGAAAATTGGATCCAGAAAAATTATCCTGCTGCACTTTATATATTTTTGGAAGAAAAATTAACCAATTCATATATAGTGCAGTATTCATTGATTCTGACTTAAGTTACACAAAAGTGTGAAAAAAAAGTTTTGATCTGATAGGGATAAGAAATTTGTATACTGATATGGCGTGCATGCATTGTGACACATACAATTCGGACGGTCCATATTTAAGAATTCGGGCTGTGTACAAAAAAAATGTATAAAACAATTTGACCAACTATAAAGACAATTCTATGCAGTTATTCGGACTGTTAATGATATTTGTAGGGTGGTTTCTTCCCAAAAAATTATGAAGGTGCAAAAATCATAGCGCGCAAACGACATTTTTTATTGACATAAACATAGCGCGAATACAGTGTATATAAAAAACGTATTGACAAGCAGAAAATAATTTTTCTGTGTATTAAAATGTTTATAACTAAATGAATATTATTATACATATGTATGTATACATAGAGATAAGGGAACAAATATCAAATAAATCGGTTAAATATTCTATCTTTATGTGCCTGCAATCTTCATGTCTATATATATATCTTTTAATTTTCCCTTTATAGAAATGATCATCAGGGCATTTGTTATTTTGGATAGTATCCTGGTTAAATGCATGAACAATTCCTTTTATCAAATGCTTGGAACTCTCCTTGTTTGAATGCAAAACTGAAAAAAAATCTTCCCCCCCCCCCTCAGGGATGATTTTAGTCAGTTATTTGGTATTGCAAAATTTATTTGAAAATTTGTCAAAGAGAACCTGCCAAAAAATTTAATTTTTGCACACCTAATCCCCCTATTTCATTTATTTCTTCTGCTCATTAAAATCATCTCTGTCCCCCTCCAATTAAACATTTAAATCCTTTATTATTCATTGCGACTACAAAATTTTTGTATGTGAAGAATGGTTCGCAAATATTCCATGATCTTCCATGTTTTTAAAAAAAAACACAAGATTTTCATGTCGGGTGAATTTTATCAACTTGTGTTCACGTCTATTCTACACGCAAAAAGTGTGTGTATAAACAACAGCAGGGCTTTTCCAGTCATATGTGTCAACATATGTTTTAATCTTTAAAATTATTTTATTCTGGATATGTAGGTACGATTGCATGTTTATTTACAGTCCTTCCGATCGTTTTGACATGTGAAAGGGTCATATCCCATTTCCAATCGCTTGTTTATATTTTTGACAACCATTCACGATCGCTTTAATCGCAAAAACTTACACAAGCGGTCAAGTCATGTACAATAATATGTATTTAACATATAATAAATTTAAGTGCAAGGTCCATAAATACTGGCACATTTCTGCAAAAGACATTAATAATTAAATCATGCAGGACTGGGATATGTTTTTGTAGACTAGACAGGTTTTTGTGATAAGAACTATCTTAAAAGAATTTTATTTGATCAGTTTATTACATCTTGGTTTAGTGAAATATCAAACTCGTAAAGAGGGCAATTTTATGGTTTATTCAAGAAAAAAATTGGACTTTAAAATTATTTAACAAGATTAAGTGAAAAAAGCAGAATTTGGATTACAAAACTAAGAGCTTCAAATTTACAAATACCAATAGAGACGGGCAGGTGGGGCCAGTCTTAAAAATATTTCAGTTTACCCAAACCTGACCCATGGCTGTTGGGTATGGGTAGGTAGGCAAATTCTTTTTTTTTTTTTTTTGGAACAGAGATATTAATAGATACTTAACAAGTCAAAACAAAATCATATTGTCAGACAGTCATAGTGCATATCAAATAAATCTGAAGTATCTTTTTTAAGGAAAAGGGTATTTATAGCTGCAAGGTTTATCATTTTCAGTTTTATTCTTTAGGTCTTAAGAGTATAGATGTGTGAAAGGGATAGGTTTGTCCACGTAAAAAATGGGTTTAAACCCACCACACTATGTGCCTGTATTAAGTCAGGTTTTCTGGACCTGGCATGTGTTCACTGTGTTCTTTTGGAGGAGGTGTGGGTGTTAGTAAAGTATATTAATGAGACCACTCCCAATCCGTCTGACTAAATATGACCAACCAGAGTGTTTTAGGGTACCTATTTAGATCAGAGAATAAGTATTAAGAATTTTTATTCTTTATTTTTATCAAGGCCGTACCCTCATCAGCAATTCAAACCTGTGAAGTTAAAATTGGAATAAGTGTAAGGTGTGGTTTGAGTGACTATTTCAATTCTATATTTAATTACTTTAATGAACTGTGATACTGATATTCAAGCAGTAGTTCACTCAGTAAATCCTTGTAAACTCTTGTGTTTTTTGTATGTTATAACGGAGGTCTAGGAAATAATTTTTTTGCTGTCTCATCTTTTTCAGTATAATGTCAGTGTTTTCTGAGAATTTTCCCAAGTTGTTTGAAGCAAGGGTTATATTTTGTTGCAAAATAACAAAGGAGGTTTCTTATTTTTCCTTTTCTCCTTGTATTGAAGTGCTGTGTTTCTATTTAAATTTCTAGCATTAATTATTAATTGATCTAATTCTGTGTGTTTGCAGCCTCGCTTTAATAAACTATAGTGAAATAGTTGAATTGTGGATTCTAAATCTTCTTAATTGTTAGTGCAACGAATGAATCGTATTATTGCCCCAATAATAAATCCTTTAAATACTGATTTTGAGTGTGCTGATGTTCTCGGTAGATATTTATAGTTTTATGTATATTTTCTATATATATACGGACATCCAATGTATTTGAGTTTGAAATCTCTGTCCTTTAAATACAGTTTCATCTACTACATGTAAGCTCTCTAGTCTCTTCTTATATTTCGAATGTAAATTTCCAAAATGGATATGTGCTGTTTGCTATGTCAAAGAAAGTACACAGCTCGTCTTTATTTCCAGAAAATATTATGAATACATCATCTCTATAAATTGACAAATGTAAAATATATTAATGAGACCACTCCCAGTCCATTTAACTAAATACGACCAACGAAATTATAAAAAAAAATGTCTGCCATGTTTTTCGAGATTTGATACAAAAAAAGAAAATGATAGAATATGTACTCTTTGTAAAAATGAAACTGGAGATGAATTTCATTTATTGTTTAAATATAAAAATGATAATATAGTTGCTCAAAGAAATAAATATTTGCCAGTATATTATAAAAAACACCTCATTTGTTCAAGTATTACATACAGGTATATGAAAAATTAATTAACATAGTTTTTCATACACAATCCGAGATGTCTCAAAAGACGAGCCAATTTGTCTCAATGAATGAGCCAAAAAGTCTTTGGAGTCGGTCTGAATTGTCCTATATTCACCAGAGGGTGGTACATGGTTATTTTTGTGGAACATTTTTGCAGTTTTTGTTTCATGTTTTGTCGTACTAATTGGTTGTTAATCACCTTGTTTTCTGTAAAACGTAGGACAAATTATTCTTTTTTCATTCATTATAATGTTTTTATCCAAGGAAATGGAACTTTAGACCTAAGATTTCCTAATTAGTCATATATTGGATGGTTAATAAAACCAAACTGTGATACATCTGCATATGTACACATGGTTGAACGTATAATGCACCAAACCACACACAACACAATTCACACGTTACAGGCACACGATTTGCACGATACACACACTAGATTTGCATGTTACACGCAAACCACACGATGCACATTACAGGTTTTATGATTACCGATCGTGCGATTTCTAAAACTTGTGAATGGAAAATGACGAAACAAAGTAATTAGATTTTATTTTGGATATAAATAGCAGTGAAATGTTTAATATAATTGCATTTGATTTTAAATAAATAAGTGCGATAAAAAGGAAGCTGGTGTAATACAATCGACATTGGACTTTTTCAATGAATACAAAATATTGATTTGCATGTGCTATTTTTTAAAATAATTTTTTTAAAATAAAAGTTAACTTACATGTATAATGAATCCAAATACATTGTAGTTTATAACATATAATCATATAAAAGCCAATGGTATTTTCATGCTTGACCATTATAAAAAAAATTATATGTAACATTCCTTACTTGTAGGTAAATCTGAGGAAGATGTACAGATAATACAAATATTTGCCCTTCAGAGGTCCCCTTAATCCCTTGTCTAATTAGACATTGTTTTAGTCATATCGGGGACATAATAACCAATCAATTGCTCATATAAAAAAAATGTACTATGACAATATAAATTAATACATGACATTTGTCAAAAAATTAAGAACTTTAGATAATTTTTACAACAGGTTAAAGTTCAAATATATTTTTAACTTGCAAATCTTGTATGCACGTTATACGATTATTTAAATAAAAACATTTACTTATAATAATTTTTTGTTCAAACCAAATTAATTTTGATGAATTACTTTAGTAATAGAAAAAATTATAAACTTTCAAATATTTGACACTGTTGAAAGTTCGTTCCAGCAGTCTTTGAATTCGAGTTCGAAATATGCTCTGATTTGAATTCACACGTTTTAATATTTGTCTCCACCAATCAAATTTCGTACATTATACATGATTCTAATTGCACATTTATAACCACACACACACAATTCCCACATTGCACGCACACTATTCTCATGTTACACGATATTTTTGGTGATTTACACGCTCTGTTAAATCAAAATGAGCATAATGCTGGGCCAAGATTAAAATTATGTTTGTTTGACTTTCCTCGACCCACTATTTTTTGACTGGGTATATGTAGGTAAAATAATTTATTTTATTCATGACCATAGCGTACATGAACCTCCCTCCATTGATACACATGTTTAAGATGTGACCCTTCCAGTTTTACATGCATTTTACATTGAGTGAAATATGTACACTACAGAACCATGTCTTGGAGAGGCAAACAAATTTTAATTTTATTTTTAGCCTTGGATATATATATGTGTTTGGGCCTTATTTGGTAAAAGAAAGCTTAACCTACATATATATTGCATTGTGTAAATTGATTTACATAGAAGTGTATATTTACTCAGTCATTATGAAATGCTGTCTGATCGAAGAAATGTTGGACAAAAATCCCGTCGGTCAGACAAAAATCCAGTCGGTCAGACAAAAATTTTGAGATTCTTTAGTTGAACATATAGGAGCAAAATGCCAAATTTGGGTTTTGGTCAGACAAACCGTAAAACAATTTTGTAAAGACTGACTTACTGAAAAACACAAGGCTACATTTTTTTGCCACTTGCATGTATCACTATCAGATGCTGTATATATTTTGACATCATGACTGTTGCCACCTTATGTTGAAATGTAATTTTGTTGAAACTAACACACGTCCTCCATATCCCATAGCATTTGAAAATTTGGGTATATTGTGGTTTTCTCTTAAGGGCAATCATGATATGATTATTATTGATGACTACCAGTAGTATCACTATTCCCGATTTCAAATACCATACTGTTTAGCATTGTGTACTATATTGAAAAATCATTTATTTTATATTACCAGATCAATTCCTGGTACAACTGTGGCAGAATATGAAGCAACTTTAAGAAAGTTATATACAGTCAGTACAGTGCAGGTATGTGTTTTTTTAAATATTTTTTTATGGTATTTTTGGGTTTAATGCCACTTTCAGATGTTTTGAGGAAAACCTGAATTTTCAGATGCTCTGGCATATATATGGAGGACGTGTTATTGGCTGTCAGTTTTGTATTGGAGGAAGTTAGAGAGAACCAATGACCTTTGGTAGGAGTACAAGTAATCCTTGTTAAGATAGAGTTTTAACATATAGTTGGATTTGACCTGTATTTTCAGGCTATAGTGATGTTACAATAATCTTTCTAAACCACTTTGCCACTGTGGTCCATGAAAGATATATATATTGGTAAATGGTTTAGAAACAATGTTTGTTATTTACATGATTGTTACAAAAAATAGGAGAGGTTGAAGTCACTTTAAATTTTGTAAACAGAATAAAAAAAAATGTACAGGATGTGTCTAGATGCATTGCAAGGATCCCTTTTACAGCAGGTTTGTATATGTAGTTTCATCTACGCGTAAGACCCAGTGAAACAATTTTCTTGCAGATCTGTCTAAAACCAAGGAGTCAGTTAAAATTGGCAGCAATAATTACAATGTGGTTCTATTTCAGCAATAAATGCATTGAATCCTATAACCAAGTCCTCAAACTAAGGTGACTGTTGGAGATGGTTTACTTATTGCTTTATTGCTTTTGATTGGTAAATTAAATCCAGATGAGCAATACAGGGTCTTTTGAGTGCATGGTGAATGTTCCTTTTTCTCAACAACAAAAAATGAACTGCTGATAAATGTTAACTATCCTTGGTGTGATAATATATACTAAGGTAAACGTTTCCTTGTAATGTTTTTGCTATATTTATAAACTGGAACAAGTATTTCCCTTCTTTAAAGCTCAAAATTTATTTTTTTAAATGGTGGATAACAAAAAGCTCCAAAACATATGTAGCCATCATAGAGTTGTAGACTGACATTCCTGGCTCATCATCCAGTGAAAAGCAGGTGATTTATGAACCATTTCGAGTTATGATAAAATTTTGTCATTTGTATATCTTTTCTTTCAGGGATTTTGGAGTGTATACAACAATATACCAGGGGTAGATCAACTTAGTATGAGATACACATATCATTTAATGAGAGACGAAAGAAGACCAGTATGGTATGTCTAATTATTTATACTTTAGTAAGTTTATAATGGGGAGAAAGTAAACTAACAGTTACTATTTCAAGTCATGATGTAGAACTCTACAGTATAAGCATTAGTATATATAGGAAAATAAATACCGGCTAAGCTAATCTTATTTGTAGAGATTGATGTTCAGCATAAAAGCTTTGTATTAGCACATGCTTTTGACTATTTTCAGTGCATCTTAAATCTGTAATATTTTACAGGTGAGTAACCAAATCTTGACAAAAATGTGGATAGTAAACAACAGGCCCTGTCGAACCTTTTATGGTGATCTCAACTGCCCGCCACATTAATATATTAAGCGATTTGGGTGACTTTACAGAATTATTTTCAGTCGCATGACCCAATGTTTGTATTACATGTATTGCTAAAAATGTGACAGTATGTTGGTTACAGTTTTAAAACACGAATATCATGCCCTACATGCTGTGTTGAACTAAGTATATTGAGAGTGCTAACAAGAAGTTGATAGGAAAAAACTAAGTCGTTTTCAAAATTGATCAAGGTATCATCATTATACACCTTTCATATGAATTTGGTGAAAATCCACCAAGAAATGTAGAATTGAGAGTGCTAACAAGAGGTTGATAGGAAAAAATTCAGTTAAGGGCAATAACTCCTGCAAAAATTATCTGAGAGCACACGTTTTTGAACTTGATCAAGGTATCTTCTAGAGATGTTCAGATTATTGATTATAATCGAAAATCGTTCGATTATATTTTTTTCTGGCCATAATTGATAATCTGTCACAACAGACTTTTTCAACAAATTGCAGAAATTTTGATATATTGTTTTTAGTTATTAGGAGGTTATTAAGGGTCAAATCATGTAAAGAAAAGGCTTAAAAATAAAAGCACATTATTTCATCCAAGGTATACAGTACAGATTCTGGTCAAAGAGACAATTAAAACATGTCTTTAATATTAATCTGGCAATGACTTTAGTCGAATGGGTTAGGTTTCCCGATTATTTCATTTAATCGATTATTGTTTTTGTCAACACTGTTGAGCTTGTTTTGAGGGCAAGTAGTGAAAACATAGTTGAATGAAAATGTCATTTATTAATAAAATGACTTAAATCAAGCAATTTATATTCATACATTGTCATTAATAAATGACTAAAATTACAATACATAAATGACATAAAAATTACATACAATTTTTGCATTAAATTGTCCCTCAAAGATGGGGAAAGTAATAAAAACGCCAGGTGCACAATTGCATACCATCTTTCCATTATATCGTCAAAATGAGAAAATTAACTAGTAAAAATGTCAGATGCTATAAACTACAACATATATTTCAAGACTTAACCTAAACATAGGGAGGTAAGCGGGTGGGAAATTTAGACTAATTTTGTCGACACTATTCAACGTGGCTGAACTGCTCCCTGATATTGATTTTTGCTAAAGGACCTCGTCGGCCAAATTAAAACGTCATCCCATTGTGACGTCACAAGCACCTGTTACGTCAAAATAATTATCTCCCTTAGACCATACAGTTTACCAAAAAGCATTTTTATTTTTCAAAAAAATAAAACTTGATTTTTTTGTCAACACTGTTGAGCTTGTTTTGAGGGCAAGTAGTGAAAACATAGTTGAATGAAAATGTCATTTATTAATAAAATGACTTAAATCAAGCAATTTATATTCATACATTGTCATTAATAAATGACTAAAAATTACAATACATAAATGACATAAAAATTACATACAATTTTTGCATTAAATTGTCCCTCAAAGATGGGGAAAGTAATAAAAACGCCAAAGTATTGTGAAAACAATACCCCCCATCCGAAACAGTGTTGGAAAAAAAAAAAAAAAAAAAAAAAAGAATCATTCAAAAATGGACAAAATTGGACATCCTACAAAAACATATATTCAATTAACATATTTACACAAAAGTATCTGTATCTCAAAGGCGCATGTCCTCGTGAGAAACAGATCAAGGACATTTCAACATAAAATTAATTTCACAACAAACGTTGTATATATATAACAAAAACCACGCTATGTACTCAAAGGTACATGTCCTCGTGAGTACCCAATCAAATACCTATGAAACAACTAATTACGAACAATGCTTAACCTATTAAAAAATTAGGCACCAAATATTTACATTCAATGAGCATTACGAACCAAAAAGTCTTACAAATTTCTACAATTATTATCGTTTTACTTTGCTGTTAACAAATATAATGCCACAAGGGCACATGTCCCCGTGTGGCTATCATTACGACTGAGAACCAGTACCGTGACACAGTTTGAGACCCCCCCTAACGAATAACGAAGGTGTTACCAAAAGCACATGTCTTCGTGGCAACAAATAATCATTTCCCTATTGAAAGCATGGGGATCCTGATATATTTTTTGTAAGCGTTGGAATTCCACCTACCCATTAATTGAATGAGCTCGTCTTTCGTCCCAATTTCTGCTGCGTACGATCCAGCCCCTA
Source organism: Mytilisepta virgata (assembly GCA_028015205.1). Lineage (NCBI taxonomy): Eukaryota > Metazoa > Mollusca > Bivalvia > Mytilida > Mytilidae > Mytilisepta > Mytilisepta virgata. The sequence goes on from CM051519.1 coordinate 75,747,007, forward strand.
GCCTAAAACTGTGTCCCTTATATGATTGGGTATCCATATTACACCACTGAAGACACGCCTGTAACTGTTTTGTAAAAAAATGACGTGGAATTGGACTTTGATCCATGAAACAAAAAAGAGGACCAGCATAGTTTCCCCTTATTTTTGCATATTCCCGTAACGCTTTAACAGGGCACATGCTTTCGTCTTCACAATTTGCATTTATTAACAATATATGACAAGATTTTCCTGTGTTATGCTTGAAATTTTTCATGTGCAGCTCAATAGAATACGGCCAATGCGACGCTTTGAATAGAAACTTAACCTCATTGTATTGCAAGGTATTATTAGAAACTTTGTTCGTCTTCGTCATTTCTCCTACTCTCAAAAAAGCGTGAAATGCTATTAAAAACATGGCTTTGAAAAGAACACGCAGAAAATGGGAGGAACATGTAAACTCTAATGATGACACTAATTCGCGCAGGTTATCTTTAGTGATAGGTAACCTTGTATCTTTACTTGGTCCTGATTTGCGTACGCCCTGTAAAGATTTCTTTACTACAAAATGCTGGGTGTTATCGGGCAAACTTTGAAAACGAGACATTTTATCAGCTAAAATGTTTTGGAGACCAGGAATATGAACGGACTCAAAAACTATATTAAACGTCATAGCTGTAATAACCAAACGCCTAATAAGTTTCATAAGATACCGATCTTTCGAAGTCTTTCGATTTATCGTATACATGACTGCGATATTGTCGGTGTGGAATTTAATGCGCCTATTCTTCAAAATATGTCCCCAAAGCTCGACCGCTAATACTATAGGAAACAATTCCTTTACTGTTATGTGAAATTTCTTGAATTCATCTGGCCACGCTTGTGCGAACCATCGTGGCCCAAGATAACCCCCAAAACCGATATTACTAGAATCTGTAAATAAGTTCAAGGTCACGGACGAATCCCATTCCGACGGCAACAGTACGCATGTGCCGTTGAAGTTTTCAATAAAAACTTTCCAAACATTAATATCCGCTTTGGCCTCTTTAGTCAATTTTCTAAAGTGGTTTGGGGCCTTAAGACCCTTAGTTAAATCAATTATTCTCCTTAAAAATGTTCTACCCGGAACAACTGCCGCACACGCAAAGTTTAGTAGTCCTACCAACGATTGTAATTCTCTCAAAGTAGCGCGCTTTTTCCGTCCAAACTCACTTAAAAGCAATTTGATTTTTGAAATTTTTTCTTCCGGGAGCCTTATTTCCATCGCTAGAGAATCTAATTCAAGGCCAAGAAAAACCATGCACGCAGCCGGTTGAAGTGTTTTCTCTTGTTTAATTGGAATTCCGATTTTTGCAGACATTTCAAGAAACCTATTCAAATCGGTTTAACACAGAATGCTTGGTGGTGGAGCTACAAATAAAAAATCGTCCAGAACATGTACGCAGTCATGGATACCTAATTTATTCATAGCAACCCAATGCAACGCAGTACTGACTTTTTCAAACAGATTTGGCCCGTACGAAAGTCCCATACTTAATGTTTTATCAAAATAAAATCCGTTTTCAAACGAAAAACCCAATAAATGATAACTGTCCGGGTGCACTGGCACAATTTTGTACGCATGCGCTATATCCGTTTTTGCGAAAAACGCACCTTTACCGTATTTTCTCAAAAGTTCCATTGCATTGTCAATGTTTTGGTACGACACGCTCTTAAATTCTTCAGGGATTCCGTCATTCACAGACATCCCTTTCGGATACGACAAATGATGTATAGTTCTAAAGTCAGTGAAGTTCGCTTTCGGGACTAAGCCTAAAGGGGATGTGATAAAATTATCCAGGGGTGGTGATGAGAACGGTCCTACTATGCGGCCCGCTAACTTTTCAACCTCAATCTTTTGCTTTAAAATTTCGTGGTTTTCAACGGCAGATTTAAGATTATTTGGAACTTTACTTGAATAATGACCTTCAAATGGAATCCTGAACCCGCACCTAAAACCTTCTACTAAAAACCTAGCCTTTTCTTTATCATATCCTCGTAAGTATAACTGAAGTGCAGAAAATTTCACGGGTGTTACAATTTCTAAATCATTTTTTGTTAGGCAAGGACTTCTGACTATTGGCTTGCTTGTTCGTTTTCTCTCCACTCTGAGTGGAGTTTGTGAATCGTGACAACCATTTTTGACAGACTTTTCGTGAATGTTGCCCTGTACAGTGCTGACAGAAATGTCCGAACCTACAAAACTGTTTTGTACATGATCCTGTGTTATTATAGGTGTGACATGTAAGCCTTCTCTTGTTGACATGATTCCCTTTTGATCTAATGTTGCCGTTGGCAAGAAAAAGCTGTTGTGCAGACTTAAACCTACTTTCTAACCCATCAGCTAGTGCAGTATTGTACAGTTCTGCTACTAAAGTATCGTAGGACATATTCACAGGGTCATTTTGTCGCATTTGACGAAATGTTTTGTCATATTTGAGAGCTGCCTCGTCAGTGGTTTTATTTGCAACATTCATGATAATGCTAGCATATTTCATTAACTTTGGGGATTCTGTGGGATATTTTTGACAGTATATTGAGACAAAAATATGAAAGGCTTCCAGCCACTGTGTCACGGTACTTATCTTAGTGCTAGTATGTTGAACCTTAACAAACCCAGGGCCGTCCTCTCCCTCTCCAGAACCCTCTTGAAAAGTATACTTAGTATCCTTTAACTCCCTTTTAGGTAACAAAACCTCAAAATTCACATACTGATCAGCCCATATTTGAGACTTAACTTTTTGGTCTATCCCGAGAGAGAGGGGACGGCTAATAGAATTTACAGCATACAGATTATTATTCAATGTACCTGATTGATTGACAATATTGTTCATCACATTTTGAGTTGCAGTACCAATTGTTTCCATCTGTGACTCGGACGCGATTCTCGATGTACTGTCACTACCATTGGGCGTTGTAACTGAATTACTGCTTGCATTACTTGACGCAGAGTTATTACCAGCATTATTTGAAGCCGAATTACCGCTACCGTCACTACCGTTTGGTGCTGAGATTGGAACGTTAACCGGAGAGGCGTCATTAGTCTGAGTCAAGATTAATCCACTTTGTTTAAGCGACTGCACTATTGATTTTGTAATATCTGGCATGGCTGCTTGTAACATATTACCAAATAGTGTCCCAACATCGGACTGAGTATTAGCATTTCCCGTATTTGTTGGCCGTGGGTTTGAAGGTACAGTAACTATTGGTTGTGAGTTCGTGGCACTAGTAACACCCCTGTCTGATTGAGAAGTAATATTGTTATGCTGACGTATAGTCACTCTTTCCGCTATTCTCCTTGACTTCCTGGGCAGACCCGCTCCAACCTGTCTGGACATGGCTCAGCTGAAAAATAAAATGTAACATTGCCACATTACTCAACATTAACACCCAGTTTCAAAACACCATTGATAAGGGAGGGTAATGCCTACAACTTCCATCTTTACTGAAAGAGAGAGAAAAAAAAAAAAAAAAAAAAAAAAAACTTATCATGATAGGCTCCTCCCCCATATGACATATGTGCAGCAACTGCGATCAAACCTTTGTTACGCTAGTTTACATAAATATATTATTTACACCATTTAATTCATCATATTCCGCCCTAACTTGGCAAATAATATATGACCTGCAAACAAAACCATATTATTTCACAGGTATACCATTTTATCATCATAATATTGCAACTTGTTACCATAAATCATAAAGGGGTACACATAAACCCCAACAAGTGCATTTACATTTCATATACATGTACCCATCTACAGAAAACTGACATATCAGTCGACCAGTTGCGCCGCAACCATTACATTTTATTATTGACCTCAAATTGTCATGTTCTTAAACTTTAAAAACCGTTTTGACACCAGTCCAGTATTTATGTATTCTGAATTTTATTTAAAACCCTTAAAAACTGTAAAGCTTCCGGGATAATCTTTTCATCAAATTTGCTTTCACCCGAACTTACAAGCTAGTTTCTATACTGTTCAATAATTTTGTACTTTTTAAACAAAATTCTTATTTAACCTAGACATGTGCTGTACAATTCTCGCAACATGAAGATTTTATTGAAATTTTCCCTAATTTTCATATACTGCACAAACACCAATATACACACATAAAAGAAAACAACTAAAATACTTATATTTTTCAGAAATCCCTATTACATTGCATCAATGCTCCCCGAATTGATCTGTAATACCGAACCATTCCCTCATCTTCATTGAGATGACAACCATCGTAGAAGATTTTCTTGTTTGTCTCTTTCACACCATGGATTTTCCGAAAGAATACTCCCTCTACTCCAACTAGTTCGCGTTTTAATTGTCCATTAAAATATCTTTTCAACGAATTATAGTCATCCGCCAGCAAATGTCTCGGCTTTAACCTAGGATGCAGTTCGAAAACGTGAACAATTTTTACGCCAAAGCAACGACGAAATTTCTGAGCTAACAGTGAAACTCTCATGACCAACTCGTCACACAACTTAACGTCAGCATCCGCTTGATCAAGGTCGTTGCCTGCCACGTGTAGCACCACAACTGTCGGCCGGTAATCCAGTATAACCTGACACATCTCGGCTGTGTCACTGCTGCTTGACACCTTTCCGCCTCCAATTCCGTAGCACAGGATGCGATCATACATGTCTCTAAGATTCAGACAAGTCAACTCCGGTCTTCTCCAAATATAATTCTTCAACTTGTTCACATGAGAACTTCCTATAATAAGCGCAGCCATGTTGCACCTTCAAGGAGTTTGACACCCAGCCTTTCTGCGAATAACTTCCCTTTTACAACAAAACCAGCAATATAAACAGATTTACAAGTTCAATACTACTGACCCTATAAATCTTTAACACATTAATGTTACCTGAATATGTAATTTAGACTAATTTTGTCGACACTATTCAACGTGGCTGAACTGCTCCCTGATATTGATTTTTGCTAAAGGACCTCGTCGGCCAAATTAAAACGTCATCCCATTGTGACGTCACAAGCACCTGTTACGTCAAAATAATTATCTCCCTTAGACCATACAGTTTACCAAAAAGCATTTTTATTTTTCAAAAAAATAAAACTTGATTTTTTTGAGTTGATTCCCAACACTAGTATCTTCAATATACACCTTTCATGTAAATTTGGTAAAAATCCATTGAGGGCGCTAACAAGAAGTTGATGGGAAAAAACTTAGTCAAGGGCAGTAACTCCCAAAAAAATTATCCGTGAGCACTCGTTTTCAATCTTGGTCAAGGTATTGTCAATATATATACCTTCAATATAATTTTGGTTAAAATCCATCAAGAAATATAGAATTGAGAGAGCCAACAAAATCTGAACAGGGCGAATGGACACTGACATTTCTATGTCCCCCAACATTCTGGCAGGGAACAACAAAGCAGTAATTCAGTGTATGTCATCATTTTCATCACTTTTAACTTTTTACATTTTTATCTTGTCCCCAGTGGGGACCAAACATTGGTAGAGTTGTAGTACTATGTTATCCTTTCAAAAGTGTTACCGGGTGCCTCGGTGGCCGAGTGGTCTAGGTAGTTCGCCATGACTACTAATGATCACTAGCCTGTCAACACTGAGGTTGTGAGTTCTCACCTGTGGCGGGGTGTGTTCGACTCCTTTCTAAATTGATTGCCAATTTTCCTACCGAAGGTCAGTGATTCTCTGTTTAAAAAATTCAGTGCCAATTTTAACATAACATTAAGACTGATGTAAAAGTGCTCCTTTTTGATTTTGATGATTTTTATATTTGCTTACCTAAGTGATTGGACTTTAATTGTCTGAAATTTTGCAATCTCTCAAACTTCATATGGAGTTATTATTATTAATCTGTTTTCCTGTATTAGGGAAAATGTTTATTTAGAAACAGGATTGACTTACATGCAACTCCCATACAAATTTTATGAATTTTAGACGAGTCATTCTGGTGTTATTGGACTTAAATCCTCAGAAGTCAGCCATTATGTAGTATGTTATAAGGGATAAAGCTTTCACATTAACTGGTATGAATTTTACAAGAATGGCACATTGGGATGAGTTCTCTTTTGATTTTGACACATTTTTTATCATTCCAGTGTTTTCATCAAATTTTATAGAAATTTCAGAAATAATAAAGATGACTGCCTACAAAAATATGCATGTATTTTACAAATTATATAAGAGCAGAAGACAGGCATATTATTTAGCAAAGTTTGAAATAATTTACACCTGCTAGAGTACTTGTAAACAAGTGTAATTTTCCTTTACATGACAGGACTGGGAGTTTGATTGTATTAATCTTAATAAACTTTGAATTTTTGTTGCAAAAAACTGAAAACAATTCTTTTTTTTTCACAAAAAAGTAAAATTTTGGTTTGCCAAATGCTAAATTGTAAGAAATGAATTTTCTGTTCAAAAATACTAATGACTTCAAATTATGGAAACTTAGACAACAATCCTAAAATGATATACTCTAGATTACAGTAAAGATTAGTATAGTAATAACATCTTATTTTAAAGGGAAGATGAATTCAATTGTAATGGTGGAAACTGGAGGTTAAAATGTCACAAGTATGATTCAGTAAGTATTTTGTAAAAGACATGCTTTTCTTTCTCAGTATGCAATTGTATTGAATGTGAACAAAATCAAATTTTGGCTTGAGTGTGTACTTCTGAACTAAATGAAATAGTCCCTCAATGATAATGATCAGAAGAAATAACATTGCCTACACAGATCCTTTGTTTAAATGTATTTCATTTAAAATGGTAAGGAATGGGTGATATCTGGAAACTCTATATGTTCCACTGCTGTTTGTATTGTTCAGTTTTATCATATTTTGTCATATTTAGGTGAGGGTGTGGAAAGAATTGCTGTTGGCAGCTATTGGAGAACAGTTTATTGATTGTTTAGCTGAAGGTAAATACAATTATTTAATATCTTACTATTTTATGAAAAGAGCAGACATTTGTTTTAATATTTTATATTTCATATTATGTATAGACTGTGAATTCTATTCACATGTCCATAAATTTCTCATTTTTCATTTTTATGGACTATATGAATGACTTTGTTTTTATTTAATTAATTTTGTATTGCAAATATTCCTTATAAATTCTATAATAAATCTTATCCTTATTATCTTTAGACTCATAAGAACATTTCATTGATTATTTTAGTCAAAAGGATAGGTTTTTTTTTAAAAAATAAGAACATAAAGGTGAAATTGGAATTTAATAACATTCTGGAATTAGAAAAAAGAATATACCCCTACTATGCAAGTAAATAATTTATAATATATTGGATAAATGTTCTTACGTCAAAATATATTTAAAAAATTTTATCAATAATTACATCCATAATTTGAAAAGCCATGTAATAGAAAAATTAATTTCAAAAAGTAGTTCTTCCATACTGTTTAAGATTAAATTTACTTTGCTATAATTTTTAGTCTGTAATTAATGGATAGCCATTGAGATATAATGAGATTCGGTCTTTCTGCTTTTACTATTTTTTACCAGAAAACTACCCCTGCAAGTATCAAAAAAAAGATGTAATATCTTTTCTAACCCTTCGACAGAGCATTTTGCCATTTTTGAAGTGTGAGATTTTTATGTACAGTGATGATCTTTTTCCCAGAAAAATTTGTGCGCTCATTGGTACTGTTTCAGGTTACCCCTGAACACCTTATATGTTATATAGCTGAACAATTATCCTTAGATCTGAAGGGGAGACAAATGACAAAACATGTCAGATTGCTTCCATTGGAGTTAAATATTCGATAATTCCAGCATTTATAGAATTGTATCGACCTAGACTGGCAAAATTTTCAGATAACACATTCATCCTCAATCAGTCAAATTCTGATTTGAATTGTGTCTATTGCAGTTGTTATGTGATGACGGCCCAAGGAAGTCAAGCCTTAATTTTAGTAGTATAGATGTAACATAGTTCTGCAACTTTTTAAACTTTTGAATATAGCAGTAAAATTATAAATTGTTTGTACCTAAACATGTCATTTTATTAGGGCCCAAATATTTGGGGTATACATTTATATGCATGTCTGTCTGTTAGTCCCATTTTTCTTTCTGAATGATAATTCAAATGCCATAACTCAAATTAAATAACCAAAACAATTACTTAGAAACTTTTGTTCATAATCTCCCTATTATTTCTTATGTGAATAAATTGATTTGTATTTAAAAATATTTATAAAAATTTAGTTTTTCGGCCACCTGGCCATAGACCCTAACTTTTCACATTTTGATCTTCTTCTTGAGAACATCTTAATAGAATTCAATTAAAGTCGTTCAGCTACACTGGGCCTTTTCTATGGAACAGTCTACCAAGCTCAGTGCAAAAAACTTAGAGTTTTGGTACTTTCAAACAATAAAGGCTTATTTGTGAAATAAACAATAGGTTTCAGTCTTGTGTAATTTCCTCAATATATTGTACTATGCAATTTTATTGACAATATTGTGTATTATTTTGTAATGTTTTTTATGTATGCTTTATATTGTAAATTAGGGCCTAAGGGAAGATGTTAACAGCTATTACTGTAAATTCTGAAAATATTGCATACACTTATTAGGGCCCCGCCATGAAATGGCTGCAGCGCCCTATAGTAACCAGTCTGTCCGTCCGTCTGTCCGTCAGCATTTTCTTTGTGGTACGATAACTTAAGATTGCCTTCACGGATTTTTATGATTTTTATGCACAATATTGGACTTGACCAAAGAAAGGTCCCTTTTGGTTTTGAGGAAAATCGGACAACAATTTTTGGGAAAAACACTTTTTATATGAAAAAATGCATATTTTGAGAATTACATTATGTCGTATGATAACTTCAGATTACCTTCACAGATTTTCATAGATTTTATACACAGTTTTGGACATGATCAGAAGAAGGTCCCTTTTGATTTTTAGGAAAATCGGAAAACACATTTTGGGGAAAACCTTAGTTTTTATATGAAAAAATGCATATTTTGAGAATTAACACTATGTCATATGATAACTTCAGGTTGCCTTCACAGATTTTCATAAATTTTATACACAATGTTGGACATGATCAAAGAAAGGTCTATAATAATTAGTCTCCATCCGTCTGCCCGTCAGCATTTAATTTGTAGTATGATAACTTAAGATTGCCTTCACCGATTTTTATGATTTTTATGCACAATATTGGACTTGACCAAAGAAAGGTCCCTTTCGGTTTTGAGGAAAATCGGACAACAATTTTTGGGAAAAACTTATTAAAACATATTTTGAGAATTAACACTATGTCATATAATAACTTCAGATTGCCTTCACAGATTTTCATAAATTTTATACACAGTGTTGGACATGATCAGAAGAAGGTCCCTTTTGATTTTTAGGAAATCAGAAAACACTGTTTAGGGAATATATAGATTTTGAAGCGTTTTTGATTCCCATGAGAATCACACAAGCCAGCGGGGCCCTTTCTGACATTGTCAGTATTCTAGTTCTTATTAATAATCTTCAACAGTTAACAGAAATGCAAGTATTAATTGATGAAATTTCTTTACATATTGCAATAGATTATTACAAGCCAAAATTAAAATGATTATTTTTTTCACTCCTCCCTGAGGCAGTTTTTCCAGTCAATATCCTGTATTTACAGTATTAATTCATTTCATTTAATATTTACGTAACACAGTGATAAAAGTTCAATATACATTTTGACATGTGATTAACAATTGTGGTATGAAATATTTAGCCATTAATTTCTTTTTCCAGGAGATGAGATAGGTGGTTTAAGTATTACTGTGAGAGAAAGAGATGATATATTACAGATCTGGAATACGAAAGCTTTATTAAATGATCAAGCAACTGTTGTAGAAAAAGTTAAAGAGTTATTACCAGATATAAAATTTCCTGCCATATTTTATAAAGGTAATTTTCTGTACTTTTCTTTCTTCTCTTTAGACAAAATCAATTACAGGGTTTCATTTTCATTTGATTTTTAGCTTTGCAAAAAACAGCGGGTCGTCATTGGTGGAAAGGCAGCTCCAAACAGCCACGAAGGAAAATTAGGTTTGCTGACACTCAGCATATTATAACCCCCGCTAGCAAAGCGGGGGATATATGGATGGGGTGTATCCGTTCATCCGTCCATCCGCACCTATTTACTGAAACTACTTTTACACCAGTGAATGGATTTCATTGAAACTTTCCCAGAATCTTCAGCACAAAGTGGCATTCATCTGTATCATTTTGATCAAAATAATTTTTGGGGTTTCCCACAGACAAACATGGACTTTGCAATTTCTTCATGTAATGTAAAAGGGGTAGGCATACTTCGTCCTGAACTCCTCCTAAACCAGTGAGTTCATTTCTTTGAAACTTTCAGGAAATCTTATGTATTTATTGTCATTGTGCACTTCCTAACATATTTTTGATCAGAATGATTTTTGGGGATTTCCACAGACAAACATTTATTCAAGTAATGTTTCTTTGTTTGTTTAGTTGGGGTTTTACGCTGTTTTCACCACATTTGGCTATTATGCGACAACCAGTTTTTATTGCTGGAGGAAGCCGGAGTACCCGGAGAGAACCACCGACCTTCCGTATTTAAATTCGCAATCTTTGTCAATTAACCCCGATGGATTCCGCACAGGAAGTACCCTTGCATGATGGCTTCCTTCACAAGATGGCAGACTTGAGTGGCGACTTCTTTGTTAATGCTTTAGAGCATTCATTTTGGGTCATTTATTCTTTATTTGAATAAAAATGTTAATAAAATGTGTTCTCTTCGCAATGTTTTTAGTTTTTGAATGAAAATGCAAAGATCCGGTAGCAAACAGGGGTTCCTGCGGCTGGATATGTTGAAATTCTTCAAATATTGTTAAAATCGCTCTAAATATGCAATTTTGTCATTAAAAATTATAAAAAATTATTTCAAGATATAAACTTCCAATCATCGATGTCCATTCCAATCAATTTTTTACAAATTTGGCACGTTTGATATAAATTACATACTTTCCTGGCATCCAATCTTCCCAAAAAATTTCTAAAATTCATTTTCCTAACTTTAAAATCCCACAAAATCCCCAAATTTTAGTCTTTTTTGTAAAAGATCCGCCATTGTTTTATCTTTATTCAGGTTTCAAATAGAAGAAAGATAACTCTTGATGTTTGCTCCAAGAGCGGGAAATATAAAACCTATGAGACAATCCCGGCAAACCGGGACTCGTCGACGAAAGGGTTAATATCAGAGTCGAACTCACAACCTCAGTTTTAACAGGCTAGTGATCATTAATAATCATGATAAACTACGGTAGAATCTCGGTGGCTGGTACTCGGGTAGCTCGAACACCATGGATTTCTCCACCCTTTAGGAAAGTCCGGTCATTTTTGGCCGGGTTGCACAAAGTACAAATCCGGGTTCTAGTATGGTGATGTCTGGTGGGTGGGCGGGGAAGATAGGGTACCAATCTTGTGCCAACAACTGCTCGTACAATTTTCAACCCAGATTTATCAAACGCAACAGGACGATTGTACACATATTGAAGTTGTGCACCTGTTATTATGGAATTGTTTGAATAATTTTTTCCAATTTTTCCAGAGTTGGAAACTTAGTAATTTTTCCATCAAAATGTGAAAACACAGTACCCATTTTGTGTCATCAAATTCTCCTACAGTTTTCAATCCAAATTTATAAAACTTCACAGGAAGATTGTAAACATATTGGGGTTGTGCACCTGCAATTATGGAATTGTTTGAATAATTTTTTCCAATTTTTCCAGACTTGGTAATTTTTTCATCAAAATGTGAAAATACATTACCCATTTTGTATCATTAACTCCTCCTACAGTTTTCAATACAGATTTATCAAACTTCACAGGAGAAATGTACACATGTTGAAGTTGTGCACATGCTATTATGGAATTGTTTGAATAATTTTTCTCCATTTTTCAGACTTGGGAACTTGGTAATTTTTCCATTAAAATGTGCTTATATATTATAGATGTTCACCATTGTTTATAATTTCCTCCATAATATTGTTGACCTGTTTTTATACGACTGCAAAATTTTTGCGGTCGTATATTGGTATGACGTTGGCGTCGTCGTCATCCGAAGACATTTGGTTTTCGCACTATAACTTTAGTATAAGTTAATAGAAATCTATGAAATTTAAACACAAGCTTTATGACCACAAAAGGAAGGTTGGGATTGATTTTGGGAGTTTTGGTCCCAACAGTTTAAGAATTAGGTTCCAAAAACGGGCCCAATAAGCATTTTTCTTGGTTTTCGCACAATAACTCTAGTATAAGTAAATAGAAATCTATGAAATTTTAACACAAGGTTTATGACCACAAAAGGAAGGTTGGGATTGTTTTTGGGAGTTTTGGTCCCAACAGTTAGGGAATTAGGGGCTAAAAAAGGGCCCAAATAAGCATTTTTCTTGGTTTTTGCACAATAACTTTAGTATAAGTAAATAGAAATCTATGATACTAGATTTGAAAAAAGCATGCACTAAATACCGAATGCATCCAAATGCACAATTTGCGGTAAGTTACCGTTTTGGAGATCTCGAGCTCACAAAATCACGAAAATTCTGCTACCCACAGCATAAGGCTCTCGGACCTACGGTCCGGAGAGCCAAAAATGGATAATGGTTGGTTTTATCACTTTGTGCAAAGTAAACATCCGAGCAATCCAAAAACCAACTAAGTTAGGAATTCCTCTGAACTTTGCCTTACTTCTTCATAATCTTCAAAGTTCATAATGTTTATAGTTAGGAGAAATTGCATAATGGTAGAAAAAACAATCCTGAATACATGAAGCGGAAACATCCCACTCGAAGGAGAATGTTTTAAATTTGTTTTATTCTTCTTCCGTAATTTCAAACAAAAATACATTTAAAATATGTGCATAATTGTTTATTTAAATCAATGTGTTAAAATGATGCATTCGAGAACCTTCTAAGGGATATGTTGGGAGAATTCATACCGCAAAAGTCCATGCAAATTCCATTTGCACATAAACAAAACTGCAGTTTAAAATTTATAAATGCAGATTGTCAAATCCGATATTAACCTTTATAATCTGAACCATACATCGTTTATTTTGAACCACGCGTTTTGCCGCCTATTCGGCTATTTCGTAAATTTAGTATTATAGATTATCTTTGTGTAAGGGAGGTAATCCAAACACATTTAAAGTAAAATATTGTGTATGATTCGATTATGTATAAAGAAATGTAGATTGTCTTGGGGTGATTTATAGCTGTCAATTTATTTTTAGAAGTTACTATTAATTAATATTAATTTTAGCCATATGTTATTTTCTATTTTAAGATTTCAATGTAGTATTTAAATGGGTAATTATGTTTGCAAACTCCATGAGAAATTTGAATAGGGATTATGACCTTATCTTGAGGGAAAGGTGGGGGGGGGGGGGAATTTAGGGGGTAAATAAGAAATTGGGGGGGGGACAATTTTTTCTCATTTCAGATTTCAGAATTTAAAAAGAAAATTTCTTCAAACATTTCTTTTTGCGAAAAAAAGGGCTGGGGGGGGGGGGTCAATACGCAATAGCATAGTGTATTGCACAAAAGCAAAAAAAGCGGTAAAATTTAATTTATTTTTTGGGGGAGGGGGTTCAATTTGCAACAGCATATTGTATTGCACAAAAAGCTAAAAATTTTTGCCCCAACTGTTCAGGGTTTGGACCTCTGCGGTCGTATCCAGCTGCGCTCAGCGAAGCAATTTATTCAAGTTTAGACTTAGTTTTCTTTCCAGCATTTTTTTCCAGCATTTTTTCCAGCAATTCTCCCCCCCCCCCCCACCCCTTTAAGAACTTTGATTTATCCTCACAGCACTTCGACTGATGGTAGATTTTTCGACTTTGCAAACGCCCATAGATTTTGACTCGGCATGTTTTACAATCTAATCAAATCCTCTTACAGCTTTAAATCAATGGTCTGAAACTTTTTAGGGTATTTCATCTACTCCTCTTACAGCTTTTACTTTCTAAAATGCAGAGGGCTCAACAGATGCATGATCGGGGGTATCAATAGTCCGTTAAGGACAGATTATGTGGAAAGGTTTACAAAGCAGTTGGCGCGGGGGGTATTTGTGGGCCACTAGACCACAGTAACTCTAGTTTATATTGGAAATTTGCCCAAAACTTTATTATTAATAAATTCCATTGGAAATTTGCCAATAACTTTAGTTTAATGAACTTCATTTGAAATTTGCCAATATAAAATGTTGCTGATGAAGCTTTTTTGTTTATCTCACCTAAACTGCTTTAAATTATGTATATTGGAAATTTGCCAAAAACTTTATTATTAAATTTCTGATTTATATATAAAAGCAAATAATAATGATAAGGCAAGAGATACACACCAAACAGGATGTGTAAATTATTATAATAAGTATTGTGCAATAGCAAGAAATTTTCAATTGCACAGTATTGCGCAATAGCAAGAAATCTTCAATTGCACAGTATTGCGCAATAGCAAGAAATTGATATTTGGCCCGGTTATCAAATTGGTCCACATTGAGGTTTAAAGGGTCCAAAATTGAACTTTATTTGATTTCATCAAAAATTGAATCATCAAAAATTGAACTATTGGGGTTCTTTGATATGCCGAATCCAACTGTGTATTTAGACTATAATTTTTGGTCCCGTTTTCAAATTAGTCTACATTAAGGTCCAAAATTAAACTTAGTTTGATTTTAACAAAAATTGAATTCTTGGGGTACCATATCACAAAGGGAAAGCTGGAATTGAGTTTGGGGGTAATTGCCCAAAACGTTTAGGAATAAGGGGCCAAAAAGGGACCAAAAATAAGCATTTTTCTAGTTTCCAGACAATTACTTGTGTTCAAGTGTATGGATCTCTCTGAAATTGTACTGCAAGGTACCATAACACAAAGGGAAGGCTGGGATTGATTTTGGGGGTAACTGCCTCAAAATTTTATGAATTAGGGGCCAAAAAGGGGCAAAAAACAAGCATTTTTCTAGTTTCAGGACAATAACTTGTGTGTAAGTGTATGGATCTTTATGAAATTGTACTACAATGTTCCATATCACACAGGGAAAGCTGGGTTTGAGTTTGGGGGTAATTGCCCTAAACGTTTAGGAATTTGGGGCCAAAAAGGGGCCTACAAACAAGCATTTTTATACGACCGCAAAATTTTTGCGGTCGTATATTGGTATGACGTTGGCGTCGTCGTCGTCGTCGTCGTCGTCGTCGTCGTCCGTCGGAGTCTGTAGACATTTGGTTTTCGCACTATAACTTTAGTATAAGTTAATAGAAATCTATGAAATTTAAACACAAGGTTTATGACCACAAAAGGAAGGTTGGGATTGATTTTGAGAGTTTTGGTCCCAACAGTTTAAGAATTAGGGGCCAAAAAAGGGCCCAATAAGCATTTTTCTTGGTTTTCGCACAATAACTCTAGTATAAGTAAATAGAAATCTATGAAATTTTAACACAAGGTTTATGACCATTTTTTGGAGTTTTGATCCCAACAGTTTAGGAATTAGGGGCTAAAAAAGGGCCCAAATAAGCATTTTTCTTGGTTTTTGCACAATAACTTTAGTATAAGTAAATAGAAATGTATGATATTATCTTGGTGGGCTAAGGGAGGTAATCCAAACACATTTAATTTTTTTCTCATTTCATATTTCATAAATTAAAAAGGAAATTTCAAATTTCTTTTAGCAAAAAAAGGGGGGTTACAATAAATTTTATTGTTTTTTGGTTTTTTTTTGGGAGGGGGGGGGGGGGTCAATGTGCAACTTCATAGTGTATTGCACAAAAGCTAAAAAAGGGGTAAATTATTTATTTTTTTTTGGGGGGGGGGGGGGGGGAATTTTCAATTGCACAGTATTGCACAATAGCAAGAAATCTTCAATTGCACAGTATTGCGCAATAGCAAGAAATTGATATGTGTGCCCAATTTTAAATTTTAAATTGGTTATTTCTGATTTATATATAAAAACAAATAATACTGATATTGTTTGAATAGGTAAATTAAAAAATTTTAAGTTCTTAGACCACATTAATTCTGTGTCAGAAACCTATGCTGTGTCAAATATTTATTCACAATCCAAATTCAGTCTCGTTGGGGGGGTTGTCAGGTCATAATACGGAAAGCCTGACCGCGGACCATAGTGGGTAACGTGTTTGGAGAATGCCACACTCCCTGCACGCTAAAGACCCCTTCTGTAGTTTTCGAAAAAGAGTAGGCTGATGGCCGCTACAGGAGGCTAAATTATCCGACCCTACCCAACCATCCTCCTTTTACAGTGGCAGTCAAAATTGGTTCCCCTTTGTGTCCCATCCCACCCCTAATTGAATTGTTTGATAAATTGAACTGGTTCTCGTCATGAAGATGCATGAAATATTTGCCACTGGACATTAAGCAACAATCAATCAATCAACCAAATTCAGTGCTGTATCAAGCTTGAATGTTGTGTCCATACTTGCCCCAACTGTTCAGGGTTCGACCTCTGCGGTCGTATCAAGCTGCGCCCAGCGGAGCATTTTATTCTAGTTTCCAGACAATAACTTGTGTCCAAGTGTATGGATCTCTCTGAAATTGTACTGCAAGGTACCATACCACAAAGGGAAGGCTGGGATTGAGTTTGGGGGTGATGAATCATAAGGGGGTTCAAAAAATTTGGGGGAGGGATTTTTTTTTCCTTTTCCTTTTTTTTTTCTTTAAAATTTTAAATCTTAAATTGGTTATTTCTGATTTATATATAAAAGCAAATAATACTGATATGGTTTGAATAGGTAAATTAAAAATTTTCTTAGACCACATTCATTCTGTGTCAGAAACCTATGCTGTGTCAAATATTTATTCACAATCCAAATTCAGTGCAGTATCAAGCTTGAATGTTGTGTTCATACTTGCCCCAACTGTTCACGGTTCAATCTCTGCGGTCGTATCAAGCTGCGCCCAGCGGAGCATTTTATTTTAATTTCCTCCATAATATTGTCGAATTATGTGAAGAATTTTTGTCCGTAAAAGTTTGTTGGTAGTTCAAACAGTAAAATTGATATTAGTCTGATCTTATCTTAAACTCTCCGATCATCATGGAAGTGTGAATTGACACAGTGCCACGGATAAAAATTCGAAATTGATTTCATACAATACCTTTATCTTGAAAGATACCATTAAATTCTCCATGGTTCATAACCCATTCTTTGCAACCCGGCCGTTTGTGACTTTAACCCATTTTTATACGACCGCAAAATTTTTGCGGTCGTATATTGGTATGACGTTGGCGTCGTCGTCGTCGTCGTCTGCGGCGTCGTCCGAAGACATTTGGTTTTCGCACTATAACTTTAGTATAAGTTAATAGAAATCTATGAAATTTAAACACAAGGTTTATGACTACAAAAGGAAGGTTGGGATTGATTTTGGGAGTTTTGGTCCCAACAGTTTAAGAATCAGGGGCCAAAAAAGGGCCCAATAAGCATTTTTCTAGGTTTTCGCACAATAACTCTAGTATAAGTAAATAGAAATCTATGAAATTTTAACACAAGGTTTATGACCACAAAAGGAAGGTTGGGATTGTTTTTGGGAGTTCTGGTCCCAACAGTTTAGGAATTAGGGGCTAAAAAAGGGCCAAAATAAGCATTTTTCTTGGTTTTTGCACAATAACTTTAGTATAAGTAAATAGAAATCTATGAAATTTAAACACAAGGTTTATGACCACAAAAGGAAGGTTGGGATTGATTTTTGGAGTTTTGGTCCCAACAGTTTAGGAATTAGGGGCCAAAAGGGTCCAAAATTAAACTTTGTTTGATTTCATTGAAAATTTAACTATTGGGGTTCTTTGATATGCCGAATCTAACCGTGCATTTAGGATCTTAATTTTTGGTCCCGTTTTCAAATTGGTCTACATTAAGGTCCAAAGGGTCCAAAATTAAACTTAGTTTGATTTTAACAAAAATTGAATTCTTTGGGTTCTTTGATATGCTGAATCTAAACATGTACTTAGTTTTTTTATTATGGGCCCAGTTTTCAAGTTGGTCCAAATCGGGGTCCAAAATTAAACTTTGTTTGATTTCATCGAAAATTGAACTATTGGGGTTCTTTGATATGCCGAATCTAACCGTGCATTTAGATTCTTAATTTTTGGTCCCGTTTTCAAATTGGTCTACATTAAGGTCCAAAGGGTCCAAAATTAAACTTAGTTTGATTTTAACAAAAATTGAATTCTTTGGGTTCTTTGATATGCTGAATCTAAACATGTACTTAGTTTTTTTATTATGGGCCCAGTTTTCAAGTTGGTCCAAATCGGGGTCCAAAATTAAACTTTGTTTGATTTCATCGAAAATTGAACTATTGGGGTTCTTTGATATGCCGAATCTAACCGTGCATTTAGATTCTTAATTTTTGGTCCCGTTTTCAAATTGGTCTACATTAAGGTCCAAAGGGTCCAAAATTAAACTTAGTTCGATTTTAACAAAAATTGAATTCTTGGGGTTCTTTGATATGCTGAATCTAAACATGTACTTAGTTTTTTTATTATGGGCCGAGTTTTCAAGTTGGTCCAAATCGGGGTCCAAAATTAAAGCTAAAAAGGGGGTAAATTATTTATTTTTTTTTGGGGGGGGGGGCAATTCTCCACAGCATATTGTATTACACAAAAGCAAAAAATTGAATATAAATTCAAATCATATGACCAATTCTAAGTTCTTTATTTCAGTTATTCTGTGTCAGAAACCTATTATGTGTCAAATATTTGAAGAAATTTTCAATTGCACAGTATTGCGCAATAGCAAGAAATTGATATGTGTTTCCATTGGAAATTTGCCAATATAAAATGTGCTGATGAAGCTTTTTTGTTTATCTTATCTAAACTGCTTTTAATATGTATATTTAAAATTTGCCATCCATGACTATGATGTCATTTTCTATTTTAATATGTTATGGTGTATTTAAATGGGCTGTTATGGTTGCAAAGTATAAAGAAATGGGGGGGGGGGGGGGGGGGGTTGAAAACAAAATTCGGGGGGGGGGGGGGGGGGGTAAATGAGAAATTGGGGAGGGGGTAATTTTTTCTCATTTCATATTTCATAAATTAAAAAGAAAATTTCAAATTTTTTTTAGCAAAAAAAAGGGGGGGGGGGGTTACAATAAATTTTATTGTTTTTTGGTTTTTTTTTGGGAGGGGGGTCAATGTGCAACTTCATAGTGTATTGCACAAAAGCTAAAAAAAGGGGTAAATTATTATTTTTTTTTTGGGGGGGGGGCAATTCTCCACAGCATATTGTATTACACAAAAGCAAAAAATTGAATATAAATTCAAATCATATGACCAATTTTAAGTTCTTTGATTTCAGTTATTCTGTGTCAGAAACCTATTATGTGTCAAATATTTGAAGAAATTTTCAATTACACAGTATTGCGCAATAGCAAGAAATTGATATGTGTGCCCAATTTTAAATTTTAAATTGGTTATTTCTGATTTATATATAAAAACAAATAATACTGATATGGTTTGAATAGGTAAATTAAAAATTTTTAAGTTCTTAGACAACATTCATTCTGTGTCAGAAACCTATGCTGTGTCAAATATTTATTCACAATCCAAATTCAGTATTGTATCAAGCTTGAATGTTGTGTTCATAATTGCCCCAACTATTCAGGGTTCGACATCTGCGGTCGTATCTAGCTGCGCCCAGCGGAGCATTTTATTTCCATTATGTCTATGTAAATTAACTCTCGATTTTTCGAACACCGATTTCTTGAATTCTCAAACTCATTTTATGGTCCGTACAGCAGTACATTAATGTAATTTTAGTAATGCGAACATAATTTTTGATTGTCATACATGACAAATAAGTGAAAAATCAGAGGTAAGATCATTGATGACAATAAGGTGATTAATTTCCAGTTACAGGTCATTGATAATCTGCTTGATGTTTATCGGTGATTTTCTCTTAAATTATTTTTTCCACATCAAGATTTGATGTGTGGATGTTGTTTTAACAATCGGATAGATAAAAACGATGTAAATTACATTTTAAATTTATTGCTGGTTCATAACTGAACATTTTCCGGACTTCGATGCCTCGAACTACTTTAACAGACCCCTTAGAGTTCAAGAAGTTGAGATTCTACTGTACCTAGAGTAGGGGTGCCAAGGCTCCTATTCAAGTAATGTAAGGGGGGGGTGTAAGATGAGAAGCCCCGTCCTCAACTCCTATTAAACCAATGAGTTGATTTCTGTGCAACTTTCAGTGAATCTCCAATGTACATTGCCATTGTTTTTATATTAAAATGAATTTTGGGGTTCACATAGGCAAACTCGGACTTACAGATTTCTTTACATTATTGTACCTGTAGCAGGGTATATACATTTGCGACAATACTTCTAGTTGTTATTAAAAGATTTTCTGTTTAGAGTTTTGTTCTAATGTTACAGTGTGGTCAGTGTGACACATATTTTCCACAGTCCACAAGTAGACACCACTCAAAGGTTTTTTTTATGCCAACTTAAAATTTGTGGTTCATACTCAAATCCATGAATACCATTAGCTGATTGATTTTTCTTTCTATTGAAATCCACTAATTTTTAGTGTAAAGCTGTGGAAAGAATTAACCCATTGAACCATATTATGTAATTCTAATAAATGTAATAGAATAAAGAATGGAAACGGGGAATGTGTCAAAGAGACAACAACCCGACCATAGAGCTGAAAACAGCTCAAGGCTACCGATGGGTCTTTAACGCAGCGAGAAATCCCACATTCTGAGGCGGGCTTTAGCTGGCCCCTAAACAATAATGTCTGCTTTCCAAATATATTGATAGTAAACAATGTCCACTCAAATTCAAAAATGTAACTAGATAAACACTGCAACACTATCATTATAATTTTCAGTTACCCCGGTAGTAATATTATGTTTATAATATGCATACATGTTGAATAATATTTGAGGAATGGAAATATTGCTTTCTTTGTGAAATTGTATGAGGCATGTAATGAATGTATTTATTTGGTATTTTTGGCTTGATATTGTGTGAACTCATAATTTATTCATATATCCTCACAAGTGTGTAAATATGAAAAAGTAGGTATATGGGGTAAGTGATGTTGAAACAACATTCCATAGGTTTGAAAATGGGAAAGGTTATATATAATGGTCATAATTTGATCTTCCACAAGTTGTTAGAGCCCAGACCATAAAACCAGGTCTAAGTTGTCCATGGTCAAAAATTCAACAAAAGTAACCTAAGAAACACAGTATATTATGTAGAAAACATTAAGTATTAGACAAACAATAAAAATTCAGAGTCCTGGTTTTAATTTCAGAGATATGACATACCGGGTAATTGACAGTTAGAAAAAAGTTGAGCTCAACTACTACTGTCAGGGGTTGTTTTTAATTCACAAAATAGCATGTGTCTTATGAATTACTGTTACTTAAGATTGAAAAATAAAAAGACAAGTAAATTGCTGTTTGTTTACTTGAACTGTAGTCATATGCAAAGGTAATTTTGTGTCCAGGTTTATCTAAAATATACTTTCTTATCCATTTTAATTATAAATTGAATACTAAATATCTGATTAATAACTGGATTTTCGGACGGAAAAATGTGGTTACTAGTTTGGTGGGCAGATGGCTGGGGCAGCTCCAGTTACTGAAGAAGGAAAATTGGGTTAACTGTCAGACAGCTTCTTGTTTTAACGATGTAAATGGATTTATTCCCTATGTCAGTAATGTTATGTCATAATGATGTGTCTTTACCATTCTATTTTCAGCCTTTCAGACACACCAAGCTTTTGAAGGGGATAAACAAAAATCAAGTTGGAAAGGTTGACAGCAGAGAGAAACAAAAAAATTTAAGTAATGAATGCTTTACAGATTTCATCTTGTCATTTTCATCTTGGAATATGTGCTGGTTATGCTTGGGTTGATTTTGTGGAGAAAATTCTGAATTTTGATAGTTGAAAGTCAGTTGTTTATTTTACAAATGAAGGGATACAGTTGCATAATGTTTTGTGCAGGAAAAATTGTAGCAAAAGTCATTTTCATTTTATGTTATTTATATGAACTATTTATATTTTTATCATGTTTTGAATGAAATTTTTAATCTTATTCATATAAAACATTGTTAATTAATGTATATATCTGTTTTGTAATTAAATCAATTGTTAATGTCCACCCCAAAAAACCCTATTCACAGGGCCCTTGTGAGCTGTTGCTATCACTTGACATCTGTCTTCATTGTAAACTTTTCTTTAAAGATCCTCTGAAACCATTTGGCCACTTTGAACCAAATTTGGCTGCAAGGCTCATTAGGTGGTCCTCTTTCAGAGTTATATTTGATGACCCTGCCTGCCATCCAAGATGGTCACCAGAGGCAAACATTGTTTAACTTAGGACCCTTATGGAAAAATTCACTGAAAAATGTTCTTGTTTGAAACCAGTGAGCCAATTATAACTCAAACTTGACAGCAATGGTCCTTAGTCGGTCCTCTGTCAGAATTATACCTGATGACCTCTCCCACCATTCAAGATGGCTGCCAAAAGCAAAATTAGTTTAACACAGGACCCGATGAAAAAATCCACTTACAGATCTACTTGTATGAAGCACACGTTAATTAGTAAAATACTTGGCGACAATTGTCCTTAGGTTGTCCTTTTCAGAAGTGTATCAGATGACTTGGACTTCCATACAAGATGGCTGCCACAGGTGAACTTAGAGAAAATTCACTTGAAGAACCATTAACCCAGACTCAACCAAATTTGGCAACAATGGTCCTTTTATGGTACTCTTACAGATTAATACTAGTATCTGATGACCTGGCCAACCATGCAAAGTCACAGCCACAAACTTAGTTTATAAAACCCAATTGAAAAATAATCTTTAAGATATTTTCTTGTCTGAAGCAAGCCAATAAGCCAATTGGAACCAAAGTTTATTTTGTGGTCTCCTATCAGAATTATATCTTGAATCCCCAAACCAACAGCAAAGCCAAACTTAGTTCTTGGGACTTATTGAAAAATTCTTAAAAGGTTTTCTTGTCTGACACTTCTTTGACAATTGCAACCAAATTTACTAGCAATGGTCCTTAGGTGATTCTCTTTCAGAAGTGTATTCATGACCCAGATTGCCAACTAAGATTAATATAGAAAAAAAATATTTCCTGCTTTAAATTTGCAAATGATGTCCATGTGAGTGATACAGGCTCCTTGGGAGCCTCAAGTTTTACAAGCTTCAGTGTTTCAGCTAGTGTGAATGTGAACATTATTTTATAAACAAGTGTCAGTTTTCATTACCAGATTTCAATCATATTTTGAGAGTAAACATTGTTGCAAGATTTGTGGTAACATAAATTTATATATATTTTAAAATTATCTTCGAACATGTTATTGTTTCCAAACTACTGTCAACTCTTGTTATTTCGAAGTTGTGGGGAACATAGAAAAAGTTCAACAAACCGTCATTTGACTCAAGTGGAGGCTAATTAAATATAATAACAAGTTAATTCAGAATTGAAATGTATGTGAATAATTTGCTAATTATCTAATGAGTTAATGTAACCTCAGGTATAGATGGGACCGTCCATCATTCATCAATCAGTGGTAAAATACTTTAGATTAAATAGATTTTCATCCCCATAATAATAATTTGATATGTGTGTATTACTTTGATATAACGAGAACAATTTTAATGCATTTGTTAATATAGTGACCGTAATTTAATTTCAAGGGAACCAAATGGACTCACGGTATTTCAAGACATCAGGAGTAAAAAAACATGGAATTATGTATATGGAACAAAGTTCAGAAGCATGAGAAAATTTCGTCTCAAACAAGTTCAAGACAACAAGAGTTGACTGTATATCTGTATGTTTAAGCTTACAGATGTCTGTTTCCAGACTGTTTCTGTATATTTTGGACAAACTCAATACCACTTTAAGTCTTATTCTGTAATTCCTGCAGCTTCTGTGCCATAGATTTTATTTAAACTATGTGACAATAAATTGAGAATGTCAGTAAAAAATGTATGTCAGTTAGATAGCTTCTTGTACTAACATGATGAATTTAGTTTGTCTCAAAAGCACTTGTGTCACAAATAAAACAAAAAATATGGAAATATAAATACATGTCATGTACTTATAAAACCAGTTAATATTGTCAAAAATTATTTTGTTTGTAGCAGTAGTTTTATGGAAAATTATAATAATGTAGGTTGGTAGATATGTTTGTAGTCATTTGTTTTCAGTCAGATTTTCCACGCAGTGTATAAATTTTTGTGGGTTTTTTTTGGTCATTTTTTAAGAGTTGCATTTACATTCCAACATCAGTAGTTTGAACACCATTGATGACTTGAACCGTTTTGAAAGTCCTTTCGATTTTCCATTTATATTCAAATTAAAAAAGCCCCCGTTTCTCAAGCATCGATTTCTGGAAAATTCGAACAAAAGCTTTGTTCTCTACATTAATAAAATAGTAATTTAACCATGGAAAACTTGAACTCAATAATTAACTGGACAAATATGTTATCTGATACTTACAGATTAGTCTGACAGTAAAATTTTGACAGTAAAGTGTTTTTTAAATATATCATTATTACTGTTAATCAGTGATTAACCTGTTTAATTTTAATTAAAAAATTATTTCATGGTAATGATCAGCTATTCAAACTCATAAATATAATGGCACTTGTAACTTTGCAGACTTCAGTAACTGGAACTATCCATAACTCTAAACAGATTTCGATGGTCCCTTTGAGTTCAAGCCATCAAATTTCTACTGTATACTAAATAAATATAGTATCAGATGTTTCCTTTTAACAATTTTTACTTAATTTGCAGTTAATGTGATGCATTGTACAATAATCTTTTTTGTCTGTATTTTATTTTTTTTTTATTTTGTACCAAACCATTAAAGCATTTCTTCCACTTAACAAATATGCTGAATTTAAAAACAGACATCTTTTTGTTTTCTCAAAAGAATTTTGTATGAAATTTGAATTAGTTAAATTTGTGTGATTCATTTGCAGTACATCTTTTTGACAAGATTTTCCAGGAGAAAAATATATAAGTTTGGCAAGGTACAGTAGGCAGGTGAAAGAAAACCTGGATAGTTTTCAATTTGACAGCTCATTTATTGTTTTACATGTAATACAGTGAATTACAAGTTTGTTGGAAACCAGCATACCGGTAATCAGTTAAAGATGCTTGACTGTATTAGTACGCAATACATTTTTTCTTACTTTAAACAATGTACTCAAGTATAGTCAAAGAGAGATAGATTTCTTCTGTGAGTTCAAAAGTGGCAGTTTATAGAAACTTTCACACTGCTTAAGTAACAGTACAAATCACTAGTTTTTTTATCACATATGTTAAATATGTTTAGGGTACTTTACATTATTATTTATGATTAGATAGATATTGTTTGTCATAAATTTTGTTAAATGTCTTTTCTATTTTTCTAAGCTTTATAGTTTATTTTATAATTATGAGTGCTATGCTTTACCCCTACTTCACAGAAGTAGAAGATTCTGTTGTTAATTTAATTTCAAAGTTTTTTTTGTCTGTTAAAATATGTTTCTCATAGATATGTTAAGATATTTATTCATTGTCTGCTCCTTTATACACTGAATTCAACTTGAAATCAGTTAACTTGATTGAAAAATTCAGTAACTAGTATGTTAAGGTATTTGGTCTATAATTGATCACATGACTTTTCCAAATGTCCGGGATGTTCTATGAACTTTTCATGGCAATGGCTTATAATCATTGGCAAACAAGAACACTACATACCTAATTAGTGTTTCATTGATGCCACATTCACAGTTGTTTAAACTCTAATGTCTGGACATAATCATTAGCCCATCGCTTTTCTGTACTAAAAAATTACTAACCCAATTGTCAAATGCACCAGCCAAGAACTTGTAGAGTATGGACATTTACTAGAACAAATTTGTTGTTACAAGTCCAACCTACAGACTTGTAGACAATGATTGCAGTTATGGGATTTTTTGTTGACCATTCATGGATGAATTTTATTTCTTGCTTTCTCATAGTGATATGCCCAAAACAAAATTTCAATCGCTTTTTAACTATGATAATCACAAAATATTATAGTCCACTGACCAAAACAGCTTGTCTTGTTGTTGGCATCAGGCTAGTGTATTTTTAAGCCCTGATTCAGACAATGAAGTATGTTTCAACTTGAGAAAAATATTTCTACGCAATTCCTGCTTTATATATTCTTATTTTCCATTAAAAACAAATGTTATTTACAGTCATTGTAATGGTTCAGGCACCTTAAATTTCTGAATTAGTTAAGTTTCATTAGGATCATTATAATCTGTGGAATGATGTTTGCAAACTTCCCTTCTGTTAGTTTTTTTTTTTTTTTTTTTAGAAAACTATTTTTAGCTCACCTAAAAGACAGGGTGAGCTTTTGCCATCACTTTGCATCCGTCTTCCCTCCGTCCATTAACTTTTCACATTTCAATATTCTTCTAAAAAACCACTGAACCACTGGAACCAAACTTGGCAGCAATGTTCCTGGGAAGGTTCTTTACAGAATCTGGAATTTTGGTTCCGATCGAATATTCAACATGTGTGCCAGGCCCAATAATGTATTCTGATTGGTTGAAATTTAAAAAATCTTCTTGTCAGGAACTACAAGACCAAATGAACTTCTACTTTGCAGAAGTAGAAATTTATAATTTTGGTGCCTATTGGAAAGCCAAGATGGCCACCACTGTGTGACATAGTTAACATAGGACATTATGGGAAATAAATACAAACAACCTCTTCTACAAGACTGTTTGACAGATGGAATTAATAATATGCCTGAATGATTGTATGATGGTCCTGTATCAAATTTATAATTTTGATGCCCATCGGAAATCCAAGATGGCTACCATTGCAGGATAGTTAACACAGTACCCAATGTTTCAAAAATCTTTTTGTCAGAAACCACAAGACCAAATGAACTTCTTTGCAGGAATGGTCCTTAGATGGTTCTCTACAAAATTTGTAATTTTGGTGCGTATTGGAAATCCAAGATGGCCACCATTGTGGGACATAGTTAACATAGAACCTTATAGGAAATACATACAAACAACTTCTTCTTCGAAACTGTTTGACAGATTGAATTGATAATATGCCTGAATGATTGTATGATGTACCAAATTTCTGATTTTGATGCCGATCGGAAATTCAAGACGGCTACCACTGCAGGACATAGTTAACACAGGTCCCAATGTTTCAAATATCATCTTGTTTTAACTGCCATGTGGATACAACAGACCTTACATTTTCCAATGGGCTTATAGAAGCCAGGTGAGTGATACAGGCTCAGGTGAGCCTCTAGTTTTCGTATTATTCTTATAATTGCTAGACAGGTTCCTATAACCTTTCTTGTTTATATTTATTAACTGGTTATGTTATTAATTCTTAATGACTCAATACATTAATTTTGTTATTAGATTTCATTAGTGCATCAAACTGAGCAATTAATACTGTTGTTGAAGAAATTTAAAATATAAATAAAAATATTGCAAAACATCTTTTGAATGCTTTAGTATTAGGAAAGAGAAATCCATTATTTTCAAATATGGTTTTTGCATCAATTTTTAGCAGTTTTGTTTTAAACAAAATAATATATTGCACAAGCTTGCAGTATTGATGCAATAACCCTTTGATTGTAGATCTTTTAAATGTCAAGTAAGTTTATTTTCTACATCAATCCAGTCAATTTTTTAAGCCATATTGCAAGGAGTGCAGTATCGTAGAATATTGCATGCTAAAATTTGGTTGAATTCTAGATTGAATATTACGTTGCTGTACAGTAATGTTAAATGTATTATTATACCCCACGCAACGAAGTTGCGGAGGGTATAATGTTTTTGACCCGTCCGTCCGTCTGTCCGTCAGTCCGTCCGTCAGTCCTGTTCTTGTCACTGCAACTCCTCTGTAACCGCTTGACGGATTGCTTTCATATTTAGTAGGATTGTTGGTTATGATGTGTATATGTGCATACTATACCACCATATTGATTGGATAATTTTTGTGGGAGTTGTGGGACTTAGACTATTTTCAGTTAAAATACCAAAGTATCATCTTGTCACTGCAACTCCTCTCAAACCACACAACAGAATTTCATGAAACCTTTTTAGATAATAAGGACATACTACGTAGATGTGCATATCGACAGGAAATTTCGATTTAATTTTTTTTCTAGGAGTTACGCCCCTTTGAACTTATTTACTTTAATGTACTACTGCAACAGTTTGTCATCGCAACTCCTCTCAAACCACACAACAGAAATTCATGAAACCTTTTCAGATAATAAGGACATACTACGTAGATGTGCATATCGACAGGAAATTACGATTCAATTTTTTTTCTAGGAGTTACGCCCCTTTGAACTAATTTACTTTAATGTACTACTGCAACAGTTTGTCATCGCAACTCCTCTCAAACCACACAACAGAATTTCATGAAACCTTTTCAGATAATAAGGACATACTACGTAGATGTGCATATCGACAGGAAATTACGATTCAATTTTTTTTCTAGGAGTTACGCCCCTTTGAACTAATTTACTTTAATGTACTACTGCAACAGTTTGTCATCGCAACTCCTCTCAAACCACACAACAGAATTTCATGAAACCTTTTCAGATAATAAGGACATACTACGTAGATGTGCATATCGACAGGAAATTACGATTCAATTTTTTTTCTAGGAGTTACGCCCCTTTGAACTAATTTACTTTAATGTACTACTGCAACAGTTTGTCATCGCAACTCCTCTCAAACCACAGAACAGAATTTCATGAAACCTTTTCAGATAATAAGGACATACTACGTAGATGTGCATATCGACAGGAAATTACGATTCAATTTTTTTTCTAGGAGTTACACCCCTTTGAACTTATTTGCCTCACTATACTATTACTGTTGACTACTCTCGCTTGGAATTTAAATTTCCCAATATGCTGCCATTCAAATTAGGATAAATATGTGAAGGTAAGCATTTGATTGTGTTCATTTTACTTGTGAAGTGAGATTTTGTTTCTCCAGTGACAATATGAAGACGTGGGGTATGTGAGCGTGCTCACAAAGGTTCTTTAATTTCTGAAGAGTTGGTATTAATTGGCAAGATGTTATGTTGATATCCTTTTATTAGCTGTTGCCATCACTTTTCGCCCATCGTCCGTCCATCCATCTACATTTCACATTTTGAACTTCTTGTAGAGAACCACTCAATGGATTAAATGAATAATGGCACAAATGTTTCTTAAGTGTTGTAACTTTGGTGCCGATCCATCATCCAACATGGCTGTCAGCGGGAGACTTAATTTAACAGAGGACTCTATCGGAAATACACACAAAAATCTAGAGAACCACAGAATGGATTGAAACCAAACATGGCATGATTGATCCTTTTGAGGTGCTAACCAAGTTTTGTTATTTTGTTGTCAGTCCATCATCAAAGATTGCCGCCAGCGGGGGACTTAGTTTAATATAGAACCCATATGAGAAATACATACAAAAATCTTATAGAGAACCACTGAATGGATTGAAACCAAACATGGCATGGATGTTCCTTATGAGGTGCTGACAAAGTATTGTTACTCTGATCCTGATCTGTTGCCCAAGATGGCCACCAGCAGGGGATTTAATTTAACATACGACCCTATTGAAATTACATACAATGTTAACAGCTTCTAGAAAATTACTGAATGGATTGAAACAAAACATGGCATGGATGTTAATATCAAGGTCCTGTATCAATGATCAAATGGAAATGTCAGGTGAGCAATACAGGCTCCCGGGAGCCTCTGGTTTATAATTCTATACCGTCAAGGAACTTTATTCTCCTTCACAGTTTATGCCAATTCAGAGCAATGGCAAAAATTACAGAAATTTTAAATTTGTCACTTAATAGTCAAGTTTAATTAAAAATAAATATTTGACTTTAAAATATCAGTTAAAAGGATTAAGATTTTTAGCCTGAACACATTATCCATGTTAAATGCATTAAATAATAATCTCATGTTATACTGGTAAATAATGAGTTGACACTTAACTTATCCACTACTGACAGGTCAGCAATTACATATATTGGTTTGTTGGAATCATATCAGAATCTTCACATACATTGGTTTGAAGACCAATAGAAAACCTTAGATATTTTTCTATTTTAAATAAATTCTGTGGTTACAATTGTTTAAGTGATTAAAAATCCATTGTTTACAAAAAGATTGAGTAAGTCATAAGTTATTATTTAAGTTTTGTATCATGCATAGTTTTTGAGAATTAAAAAAAAAGATGAAACAAACTGTATACTTATAATATTAAAAAATGTATTTTAACCTTTACTAACAATATTTAGGACTATCGTTAAGATGAATAAAATCACAGAAATTTAATGTCCTTATAAATTGTATGTAGTAGAAATCCATTTGTGCCAACTTCAGTGAATATAAAATATGTAAAATAAAGCCACAAATTACTCTTTTCGTCTTTTTTCTTCCACCATTTTCTTTTCATTATTTGCACAGGGTAATTTTTTAGCAGTCTGAAAAATATTTCGGTAGCCATTTCTACAGTAACAACCATTTTGAGAGAATGACAAAGGAATTAATATCATTGAATATCTACATGTATATCAAATGCACTGAACATATTGACTGAACAAAAAATATGTAAACTAACTGAAGAGAATATTTGGGTTCAGGATTCTATATTTTATCTGTACAAGTCAATGTTAAGGCAAAAAATGCAATAGTATACATTTAAAAATAACAAAAATAATCATTGATGCAAGATCTACATAAAAAATTAGAGATGAGCGATTCAGGCTCTTGGAAGCCTCTTGTTTAAGTTATTGACTGGTAATAAATTGCACTTTGAAGGACCAGAACTCTGGACCAAAAATTTCTCAGAATATAAAATAAATTGGCCTATACATTAATTCAATGACAAACCAATAGCTTGGTAGATTTTTATTTAGTAGTAAAAGATGTGATAAAGATAGCAATTTCTACGTATTGCTATAGAAACAGCAAGGTTTAAAATAAATTAACAAATTCCCAGATATTTATGACACTGTTGAAGTGATCACTGACTACTGGTAAGTAAATTAAGGTATATCAACAAGCTCCGTATTCCTGAGTATTTGAAGTAAATGTTATAAAAGTTAATACATGTATAATGAAAAATAAAACAAACAATTTCAAAAATAAAAAGAACTATGTTTTAAAACAATTCTGCACCAAAAAGACATCTAGCTTGTTTCATTTGTGATATGTATGTCCATTGATCCGTTTCAGGATCATATACTTCACAACTGTTCAGCACCTTCCTTGCTCCTCCTTCATATCTAGAGTAGGATTTACCTGAAATTATAAAATACAGATTCTGGTTCATGACTTTGTTAGTTATATACAGGGTTATATATATATTCCCACAGATAGGAGATGAATATTGTAAGACCAAAGAAAAAAAATTGATATAACAGTAACCTGTGGGTTACAAGTCTCCCGAACAAAGGCCACAATATACAAATACCTTTGATGAATCTATACAAACAAATGAATGCAATATTTTCTTATTCATTTGAGCCCCATATCCTCTGCACCCATTTTGGACCTTTAAAAAAAAATTTGGGCAAGGGTTCCCCATGCCCAGCCTATCCCAGCTGGGTCTGGGGGAATTCACCCAATTCTACATTGCTGAAAACAAAACCTTTTTCAAAATGATTCTATAGTAACACCACCTCTACTTAGACCCTCAAAAACAACCTTAAAGACCCCAACAGAAAAAGCATATATAATATATCCCATCAAAACATTTGAACAGAAAATTTTTTTTTTAAAATTTTATACTTTTAAATGCATTTATTTTTTAATTTCAAGTGAATTGAACCCCAAAATATCTTCTGCACATTTTTTTGACCCCCTTAAAAAAAAAAAATTGGGCAGGGGTTCCCCATGCCCAGCTTATCCTGGCTGGGTCTGGGGGGTATACACCCATTTCTAATTTGTTTCATTTTGAAGCGTATTGTATCCCCTCTTGGGCCACGAAATTAATTCTGCACCCCTTTATGGACCCCTTTTTAAAAAAAAATTAGGCAGGGGTTTGCCTAGAGTTACATACTGAATATATCCTAAAGTTTAATAAGTTATGAACATGTTGCTGAAA
Organism: Mytilisepta virgata; assembly: GCA_028015205.1. Lineage (NCBI taxonomy): Eukaryota > Metazoa > Mollusca > Bivalvia > Mytilida > Mytilidae > Mytilisepta > Mytilisepta virgata. The sequence continues at coordinate 75,779,187 of CM051519.1, forward strand.
AAGTTTTTTTTTTTCCCATAGGTTTCTATAGTAAACCCCACCCCTATTTGGACCCCCCAAATATTACCTTAATGGACCCCCAGAAAAAAATTTATTGTTGACTGCATCTAGAGATGCATATCTAACATATCCCTAAGTTTCATAGATTTTGGACTTACGGTATCTGAGAAATGCATCAGACAAATTCACGTGTGGGAGAAAGAAAGAAAGAAAGAATAATAATATAACTAGAATTGCAATTGCGAGCAATAGCAGATGTCGCCCCTGGCAGCCATCTCTGTTTCTTCTTCTAATTGTACTTTATAAACGTACCAAGTTTCATAAAATTCTATCATACAGTTTTTAGGGTTAGGTTGCTAAGCAACCAAAACCCTTATGCCGTCGGTCGTTTGGTTAGACAATGAAGGAAACTTTGGAAATCTGGTGTTTTGTGGAAAAAGTTGGACCAGAAGTTTTTGAAACTATGTTTTTATGAGTAAATATGCAAGCTTATCTAGGATTGAAGCTTAAGCAAGGCTAGTTAAGCAGCTTTTTATCTCGATTTTGAGATGACACATGCGCAAAAAAACCTCCATATTTTTCGAATTACGACTATGTTTATATTGGAATATCATATAAGAAAATAAACATTCCGCGGTAAAATAGTCCTAATATTTGTTGTTGCTGGCGCAGTTGTTTTTTAATAGAAATGTAACTGAAACACACCGAGAAGTGTAATTGTCCAGTTATTTAATAAAAGATGTGTGTTTTATTGACGATTTCCTTTTTGTTTTGAAAGCCGTGTAAAGTATTCGCACCTTTTAAAGTGTACAATGCTATCGGCGTAAGGATTTTGAATGTTTACATTTGCACGGATATTTTGGGAAGGATTACAATCAGGTTTATTTTCAAAAGATTTCAAAGGTAAGTTCCATTTTTGTTGTGAACGTGATTGTTAACTTATACAGAACATATTTTGCACATTATTTGCTTATTCTTCTTGTAATTCTGATGGTATTTTGTGTATTTGATTAACCTTTTGACCTGATCATCGTGACTTCATTTTGTCAAACCTGTTGGTCAGTGATAGAATTGCATACAGGTTATTTGAAATGCCGACAACTTGCACATTAAGATTGAAAAACACTGTGTTTATCATTAATTTAGAAAACGGTATTATCGAAGGTATAATGGGTTTATTTTAATTGAAAGCTTGAATGTTTACGTTCTTTTTGTGTATTTGATTAACCTTTTGACCTGATCATCGTGACTTCATTTTGTCAAACCTGTTGGTCAGTGATAGAATTGCATACAGGTTATTTGAAATGCCGACAACTTGCACATTAAGATTGAAAAACACTGTGTTTATCATTAGAAAACTGTATTATCGAAGGTATAATGGGTTTATTTTAATTGAAAGCTTGAATGTTTACGTTCTGATCTACCTGCACATGCGCAATGTAGTGTAAATAGAAATGACCCCCTTCTACAATTGTCCAATCTTGTCTTTTTATTTAACCTTAATAACTTGAAGACCTTTGATTTCTGTTTATTTTAATTCATCAAATCATTATTATGCGTTTGACTTTTTAAAAAAATTCAATTTAGAGTGATAATTCAAGAAGCGTTAGCCGACTCGTGCTTTCTTTGATTGATTAGTGCATATTTATGTACAGACATGCGCAGTAAAGTTGAGTAGTAGAACCTTCAGCTCAGATACACTGTGTTGCGAAAATATACGTTTTAAAAAATCACTGTATATTTTGAAACCAAAGCAATACATATGCTGTCAATTTAAAAAAAATCAGTCACCTACCCACAGGAACATTATTATATAATAGACACTTTTTCCGCAGAGCTCGTTAACTTTCATAATTGATATATTTCCTTGTAAATAATACTGTTAATAAAAAGAATTCAATACCAAAACCTATTTTGCAATACATTGTACAAACAAAAACATTGAAATAATCATCAGCAATGTTTGTACAATTAAAAGTCAAATGCTAGCAACCTAACCCTACCAGTGCTATGCACTTTGATTTAAATATAAATGCTTGAAATTTACCAAATCTTTCGTCTTATCATAAACAGTAATAATATATATGGTTATAGGGTGGGGATCTCAATGGTTTTCAAGATATTAAGTCTTTTGTCATTTTGACCCCCTTAGGTACCAAATCCTTCGTCTTATCATAAGCAGTAATAATATATATTGTTATAGGGTAGGAATGTAAACTATTTTTGACCTATTCAAAAATATCAATTTTCCAGGTATTTGAAGGGGCGTGGCACTGCCCCTGGGACCCCCTCAGACCCCCCTTAGGTACCAAATCCTTCGTCTTATCATAAGCAGTAATAATATATATGGTTATAGGGAAGGAATGTTAATTATTTTTGAGTTATTAAAAAAATATCAATTTTTGAGGTATTTGAAGGGGCGTGGCACTGCCCCTGGGGCCCCCCTTTACTTGAAAAATGATTAGGACCAACATCTCATGGGGTACTATCATTGTGCAAAATCTGATTGAAATCGGTCAAGTATAAAGTACAAAAGTGCTCCGGACAAAGTTGGCGGCACGAGAAAGAAGAAGAAGAAGAATTTTTCAAAATGGCCACCAAACGTCTCCAACTGATCGCGATTTTTTTTCATCAGTTTGTTCTTCTAATTGTACTTTACAAACCTATGAAGTTTAATGAAATTCTATCGTACGGTTTTTGAGATATAAAAGGTTTAATTTTCGGAGGGTACCGATCTTTGAATGGCGGCCATCTTGAAAATGGTGGCAATTTCGAAAAAAAAAGTATTGATTGCACACCTTCACATAGTGATCTTACTTTCTGCCAAGTTTCATTCAATTCTATCCAGGCATCTCTGAGAACTAAGCCGGACAAAAATCATTGGAAGAAAGAAAGAATAATAACAGAGAAACGGAACAATAACAATATGTCGCCGACTTTCGTCGGGGCGACATAATAACTAGAATTGCCATTGCGATCAATAGCAGATGTTGCCCCTGGCAACTATTTCGATGGTGGCAAATTGTTCGCCATGCTAAAATTAGCCTAGATATAAATTTTCATTGAAATCGGACAATGTTGAGTTTTAAAATGAAAGGATTGGATTGCTGTTAGAAACATTTGTGGACCTAAGGCAATGGTTTTGGTCAATAAATACTTCTTAAGTTTATAGTAATTCAAAGTATTGTAATCCTTCAAAGTAGGCTGGGCAGATACTGAGAAAATTAAAATTTAAGTTTTCCAAAAATCTTCATACTTTTTCCGTTCCCATGGCAACGGTGGCCATTTTGAAAATTTTTAATGTAGAGAAACTTGTGCTCATGTTAAAGGTCCTCAATGTAAAGTTTTATATAATTTTGGTGTAAAATTTTGAATTTTGAAAAAATTTGGGGAGACACGCATCCATTTTATGCAGTTTGAAATACCTTTGGAGCAAAAAATCAAATTTTAACAAAAATTCCCCTTTTTTTTTGTTTCGATGGCAACAGTAAAACAGTTGATTCCAATTTTTTTTGCAGAAATCAGTTTGACTTGATGCAAGGAATAATCCTTCAAAGTTTCAAAAAGATTGGCTAGGCAGCTACTGAGAAAAATAAAATTTTCATACTTTTTCTGTTTCCATGGCAATGGTGGTCATTTTGATTTTTTTAAATGTTACATGCAAAACTAGACTTTGTGATCATCATTGCTGTTAAGTTTCATAAAGATTGTTCCAGCCATATCTGAGAACTAGTCCAGACAAAAGTAGGTGGAAGAAAAAAAACAAAGAAACGGAACAATAACAATATGTCGTCCCGACTATGTCTGGGGGTGACATAATAATAAGAAACGTGGCAAAAACAAGAAGTCTCCAAACTAAAAAAGTAAAATTGGTATCCCAGTAGATATCATTTTTTTCAAAAGTTTTGAAAAGTTTTAAACTATTTATGAGTATTATGTACAAATGTCATCTTGATTTTAATACTGATTGTTCAAAAAGGCCAAAATACTTAAAGGTAGATACTAAAAATTTCATTTTTTTCAAAACTTTTGAAAAGTTTTAAACTATTTATGAGTATTATGTACAAATGTCATCTTGATTTTAACACTGATTGTTCAAAAAGGCCAAAATACTTAAAGGTAGATACTAAAAATTTCATTTTTTTCAAAAGTTTTGAAAAGTTTTAAACTATTTATGAGTATTATGTACAAATGTCATCTTGATTTTAACACTGATTGTTCAAAAAGGCCAAAATACTTAAATGTAGATACTAAAAATTTCATTTTTTTCAAAATTTTTGAAAAGTTTTAAGCTATTTATGAGTATTATGTACAAATGTCATCTTGATTTTACACTGATTGTTCGAAAAGGCCAAAATACTTAAAGGTAGATACTTAAAATTAGGGCTGTTCAGGTTACCAGAAAACATCAAGTTAAATTATCCAAACACATTTGGTGGGAAAATTGTTTTTAAAATTTTTTCAAACCAGTCTAGTCCTTTTCAAAGCATACATAACATTAATAGTTTATACCTACAAGTGCATGTTTTTTTACACACCATTTGTTTTCAATCTTATTGAAAAATCATGTAGCAAAACTATTTATTTGTACTGTCTATGAACCAATTTAAATGTAATTTTATGAACTGACTTCTTTATCAAACAGAAAAGCAATGAAAGTATATTTTCTATCAAATTTGAAAGAAATTAAAATAATAAGGTACAGAAATTAATAAAAATGTTTCATATAATGGTGGTATTCTTCAAAATGTCCCATAAAATCAAAGAAAAATTTGTGCATGTTATTGTTTAAAGATTATAGGAGAACTGAGGTTCTACCCTCATCACTTCCTTCCAAAATGACTCAAATCTACTCAAATATTTTTTACCTATTCTGTAGGGAAAACCATATTTCATCCCCTGTCCTAATTTTATTTTCAGTTCCAAACCTTCACTCCCAATGTTCTTTAATCTCTTAAAGTTCTTACCTCCCATAGAATATATTTTATTTTGATGAACAACACATTTAAAATGACTTCTCTCTTTATTCATACTCTCTACATAACGCCAGGTATCACTGACTGGGTCATATCTCTCTACTGATCGTAATCGCCTGGTGTTAAATCCTCCAACAGCATATATGTTGTCACCTAAGAGAAGACATTTAATTGTATTATATGTTTTTAAAATAATGCACACGTATCAAAATCCTTTGCATGGGTATGGTTGATAAACAACAACATGGATAATCAGAAAGGTCAACAATGAAATACCAATCAATCAATGCCATACAAACACAACCTGGACAAAACATAAATAAAAGAGCACAAAACACAAACATATATTTTTCTGGTATTATTAAATATTCTAATACATGTATTTAATTTGTGTTTGGTACAATCTTATCGTACCGTAATAAAAATGGTGGTCCATTACTCAAACTTTTGTCATGCTGAAATAAAAACAATTTTTAGTCAAGAATTAATCCACCATACCCCTTCTTCATTATGAGTTTGATTACTGCTTTTTTTTTCTCTTTTTTTGAGTGTTTATTTATAGCAATTGCCAATAAATGAATCTCATACATCCTATGAACTATTTTTGTTTATATGGCACCTTACAAAGTATACAAATGTGGGAGTTATTTTCATGGTGGTATCAATTTTTCTGTTTTACTGAAAAGAAGATGGTATGATTTCAGCCATTATTTGTCCCCACCTGACTTGAAAAATTAAAATTAAGATTTCAGATTCGAATTTGTATTATTTTTATGGCATAATGATCGAACTTTCAAAATCTATCAATCATTGTAAAAAATTATTTCCCATGATGCAACAGAAATGTCATGTTCATCTCCTCAATCAAGGATTTGAAGTAAATTGAGTGTTTTCTCAGTAGATTTTGATTTAAACAACTATGAGCAACAGTCTTCCCCAAAAATATCTTTTAATATAATTTGCGTCCTACATAAATAAAGTTTTCACTGAATTATATTTTTGGGGAAGACTGTTGCTCATATCAAAATTTTAATTCAAAGGTCCAAAAATGAGTGAAATTTAGTGTTTTTCATTGATTTCTTCAAAATAAGCCATCTTTGACAGGATATTGTGGCTATTACAGAAATTTCTTATTGAAAACAAAACATGTTCCTTAATGATAGCTGAAAGTATTTTATTACTTTTTAATTTTTGAAATTGAAGGGGTGAAATCATACCATGTCCTTTGCTGTTTGAGGATACTATATTTCATGATTTTATAAGTTTATGGTATCAAGACATAACTGAATATGTATTTTGTGGGATTCTTAAATTTGTCTTTCCACTGCACCCATGAAAATTGGTATCCAATGACACATGATGAACTTTTTAATTATAATATTCAATTACACATATCATACCAAGTACAACAGCTGAGAATCTAGCCCTTGGTTCTTGCATACTGCTTTTTATAATCCACTTTTTCTCTATGCTATCATACATGTAAACAGCTGCTGTTGGAAATATTTCAGATGCCGATATCCGCTCATCTCCTCCAAGTACATATAAAAAATCATTGTAAACCACAGCAGAATGATTTGAATATAATTCTGACTGTCGTAGACGTGGAAGTCTATCAGGATCACAGAAAACAACATCAGTATCGTCAAGACGAGTATCAATACAGTAAGCACCTGATTCAGATACTGTATAAATTTTATTATTTTTTGTGCACACAGCCAAAGATCCACTCTCCTGTAAACATTCATGTATCACCCTAGCAGCATTTGGTTCAAAACATTCATCAGAATCCTTCCATGTGTTCTGTATATTATCATATTCATAAAACCCTTGGCAGGAAGTCACTGGAATATTTAATGTCCTTTCATGACTCATTTCAAATGATGTACAGAATAATTTCCCATGGATGTTGAACACTTGAACACCAGATGCTAATATTGGTAGGCTTTCGACAGAATTTTTCCATTCATTTTCTTTGAAGTCGTATCTTTCAACAGTTCTCAATCTTGGACACATTGGTCTTAAGTAAAAATTGGAAAATAATTTTTTCAGTGCAAGTACAGAAAGAAGAAGTGCCTACCCTTCCAGAGCACATGGGTTCACTCTATTTTTATATATAGGAGTTCCTGATGTCTAAGTTTAAACGTTTTCATGCTTTCTTTGTACTTGATTATTTTTATACAGTCAAACCTGCTTTAAAAGGCACATCTAAATAGCAAATCACTGTCTATAAAGGGCACTATGAAAAAGCCCATGTCATGTACAAACCTGTAAAATTAACCTCTATATAAAGGCCACTTTTCCGTGGTCCCTTGGGTGCCCTTTATACACAGGTTTAACTGTATTTGATTTGGGTTTGTCTGTTGCCCCTTTTTCTTTTCCTTTTTCATTCCCAAAGCAACCAGCTTTTTCAGTTTATAAGTTCTGTCAAACAGAAGTTCAAAAATACCAAAGTATTCAGTATATCAATAAAAGGACAAGTCTTAATAAATGAAAATTATCTAATCCTTGACAGAAAAAAAGAGATTAATGATAAGAAATGAAATTGATATAAAATAAGCTAGATTTTGAAAGTCCTTGCACAACACAGTAGCACATGATATTGTATTCAGACATGTTTCCCTATCTCCAAACTAACCACTCTTTGTAACAACTCACAACTGCCACAGACTCCATAGAAAAGCACTAAATACAAATTATGTAGTCTTTGGTTTGACCTAAATGTGACTTATTCTCATGATCTACTTTTAAAGGGAGTACATTTACAAAACTAATAGGATATAAAATAGTCAATTAAAAGTTCCATCATATTTTTGAAAAGGAATACACCAGTTTTCATCTTTTGTATTCTTTCAACTGTATGATATACAAACTTACCCTGTTCTTGACTGCAAATAACCACCAACAGCATAAATGCACTGTACCGGTTGTCTGGGAAGTTCATCTTTACTTCCATTTTTTTCTTGTATAATCCAGTCAGTGATTGCTTGAAAAAAAAATGCCAATAGTGGAAAGTACAAAAATAATAATGCTTTATACTTTTTTCTAACTTGTGTAAATTTTATAGTTTAAAATTATGCTATTATCTTTACCTTGATGCTCTAATTTTAGCATTTCATTTTCTTTTCTTTTCTTGTTCACTACAATAATCTTCATACCAGCCCGAAATTGATACTTTGAACTTAATGTTATAAAAACATAAAATTTTAGGTGTGTCCTTCCTGGATCATAGCCCTGTCCTTAATTTGGTTTTCACTTTTGGTCATTTTGGTATTTACTGAATTTGCTCTTCAACGTTTTGGATTATTGTTTTGGTTTTAAACATTTTAGACCTTGAGCACAACTAATGAGGCAAAAGTCAAAGAAATGTACATATCTTGTGCATCAAAAGAATTTTTCTAAACTGAATAATCTCTCCCAACTGCATGACTGACCATTAATTTTACAGCAAAATCGTGTTCTCATAATTATTTCTCATTTGTCAAAAGGCCTTACAAGACTGCTGTTGTAATATTCAAACTTTTTCTTTGCAAGATTTTGATTAATCATAAATATTGCATTTTTCAAACTTAATCACATCTTTTGTATCACAGCTGTATTTAAATAAAAATAGAAACAGGGGATGTCATTTGAATATATTTGTATACCATTTAGAGTTACCTACCTTGATCATCTTGCAAAATTGCAGTGAGTTCATCCATTACAGATTCCGATATATAATTCAACTTGACCAGTTTGAGTATGTCTTTGATACAGTCTTTTCTACCTAAAGCATCATGTTCTAACCATCTGATTACACCCCTAAAGACTTCATCTTCTCCATCGTTACCTATATTATTGGAAAAATATATAATAAGCAATCAAATGTTTTGTAATATCAGCTGAATCTCTTTGAAGAGCTTTGTTATAAAGTTCAGGCAGATGCCCCATGTTGAAGGTTGTATTATGACCAATTGTTTGTGTTGTTTACTTCCATTTCAGGGTTACTGTCTCATTGACATTTACCCCCTTTCAATTCTAAGGGAAATCGGATTATAGTAATTTTTCTTTCAAGACACCTCTAGGTCTTCAATGATCATTCAAATCCTTACAACAAGACCGACATAAAGATTGCTGATTGACATTAATTAATTGACAAGTTTTTGTTTTAATAAATGTTTGTTTGCTCAAATGTATTCAAATGTGATATACTGCATATCATGCTTTTGCCCTTTTGAAACATATATATGATAACAGCAATAACATTTTAAGAGGAATATACCTAAACATAAATCTTGGAAGTGAAGAATATTTTCTAGCCTGATTTGAGATAGAGTTAGGAATTCTTCTGTCTGCATTACCACAGGAATTCTTCTCTTCAACACAGAAATAGCTTTCACTAATAACTTTGTACATCCAAATGTTTCTGCAAATTCCCATATACCTACAAAATTTGTTTAAGTTCATTTTATTATTACATTTTGAACCAGAGCTAGGAATGTATATAACTCTCTATTATAACAAAATACATGTATCTACAGACACTGAAAAGCTTTTCTTGACTACCAACAAAATGCCGGTATACATAAAATTTCAGGTATTCTGAAATTGATCTATTCAGACAAAACACTTAATCACATTTTGAAATCATGAGTATTTTCAGTGGTTGTCTTTTAGTTGGTAAGGGTTTTATTTTTTCATAGATATCCTAATTTCATCTGATTTTTTTCAAAACTGTAATAAAACGAAAGTCAGCCTAAGGGAGTTGTAACCATACTTTGCATCAACAGAGCAGCCAAAACCTGGTATGGTCAAGTCAGCATGAGGAAGTTGTAACCATACTTTGCATCAACAGAGCAGCAAAAACCTGGTAAGGTCAAGTCAGGCTGAGGGAGTTGTAACCCTACTTTGCATCAACAGAGCAGCCAAAACCTGGTAAGGTCAAGTCAGTCTGAGGGAGTTGTAACCATACTTTGCATCAACAGAGCAGCCAAAACCTGGTATGGTCAAGTCAGGCTGAGGGAGTTGTAACCCTACTTTGCATCAATAGAGCAGCCAAAACCGGGTAAGGTCAAGTCAGTCTGAGGGAGTTGTAACCATACTTTGCATCAACAGAGAAGCCAAAACCTGGTAAGGTCAAGTCAGTCTGAGGGAGTTGTAACCCTACTTTGCATCAACAGAGCAGCCAAAACCTGGTAAGGTCAAGTCAGTCTGAGGGAGTTGTAACCATACTTTGCATCAACAGAGCAGCCAAAACCTGGTATGGTCAAGTCAGGCTGAGGGAGTTGTAACCCTACTTTGCCTCAACAGAGCAGCCAAAACCTGGTAAGGTCAAGTCAGTCTGAGGGAGTTGTAACCATACTTTGCATCAACAGAGCAGCCAAAACCTGGTAAGGTCAAGTCAGTCTGAGGGAGTTGTAACCATACTTTGCATCAACAGAGCAGCCAAAACCTGGTATGGTCAAGTCAGGCTGAGGGAGTTGTAACCCTACTTTGCATCAACAGAGCAGCCAAAACCTTGTAAGGTCAAGTCAGTCTGAGGGAGTTGTAACCATACTTTGCATCAACAGAGCAGCCAAAACCTGGTATGGTCAAGTCAGGCTGAGGGAGTTGTAACCATACTTTGCATCAACAGAGCAGCCAAAACCTGGTAAGGTCAAGTCAGTCTGAGGGAGTTGTAACCATACTTTGCATCAACAGAGCAGCCAAAACCTGGTAAGGTCAAGTCAGTCTGAGGGAGTTGTAACCATACTTTGCATCAACAGAGCAGCCAAAACCTGGTATGGTCAAGTCAGGCTGAGGGAGTTGTAACCATACTTTGCATCAACAGAGCAGCCAAAACTGGGTAAGGTCAAGTCAGTCTGAGGGAGTTGTAACCATACTTTGCATCAACAGAGCAGCCAAAACCTGGTATGGTCAAGTCAGTCTGAGGGAGTTGTAACCATACTTTGCATCAACAGAGAAGCCAAAACCTGGTAAGGTCAAGTCAGTCTGAAGGAGTTGTAACCATACTTTGCATCAACAGAGCAGCCAAAACCTGGTATGGTCAAGTCAGTCTGAGGGAGTTGTAACCATACTTTGCATCAACAGAGCAGCCAAAACCTGGTATGGTCAAGTCAGCCTGAGGAAGTTGTAACCATACTTTGCATCAACAGAGAAGCCAAAACCTGATAATGTCAAGTCAGCATGAGGGAGCTGTAACCGTACTTTGCCTCAACAGTGCAGTAAAAGCTTGGTATGGTCACACTTGCATAAGGGAGATGTAACCATACTTTGCCTTAATAGAACAGCAAAACAATGGTAAGATAAGGTTTGCCAGAGGAATTTGCAACCCTACATTTAATAGAATTTTAAAATTTCCATATTTTCATTTGAATTTTCAACAAACATATTAACAAAGCCTATTACCTAAACAGTTAGTGGCATCCAGATTTGATTCTATATATTGAGAACAATTCTCCTTGATGTCTTTCATCTGCAGTAGATCTGTCAACACAACCAAATCTTGGACAGTTTCCTTTGTAACTACAAAAAATTCAAATAGCTGAAATAGCAGTAATTTGCTTAACATTATTCTTGACATTTCAATTTTATATCTACCGGTTAATGGTGTTTATTATTAACTGTAATATAAACAAAGGGTTTTACCAGTTTTATTTTTACTCTTGGAACCCTTTATAACCAGGCAAAAAATGTAGACAAAAAAAGTTTATATTTTTAATTAATACTGACTTACTTTTTGTTTTATATCAACAAATCTTACCAACGTATTCAGAACCAGTAATCTAAATTTACCTGTTAAAGATCCTGTATACATATATGTAAGCAGTGACTTGAGAGCTTCAGGAGATGTTTCATTTAACTGGATAAGTGGCATAGCCTGAGACGACTCTGTCAAACCAATAGTAAACATTGCTTTAAAGTAGTCGCTATGTATCAACAACAATGCCCGATGAGCTAGTATTTCTTCCTCGTTACACTAAAAATAAAATCAAAGAGTTACGGTATTTAACATATAATTATATAATTATTACATCAGTTTTTTTTTTGTTTTTTTTTGCAGAACTGTAGATTCATTTATTTTCATGGATGTAAATTTGGTTTCACTGTTATCTTTTTTATTTCAAGATGGTAATGTTATCCTTTTATAATTTTATAACAACAAGATTGCTACATGTGGCCATATGTCCCCGCCACATAGAAAAGTTGAAGCCCTACAAGATGTACAAAATGTTTATTATTGGAATGGCGGCACAGTATGGATGTCAACACTCTTACCAAACATGGGAATAAAAATTGTAAACATTGGCATTCAAAAGGTCATCTTTGTGCAGCACATCAAAACTCTGGTAAAATTTGTTGAATAAAAAAATTGCAGTACAATACAAATAAAATTGTGTCCACAAAAAGTTCCTGTAGTGTTACATGCACAAAAACATTACTCCAGTAAAATTTGTCGAATCAAATTTGTGGTGCAATGGGATCAATTAGATGTGGTGATTAACAATCCAACAAAATTTGAACAAAGTCCGAGTTGCATCCACAGTGTTCCTAAAATGTCACATGCACCAAAAAGGTTAAAGTCCCATAACTCCAGTAAAATTTGTCCAATCAAAATCGCGGTGCAATGGGATCAAGTACATGTAGTGACTAACAATCCTACAAATCTTGAACGAAATCTGATCAGCGGTCTCAGAAAAGTTGCGTCCACAAAGTGTTCCTATAGTGTCAAATGCAGAATAGAGTTAAAGTCCCATTACTCCTGTACAATTTGTCGAATCAAAATGTGGGTGTAATAGGATCATCAAGTACAAAAAGTGAATAACAATCCTACAAAATTTGAACGAAATCTGATCAGCGGTCTCAGAGGAGTTGCATCCACAAAGTGTTCCTATAGTGTCACATGCACAAGAAACGATAAAAGTCCCATAACTCCCATAAAATTTGTCCAATCAAAATGGCGGTGCGAAATGGTCAAGTAAATGTGGTGACTAACAATCCTACAAAATTTTAACAAAATCCGATCAGCGATCACAGAGGAGTTGTGTAATGGACGCAGACCATTACTAGGTCCCTCCGTCAAACTGTGACGGAAGGACGGACAGATGGGCACAGACCATTACTAGGTCCCTCAGACACATTGTGGCGTGGCACAATAATACAATTATGAAACATTTAATTTAGTGAATACTTAAATTTAAGGTTCCTCGAATATGCATGAAAACCACAAAAATTAGTACCCAATGAAATATAATGACTTCTAAGTATTATATTTATTGTTGTCATCTATATTTCATTTCAAGCATTTCAATATAACTTTTAGGAAACCTCAATTTGACATATATTACACATTTTCCCTCACCATCCATGTGCACCCTGTTAGAAATAGATTCCTTCATATCCAAGTTTAATTTTCTATGTCATACCTCTCAGTAGAATATAATTACCACAATTTTAATATCACACAGCAATCCATTTTTCCAAAGACTGTAAAATCCATCCATAATCATCCCACCAGCATTCTTGTTAAATATTTTTATTCCATTATCTGTTTGTTTGATCAACAAACTTTCTCTGGAAGTAATTATATTCCACGATATTTTTTAGAATAATTATTCATGTATTTCATACAATTTCTGAAGTGATACTGAATACTGTAATATTTGACTTAATCAGTTAAGACATATACATGTATAACTGATAATTATATATTCTTAATTATGTTATTTCAATAAATATAAGGTACATGTATAACACTATTTAGTATTTTCAGAACCAAATTTTTTTTCTGTGTTAGTCCACACATAAAATAAAGTGCTCTCAAAATACAATATATATATATAATATTTATGTAAAAGGGGAGATAATCATTAGAATTTAGCACTACCTAAAACTTTAATGTAACATCTTACACCAATACTGTAGATTTGCACCCTTTTTAACTTGTTTAATGTTCATGTTTAAAAAAAACTTTAACAATAAACTTGTAATTTCTGATATAATTAACTTAGAATCTATTAGGGGAGACTATATTAAACTGCATTTTTAATATTTTATAAATTATTAAAACTTATCCAACATTTGATTTTTAAAATAAATGCTTCTCATACATTTTCTTGAACATAAATAATTTACTGAAAAAAATGATCTTGGCAACAGAGCCTAACCTAAAGGTATAGAGAGAGAAAGGCCAAAAATCCCCCTTATCCTGCCTCTGACACTTCTTCCATTTGGGTACATCAGAAACATTTTCATATGGTCAGTTTCTCAAAATTTGATTCAAACATCTCATATTTGGGGGATTATGGGTAGAGTATGAAATTCTAAATTAAAGCAAAAGATAAGATTTTGTTTCACAACATCTTGTAGTTAGGATATTTATAGTTTCTGTAAATTACAGAGGTTAAATTTCATTTTCAGTTACAAAAATGTATAAGGTAGGGATAAAATTCACCATTGTCCAAATTACCTGTTCCCATTTATAACAATTTTTTCTTCATATGATTTCTACCTATTATATCAGCCTTATGAATGTGTTGTAATATATATATATATATATACGATATTCACAGTTGGAAGGAGTTTGTAACTATTATTTTTAAAGTTGGGGCTTTATATATATATATATATATATATATATATATATATATATATATATATATATATATATATATATTTGAAATCTCTATTGATAGTTATACGTAAAAACGCTAAGACAGCTTGAAGCTTTCGGCCGCGCTACTGGCCTTCATCAGAAAAATAAAATAAAAATAGAATATAGAATATAAATAATGAAAACATTACTATACTTCCCTATCTTACCCTTATACTTTCATATTTTATATCTTTACAATACATCTATTTTTAACATCCTTGTTTTCTTTGTTTATATTCTATATTTGTATTTTCTTTTTAACTTCTTTGTTTTCATTATTTATATTCTATATTCTATTTTTATTTTATTTTTCTTTTCACCTATTTGATCTATCTCTTCTGACTTTCAGCCGCAGTAGCGGCGTCACAATGCATATTGTCACCATTACATTGTAACGTCATGTCCAATAAACATGCTGATGAAGGCCAGTAGCGCGGCCGAAACCTTCAAGCTGTCTTAGCATTTTTACGTATATATATATATATATTACAACACATTCATTTACATTTGTAACTATTATTTTTAAAGTTGGGGCTTTGATATATAAAAAAATTGCAGTACAATACAAATAAAATTGTGTCCACAAAAAGTTCCTGTAGTGTTACATGCACAAAAACATTACTCCAGTAAAATATATATATATATAGTTAGTACAAAGCCCCAACTTTAAAAATAATAGTTACAAACTCCTTCCAACTGTGTATATCGTTACCAACTCACCCAACTGGTGAAAATAATAGTTACTAACTCGCCCTAACTGGCAAAAATAATAGTTTCATACTTGCTCAAACTTATCATAGTTACCAACTCACCAAAAATGGTGAAAATAATACATTTGATAGTTACAAACTCACTCCAACTGTAAAATAGTAGTGACAAACTCCCACCAAGTCTTGTTTTTTTAGCCTCTGAAGACTTGATTGAATGATAATTAGTAATTGAATTATAGAAATTTAATCAATAAAACTTTAGATTACTTTCTATGTCCCAAGCTGTCAAAAAATTGTTCATTAACCAAATATTAAAGGATCTGTGTCTTTTTGTTGCATATGTTGTTTTATGTTGATGATGATGATAATCAATAAAAAGTATAATACAGACTATGTATTTTATATTTACTTTGGGAGGGGCACACCTTTTCACCCCAACACACCCAAACACTAACTATAAATGCATGTTTTGTTACTTTCTAGTTGTCTTTATGTTTTTAAGTTTGTTTTAAGATGGAAAACGTTGAAAAAATGTTTATAAGAAACCTATGAGGTCACTTTTTTATTATATTACATATTGCATATGCCGACCATGAAAATCCCAACATCAAAACATATCACAATTCATGTTGTGTTACTCTCTAATTGTCTCAATGTTTTTCACATCTTTTTATAATAAAAAAAAATATTTTAAGATGTAATCTTTTCAGGTCATTACGACCATGAAAATATTTACCCGAACACTATCCATTGTATTATCTCATGAAGATATCATTATTAGCAGAGATATATAATAGGTCTCTATTAATACATGTCTTATTATATTTTATCGAGAAAAAAAAATAAAGAAATATATTCTAAATGATTTTTACTATTAATACTAATTGCCAACCTCAAACTGTTTTGCTAGCATTCTGCATGGTCTATACATGTATATGGTCATCCCAGGGCACAGGGTGTGGACAAAAAATAGTTTTTAGGTAAATTTACTGATTTGTATAGTACTAAAACTGTTTATTTACATCAAAACACTTCATTATCAATAAAAATATGCATTTATAGTGTGTGTTGGGATGTGTTGGGGTTGAAAGACACACCGCTTTGGGAGTATGAAAGTGGGGCGAGTTGGTAACTAGGATATTCACAGCTGGAGCAAGTATGAAACTTATTTTCACCAGTTGGGGTGGGTTTGTAACTATTTTCACTCGTTAGGGCAAGTTGGTAACATGTATATTCACAGTTGGAGTGAGTATAAAACTATTATTTTCAAAGTTTGGGCAAGTTTGTGAGACGTTTGCGCTAGTTTGAAGTGGGGCGAGTTGTCTGGCATTTGTTCCAGCAAGAGAACTTATATAATCCTCTGGTTGTTATTACAGGCACTTGTTTCTATAAATGATATGGTTAACTAGTAACAACTCAAAGAGAAATTAGGAAAGCCCAAAGTAAATTTATGGAAGAAATCATAAGTCCACAACTTGAGGAAAAACCAAAATCATTTTGGCAATACATAAAGGGGAAAAAGACTGAAACATCAGGAGTCTCACCTTTGAGAGGTAAAGATGGATTACTTTATAGTGATCCACAAACACAATCAAATATTTTAAATGAACAATTTAAAAGTGCATTTACTAAAGAAGACAAAACTTCAATGCCACAAAAACCTAAAAGTCCCTACCCCACCATGCCAGACATAACCATTAATATTAATGGCATAATTAAACTCCTTAAAAATATAAACCCCCATAAAGCTAGTGGGCCTGATAATATCCCTGCTATTTTCCTTAATAAACTCTCAGAAGAGATATCCCCCTTCCTTGTATTCTTTTTTCAAAAATCCATAAATGATGGAAAAATCCCAGAAGAGTGGAAACAGGCAAATGTTGTGCCAATTTTTAAAAAGGGAGATAAACATAATGCAATTAACTATAGACCGGTTTCTTTAACGGCTATATGTTGTAAGGTTCTAGAACACGTCTTAACAAGTAATATTAGAAAACATTTAGATTTAAATAATATTTTAAATGATTGCCAACACGGCTTTAGGAGTAAACGTTCCTGTGAAGCACAACTTGTTATCAGCATCCAGGACATAGCCAAATACTTGGCTGAAGGTAATCAAGTTGATGCAATACTTTTAGATTTTTCTAAAGCTTTTGACAAGGTCCCCCATGAAAGATTAATAACAAAACTTAATTATTATGGTATACGTGAAAATAACCTACTTTGGATAAAAGATTTTTTGTCAAACAGGCAACAGCAAGTCCCGCTTAACGTGTTCAATCTTCCAAATTAGCTGTTGACTCTGGCGTTCCTCAGGGCACAGTATTAGGCCCTACTTTATTTTTGTTATTCATAAACGACCTACCTGAGCATGTCTCATGTAAGGTTCGTCTTTTTGCTGACGACTGTTTACTTTATGAAACATCAAATAATATAAATGAGTCTCAAGCACTCCAAAAAAATCTATCAAGCCTTGAAAATTGGGAATCTGAATGGCAAATGAAATTTAATCCTGAAAAATGCTATGTCATGAATATTTCTAAAAAGTCGAAAACTAATTTATTTCAATATAAATTACATAACCATGTACTAGAATCTGTCAGAGACAGCAAGTATCTAGGAGTTACAATAAGCAATAATCTTGATTGGGGGCCCCATATTAATAATATAACTTCAAAGGCAAATAAAACACTTGGTTTTTTACGTAGAAACATGAAAAACTGTACACGTAAGGTTAAAAACCTTACGTACAAATCACTAGTGCGTCCGACCGTCGAGTACTCCTCACCAGTTTGGGATCCGTACAAACAAAGCCATATAAACCAAATTGAGCAGATACAGCGTAAGGCAGCAAGATATGTTTTTAATGACTATAACGATAGATCACCAGGTGCTGTCACTGGTATGTTAAACAAACTAAAATGGGAAAACTTGCAATCCCGTAGAACAAAAGCTAAACTTGTCTTGATTTATAAGATTAATGGGGGGTTGGTCGAAGTCACTAATGACGTCCTGACACAATCTGACAGGCGAACTAGAGGCCTACATAAATTTCGACATATATATACAAATAAAGACTTTTATAAATCATCTTTTTTCCCAAGTACTATTGCTGTCTGGAACGATCTCCCAGAAACAATTTGCATGTCACCCTCCCTAGAATCCTTCAAAGGTGTTATTTCCACCTTAACATTTGGAGGTTCTAGTCTGGCTTAATTAATTAGCGTATTTAGCCACTGTACATAATGTGAATACGTTTAACATTAAGCTACAAATAATGTTATTTTAAATTGTAATTGAACTGTGGAAAATATTTATTTTATTTTAACAAAATTTTCGACATCCATTTGCATGTACATAGTGCCACAGTTCCGGGATATTCCACACTCCTGCACCGGAGTCTTTCCCGTACCAGGAAGAAGAAGAACTATCTACATACATCCCTCCCCCAAAGTGCTTTTTTGACGATTCATATGGATAGTACTGCCCTGTCAGCAGGTCAGTGATCGAAGTGACTGTAGAAAAATGCTCTTGCCAGTCTTGGCTTTGAAACTTTGTATCATGTACATTCATAGACATACGTAAAAAATCTGCTCGTCTAAATAAGCACAATAATTTAAATATTTGAACCTTTTCTTTCCCATCATTTTCACATTTTCACATTTCTGCAGGCCGGAATATTCAAAGATTCATTATACTATAGATAGGAACAGTGTGTCTAACTCAAAGTCACAGGAATCTGTTTTTTCAACCGGATGTTTACATTTTGTCAACTTCATGTAAACGATAAAACTAGAAACTTTCGAATGATAAAAATGGCAGCATCCACGAAAAACAACACGTTGTTTCAGAGTTCAGTCAGTCAAATTTTGGATAGTTGGACTGCATTAAAAGTATCATAAATAATTAAGATTAATCCAAATTCTTGCTGCATGATACACATAATATGGAAATATGTAATAAATAAAATCAATGAAAGACAGGACCTGATCTGAATGACATATTTAATAAACATTTATAACATAAAATTTTAGATTCATTACGACAGTTTACATCACCAAATTTGTACTGTGTACATTTAAATTGTGTTAATATGAAACATGTGTGACCTGGAAAGGGAGCTAAGCGTAAGGTTTTTAAGTTTGCTTTGTCGGTATTTACTTTACTGTTAGTGAAAACAATGAATGGCGTAACAATCTCACTTCAAAGTATTAAGTGCATCATTATCAATGTTCTTACATTACACAGCCTGAATTGTCCGATGACACGGTCCGAGTGGTCCTGGGTTCATTTGTCCACAGGGGCCCGACTTCTGGATATTTATTTCTTTTTTATTTTATTTTTTTGTTGTCTTATTTCATGTATACTTTTTAATAAATATTTACTATAACAATGTAAATTATGCGTTTATTATCAATGTGCTATACACTATCCACGTCCTTATACTAAAAAATCCTAAAGGGATATAAGCCGCCATTTTGAATTTCCTACCTCTGCTACGATTAAAATCAATTTTGACAATTTTAACCTCCCGTCCATTTACTCGAAACCCAAACTTCATAAGTGTCCATACAAACAAAGGTAAAGAGCAGGCTCTGCCAAATGCACTACTAAACCCCTTTCAAAACTCCTTACTTTTTTACTTGCAGCAATTAAAGATGGTCTCAAGAGGAACAGTGATAAGGCCTACTCAAAGGGTGGTGTGACTCAGATCTGGATTCTAAACAATTCTATTGTGATGATTTGAATTTTCCAATTGTGAACTTTACCTTTCTTAGCAGTAACATACCAAGGTCTATCATATGTAGCCTATGGTGTGTACATATCACAATTGATTTATACGGTGATTTTCTCGGCAGGGCAAGATTGCTATCAAACAAACTTCTAAGACAGGGTTATGTTAAGTCTCTGTTAATTTCATCACTCCAAAAGTTTTTGTCATCATGAATTGATTAGCCGATATGAAATTTCTATTAGTTTCAAAAATTAATTAAAATATATACTTAGCTGTATTAAAATTTAGTAATTAAAATCTTGATTTAAAAGTTATAAAAGGTCTATGGATATTTCATAACTTGATTAATATAAAGTTACATTATGGCCAAAAATATAATTGTCCTGTTGTTTCTTCGCACCATTTTTCTTAAGTTTCTTTTATCCTCATCAAAGTATTTGATGAGAGTACTAATTTTTTATTGTGTCTTCCTGAAAGATAAGGAAAAGTTGCATCGGACAGTTTAATTATGAAGTGACATAATTTTTCTTAATTTACATTGAACTCTTCTTTGTCTTAGTTGGCAGTGGAGAATGGTTTTGGTGGAGCTGAGAGTCAGGAGAAAGCTGAGTGGATGGTATTTGCAGTTGATCAATGGTTTAATGAAAACAGTATGTTGTGATACAGTATCATTATATATTACAATTTGATAGCTGAATATAACAATCAGATAAAACTAAAAGTATCAGTTGTACATCTTGTTTTAAGAGGAAACTTGTTATCCAAAAAACGTGAAAAAAGTACCCATAATATAAAAAACTGTCGCTGAATCTTTTGTTTCCTCTAGTTGTTATTAATCACCACCTTATCTAATGGTGTCCCAAAAATTTTTTTTTTTAAAAGAAGCCACTCCCTGAATCTTGTTTCCTCTAGTTGTTATTAGTCACCACCTTATCTAATGCTGTCCCAAAAATATTTTTTTAAAAAGAAGCCACTCCCTGAATCTTGTTTCCTCTAGTTGTTATTAGTCATCACCTTATCTAATGATGTCCCAAAAAGAAAGAAAAAAGAAGAAGCCACTCATAGGTTATCAGTGTAGACACAAGTAAGTTGGGAAAATATGGAAATTGAAAACAGCATGGAAGGAAGCAAATATATTGAAACATAGGAATTAAATTACCATTGCCAAAGTAATGTAATTTTGTATTCACATTTATATATTTATATTGTAGAAAATCTAGAAACCTATGAAGTTGAAGATTTTCTAGCAGATATATTAAATACAGAATTTGATACTGTAGCAGATGATGGTAGTTTACCTCAGGTTTGTGCGAATAATTATGTACTTGCTTATATATTCACAAGTAAAATTATAAAAATAGGTTTATAAACTCAAAATGGCTACCTCATTGGACCTTTCGGAAAATTTATTTGAAGATTTTCTGCTTATTTGATAAATATTATATATAATGGATTAAATATTACAAGAAATGAATGGAGATACAGAGTAAATTTTAGTAAGATAACAATGCTGAAACAAAATCGAAAAAATACAAAATTTGTGAATGTATGATAGGATCAATATTTTTTATAAGACTTTGTTTCTCCGATGATATTCATCTTTATTAATTGAAACCAACTGTTTTATTTCCATATATATTATTAACAAAAGAATACCTGGTATGACATATCAATTGAATTTTTTACAAACAAGAGCTCTGAATCCAGAGTATATGGGTGGTGTATCGTACAAGACATTTTACTATCTGAAGTTCCTTGAATTAAATTGATTTTTAACTTTCTGCCTCAGTTCCTTGGAAATTGTCAAATAATGGAAGAAATATAAATACATCAAGTCACGTAAAATACGAAGGGAGATAACCAGGTAATCTCATCTTTTCATAAACAATTTTATTGTCTGTTTGCAGATTGCATCATTGATATGTGGTGTGTATAGGTTATGCAGCAGTGGCAATGAGGGTGCAGTTCAAGAGAAATTACAGGGACTGCCTAAACCAGCCATACAGCAGTGCAGTAAAGTCCCTAGTGATGATGAAATTGATGTATGTTATATATTTTATGTAAATAATTAAGGCAGAAAAAAGACAGGAAAAGGTTTTATCTTTCATCAGCTGAGTTGTGCAATTTAACATACTTACAGTTGAAAATATTAGGAATGTGAACTGACTGGCATCAACTGTTGACATACTTTTGCTGAAGTTTTTGCTTTTGAACCCTTATTTGGTAAGGTATCTACAGATTTAGCTGAAAGGATTTGAGCTTGGACCTGGGGTAAAGTAACATGTTTAATTTTGGTTATTTCACACAGCAATATGCTTTATATTTTTATGCCCCATTCACAAATTTGGAAGGGCATTTAGATTTACCCTTGTCTGTCCATACATATGTCCGTCTGGCATGGTTAAGTTTTTACGTCTAGGTCCATTCACAGAAACCCATTGATGTATCAATGATATTATGTCACTACAAGTTTCAGTCCCATACATTCAGAAGTTGGTAAAGCTAATAATTACCATGAAATATTTTAGATTTAAAAATTAAGCAGGTTAATCACTTATTGAAAGAAATTATAAGATCTTTATTACATGGTACTGAAAACATTTAACCGTCAGACTAATCTATCACATCCCTGAATGTTTGACAAACAGCTGTAAGTATCAGGTAACATACTTGTCAATTTAATTATTTAGTTCGAGTTTTCCATGTCTGGACCAAATTTTTCGACTTCGAGAAACTGGGGCTTTTTCAACCTCAGAATAAATGGAAAACTGACAGGACTTTCAAAATGGTTCAAGCCATCAGGATGTTTGAGGGATCCAAGTTTGAGGTACTGAAGTTTGACTGTATATTTCATGCTTGAATAAACTTGGTAAAATATTTGTATAAAGGTATAGTTTTGTCTCGCCTGCGATGATTGTTGTGAAAGGCGAGATACTTTCTGGAGGCGGCTGTGTAATCCTTTAAAACTTTAACGCACACATAGTACCTACAACTAAGATCTTTGGTTCACAAACAGTAAAGATGTCTTGTGACCTTGAACTCATTTTCATGGTTTATTGACTTCATAAACATTTGTAAAATCTGTGTCATATTTTTGCGAGTAAGTCCATTTCTTACACCTGTCAATTAACCATGACCTAAATTTCATGATTGAGTGAAATTTGTTACATTTTTCAGATTAAGTCAATTTCTCAGCAACTATAAAACGTGGACCCATTATATTTGGTCTATAGATAGTTCTTGTTTTGTCCAATCTGACACCTATCACATGACCTTGACCTGAATTTCTCACTTGAGTGACTTTTGTGACTTGGTTTCCATTTTTATGATTAAGTTCATTTCTCACTAGCTGTAATACCTATATCCACCATATATGGTCTTCTTGGCAAGTAGATGTGGGTATAACACATGCCCTTGACCTCAGTTTCATGCTTGAGTGATTATCGTTGAATTTCACAAATATGTTCATTTCTCAACAAATGTTAAATGTAGAACCACAATTTTTGGTCCATAGATTCTTTCTGAGACCTTTCACACAATGGAAGGCTTGAGTGACATGCATGAGATTTTTCAGATAAATGTCACCTGACATTAGCTATTTATTTTAATGCATTTTCCTTTGAGTTACAATGTCAAGAATCAGCTAATATTTATTCTGTGTCCATGTGTGTACTCAGGAGAGACATTTAGCGTAACCACTCTTGTCCATCTAGATAAGTCCACGGTTAAAGAACCTATAGTTATTAATTGATGATATTTTACAACTGCAACCATCTTATATAGTGGTTGCAACACAACTCAGCAACATTTGAGTCACTGCTACCTACATTTTATGGTTGAGCAACTTTGATTAAATTTTTTGCATTTGGATGCAGTAATGTATTATAAATGATATTTCACAACTGCAGTTGTCTTAAAAAGTTCAACACAGCTCAGGTACATTTGAGTCACTATGACCTGCATTTTGTGGTAAACTGACTTTGATAAAAAAAAAAATGCATTTTAGTCTATTTAAAAAAAAATATCCTGTGATGATACATCCATGATATTTTACTACAAACATCTTCTTTAGTTCAACACATGACCTACATTTTGTGCTTGAGTGACAATATTAAATTTTAGAATTTGGGTGGTTTTGTTAGAAGAAGTAATTTAGTACTTTGGATTCATTATTTATAATGGGGCAAAAGTTAATGTAAGAAGGATGAATTAGGAAACCTTCATATGTTTGAAATAATTCTCCAAACAATTTCCTGTCATAGATAATAGATGGGAATTCTATGTGCAGGAGGATTGGGCATCGATGTCTTACAGATACACTTTTACCAATAAAAGATTCACAAAGTATAAAATCATGAAAAAAAACTGTTTGGAAAAGGCTAGTTAAATATTAATTGGTTGTTTAATTAATGAGGTATTTGAAATTTTAAATTTGCATTCATTTTAGGATGATGATGCCATGGACACTGCACACACCCGGTCATCAACACAACAGCCATCTACAACATCAGATACTGTATCTCAGTATTCATTACCTAATGGATCAGGTAAAGCTTTCTGTTGTTTTGTCAGTGGGATTTATAACCAAGGACATTCCTGTACTCTCATATAATCTTTTTCTTTTTAAATTTGGACATTGCAACGGTATAGATAATAGTTAATATTTTTTTCACTTACAATGTATTTATTTCTGGCTTCAAATTACAGGAACCTATAAAAATATTTTTTTTATATATTTACAATTATATGTAAACAGTACATGAGAAAAGTTATTAAAAGATAATTCAGAATTTTTCAAGAAATTGAATTAAAAGCAGAATTATCAGGCAGGTACAAAGAGATGATTTTTAGTCATTGTATTTTCTGTTTCAGCTAATGATGCAGAGATGGAGGAAGATGGATGGACTGTTGTTCATAGAGGAAAAAGGAAATGAATTCCCTTTATATAAACACTTACAGAGATTTTAATTTAAATGTAAAGCTTCAGGTGAAGTCATGTGATCTGTTGCCAGTTGATTCATGCCCATCGAATATTGTTCATTGAATTATAGTCAGAACATAAATTGACTAAATTTGGAAATTGGCAGGATTAGCTGTTTTGATACTCTGTAATCTTTGACTCCATATTTATATGTGAAAAATACTTCTACAGGTTAAATATTTGGATATAACATGTCTACATAGCAAACCATTAAGATTATAACATAAATACATTGTATATGTTACAATTTTTATGACACTTTAGGAATGTATTTACATGTTATTGAACAAACCCAAATGAGTACATATAATGTACTTAAGCCTAACTTACGTGAAAATTTTGTTTGAGTGATATTTAATTAATACCATTAAAATGAGATAATGTTGTTTTATTGTAGTTTATGCTTTATCATTGCTTTAAAAAACAACTAAAACGTGTTTACCTTTCAGGATCCTGTATGACTTTTCTTACAAGGTATAATTTGTTACATTGATCTTATGCATTGTTATTAATATTTATCTAAAAGAAATGAAAATAAAAAAATTATTTTAACAGTATTTTGTTATAGCTTTAGGTAATTGTATCATATGCTTATCAGAAGAAAACCATAAATGATTTTTATTTGACTGGGCAGCCTTTAGGATTAGAATTGTCTCCCTTTGATAACTTGGCATAAGAATAGCAAGGTGAACTACTTTTTGTTATTGCAGCTGAATTTCAGGTACATTGACTTCTTTTTCTCATCAAATTTGTGGTAAATTTGAATATTCTGAAACAAAATTCTTTTCAGTTTGCTTTTTTTTTACATGGCAATGTTGAAACCTAAGGATTACCATCTATCGTCTTATTGGAGTTGTCACACATTTTTTCTATGTACAATATCTAGAAAACCAATGAAAAGATTTCCCAAAAATTTATGAGAATCTGATATAAATATACGGAAGTGTTTGGGTATATGTTAAAGGCAAATTTTAATTATAGTTCTTTCCACCTTTTATACGATTATTTCTGGAACAGCCCTAGAGAAGTTATGAAAACTTTTCTTTTGAAATTCACAAGTTTTATGGTTTCTGATTGCTGAAAATATTCCTTCCAATAGAAATTGAGACTTTTTTTTAACTTGTATCATGGTTGGTGGTTCTTTTCTTTGAAAACCTTGATTCAATAAATCCCAGTACCATGGTGGGGGTGGAGCTAAAGGTGTTCACATAACTTCCAACATAATGATGTTTTTGTACATGTGTATTGTACAATAACTTCCCTGGATATTTCACAGCAAAATGAAGATCACAGGAACACAAACCAATGAAATATATCACACCTCCATCTAAACAAGAACACAAAAAATGACCAAATTACAAATTCATCCAAGTAGAAACGGAAATAGTCAGCAATACAGCGTTCTCCTGAAAACAAAATAGACTTATTTTACTTTTCTCCCACATAGATATACGATATATATTTAAACAAAAACATTGAATATTAACAAGAGGGTGCATCCAACAAGTTTTGAAAGATTTTTACGCAATTGAAATAAATGTTTTTGATGGATATTCCATTCCCCCTTTTCCTAGATCCGTGCTTGCCAAGATTTCGTAAAAAAAAAATTTAAAAACCAGACAGAATTATTTCCCCCCTGTTAAGTTAGATTTACATGGTTGTTTTCTTTTGGTGTCAATATAAAAAAAAACATGATTATAAGACAATTAAACTAGTGATTTTATTAATTGCAACATGCATTTTTGTTCAAAAAGAATGATCTTTATTCTATAAGAAATGATTTGAAAAATCATTTTCTTCATTATATAGCAAGTTAATGAAATATACAGAAAAATAGTATTTAATAAACACAGAATTACATCCCTTATTAAAATGGCATTTTACAGAAAATTGTCATTTGAAGACATGTTTAAGTTTCTATATTTTTGTTGTGTTGTTAAATTTTATAGTGATGTTAATGTTTCAGTTCAACCATTTTCTTGTAGAACTATATTATGACATAAATATTTGTGAAACTTCATTGTATTTTACTGTACGTTGTCAAAAATAAATCGAGAGTCAAATAAGTGTAAAACTCAATGAGAACGGTCATTAAAACCTGAAAATACAAATTATGTTGTTTCAGCTGTACTTTATATATGATATTTGAAATATTATATTTACTCATATATTCAATCACTTACTTATTAGTTGTTTCACATCGTTGTCACTTACTGGATCTGTGAAACATGTTGTCGGAGTTTCGGTCATTGCGACTGATTTCAAAACTTCTGTTTCTCCTTCTAGGTACAGCTCAAAATATCTGTGGTCAACATCAAAAGCCTAATACTGACCAACAGCTTGTGAAATTGTCAAGTCGTTCATCCCTTTAAAAACGGTATTACTGTCCTCAATCTCAGCGCATATTTGAGAGAGGGTAAAATCTTCCATTTTGGGGACCAAAAAATTGATCTCCTGTAAAGAAATGGCATCGAATTCGCCATCATGAAAAATGTGACCAGCTTCCATGGCTACTTTTCAAAAACTGCATAGAATATTGTGTTGAAAGTAAAGGACACTAGTGGCATGATGTTATATAATGCAGGGTATTAGGGTACAGCTGCTGATTGGTCGTTCATTTAATTGATTGGCATGTGTCAACAAAAATACAAGCTCTATATTGAACTGATATTTGGACCATCACGACATATTTTGATGGATGGCTCTTCTAACGACTCGCCTACCATCAAAATATCACTTGATGGACCAAATATCAGTCCAATATATAATACATGTACCTTTACTTAAAGTAAAATATTAGTAAACAACTGAACTTGCATTTTATTTTGACTAAAATTGCTGTTCTTGAATTTTCAGGAAATTCTACAGGTTCAAAATATTTTTGTTTTGCTGTGCCGTAGAAGTGAAAAAGTCTGTCACTTGTTTCCCCTGGGAAGGTAATTCCAGTTATCTCCATTTGATGTTCAGTGGATAACTCTGTTAAGGGCATTATCAAGTTTAATTTTGCTTTTCTAGCATTAAAATAAATGGAAAATTGACAGCACTTTCAAAATGGTTTGAGCCATCAGGGTATCCGAGTTTGAGCTACTTAAGTTCGACTGTATATGCCATGCTTTTGTGACCTTGGTAAAATATTTGCACTTGGGTATATTTTTATCTCGCCTGCATGGCAAGATATAGGTATTAGTTTCCGGAGACGGTGGTGTAAACCTTTTTAAAACCTTAATAACTGCACACATAATACCTACAACTAAGATCTTTGGTCCACACATACATTATGGTATAAAATTTGCAGCAGTATAGTTGCCTTGTGACCTTGATCTCATTTTCACGGTTCATTGACTTCATAAACATTTGTGAAATCTGTGTCATTTTTGTGATTAAGAACATTTCTTAGCAACTGTGTAGGCCCACCATATTTGGTCATTAGAGAGTTCTTGGTGGCTATGTGCCAGTTTGACACATAACAACCGACCTTGACCTAAATTTCATCCTTGAGTGACTTGTGTTACATTTTCAAGATTAAGTTAATTTCTCAGCAACTATAATACCTAAGCTCATTATATTTGGTTCTTGTTGGGTAAATTCCAGTCTGACACCTGTTTCCTGACCTTGACCTAAATTTCATGCTTGAGTGACTTGCAATATATGTTCGCGATTAAGTGTATTTTTCACAAACTGTGCTAACTAGATCCTCCGAAGTTGGTCTAAAGAAATTCCAAGTGGGTATATACCAGTCTGACACCTGACCTTTCACCTCTTTTCCCTGCTTTAGTGTCTTGTGTCACATTTTGCGATTTAGTCAAATCATTTCTCCGAAACTACTACATAGACCAACCATATTTGGTCTATGGATAGTTCTTGGCAGGTACATGCCTTGAAACCATGAGCTAAATTTCACACTTGAGTAAATTGGTTCACATTTCATGATTAAATTTCATTTATCTGTAGCTGTAATACATATATCCACCCATAAAGCCTGTTTAACCCTCACCACTGTTCAATGTCTGTACCAAGTCAGACAATCCTGAATCTCTGTTGGGTTTATGTTTGTGTTTTGTGCTATTTCAAGTGAATTTTTGTCCTGAGTTCTGTCAGTTGGGTTTGCTTTGATTGTTGTTAAATCAGCCTGAGGTATTGATCTTGTGAAAATTTAAAAATAAAAGCAACTGAAATGTTTTGTTATTTAATCCATTCAAATCACCTATACAAAACAATTGTCATTAATAAGTTAGAAGAATTTTGGACCTCCCATTCTTCCAAATGGTCCTCTGTTATCTCTGATACCCCCACCTCTGCCAGGTCGAAACATCTGGTCTGGTAATGGTCCATATGGATCAAATCTTGGTTGTAAAGGCTGGAGAGGGTTAACTCCACCACTTCTGTTTGGACCTGAAAACAGTCAATTCTTCTTCATTTAAATTTTTATCAATAAACACAGTAAAAAACACTGTATTTTGGATTCGTTTTAAATAAAAAGTAAACAATTATTATTAATAGTCTATCAAAATGTATGGATACTTTTTGAGACAATTATCAATTGTTACCTAGTAGACTTGAAATTTTCAAAAATTAGAAAAGCTTTTCCTGGTACAGAATGCATGAAATAAAATCCATGTTTTTTGTCTTGTATTATGAGAAACCTGTAAACAATAAAATGGAAACTTCAAATATCAGCTTTATACATGTATCTATTTCACTGATAGTTTTGTTATACCTGAATGCAGTGGCATTAAATCAAAATCTCCTCCGATTATTCCAGGGGGATAAGGAGGCATTGGTCCAGGAAACCCTGGGTCTGGAGGTTGTCTGAAGACAGGGGGTAAAATACAAGTCATCTGACTTAAACATCGATGTCTTTCTCTCTCTCTCTTCTTTCTTAGTTGGTATTCAATCTTGTAAAGCTATGAATGATAAAAAATGTAATTCACCTTAAGGCCAAAAAAAATAATATACCGGTATGTGTTTTTGCTAACGTGCTGAAAAAAAAATAGGGTAGGTGGATAGGCAATATTATTTTATTTTACAAACAGTTTTTAGCTGGTAACTACTAAGGAAACAGTCTGAGTTTAACAGTGCTCATTCAAAAATGGCATAAAAAGTGTTAGGGTAGGCACTACAAATTATGGTAGGTAGGGTTAGTGGAAACATGTGTATATTTTTTGTTGGCCTATATTACATCATCTCACTCATTTTAAATTCAAGAACTAACATAATGTATTTTCATGTTTCATTTAAAAAAACAATTTAAGATTTGTTTTGTTTTGTTTTTTTTTCTGGGGGGGGGGGGGGGGTATATGTTAATACCAAATTAAACCAGATTTTTACAATATAATATAATGGCAGTCAGTTTTTATTGACAGTATACCAAGAGAGAAGGAAACATCCTTACATAGAAAACAGTTAGAACTAAAACTGATCACACTTTGTCAAGAGCTGAGTTCGAGTTCCAACTCACACCTTCAGTACTGAAAGGATAGTATAAATCATTTGTTATGACATACAGCACAAATTCAAATTCAACCAAAGGTCCTTGAAAACACTGGATATCATGTTTTAACATTAAATAATTTTTATACTTACGGAGAACCAGTCTTGTGTCAAATCATTGTTCCGTCTGTCTGTAATTATTAAAATAGTTATGATGTAATGATATTGTAATGGTATACATGTATGCTGAATTGAAAATAAAAATGTTATTTTGTGATGAACAAAAATTGGTTTGAATTTTATCTTAAAAACACATTAAAAATAATAACTGTAAACATGTAACAGGAGAACAGATATTTTACAAACCCTCACAATGTTTTGCTTTGTAAACTTTGGGATAGAGCTCTAGATAAAGTAACGACCTGCACTTTAAGTGGTTGTCTTTCCTACTTATTGTTTATTATATGTGATATTGTATTTATTTTGTTCTCTTTTGCTGAATTTTTGACAACATTGTTTCCAGACCTAGGGAAATCATAATCTGTAATGAATTACATTTTTCATCTTATTGAAAGTCATCTGTAATCAGGCATTTTTTAAATTACAAGTAGTCGAACCCGTGTATACAGGGCACCCAACGGACCAAAGAAATGTGCCCTTTATACAGAGGTTAATTTTACAAGTTTTTTTCATAACGGGGACATTTTCACTGCCCTTTATAGACAGTGATTTGCTACATAGAGGTGCCCTTTAAGACAGGTTTGACTGTATTTAATACTAATAACTGAATATTTGATTCAAATTGAAGATAAATTAATGAAAGGATCATTTTTTTTTCTTCAAAAATTTATTGCAAACAAAAATGTCTAATGTTGATTTTAGGTTTACTTTAACTGAGATGTTAACCATTAATTACCATCACAGCTTAACTAAATGAAATTTTGTTGACCTTAATAAAGGACGGTTTTTGTCCAGTTTAATCCATTACTTATTCTTTTATTGGTTAAACTTTACAGATAAAACTTCATGAAATATCTTAATTTCTCAAGGCACCTGTGACAGCTCAACCCACAGACCTGCCTAGAGCGTGCCTAGATAAGGAAGACTCTCTCATTGAGGGGTTGTCAGGTCATAATACGGAAAGCCTGACCATGGACATAGTGGGTAACGTGTTTGGAGAATGCCACACTCCCTGCACATTAAAGATCCCTTCTGTAGTTTTGGAAAAAGAGTAGGCTGATGGCCACTACAGAAGGCTAAATTATACGACCCTACCTAACCATCCTCCTTTTACAGTGGCAGTCAAAATTGGTTCCCCTTCGTGTCCCATCCCAACCCTATTTGAATTGTTTGATAAATTGAACTGGTTCTCTTGCTGAAGAAGCATGAAATATTTGCCACTGGATGTTAAGCAACAATCAATCAATCAATCTTAATTTCTGACATTTAAAACTATTTAATTTTTTAAACTTTATATATAAAACTTAATGATAAATCTTAATTTCTGATTTAACTATTAAATTCTATGTTAAATATTACCATAAATTAGCTATGCCTATAGATTATATAACATCAACGATCAAAAAAGTGTGAAAAGATGTTTGAAATGTAATGATATGAGAAATAAATACATGTGACACAATTAGATAATATTTATGGTCCCTAATAAATGTGTGACACGATGTTATCAAAGATAATACCGAAAAACATTTGACAATAATTATGGATACCTGTGGGAAGCTTAATTATTTTTTCACCAGATGCAGAGGGTTACATGAAGAATATGCAATATAAGTATCTGTAAATTTTCAGAAAATCAATTTTAAAGTTTGCTTCTTCCATCTTATGGTATACTGTAATTCAGAAATTATTGGGATTTTGTCATTTTAGACCAAAATGCAATTTTAATTTTTGCGATATTGAGAAAAATCCTGCTTCTATTCATATAAAAGATTCCAAAATGAGAGTTTAAATTATTGTGATTACAACTCTGTCACATTTTTTGCAATAATAAAAACATTGAAATAAATTCCTAATTTACAGTATAACATATGATACTGTAAATATAAATGTGTATTAAAACATGTGGTCTGTATGTATGGATGGCAGTTATTAACCACTTTACTGCATGAAAGGACATAAAGTGTCATTAGGAATTAACAGTGTTGAGCATCACTTTCAAAAGTAATCAGTAATTTAATCAATTACATTTCCAAAGCAATTTTAATTTAATGAATTACATTCAAAAATTGATGTAATTGTAATTTAATCATCAACTTTGGAATGTAATCAGTAACTGACCTTATTGTTTCAAAGGTTATTTTATTCAGTGTGTGACTTGTGGTTTGGGTGATTGTTGTGTTGGAGACCACATAGCGACCCCAGACGTGATGAATCTTTCCCAATGTTCAGTTCTATTGGATGCTGTCTCAATGATAATTATCCAATCATGTGGTCTGTATGTATGGATGTATTTTCATACACGTGGCAGTAGCAAACAATATTTTACAAAAACTATAAATAAAATCAGCTATTCACATCAAACGTACTTCCAAATTCTCTTAGATAATGTCTTCTCCATAAATATCTGTCTCTACCTAGCTGCTGGAAGTCTTTACATACTTCAGATATTCTTAGAGTACTAGGAACATCCAAGTAACTTAAAATAATCAACTGAAAAACATAATATTTACATGGAATTAATCTATAGAAAAGGACACAAGATTTATAAAATATTGTAAACAAATTACTGCTGTTCTGAATAAAATCTAGATAAAGAAATTACAGAAAAAAGAATATTTGGTTTAAAAAATAATACGTAAAATATATCACCTGCAAAACAAACCTTGCACAGTCCAACCTGTGTATCAGGGGCATCCAAGGGACAACAAATAGCCCTTAATGAATATATACAGGACTTACTGTAGTTGTTCAAGCTTTGTTCATGACAGGAATACATACACAATCATGCACAACGGTACATGTGACAAATTCCGAATTGGTATGGGTGAGATTTTGCTCATTTAAGGATTAAATTGAGGTAATTTGGGGTAAGATTGTCACAATGCTCTTTGGAGGCATTGATTAAATATATACCTTTAAGTTTAAATCAGGTTTGACTGAATATTGT
Source organism: Mytilisepta virgata (assembly GCA_028015205.1). Lineage (NCBI taxonomy): Eukaryota > Metazoa > Mollusca > Bivalvia > Mytilida > Mytilidae > Mytilisepta > Mytilisepta virgata. Next base: position 75,812,783 of record CM051519.1, read on the forward strand.
AAGCTACCTGACATGTACTGGTTACTTTATTCTCTTATCAAATATTCATAAAAAAAAAATTTACACTGGCAAGATTTTTTCTTTTGATATAAAGATTATTCCTTTTAATTTTTTAGTGATATTTTTCGAATAAAACATGCAAAATAATTTTACATTAACATGGCCATTTTTTAATTTTAGCAAACATATTTGGAAGTTACTACTGCAAGCTTCAAATACCAAACAATTAATATGATATAGTAATCTGATATCATTTACAAAAACATAATTAAAAGTTTTATTTACTGCTTTGTTGATTCCATTATACTTTTGGCAATCACAAAAACAACACTTTAATTTCTGAAATTCCAGTCTTACCTATATATGTTGTACACCACAAACTCCTGTATTATTGGGAACAGTGAACAGAATGTATATAAACTGAACACCTGTCTTATCCAAGCATCTTATTTTCTACAGGGTTTTATTTAGTTTCGCATTATATACCGGTAATTACCTCTTGTTTATATCACCTCAATAGACAGGTTTTACTGTATATAACTACCTCTACTGTCTGGACACCTCAGTTAATAAAATGGTTTTTCCAGAATTTGAATACCTTAATCAATGTGAATTGTCTAGTCATTTTGGTGAAACATGTAATGAGCTAAGTCGTAACTGAAACAATTGAACTTTCCTAATTTTTTTTCAATCATGTCTTCCAGAGAAACCAAAAAATTCCACTTTTCAATGTAAAGGGGAGATAACTCTTCCTATGAAATTTTATAAAGTACATGTATTACATACGCGTGATGCATGAAAATAAGCACAAAATGCATTAAAAATATTTGAAATAACAGTTTTACAAATTTTAGGATCGGTCTGAGTTGATAATTTCAAATTATTAATTTTTTGAAATTTTCAAGTGCATTAATTATTGGAAATTCCCCACTTAGAATCATTTGTGAGGTATACAAACATAACCTTTATATACAACTTTACATTTTTTTATGTTTTCTTGGACAACTCAGTAAGGTTAATTAACCAACAAAAAATTGTCTAATAATTCTAACGTTTAGACTTTCAAAATCAAAAATTCCATTTTATAAACTGATTTGTCCAGACAGTAGTTTATTTTACCCCAGTTGACAGGTTTTACTGTATATAACTACCTCAGTCTGGTTTATTTTACCTCAGTAGACAGGTTTTGCTGTATATAACTACCTCAGTCTGGTTTATTTTACCTCTGTCGACAGGTTTTACTTGTATATAACTACCTCTAGTTTAATTTACCTCATTAGACAGGTTTTACTGTATATAACTACCTCTTTTTTTCTGGTTTATTTTACCTTTATTTCATGACATAAAGCCATCATGCCATCCAGTACTGGAAATCCACGATCTACATAAAAATATCAGAACAATATGTACATGAAAGTTAGAAAAGCAGTGTAGTGTAACAAGAATTATAACTTTGGTCTAATTTTCCTTTGTCTTATGTTAATAACAAATGACCTAATTTTCTTCTAGTGTACTAAGTTGAAGTACACATATATGATTCATATTAAACAGAACCATTAACGAAAAATAATAAAATGGGAGTGCTTCTACTTGATAAGGCATAAAATATGCAAACAACTGTTGCACTGGTTAAGTTAATCTAATCATTTAAACGATTAACAAACAACTATAGTAACATGTTTCCCTTATCTTAATATAACTATAGTTTTATTTTATATTTTAATTATATTCTGCAGTACACAGTTTGTTAACTTTAAGATCTATGGTCTAATATTTTTTTATACTTACTTTGTCTGTATGTTTGTAACAAGGGTATTGTTACTGCATCTTTAAATAACATGGAAAGTTTTGGTAGATTCTTGTAAACATTACAAGTATCTGAAAAACAATTCATTGCTTTAAGTTTGGAACAAAATACAATTTTCAAAATGTTAATATTATGAACATAAAGTTCACAATCTGAAAAATTAAATCAGCAAATTTGTCATAATTTAGTATCCAATCACTGACCAATACATTAAGGTAGGAAGTAAAAATAAATGTGTGAATGTGTTATTCCAAGTTTATCTGAGAAAAAATGCTGGTAACCCTTAAAGACAAGAGAGAAATTCCATCATAGTAATATATTTTATTTTAGCTCTTAACCACAATCATAACTTTAAGTAGCAGGTAACAATGATCAACATTTACTCCTAACTTACCAGAATGAACAGACAGTATAAAATCTTCATTGTTCAATTTTATCTCACATTTTTTATCTTCTTTCTCTGGAGATAACCCTATAAAATAAAAACAGTGTCACTCTACTACATGAACAGTTCCTCTATTTACAACAAAAATCTGTTGCAGTTTTCTTGAGTTACCACACAAAAACCATTAAAAGTCCCATTTTTGTCACTCAAGGCAGATAACTCTTGGAACACAATGGTAATCTCATCAAAATTCAAACTTGATCTTCATTTTGTCACTACAAACAACATATCCAAATTTGAAAAATTGTCTGTTGACCACTTTCTAATCTTATCACATGGAAACCACTCAAAGTACTATTTTTCTCTCATTAGACTGACATTATTCTGACATGAAAAATGTAAAAATTGTGAAAATAAAATCTAAACTATATTTTGACACTATAAAGAAAATATTCAAATTTTAAGATCTTTTATGTGCTTCTCAACCTATTGCACAGAAACCACTCAAAATCCAATTATTGCATTTAATGAAGATGGATACTCTGCAAAAATAATAGTAATGATACAAGGAACTGAATTTGTGTTGATTTTTTTTTTTTTTTTGTATTTTGATACCATTAATTACAAATTCAAAAAGGAATTATATTGAAATCCTTAATATTCAATTACAAAACACAAACAATCATTTAAAAATAATTATAGTGTGTACATGTACCAGTTAAAATCACTGAATTTAAGCAAAGGACTTAAATTCTGGTCTTTTATTGATAAACAGCTTGTATCTGTAAAACTAAAATCTGAAACCATTATTAACTTAAGTAAATATTACATGACAATTATATCGTACAAAAATATTACCATGAACTATTAGCAATCTTCCCATCTTCACACAAACGAGAGTAAAAATATTTGTGTCTGAACAACTGTTGTGAGTATAAGTCAACTTATAACTTCCTGGGGCACCTTTCATCCAGTCAACATTCATTGAATCTGAACTTTGACTACTGCTTGCAGAATCTGTAGAAATTTGACTTCCACTAGCTAAATCTCCACAAGTTTGACCACCACTATTTGAATATGTTGTTGTCTAAAAATATATCAAATAGTAAAGAAAAGTAAAGTAAAGTAAATTTTATTGACCAATTTTGAGCCCACAAGGGAAAATTATATAGAGAGAAAACCAAATATGAGTACATGATGAACTTATTAAAAGTTTAATAAAATCTATCTAGGCAATACGAAATACTTAAGGTAAACAAAGGAAGCAATACAATTTGCTCAGCAAACATTTTAGAGCACAAAATTTTAATATAGAAATCAAATTGTATTTGATATGCTTTCCATACGACAAATAATAATATTCTCTACAGGAAGTCAGAAAATCTTTGACCTTTTACCTTTAAAATGTATTAAAAAAATGTTCACAGTGGTGAAGACTTTTCAGGTATAATACTGTAGAGTGTAAATACAGCTTGAATGATTAAATTTTTTTCTCCTATTCTTGACATGTTTAACTGGTGGGACAAAAAAGAATAATATTTCTAACCACTTCCTGATGATTAAATTTCTGCATGGGAATTTTTCTACAGTTATTTGAACGATAAATTAGAGAAGTCCTGAAATGATGTCTATATAAACAAATTACATAGCAACAACATTTTCTTGAGGTTTTTGTCGAAAATCATAGGAGAAACTGATTCTCCTTCAATTTACTCGTGAGTTATGGAATTTCTCCACCTTCAATAGTAAAATTAGATTTTAAAACGCTCGTTAAAGCTCGCGTGTTGAAAATCGAAAATTTAACTATCTCCAGTGCAGAAATTCCATAACTCATACCTGAAGGAGAATCTATATGTATATACATGTACCTGTTTGGGTAAATATCCGGATTCTAGCATCAGAATGTGTAATGCAACAATAAGTGCTTCTTGCTGACTTTTTATATCACTTTCTTGGTAAACTTTAGATAACAATGGTGGTACAGTTCCCTGTACACAGTCTCTACACAATAAAGGTTCTGATAAACATTTGTTTACAACTGCATGATCGACTGGGTCTTCTTCCATTGGTATTGATTGGTAATTAGATGGACCAGCTTCTGAAGATGACGAATTAGCACCTACTACTGAGAATCCAGCACCAGACATTTCACCTGTTTCATAAATGCTGCCATGACATGGATTTTCTGTTTTATCAGTTTCCATGGCAACAGATTCTTTCTTATTTCTATCATCTTTATGGTTACTTTTTGACATTGGAGTAACATCTTCATCCATTGAAATGATGTGTATCAAATCCCCTCCAACTATGTTACAATCTTTCAATGTCACATCATTTGAAGTATTTTCTGTGTATTCTTGAGTGTTAAATATTGGATCTTTTTTGTTTAAACTTAAGAAAAATTCACTGAAAAAAAAGGAAAAAAATCTTCTTCATTTATGATTTGGATACAAATATCTGTAATCTCAAAGATATATCATATAATTTGGTGAGGAAGATTATATGTTTATTGACTTTGAAGTGGGTTGCTATTGGAATTCATCAACCCGACAAAATGGTAATATTCACCAAACGGTGGGCGAGGTGAATATTCGATGGTTGATACATTAATAGCAACCTACATGTACTTCAAAGTCAATAAGTGTTTTATTACATGATTATGACATAGAAAAAAAAATTAACAGTGTAATTTTATTCAACAGTATTCAACAAATGTAAATTTATCTAAGTATTTTGATTCAATTTAATGAAAATTTAGTAAAGTCATCATTCTATTTTTAGACCATATTAGGTTGCTATCAATTCCGTGTAACCTACCACTTTTATTTTTATAACAATTTTAGTATAGTCCCCATTCTATTTTTAGATCATATTGGGTGGCTATCAAATTCTGCATAACCTACCTCTTTTATTTTTAGATAATAACTATGAATTCAGAATTTTTGATGAATGTTAAATTTATGAAGCTATATGTACCCTAACTCAGTTTTCCTGTATGGGAAAGATAGTCTTAATTCAGTAGTTTAAGGATGCTCGCTGGTCATGTTTTGGTCCTTTTGTCAGATTTTCGGAATCCTCAGGTTTTATCCATTTCTTAAACATGAAATTTTTTGCCCATGAACCCCCACTTTTTCTTTTATAATTCAATCATATATACCTTAAAATGGTATTTGACAAAATTTTATGAAATCCTTTTTATTTTTTCATACATCTTTGAGAGACTGAAGACGTTGTCAATGCAAAGACAATGAAAAATCCAGAGAAAACCCATTTCCTGCAAATTTTCAAGGCCTTTTATAGCTCTTAAATGAGCACATGAACCTATATTTTTTTCTTGCTTCTTTGTTTACTATTCATAAGTTCTCTCAAACTAAAATGCCTATTTCAAATCCTATTTATTTCCTATTAGCCCAGCGATCATCCTTAAGGTCTAAAGTTTAAAATCTTATCAATTCATTATTTCTATAATGGTGATATCAGCTATTACAACTAGTGCAGACAAATATATGGAATTTGAAATAAACTTTAAAAAAAAATCATTATATGGCAAAAAACCATATGCCATCTGGCAGGACCATGACATGTAAGGGTTTAGCTACAATAAGATGGTTTCCAATTGGAGATCAAGGGATTATAGAATAGTGAACCTGTGAGTTGCTAGTATGGATCATACAAACTCCCAACAAGAGAACAAAAAAGAGTGTACCAATAATATATAGGAAAGTAGCTTAAATGGGTTGATTTACAATGGCTTAAGGAAAATCTTTTATATGTTAAATGGTTTGAGTCCAAACTGCCTTTAGATTTTATCTCAACTGACTCAAGGTTACCTAGCCAACATTATTAAGGTGTAACAAACTAACTTCATGCCAAGGCTCAGCCTACGGAATCGTCCTCCAGGTTGAGCCTTGGTTCCTGCAGTTATCCTCTTTTACACGTACCAGTGTAACTCATTTCCCTCAGCTAAAATAGTTAATGAACCATAATTTCATGTTCTACTGTTATTCATGTACCCAACTAAGTATGTTGTTGTCAAATTGGACATAGGGCAAAAGGATTGAGGTAAATTATGGCGACTCTTTAGATAAGGGAGGTGCAGTAGGCTTCCCTTGATTAAGAATAGGATAACAGTTTTAAAAGAGCACATGTTTGTTACAAATTAGCTGCAATAGTGGAGTACTCCTTTAGCTTAGTTGTTAGAGCGTTGGACTGTTCCACCCTGGGTAAGGGCAGGGAATTAACTTATGCTCTACAGTCTACAATCCGCCAGTACGGCAGTCAGTGACACTGACAGTGCTGACAAATCAATCTTGACATTATTATTTAACCTCGGAAGGGTGTCGTCAAACAGCCCATAAGCAAACTGGTGAAAGTCATTCAGATTACAACTATCATCTACTTCCAATACTTTTGTAATGTTTCGGTTTCTAATTCTGATTTTCATGTTTTGATTTTGTAACTTTTTGTTGTTTCTAAATTGAAGAGGCATATTTTTAAATTCGAGTTATTCCCCTTAGCCCGTTCATTATTTCATTTATAAATTTAATATATTATAACCATAATAAAACTAATGTTTTAAATAAAATTAACATATAGTTTTTTAAGTGGTCGGTGGTGTTTTTGCGGAGGTTGTCAATGTCGTACAAAAACGTAAAAATCACAACTATTTTTTTAGTAAAAAACCTTTATCTAACCAAAACTAAAGAAATATTACATTTAAAACATATATAAAACAGTTTTTTAAGTGGTCGGTGGTTGGTCGGTGGTTAAAAGTCCTACCGGCCCGTTCTGTGACATTTTGTCCCTTGTTCCTGTTTTCTTTTTCTTCTATCAATTTTTTCTGCAATGTAAAGATTTAAATAAAATAAGTTCCATAGTTTACAAATAAGTTCGGTCATCTATTGGTGAAAAAAATATCTATGATTTATATTTTTTTTCATTTCAGGCGCTTCTGGACAGAGTAGCTACAATAATGCAGCTCCTGTAACATCTTTTGACTCCGCCGACAGAGATGTCGTCTCCAAAACCTCTTCACTAAGGGACATACAATATTTATTGGGAGATAAGACCGGTGAAAAAAAGTGATGAGACGAATAATTTTCTTCAGCTCATCAGTTGTATGATTTTTTTTAAATTTCTTGGCCTATAGTGCAACGACTTTTTTTATCATAAAAAATTCATGACTTCATAAGGCCACACCAACCGGTTACTATCCCCTCCCTCATCACTAAGGGATTTTTGATATTCAAGTTTATAATATAAAATATTTCACGAAAACTAGAAATTTCAAAGAAAATTGGAAAAAAATAAATCTATATAATATAAAATTTATTGCTGAAGAAGGATCGAAAAATAATATTATGACGACTATGATAACGAAACTTTCTAGAAAAATACTGAAATGCTTGGTGCTTAAATCAAAGATACTTTTATGTTGATAATGTCCCACTCCGTTTTTCTTGATTTAATTTCATCAGATTCGCCCAAGTGCAATTGTTTGCACAGCCAAATGAATTTAAAACAAACAAATCCAACAACAGCCCAGAAGCCTTTTGAGATAGGTCAAAGCATGCAAAGAAAGTTCAGCTTTGCATGAGAGAGCTGGAACCTTAGTAAAAATAGTCTCAAACATTGTTACAGCAAATTTCTATTTTGATTTGATTCTTTGTAAGGGAGATAATAATACCAGTGTTGCTCTGTGTTTCAAAGAGTCAACAACTTTTTATTTTTATTTTTTACATGCTCGTGATCAAGACCATATTGGTTGAAACGTTGGGGTTTTTTTTAACTTTTTAGTTTGATTCTTGTATTTTTTTTTTACGATTTTATATTTGGTTTTGTTCAACTTGTGTATTTTATGCATTTAAGTCGTTTTATGCACCTTTTGACAGCTCACCATTTCCGTTTATTTTCCTTGTTATCTATTTTCGTATGAGCTGTTTCGCAACATAATTAGTTTTTTTTTATAATGATACTAATGTCTTCAAGCAATAATATGGGTAAATTATGTTTGTGATATATTCACATAAGACAAAAATCAAGAAACAACGGTTTTATTGTTGTTCTTCATTTGGAGGTGTAGGTTCATACCTTAAAGCAATGCCAGGTGTAGGTTCATACCTTAAAGCTATGGCAGGACCTTTTACAACCCTAAAAACTCTGCGTTATAATATTAAAACCGACAAAATAATAGATATATAATCATATATTGAATCTAAATGATTTTTTCTAAAATCGCCTTTGCTGTTAAAAACAAATTATAAATTAAAATGCCACAAAATTTTAAAGACTACTGTGATATTCATTTTATTAACTCTTTTATGAGACTTTTATTTTTGATTACACGTTCGATGCAGGACAGTAACTTTTTTGTTATTTTACAAGGAAGGATAATATTTTTAATCTGAGATTTAGTTAGCACAGGCCTCTTCCCCCAAATAAATAATGCTTGCACGGTTTTTAAAGTGTCTGTTAGTCAAATTTAATTTAATATATTCCTCTTGTGACCTCTTTTTCTTTATAATAATGTACTGGATTTGACAAAAACACCTGCTTGTTTGCGTTGGCTAAATTCTCAGCTTGTGACTTGCATCTATTTGACCTTTCACTAAGTATGAAAACATCAGTTCTGAATATCTAAGAGGGAGTTCAATGTTTGAGTTAAAAAATGCACATCAGCCCATTCAGATCAAGTTCATTGACAGGATTAGCTCGTAACTTAATGGAAAAAAATATCATACGTTATATTTCCAGGTAAATTTTATGGGGGTAATTTTTTTTTTGGGGGGGGGGGGTAATTTTAACTCTTTAGTTTGGTGTTTTTGTTTTACGATTTTGTATTTGGTTTTGTTCGGTTTGTGTATTTTGTACATTTAAGTCGTTTTATGCCCCTTTTATCAGCTCACCATTTCCATTTATTTTCCTCGTTTTCTATTGTCGTATGAGCTTTTTTTGCAACATAATTAGTTTTTTTATTTCCAGGTCTTGTATGTTGTAATGTTAATATTTATAATTTAAAATCATCATCAGAAATTTAAAAAAAAAACAGCACTAACTCCTTCAACATATATTTATACAAACTGCAGCAAAAAAAACATATCTTTCAAGAAACAGTCAACAAAAATATATCACAACCCGAAATATCGAGAAAATTTAATGAATATAAAGTAAGTCAAAACGCTAGCAAGGATAGTTTATCCTACAATATTTGATGTGTGTTTTTTCAGACATTTTAAAGTTTTCAAAACTTTTTGATATTGGACCTTGTTATCCAGTGTAGACAGATGTCCCGTGTTGGAGGCTGAGAAATATGACGACCTCTTTTTGTACTTTCTGGACTCCGTTCCATTGTTGTTGTATCGGCGACATATACCCAATACTTCTTTTTGTACTTTTCAGACTCCGTTCCAGTGTTGTTGTATCGGTCACATTTACCCAATACTTCCTTTTGTACTTTTCAGACTCCGTTCCAGTGTTGTTGTATCGGCGACATTTACCCAATACTTGTTTTTGTACTTTCCGGACTCCCTTCCAGTATTGTTGTATCGGCGACATTTACCCAATACTTCTTTTTGTACTTTTCAGACTCCGTTCCAGTGTTGTTGTATCGGCGACATTTACCCAATACTTCCTTTTGTACTTTTCAGACTCCGTTCCAGTGTTGTTGTATCGGCGACATTTACCCAATACTTGTTTTTGTACTTTCCGGACTCCCTTCCAGTATTGTTGTATCGGCGACATTTACCCAATACTTCTTTTTGTACTTTTCAGACTCCGTTCTCGTGTTGTTGTATCGGCGACATTTACCCAATACTTCTTTTTGAACTTTTCAGACTCCGTTCTCGTGTTGTTGTATCGGCGACATTTACTCAATACTTCTTTTTGTACTTTTCAGACTCCGTCCCAGTGTTGTTGTATCGGCGACATTTACCCAATACTTCTTTTTGTACTTTCCGGACTCCGTTCCAGTATTGTTGTATCGGCGACATTTACCCAATACTTCTTTTTGTACTTTTCAGACTCCGTTCCAGTGTTGTTGTATCGGCGACATTTACCCAATACTTCTTTTTGTACTTTTCAGACTCCGTTCCAGTGTTGTTGTATCGGCGACATTTACCCAATACTTCCTTTTGTACTTTTCAGACTCCGTACCAGTGTTATTGTATCGGCGACATTTACCCAATACTTCTTTTTGTACTTTTCCGGACTCCCTTCCAGTATTGTTGTATCGGTGACATTTACCCAATACTTCTTTTTGTACTTTTCACACTCCGTTCTCGTGTTGTTGTATCGGCGACATTTACTCAATACTTCTTTTTGTACTTTTCAGACTCCGTTCCATTGTTGTTGTATCGGCGACATTTACCCAATACTTCTTTTTGTACTTTCCGGACTCCGTTCCAGTATTGTTGTATCGGCGACATTTACCCAATACTTCTTTTTGTACTTTTTGGACTCCGTTCCAGTGTTGTTGTATCGTCCACATTTATCCCATACCTCCTTTCCTTTCTGTTCCACAAATGTAGACGGAATCTATTGTATGAATAACGTGTTGATATACTACCGCTTGATCTGTGTCCTTCTGTGGTTTTACAGTCCGCTCAAACAGCTGATAAGGGCCTCCTTGAACAGCGAGATCAACTTGAGGTTTCCCAACTGTCGAATCGTCACCGTGACTTCAAGAAGAGGAATTGCTCCTTTGATTGAAATTTTTTTTATTGGATTGCTGTTTTGGTTTTCAGCATTTTAGGTCTTGAGCACAACTGATGACTCGTTAATCGACGTAATGTGCACATCCTGTGCATCAAAATTGGTATCAAAGAATTTTATTGCAACGTTTGTATTATTATGGTTTTACTTTTTCGTTATTCGTTATTAAGAAACACCTTTTCGTTAGTTAGTTAGAAAGACACTTTTGACGAGAAGTGATGTTTTATATTTGTAAAAAAATCCTGTAGTCCAGAATTTTTTTCTTAATTTTGTCAATTTCGCCAGTTTTTATAAGTGAATTTCGACTGTTCATGTTTCGTCACAGGAATTCAGGGCCTAAAAGGTCAAAAGCAGAAAAAGTAAATAGTAGATATAATCGACAAAAGAACAAAAATCTATCTTATATTTGAGCTATGTTTCCGGGAGATTTGACGTCGTTGTTTGCATGACAATACTGTATAGAAATAAAATGCATACTAGTAAATTGAAAAATGAAAGACGAGTCACAAGCTTGAATTCAAAATTTTAGAAGTTCGACCCCTGTACGTCGGCCCATTGTTTAGAAAATCAAAATTATAAAACTTTATTGCGCATCTAAAGGTAGTATGCAGTCAACCTGAATTTGGACAAATCTGGTTTCGTCATAGTAAGACATATTTAATGTCTCGTCACAGTAAGACATATTGAAAGCCAAAACAATAATCATAGACAAAAGGAAAAAATATAAAACCAAAATGCACCCAATTATTCCTTTGTTTCAGAAAGTTTTACAGTTTCATAACGGCAATTTTAAATTTTCAGTTTCATACCATTATTGATACACATTTATACGTAAAACTCAATATCTCAGGAACTAGCTTCCGTACAACTGCAGAGATATCTATTCATACTGTCACCATTCTATATAATAATAAAATGCTCCGCTGGGCGCAGCTTGATACGACCGCAGAGGTCGAACCCTGAACAGTTGGGGCAAGTATGGACACAACATTCAAGCTTGATACAGCACTGAATTTGGATTGTGAATAAATATTTGACACAGCATAGGTTTCTGACACAGAATTAATGTGGTCTAAGAACTTAAAAATTTTTAATTTACCTATTCAAACCATATCAGTATTATTTGCTTTTATATATAAATCAGAAATAACCAATTTAAAATGGAAAATTTTAAAGAAGTTTAATTTTGGACCCTTTGGACCTTAATGTAGACCAATTTGAAAACGGGACCAAAAATTAAGAATCTAAATACACGGTTAGATTCGGCATATCAAAGAACCCCAATAGTTCAATATTTGATGAAATCAAATAAAGTTCAATTTTGGACCCTTTAAACCTCAATGTGGACCAATTTGATAACCGGGCCCAAATATCAATTTCTTGCTATTGCGCAATACTGTGCAATTGAAGATTTCTTGCTATTGCGCAATACTGTGCAATTGAAAATTTCTTGCTATTGCACAATACTTATTATAATAATTTACACATCCTGTTTGGTGTGTATCTCTTGCCTTATCATTATTATTTGCTTTTATATATAAATCAGAAATTTAATAATAAAGTTTTTGGCAAATTTCCAATATACATAATTTAAAAGCAGTTTAGGTGAGATAAACAAAAAAGCTTCATCAGCAACATTTTATATTGGCAAATTTCAAATGAAGTTCATTAAACTAAAGTTATTGGCAAATTTCCAATGGAATTTATTAATAATAAAGTTTTTGGCAAATTTCCAATATAAATAATTTAAAAACAGTTTAGGTGAGATATTCAAATGAGTTTCAATTACCAACCTTACACTGCCTTTTAAATTATGTTTTGTACTTAAGTAATTGTCCATTAACCTGGAAACCCTTTTCCCTCCTTTTTTGCACCTTATTCCTTAACGGTTTGAGCCATAACTACCAAAGACAATTCTTACCATCACTTTGTGGTATTCCAATATCCAAAATCTAAATACATGGTTAGATTCAGCATATCAAAGAACCCCAAGAAATCAATTTCTGATGAAATCAAATAAACTTCAATTTTGGACCCTCTAAACCTCAATGTGGACCAATTTGATAACCGGGCCCAAATATAAAAAATCTAAATACATGGTTAGATTCAGCATATCGAAGAACCCCGTATATTCAATTTTTGTTGAAATCAAACAGTTTAATTTTGGACCTCGATTTGGACCAACTTGAAAACTGGGCCCATAATAAAAAAAAACTAAGTACATGTTTAGATTCAGCATATCAAAGAACCCCAAGAATTCAATTTTTGTTAAAATCAAACTAAGTTTAATTTTGGACCCTTTGGACCTTAATGTAGACCAATTTGAAAACGGGACCAAAAATTAAGAATCTAAATACACGGTTAGATTCAGCATATCAAAGAACCCCAATTTTCGATGAAATCAAACAAAGTTTGATTTTGGACCCTTTTGGCCCCTAATTCCTAAACTGTTGAGACCAAAACTCCCAAAATCAATCCCAGCCTTCCTTTTGTGGTCATAAACTTTGTGTTTAAATTTCATAGATTTATATTTACTTATACTAAAGTTAATGTGCAAAAACCAAGAAAAATGCTTATTTGGGCCCTTTTTTAGCCTCTAATTCCTAAACTGTTGGGACCAAAACTCCCAAAAACAATCCCAACCTTCCTTTTGTGGTCATAAACCTTGTGTTAAAATTTCATAGATTTCTATTTACTTATACTAGACTTATTGTGCGAAAACCAAGAAAAATGCTTATTGGGCCTTTTTTGGGCCCCTAATTCTTAAACTGTTGGGACCAAAACTCCCAAAATCAATCCCAACCTTCCTTTTGTGGTCATAAACCTTGTGTTTAAATTTCATAGATTTCTATTAACTGATACTAAAGTTATAGTGCAAAAACCAAATGTCTTCGGACGACGCCGGACGACGACGCCGGACGACGACGACGCCAACGTCATACCAATATACGACCGCAAAAATTTTGCGGTCGTATAAAAACTGTATAAAAATGAAAAAAGGGTCATCTTATATGCTCCACAGTAGCAACATCATGATGTTTGTTCAAACCTCCATACAGTTCTTTTGGTAATCCTAGAAAAGTAGTGAAAATTGTCTCGTCGAAAGAATGCAAATGTATAATTCAATATCGGTATGAGATTTTTCACTAAAATTGGAATCGTATATCTTTGAAATCAAAATCATACTTATTAAAATGGTTAAGTATATAGGGTATGCGCCAATTAGACAACATCTAACACTAACAGCATCGAACACAGGAAATGATTGATAATATCAAGGGTTGTGGTGTGACCTTCCATAGGGAGCAACAACGGACCCCCAAAACTCAAGTACCCGTTACTAAACGGTTTGCAAAAAACCTAAAAAAAAAAAAAATAAAATCTAGTTTTCATAAATCTCAAATAAAAGAGTTGCCAAATATTTTAAATGTATCGTTGTTGATCCAAAGTATATATGGTTGATTAAAACTTTACAAAACCATTTGCAAGATTATATATAATTGGAAAGCTGTCTCGTATAATGCATACATCAAGTCATTTTATTTTCATATATAATACACATAACAATGCATGTCAAAAAAGTCTGATAACTCATTGAAAGCTAAAACAAATTTTCGAAATGCTTGTAACCTGAAAGTCTTAAATACCATTTCTTATTCTTACTATCGACTTCGCACAAACATTTAATAATATTTTGCCACGTAAAGGCGGGAAATAGGTTCAGTGGTCGAGTTTATGGGCATGCTTTCGTAAGGTAAAGACTGCCTCGCTGCAAGGCCTTGAATGATGAAAGAAACAAATAGGAGGGTCGCCCTCAAATTTCTGTCCCCTATTTGATAATTTTTGTCATTTCTGGCATTTGAATATGGTCTACAACATTTTGTGTTATTGGTTTTGACCTTTAAACTTTTTTTTTTACCTTGAAGCACTGCTGATGACACATGAACTGTTGAAATGTGTACATTTAATGCATCCAAAATTAGTTTCATAGCATGTTGTTGCTACCACCAAATAGGTGGACCTGCTAGTGAAATAAACTATAACCAGCTTATTTGTTGATTTTTTGTTATACGAATAAAACAAAGACTTACAAATCAATCGTTAAAGTTTATAAAATTGTAATACAGCTATTTGGTCATTTTTCAATTTGAATCTGCTTCTAAATAATTTGGATAAATATTACTTTTGCACATATTCGACTTTTTAAAAGTTGTGTTGATTAGCAGTATAACTCATATTGTTCATTTTTTAAAGCGAAAGACGTCCGCTTTCATATAGACATATGCATTAAAAGTTACTTTGGCTAAAACTGTGGTTCTTTTTTATACCAGGTTAATTTTATTTTATAAACATAATAAAAAATATCTTTTATGCAAAAAATTCTGAGTGTTAAAGAGTGATTCGGTTTAAAGTATATCGCATACGAGTACCAATTTCATTTTTATTTTTCATGTTTTCTTCAAATAAATGATTGATTTGTTAATCTCACTATTTACAGGGTTAGTTATACATCTGATTTTTGAACAATAATAAGAGCATTCCTTAGATATCTCCTGTCGTACAATCACGTCATTTTTGATGTCACTATTACTGAAATTACGTCTTCATTATAAAACTACAAATTGTTTTCATTGAAATGTTGTTCATTGTGCAAGACTTCGTAACCATCAAAGTGATGCGTAAACATTTAATTACATGTAGTCAGATTTGAAAAAAAGTCTTGTTTGTACACAATTTTACACACATAATGTGTTTATTTTACCCTTGGGTGTGTGGAGTAACCATATTCCATTTGAAAACTGGTTCTTGTATTGTTTTAGTAAGGAGAAAAATAGAAAAATAGCTAAAAGGAATTAAGATTAGATTCTCATACTATTTTCAAGATATCATCAGTAAATCTCGCTAAGAAAACACTTTATGATTAGCGGTACTAAAAATCAAAGAAAATTTATACTTTAAATTGTCGTATCAAACATAATTTCTGCTATCTAAAAACACGATAAAATCTATCATTTTAAGTTAATAAATGGTCACACTTTCCTTTTATCTGAAATTATAACATCACTTCATAAACATAAAATTTAAATTGGTACCATTGAGGGCATGTTTATTTATATTTTAATTTTAAAGAGAGTTAAATTTAAATTTACAATGACTTCTTGTTGATTATCCCAAAATACTCATTTCTGTGTGTACTAGATAAAACCGATAGACTCGTACTGTTCGTTGACCAAAGTATAACAAATTCACTGTATTTCTTCTCTCCCGCCAACACCCCCCCCCCCCCCCTTTTCTCTTTTGGTAAGAATTTGATATGTTTTTTGTTTTAATTTCTAAGTAGAATGTTTAAAATTAATGTTTTAAAACATTTGGATGAGCTGTCAGAAGTAAAAGTGCCATTGATTTGGTAATACAAACAATACGTTTCGCTATAACTGTTAAGTATATACACATTGTTAATTTTTAAGTAATACAGATTTTTCTTTTTTTTTATAAAGAAATACATTATTACATGAACGTGAAAAGGTTCTTTAGACTTATATATAGATGTCGATCACCTCACATTTTGGTTGAAATCATGCACAACTTCTATACATTGTAAAAAATAACAAATTCTAGATATGTCGTTCAAGTTTTCATTAATTTGGGTTTGTAAAATCGGATGGGTTCATAAACATATTTTTATTATATATGAATACCTGGTATAATACACTGTCGTGATACAGTATTGTGCTAGATAAAATATTTGATTTGATTCTCTTAAAATTCATTAAATAGAGATTTGTAAATTTTTACAAATGTCTTGAATGTGAGGAAGTGCAAAATATTTCAGCTATAGTTCGGCATATAAATAACTTAATACAAAACAATTCTGACAGTGTCATGTCTTTGAAAGGTAATGGCGCAGGGTTTCTCTTGAAAAAAAGGCAAAATGAAATGCACTGAAAATTTGATGGATTTACGGAATTTTACAGACTTTTCAGATTTCAATTTTATAGATTTTTTCGACTGATAAACTATTTTATAAAAGAAGATCGTTTGTTGTACAATCTAAACAACTGTGTAAAAATGGGAGACATAAGGTTTACATGAAAAGTTATGATTACATATCAGATAAAATAATTCATATGTACCAGGCACTTACTACTCGTAAGGCCAAAAGGACCACACCTAGTTAGTCACTGCATGAAAACATATGACTACAACTTCAAAAATTATGAAGTAGTTCATTAGAAATCTACACATGCTGTATGAATTGCTTTATAATTTTTCATAATGGAAACATTGTAAAAGGGTTATTAAAAGTCCTTCAATTCTGTAATTAATAATTGTCGAGAACCAATCAATTTCACATTATGAACAAATTTGATTTTTGAACTTTGAATTAATAGCTACGGAGATGGTGATAAATAACTCATGTACTATACAAAATTTCAAAACAATCCGTCATAACGCACAATTAACTCGAAATAATTTAATTAGCTAATGACTCTAAATTAATTGCTTTTGATAGAGAAGCAGTTGAACAAGTGTTCTTTTTGTATATAAAAACCATACCATTGCGTAATATTTTCAACCTTTTCAAAATAATAATTATTGTGTTAATGTCAAAACTAAACGTTGTTGCTGTAATGATACATGTTCTGGTTTTCAATGTAACGGTGCAGGAATATTGTTCACCAAAAAACGGATTTATTCTACATTTGCGATTTAAAATTCAGGATTCTGTATTTTCAGTGGTTGTATATTTCAGCTTGCTGTTCGGTGATTTTTAATCTTAGTATATACAGAACTTTTGTCGATTTTTTGACAAAATCATTTTCTCAGCTGTAGATTTCTAGGTGTATTACATTTTTACTATATACTATAGTAATTTGCATCTAACTGACATGTTGTCTGATTAATGAGTAAATCATTAACTTTACTATTTCATAAAAAAATTTAAATAAAATCTGAATCTTGGATTCAGCGTGAAATTGTTGTTTTATTAAATGAGAATAATTATTTGATTTTGTATATAAAGCTGAACTATCAGACACTTTGAGTTAACAATGCTTTAATACAAAACACCGAACAAAATATTTGATATAACATGAGTTGATCTGCAAAAGAAAAAAAACATATCTTAGGATAATGACCTAACCACAGTGAATTTCATTATAAAGTTTAGGCAAAAATGTTCAAAACACTTTATAGTAAAAATCTATCAACATTAGAACAGAATCAAATAAATGAATTAAAGGTCCATTTTAATATTAAAAAAGCTTGCAAACGAGCTAGTTCCCACTCAGATTTCTAGATTCAACAATATAAGATTTAAACTCCATTATAATGTCTTTTGTGTCTTAATGTTTCCATAAATTGCGAATTTTCGTGTAAATGTACGTTATGTAAAGCAATTTTTCCGAATAGTTTTCTGGTTATACAATCCGAGAACAATTTAAAGCATATTAGACCGAACATTAAGACGTTATCGTCAAATTTCAGGCTAAGTAAACGGACTATAGGTAGGAATATTGACAAAGACCAACAGCCGTAACGCTATCGTTCGACCAAATAATAGCATGCAACGTACGGTTCTGTTTTCATGGACAAATTTAATACGCACTATGTTAAACCTACTATTGTTGTACCAATTAATGGTTTCAAAGCCTGTTAACAGAAATCCAATCTCTTAAACAATTTTTTATTGCTTCGTATGTACATTGCAATCTAGTCGTATTAAAAGCCGGGATATAAAGGATTAATAGCCGTTCTATTACATAAACATGCACTATATCCATAATAAAATCGAGAACCATTTTCAAAATCACGAGTGAGATAAAAGATGAAGGAAATGCAGATTTCAGCGCTAGACTATGAAATTTCTCAACTGTGACAAAATTAACGCGTTTAATATTGTTATCATGGTCATCAACGGAAGGACAGTCCATGACAATCTCTAATACAGTTCTGTATCAATGCAAGAGACTCTCTTGGTGTTAAAAGGGGGAAAGTTAATTATTTTGTACTCGAATTACTTTTTGAGGCTTGTAATACTGTATCTTTGAAGTGGACCTTTTACTTCCGTTCATTTGAAGAAGTGGCATATGGGTATTTTTGATTTTGAAATAACGTGATGAACTAACCAAATGAAAAACAAACAAGATCTTCGCCAAATTACTACATCAACAGAGACCGCGGGCTGTTATTTATACCTAGAGGTGATGTACCACACTTTCTTTTTCCTTGCTCATTGTATCATGTTATTATAACAACTAACTTTTAGTGAAGACATTCCCATAAAAGAACAGTCTTCCTTAAATGTCGTCAGCCATGTTAAATCATAATAGAAACACGCAACGAGTTAATGGGAGGGGCGGGTTTCGACCAGCATGACGCCACACTCCTTCCATTCACTTACGCATAGTAATCTTCAAACATGATAATATGTTCCGTCATCGGTACAACAACGTCATAATTATAACACCAGTAAGAGGTGATATAGTAACGTTAAACAACGTAGTCAAAATTGTTATTATTTCACCTCCTGCGGGGTTTAACTACAAAAGGACAGTGCTGACGATGCTCATCCCATAATTGGGAAGTGGGAGGGTAAAGAGATTTCACATACTAGATTTATTTTCTCAAATCATTCCATATGCATGAATTTGCTTTACTTTATCTTATTTATTTTTTCTGGGCTCAATGTTTTTCCCCAAATCTGAATATATAATTTTCTTATCATTGTATTTCTACCATAATTTTGAGCCTGACTTTTTCCACAAAATTTGAACTGGTTTTTGATTTCTTGATTTCAATTTCCCCATTAAAGTAAAATGGTTATTCCGTTATTTTGGGCCCAAAGACTTGACACATCATTTTTATTATATAAATATGTAAATATATTCATAATCATGTTTATATCAAATGAGAAACGTTTATCTACACCTGCAACGAACATTAATTAAATATTTGTAAAATAAAGTGTTAATGTTCTACGGGAAATTGATCTGTCCATTATAGTATAGCACATCTTTATAAACCCGGGTACAACACCGAGTAAACAATAAAATCCGAAGCTAGTGTTATGATGCTGTCCATCAGTTACTAATGACTGAGATAATGATCGGTTCATTGTTGCAATAAAAGATGCAATTTTATCACAAACCAAACTAACAAAGTGTTTAGAAAATCGTGGCGCGACTGATAAACGATCGGACCGTGTAATCAATGCAATAATTTACAAATTAAATTAAATTGGAAATAATCAAGACCAAGTCTCTCTAAATATTATAAGAAAATATTTGGAACGGATGCTTTTAGCTAATGAAATATTGTATACATCCATCTGTTTAATTTTATAGTTTTTAGTTTTTCAGTGTAGTGTTCTATATGCATATCTGTATTTTTAACATGTGATAAAATCTGAATTGGCTATATTTTTACATAATTCACATTTCAGATATACAACTGACTTAATAAATGAACATGTTTACACAAATTGACGAATGTCAATAAAAAAAATGCCAGTGTTGAATTTTGTATCAGTATCTAGAAAACAAAACAAAAATAGTTTTTTTTCAAATAAAATTCCAGTTTTTGCATGCTTTTGGATTCCGGTTAAAATCACATTTTAAACTTGTGACATAACTCATTTCAAACTGCAACTTGATTACTTGGGTGGTTTATTCTAACAATAAGACGTTTTTTGGTGAGCTCCTTTAAAAATCTCTCCGGGAACTTGAAACTCGTCTCAGTAATTAAATCCTGACTAAAGTTTTCCACATGAACGTCGTTTTTTGAAGCCGATTTTATCTACCGATATCGTTTGCTTTTATCTCGTACATTTATTTGTTAAACAAATATTTAAGTATTGTTTCATTCAATAGATTAAGATAAAGTGCTAAACTGATATACATACACGCTTTTTTCGCTCTTTAGATATGCTCGCAAGATAAATGATTTATTTTTGAAAACATTCAAAAATTGGTGAGGCGGAGTCAATCAAAACAATAGAGAATGATTCTTCAGGTTTCCGTCTTAAACGGTATTAAACAATACCTTTTTGTTTCAATAATTTTGCATTTCTGAAAAGTCACAGTTTTCCCACAATGTTGATGACTGTCTCTTGTCGTATTAACCATTTATTTAATTACCCTGTTTACATAAATCTTATGGATAAACATTTATAGTGATAAATATCTGAGTTCCAAAACAATTATTATCGAATAGAAAATGTATAATTATCCGATTTATATGTCCATTTCAATAGCTCCCGAGGATGTGCAGATGGCGAGTATTATCGATAGTTATCGGTGTTTATGATACGGTAAATCCCCGAATCTAAATGCTATTTCGTCAATCCTTTCGGGATTCAAGGTTCCAAAAGTGGTGAAAATCCGCCATCATGACTTATCAGTGATAGTGAAGCCATCCGGAAAATCGGCTTCAACGTTTTGTCATCGATACTATATTTGTTGAAAAATAACGGTTTGGACGAAACATGGCGTTTCCACTTGATCAGACTTCAATGAGAGCGCTCTCACTTCGTTTTAATCATATTGCCATTTATTTGATATGTATTGCAACGTGCGGAAAACTGAGATATAATACAAACGATCCCGTTTTGTTGTTACAAATAAATTACCATAAAATTTTACGCTTTGATTATGTTTTAATACACCCATATAATTTTGATAAATCCCGAATTGGTTTTTAATCGGCTGCGTGCTAAAATTTCTTTATAAAACGTTTTAGCTTTACATAGGGTCAACAGCAGCCGACATGTCACCTATAGTTTTCTAAATGACCATTTCAAGGGTTTACTTCATTTCATGCAACTATTTTGTGTATGGAATAACTTCTTTTTGTAATTTTTCAATTCGAATAAATCAGTGTACCCGTCAAAATTTTAACGAAAACTATTTTTTGAAATTAAAGCAAGTTTAAATCTCCATCTATAGGATAGTTAATAAAAAGTAAAAATAAAAAACTGTTGAATTTATATCTTATCTCTAAACTCTTGTTACGAAATTCTAAGACCTTTAATTATGAATTCATATCATTTTAATTATGTAACGTAAAGAGAGCCATTTCTAATGAAATCGTAAATATCAGATTTAGCTATATAAATACGTCGCACTGATCATCGGATGTTAGAAACAGGAATCACATTATACCTCGTATTTCTTTAAACAAAAGAATTGCGATAAAAAAGCTTTCTAATTATTTGTAATTAGACAAATAATAATTATATCCTTTAATTGCAGTTAACAGTATCGCAATTAATAGTTTTTTCATAAGGAAATGTTTAATTTGTAAGAATCAAGATTTTTGTCTAATTTTCTGGTCAGAAGATTAAACGATCTGTTGTGTTATGCAAACAAATGAAACATTTAGATAGAAAATCGGGATGATTTACGGTGTCAAATACTTACACATCAAAACTGTACGCAATGTTGCAGCTTCAAATCTCGCGTGATTTCATCTACCTTGGGTAAATAAACGGGTTTCTAATTATGCTGATGTTGATGAAGGCGATCTAACGTATTGTTCAATGGATGAAACTGTAATGATAAAAGGAAAAATATAAGATCAAACTAATTTGTAAAAAGTTGTGTGATAAGATCTCATCAGAATTGAGGCATTGGACCGAGGTTTTCTACTATCGTGATTATATTCAGGTAATAACGAACGAGAAGACAGTTCTGTCACCATAATGCATGCAAAAAAGCAATCTATCTAAAAGTTGTTGAGAAATAATACATAATTACTCAGACTTTTTATATTTAATATTATACCTTTCATATGAAATGTTCGTGACTTCGTCAAATTATTCCGATGGAATATTCGGCCTTTAATTTCAAATATATATTTGTTACGTCTGCGCAATTAAATAATTTACAAAGAAAAGTATTGCATTCTATAGTATTAAATCTTAATTTTGGATTTGTTATTTAAAATCTGATAAATTCTCCAGACGAAGTGGGGGTTATGCAGCGAAGAAAGTTGCATAGTCTGCTGTGGTGGGTCCACATTTTTCACTACATTACATTCGAAAAGATTTCGTCACCCATGTCTACTACTTTCTTTTATGAAATTTACTATCAATTTATCTTCAGTCATTTATCAGATTTAACTAACTATTACCAAAAGGAAATAATAAAGCCAATGTTTACATAAATAATACGGATGTAGAAGAAAATTTGCTGTAAATGATTTAGAAGAAGGTTTACATATATAAAGGTCCACGTCATATGAACACTATAAGATATTTTAAACATTTGAAAATGTGTTCGCTTGTTCCTCTGTGACGACGGATTATCTGTCCAAAAATCTTCTATTTAACACCAACTTTCTGATTTCGAAATATTTATAGTTGGAGTTCATATTTTACGAGATACACAACATGATATATATATGGTCAGCACTTCTTCCCATCATGGTTTCTGTTGAAGGGTTTAATTTGAAAATGGCCTCTCACAAACAACATCTGTTTCTATTTTATGTCGTGTATACAGTTTGGGCTGAGGATGTCGTGATTATTACATGGTTGTATACCAGTTATTTTTATTTTATTTTATTTATTTATTTTTAATTGTTAGTATCGCACAAAAGTCACCACTTTATCAGTCTATCCATCACCTCAGTTGATCGAGTGATCTAGGGTTCATGGAATTAACTGGAAGTTTCAAATTTTGTAGCTACAGTTTCTTTTTCTTTCGAAGTTTTGTTATAAGCGTAAAGTATGAGACATGTGGTATTTGAGTTTTATTTTACCATGCTAATGCTATATCTTTTTGCGTCTGAAAATGGAAATAAATGGACCGTCTTATGACATCAGCAATAAAACAATAAAATTCCGAAAAATCGTCCATTAAAATTAACTATGCCCTTGCGTAACATTTTGTTGGCGTCTATATTCTAAACTAGATAGTCCCGTGATCTACTACTTCAATTCCGGTCTGCACACAAGCAAATATCTTGTTAACTTGGCTATTTTTTATTTTTATGTCGCCACTACTATTTATCTTTGCTTAGAAAAACAAAACCGAGTAAATAGCTTTACAATCTATTCGTTTTGAATTTACTAGAAATTGTAATTAGCTTTACTTAAAAGATCAAAGGGTTCACGTTTTATCAGTAAGCTATCAAAGCTTAGTTCATAAGAAGCTGTTGGTAGTTTCCCTGTGGATTTGGTAAAACAGTAGCTCTATACATTTTTATTGAATCCAGCACTTTATCGTGATTTCTAATGCACATAAGTCCATATTTGTTTAAAAACAATAAAACTGTATGGTACATAAGCGCGACAACTAAGATGAATAGTCGGCCTGATAACGAATCCCTCGTCCATCATTTAACTCTATCGAGTTTATTCAAAAGAGAATGCAAACAAATTTGAATTCCCAGTGGAGACTATTGCATTAACTCAATTACAAATGATCACATTTACTGCCCATCTTCGTGATACCAAGTTATGAGGGAGGAGAGAAAATTTAATTAGACAAGTTTCATGATATTGAAAATGCAAGATCAAAGTACCCTTATTTGTACACTATGCCGTTTGGGCGGCCATCTTGTCTGCGTCGTCGCATAATAATAGGTTCTGGCATAACGTAAGACGATTAAGGGTATAGAGATTATTTTTCAAGATATCCAAATGTTTTCTATCCCCCAAATACCAATAGGAACTGCATGATAGATATCATTTGATTTAAGAACAATATTTCATCAACCATAACTCTCCCAACCCACTATCCCAGTCATACATAACATGTTATAGATCGTATATAGATTTATGATAAACTAGTAATCTTTTAACTCATGCTATCTGCAAACTGCAATATCACATTACTAAACTACTGTATAATACAATCATTTAATGATTTTGTTCTTTTCCGTTCTCAGTTCTTCACAGATTGTGTAGTTTAGAAATTACTTTTACGTCAGTCTATTCCGCAAATTAAATTATGTGATG
Organism: Mytilisepta virgata; assembly: GCA_028015205.1. Classification (NCBI taxonomy): domain Eukaryota; kingdom Metazoa; phylum Mollusca; class Bivalvia; order Mytilida; family Mytilidae; genus Mytilisepta; species Mytilisepta virgata. The sequence goes on from CM051519.1 coordinate 75,837,647, forward strand.
CAATAAATTGACTTTTATTATCAATATTGTGGAATTCCCACTGTCAATAAATATCAGAAGAAATTTGAATCAACATATACCAGTAAAAGTTTCCCTAATATAGTTTTTTTTTTATAAAGTCGTGAATTTTCACTGTTGATATTACATTAATAGAAACAAATATATACATGAAAATTGTTTTAACTTTTTACAAACTAAATTTTGAAAATCATAGCATAAAACTAGAATAAAATACACCGAGACTAAGTAAAAAGATCTCGCAATGGTGACAAAAGTCCCATGCACAAATGTTCAATGATACCAATCTTAATGCGCAGGATATGTGTATTTCGTACAATAACAGCTCCGTTATGCACAAGACCTTGGAAGTGCAGGCATCTGTATGAAGCTGGTAACACAATTCGAGTCCACCTATGAATCTATTCAGTAGAAACAATTCACTTTCCATAATTCATTGCACATGCTACATTTGCAGGTTGTGGTCAAGGTCGAAAAAGTTGAAAGGTGAAACAGTAACTAAACAGGTAGACGAGCACATACAAATTCCAAAATGACCAAAAGAGTAGTGATACGAAGGATCATTAGTACCTCTGTATGGTTCGTGATTGCGCGGAGCACATATCACATAATTTCCTTTTACATGGATTTTTTTAAGAATATTTTATCCTTGATTTTCTTATGTTTCTTGTAACTTTGTATTTCTACCACTGCGACACTGTTTTTGGATGATGAGTCGACAACAAACCATTTACCCGTTGTTTACAAATATTCGTTTTGAATTTACTTTATGTTGATGCTATTAAAAATTTTCCGATTATTAAAATATTAGTTTGAACTTTTTAAAATTAATTTGTGTAACTTCAAAGTAAGCTCTGTCTTGTTTGGCTTCCCTGTTTAGACACATTGATAACCAATATATTAAGTGTTTTATATGCATTAGTTGTGAAACAAAGAACCAGATTTTCCATGACATCTTACAAACTTATATCTATAGCTGAAGTTGGTCTGCAGGCCCTTGAAACCGATCACAAGTTGAGGAGAATTAATCAATTGCCCTTTTGTTGTTGGTTCTTTTCTGTGATAATGTTGTAGTGAGAGTGTGTATTAGTGTGCATTACTAACAAATTCGCAATTTCTTACATTTCTTCTATTGTCATTGATAGTCATCAATTGTATGTCTTTCCTTGGTTGCAAAAATTATATTTCAGGTGATACCATTAGCAATTATGAACACCGCAGAAATGCCCATGTAACACATATCGTGATAAAAAGACAGTAACAGCAATTTGCACAGTTATTGAACTGTATTGGCTAGAAGACTGGTCTCCAAAGTATTCTTCCGTAAATGTCCATTTTCAGTATGAAATGACCCATTGAAGATCGGTACACGCGACCTTATCTCCCACTGCACAAGGCCTCATCTTCCACTGCTCTTAAACCAATCAAATCATGACCAATCAGGCGTAACTTTATTTAACTTCGTCGACTGTGCTCATTGATATTACCTAGGTACAGGAAACATAAACATCTAGTATTTACGGAAGAAATAGGTACTTATATTCGTTCAAAAGTGAAGAAGTGGAAAAACTTCAATTCTTTTTTAAAATTCAGCGTCTTTTCCGTCGTTCCGCTGCGCTCCAATCAGGAAAGACGTGAATTTTAAAAGCTCGTTGAAGATTTTCCAGTCTTCACTTGGAACTCGTGTAAGAACCTGTTAATCTTCTACAGGTACTTTTCGTTTGATAAACAGCTACAAAACCTTTTTCACTTGCTCTTGTATCAATGTACCACTGAAATCAGCAATGGGTATACAGTATAACTAATCTTGAAAACATTGAATAACTTATATCTACAACACATTTATTCACGGAATACTTTCATTTTTTAACAGCCTACTGCACAATTTTATTTTATTTTTATCATGAAGCTGAAGAAATCACACGAAGACTCAAATCCTGATCCATGCATATACAGTGGTTCAGACCAAAGACACATCCGTTAATGCAGTATGACATTTTAATCTGAAACAAACAAAAAACATAAGATAATAATAAAGTTATGGACAATATTGACTTCTGTTCAGTTTCCCATTTCCCTTCACCGTCTGAAAACTTTATATGAAACTAAATCTGTTAGACCGGAAACTTTTCTCTCCTAAAATTCTCTACTATTTTGCCAAAAAATGTAAAAATATGATTTTCCCGATGAGGGAGAGATAGTTTTAAAATGTAATATGAATTACATGAAGAATTTGAAATTTCAACATCAGGCAATTTGTTTAATTTAAAAAAAAAACAACAAATGAATATATATATACGTGTACTATAAATTGTTCAGGTATGTTGACTTTCTTGCATAGAAGACAAGCTTGTTGAAACTGTCAATTAACTGAAAGTACGCATATATAGAAACGATACAATGCTTGAGTTAAAAGAATTAGAATAATGTCTGTTGTATGTAATATATTTCTCTCGAAACAATTACCATAAGAAATAGCGGTTGTTTTTGTACATGGGGACTCGTTAATATCAATATCAGTGAGACGATAATTATCCTTTCGGAAAGTCAGCTCTCTTGTTCTACACTCCATCTCGGAAAATCCTTCAAATTTGCAATTAATAAAATTCCATAGTTCAATATTCTATATAATTAAAATTCTTTGATACCAATTTTGATGCATAAGATGTGCACATTTCGTCGATTTACGACTCATCAGTTGTGCTCAAGCCTAAAATGTTGAAAACCAAAACAACAATCCAAATTGTTGAAGAGCAAATTCAAAAATACCAAAATGACCAAAAGGGGTATTCCAAAACCATCTAAGGACAGAGATACTCCTTAGTATTAACAAATTTTACAACTTTGTAACAGTAAATATTAAGTATCAATTTCGGGCTAGTAGCGAAATGCTAGCATATAAATATATATATGAAGTTCCTTCACATTACTTATTGACAGTCTATGACGTATTTCGTAATAATGTGTGGGGAACTTGCATAAACTAGTATTTACCTTAACAAAAACTGTTGTTTCTAAATAACAATAAATGTCGAACCGGTGCAATGCTTCTGAATAGTACCATTTACTAATATAATTATTATAGAAGCTATATATAAACACCGAAACAAAGCTTTATAATTACGTTAACTTAATTAACCCCGGTACATTCACGTGTGATTTAATGAATCCTATATCTAGGTGACATAAGGGTAGGTCATGTTTAGGAAATGTCTGGATCTACGGTTGAAAACTGATTCCAAAGTATAATTTCAAAGACAATGACAATATGAGTAATAAAATCAAGGTACTCTTTACACGGGTGGTCGTAAATCATAGTGTCTAAAATATGAGTTTCCCTATCATTGATCTGGAAATTGGCACCTTTGACCCTACTTATTCAGTTAGTATATCAGCAATTTCATATTTTGACACCCTTCAAACAATGGTTGGAAAATCTTGACGTTTTATTTACAGATATAAGTATTCAATATGACTGCATGGAAACGATAACAAAAGTGTTCTGATGCCCTTTGACCTTTGAATTGATACGTCTTTGGAAGATGTAACAGATACCCTTATCTCTTACTTAAGATATTACCATTAAGCATAAAATTGTCTATTCTTTAATATAATTCTAAAAATGACATTTTACTGTTTGAACTCACAACTTTAACCATATTTTTGTTGTAATTTCTTTTGAATATACAAAATGTATTTTAAATTGTAATGATTAAAAAAAGGTTTTCTGCGCCGGTTTGTCTGCACTTTTCCATTCATTGTTAGGTATTTTAAATTGTTCTGAAAAAGAATCACACTCACTGACTTTTGACAAAGTATTTGGTGTCTTGTACAACGCACGCTTGAAAATATCAAAGTAACTTGTAACTATTTTATGACAAGAAAAAAAGATTTAAAAAATATATTATTTACATTTGGACATTCTTTGATATAAAAATTTATATAAACTAATATGAAGAGGATCTTCACCTAGTTCAGCTATATCATCAGATGATTTTTTTTAGCTTTATCCATTTTGAACATTTTGTCATTTTGCAACATCTCGTGCTGGATATTTTTGGATCTGACCTATACTTATAAAACATAATTGTCAAGTATGTAATTTCAGTGCATTAAAATGGTATAATAGAACGTTCATAAAAGTTTTATTATATTACTATCCTTGAACAAATAATTTTCGAAAAAAGCACCACCATACAATAAAAAAGCACCAACATATAATAAAAAAGCACCATCATATAAAAAAAATCACCATCATATAATACGAAATCACCATCACATAATAAGAAGGCAGCATCATATAATAAAAAAGCACCATCATATAATGAAATATCCACAGCATATAATAAATAGCTGTGCCACATAAGACACTTATGGCGTTCCATACTTTCCCCATGTTAAAAAAATTACAGAATTGCATCTTAATTCAGTTTCTACAAAAATCTTGACAGAGTTGCCATAACTTCATTGAACTTCCTTCTTGGTCTAAAAAATACAAGAGGACTCTTCGGGATGCATTGTAGTAGTTTTACTTATCTATCTTAGATCTCAAGAAAAAATTATCCCATTACATACACATTTTCAAATAAAAAAGCACGCAAATTCGAATTCAAAAATTTCTTTTTTATTTTACAATATAAAATTATTGACCACACATAACTTTCCCACTTATCATGACCGTAAAGTGTAATTTAACTTACTAGATACCGAATACCATCTGCTCATTTTCGAAATTTCATTATAAATCAGTTATGCGCTAATCCAAATATGTGAAGTTAAAGCGTAATAAATGTTGCAAAGCAGTGAATATATTTAATAATACTACATACAATTTAATATTAGACGTGCCCGTTTCCAGTTTGAAATTTTCTTTTTGTTGTTGGAGGATTCTCGAACTAAAATAACATTATAACTGAAGCCAAACTCACTTAAAACCGTCTTCTACTTAAAAGTCATTAGACAAACGTTGTTATTTAAGTTTTCATTTTGCCTTTTTAGATTTGTTTCCCTTTGGCTTAAGTAATCGAACAGAAATTGATCATTTTTATGTTAATAAAAATAAACAATGTAATTTTTTTTAAAATGAAAGTAAAATTATAAATAATTTCTATATAATATGCGATTTATATCTGGTAAATTAATTGGTGTTTAATGATGATTAAATCGTGCAGCGACCTTTGTGGTTCCTTACTAATGACATTTCAATCAATAATTTACACTGAGAAAAAAATACACTGGGGAGGTTTCCCATGTAAATATTTATTCTGTTGCGTATGTATGTAAATATACAAAGATAGTGCCGGTTTTTAGTATATTCCTCCTCTGTAGGGGTTCGTCAAACAGGTGCATATTTTCTCTGTTCTGTATGACCATTTAATTATGGCGTCCTCAAGACTTTTCTACAGTCAACACTTTTTGCATATCTTAATTGTGGGAATTGGTAATATCAAAGATTCGCAGATTAATATCTTTATATATATAGGTTATAAATGATAAGAAAAATTCTCATCTTTTAAGTGGTACTACCATCAAATTTAGAAAGGGTCAGGTGCAATAGCGATGATTCTTTATGATACAGATATTTATTAAACGTAGAAAATCAATAAATTTAATACAATATTATCTTCAAACAGTTGAAAATTAGGAAAAATAATAAAATAGTAGGATGAGAAGTGTTTATTCTCTGAAGTAAAAGGAATGTTTAATCTTATTCTATTTGAAGACAACATTAAATTTTCTTTTTAGTTAAAAATTTATATATAAAATCAAACGGTATAATTAATTGACATAAATATCAAAGAAAATGCACTTACTAAAAGTTTTATTTATTATATAACATTTAATGTAAATTTTAAAACAACAAAAAGAATCTAAACTATCAATTTCACTCCAGCCATTTATCAACGCAATGTCCACAGCTTCTTTTCCGTTAAAATTGATAAGAAAAAAATTCCGAAATTTGCGCTAAAAATAACCATTACAGGTAACATGCAAATTTCAATGATAAGACAAATTAATGAGATTAATCAAGTGGAAATTATTTTTGGTATATATTTTTTTAAAAACCGTCTACAATCTTTTTCCGGTTTCACGAATCTAAATTAATGATATAAATAAGAGGACACTTCAGTCTTACTTTCTGTTAATTATCCTGGCTTTACCATTTTTTTTTTAAATATCCTAATCCAAAAAGTAATTCACCTGTATGTGGCTCATTGGAGCATTCATGATATTATATACATTCCCATGTTTGTGGACTCAAGTCCTCAAGGTTCCCAACTTAATTTCTATATGATTTATTTACTGGCGTGAAACTTATAAAGATGATTTTGGCTTTAACATTTTGTATTTTAATCTACCGTACAAGATAATTTTCGGGTCATTGTTCGGCTATCCAAAATTTAGGGTCTTTAGTACTTCCGATGAGACATCATGGTTGAAATTTTCACAAACAATGCAACGCATTTTTTTATTTATATAGACAATATAATGTATCAAAACTTCGTACAGTTATAAAATGGACATTGTTATAGTATGATTAATTTTTGTATTATTTCAGACCTTCCCTGTTATTAATAATGTGTTAATATATTTCCGGATTTTTTGTTTCTTTTATTTAGAATCTTTCAGGAGTGTAACGAAACATACCAAGTGAGACTATCCGACTCTTCTTTGTGTTTATGTTTGTGTTTTGTGATCTTTTGTGTTCTATTTGTCGGGGGTTCTGTTTGTTTGGCGATGTCGATTGATTGGTGTGACATTATTGACCTTTCCTGTTATCCATTTTGTTGTTTACTTATACATGTGTTCAAAAGGGCTCAATTCTACTCTCGTAAAGTTCGTTCACAAAGCAATATACAGTTTGGTTTTCTCCTATATTTTATATTGGCCTGATATATACGAAAAAACTTCAAGAGGTCGAACTTAGTACTGATAATAATGCTGTAAACCTTAGTGAAACAGAAACAACCCTAGTCTCGTTCAAGAATTTGAACTCGTTTTGAAGCCAGTCGTACCTCTTGTGTTATTTAAAGTTAACTTTGCAGTCACTAAGTTTTGCAGAAACTGACTCTATGAACATGAGATTAATCATCAAAATATTTTAATATCCAAGATAATGAAAACTTACGAAACTGCTGAGAATACGTACATTTAAGACAAAGTAAACTGTAGTCGCCGATACTTAAGAGCAGAGACATAAAACATTTTTGTAAGTATACTAATTAGTGGTACGGAATATTATGTCCAATTAGAACTTATAAGATATCCTCTCGTCTCACAGTTTGGAAATTGGCTGTAAATCGTAGATCAGACAACAAGAACAAATACCCATAATGAGATAATCCCTTGGATTAAACCTAGAAGCTCTATCACTCTTGACAAGAAGCTTTATCCCTTTGGGATACTAGACACTAGTTTCTTGTGGACTACTTTTCAAGCTGTTTGCATAATAAGACTATTGTATATAATATATAATTTATACAATACTGAAATTTTCTGAAAAAAATCTTGTCAGTGAATGTCACCTTAAGTTGGCCAAAACTTAAGTTTTCCACTTAATGCTTATTTAAAAGATTATAGTTAACCAAAGGAAGCACTCTGAAATCTACAAAATCAAATATTAGTTGAAACAAAAACGAAAGTTTAGTTTGTCATTTTAAAAACTGGAGATTTGAAAGACATCATGCAGAACCATTTAACAAACGTAAGAAAAGTTAAAGATTATATCACACTGTGTCTTTTTATCAAAATTGACGCACTTTCCTGCATATGATTTTGATATGCTTCGCATTTATTTTTATTTTGCTTATAATTTTGACAATTATAAATGTAAATGTTTGTGATTTTTTTCTAAACTGTACCGTACTCAATACAACCCACTTTGTAAACATTTCAGGAGAGTACCTGAATATATCATACAAGCAGTATGTTTAGAACGCCACTAACGCAGATAACCACACTTAATTTACGATATCGTTTCAGAAATCTTTTTAAAAATTAGCTACGTATTAGATCAGAGAGAATATACTGTCATGTAATTAAGTGTTGATGATGTGGTTAATCCCTCAAGTGAAACAAGAATAATTTTTGTCTCGTTCAAGACTTTCATCTAGTTTGGACATCAGACAGACTGAACACCACTGGACACCTTAACTTATGAAGCTGTTTTATATATATATATTTTTCAAAAAGCATCGCGGTGTAAAATAAATAGTAGAAATTATATCATACAAGCAGTATGTTTAGAACGCCACTAACGCAGATAACCACACTTAATTTACGATATCGTTTCAGAAATCTTTTTAAAAATTAGCTACGTATTAGATCAGAGAGAATATACTGTCATGTAATTAAGTGTTGATGATGTGGTTAATCCCTCAAGTGAAACAAGAATAATTTTTGTCTCGTTCAAGACTTTCATCTAGTTTGGACATCAGACAGACTGAACACCACTGGACACCTTAACTTATGAAGCTGTTTTATATATATATTTTTTTCAAAAAGCATCGCGGTGTAAAATAAATAGTAGAAATTAGTTAACTTAATGTACTATTTCTGATTTAATGAAAGTAAGGTTATTTAATGAATCTAAACTTCTATGGTGAATTGAATTGTATTTTCTATCATATAACTCTATACAATACCATATATTCTAATTAGAATCAACAAGCAACAAAATTGATAACAGGAAAGGTAAAAAAATAACAAGTCAATCAATCCCAGACAGAACCCCAACAGAAAATAACATAAAAGAGCAGAAAACACAAACATGTACACAACAGAGAGTCGGGATAGTTAGACTTGGTACAGACAATGAACAGTGGTGGTGTTAAACCGGTTTTATGTGTACCCAAATCTCCCCCTATCTATCTCGAGACTCTGGTGTATAAAACATACTTCTCAATACTCAAAACTCCGCATTTGTCGTGTTTGCATGTTTGTATGTATATATCCAGAATTTAGTACAGTTTACTAGGGATTAAGTATGTGATCCTTATAAATTGTATGTATGTAGCTAGTACCATCTTGATTTTCTTGAGGCTCCAGTGGAATTTATTTTTATGTTCAAACATAATTTTCGGCCAGAACTCTCCTTGAGGAACATAAACAACCTATATTGCCAAAAGGGAAAACAAAAATATTACTAAAAAAAAACAACCATGAGTGTTTGGAATGACTAAGATTAATTCTTAAAGTACATTCAGCATAAGGCATAGTTTATGTATTTTGAGATCGTGTCCGACCTTCAATTTAATGTTTTGGATTGTTTTTTTAACAACCACACGGTCGTTTCATTTCCCTGGGTTCAATTATACGAAAGTCTAAATTCTAAAACGTTTTGAAAGTAATTCAAAACTATTCACATTGGACGAACCTATTTTTTCGACTTCACTTGATTATTGAGACGTGAAATTCGCGAAAACAATGTTGACAAAGAAGCGGTGTTGCAATGTGCATGGTCTTTTTGAAACGAAAACCTTAACAATTTGACAGGCTGTCGTGTAAAGTTCGAATTTAGAATGCTCGAAAGCAAATTCGTTTTTGAAATTCAAAAGAAATTGAAGTTTTACATATATCTTCCAATATTATATTACACGCTAAAATATTATTGCATGCCACTTTGATCTTCCCTTTGTAAAAAACTAATTTAGCAAATATTATTTTCAAAACAAGCAAACGTACAACAAAAAGAAATGTCATGTTACGTCTATAGATAATCAGAGCGATTTGATTGTGGGTAATTTACAAAAACATTCCTCTATCTATATCTGTTTAGTGAATATTTTCACACCACGCATTACTAACTGGTTATGATAAGAAATCATCGATCTAAATAATCGTAACCTTTTTCTCTTACTATCGGATAATCAGACATATATTAAACGGTTTTATATTTACGATCACTGGTGAAAGACTGATAAAGCCTAAATTCGGCTAGATAAGGTACTAAATAGACAGTTATAGTAAGCCAGGCGAATACTTTACTATCACTGATAGAAACATTAGTATTTCACATGAAAAACTATGATCTTTCCTTTCTTATTTGTTACTTTTCTTATCAGTTATATTTCAATTAATGAATTAATGCCTACAAGGTTTATCTTAATGGGGATGTCCATGTGAGTTGTCCCTAGTACCAATATTTATTTTAAAAACATTCAACAAGGCGACAAAATGATTGACAGACAAGTAATAACAGACATTATGGTGGATAAAAAATAGCAGATTAGTTAAATTTTGTCAGGCTAAAATTTTACAAAGGAGTATGAGTTGTTGTATTGGCTAAAATGTTTTGGTCATTTTGTTTAAGTTTAAATTCCGTTTTTTACATATATCTGATTTTGAGCATCACTGCACAGACATGATATTCAGATAGCACATCTTGCGCATCAAAAAAAAGTCATCAGAATTAATTACTTACGCAACGAAACAAATTTAATCCGTTCATTTTCCTTTCTTTGTAATAAACATACAAGTATATGCGTCAGATATAAACATCTTGGGGCGTTAACCCGATACGTGGACAGGGGTATATATGATTTATACCACGATTTTATATGTCATTGCAAATTTTCCTTCATTTAGGAGGTGGTATCTTAGTGTCCTTTGACAATGTATGATAAGTGCATTGATGGTATGAATATTAACACAAGACATTCAACAACTGGAAATACCAGAATTAATATGAAAAATTTTATGAGTTGACTTGTATGTTTGAAATTGATTTGTGCTTTGAAGAATAAAGAATGCATTATACAACCTAAAGTGTTCACCTAAAAACAAACGGAGAAACGTATTAAAACTTGTTACTCGTAAAACAAATAAAACACAAATTTACTGAAATATTAATTTATTATAACTTATGACAACAATATTGATAGTGACAGAACCAGACAAATTGTCTCAATGTTTATTTTAAGTTTCAAAGACATTATAATACTAAACAAAAAATTAATATATCATAGACAATTGATTTGTAAAAGACAATACTGAAAAAATAAAGATATTTACGGGTTTACAAGCTCCAACACAGAGTCGATAGACGCAATGTTATTTCGTATTTTAATTAAAATTAATGTTTAATGTTCATTTGGTTTAATATGTTTTGAAATCAAGCATCTCTTTGGAAACATAAATTCTCTAATTTTTTCATTTTACCTCCCCAAGCGTTTTTTTTCCAAATAACTGGGTTTCACCAATATTTAAGATAAATTTGGTAATTTATTAAGCACAGTATATTATATTGACGGCTGAAAAATTCACCAGTTGTACAGACATCTTGTCTATTATTTATCATATTTTTTGTTTTTTTTACCAAAACATTAAACGTCAGTGCTCATTACATATACATGAATAGATAATGAACATAAATTATAAATATATTTACTGAAAAAAAACACAGACCCATTTAGACCTCTTCATTGACTTCTTTAAAATTAAAGAATTAAATTTTTATACGTGTTGTAATTAAATAAACAGAACTTTGACCATTGACAAAGTAGTCAAATACTGTCATACAACATTTAACAGAGATACCATCAGAAACATTGAAAGTAAAAAGTCGAGGGTCATTAATACAGTCAGCTGGTCTGTACCATCACTGGCCTGACTCTGAGCCTGGTGGTAAACTCGATAAAATATACATTAACAATAAAGAGAATGTAGGATATTAATATTGTGTTCCTTTAAACGTTGAAATTAGAATAATAAGTATAGCAATTTTCATGTAGTTTTGACATACTTTATACCGCAACAATTTTCTAAATTTAGGCATACTAGTATTATATAATTTTTCTTTTCAATACTTTGAGAACCCCCATCAAATAAAACAAGTGGAAACAAGGCACCAAATTTATTTAGAATTTATACCACCCGAATGCATGCAGTTTAGGAATATCACATTGGTTTTCTTTGTTTTTTTTTTTGGTGGTTATCTTGGAAGTTACGCACAAGTTTATACATTTATGCAATAAATGTTAATTCACTTTTACAAAAATTGCTATGAATAATATTATAAAGAATAGTTAGACAATGGTATTTGGTTACAGCGCCAATCAGGCGCCCCAAAACAGCCTGGTTTGACAGATCAAGATGAAATCAGAGGAATCAACAATGCCGTCCGCATTAAATTATAGCAGTATCTTCGTCCCAATGGGAGGAGGTTCATTGTTGCTGTTTGTTAGACCTATTTACATCACTCCAAAATACAACTTACATGCATTTCCCACATCCGTAGGGTCTAATTAATGCCCAGTTGATTTTGTTTTCTTATTACACCAAAAACTACGGGTCGAACGAAACGAAATAGTGTATATACCTTTATTTGATATGGGGAAAAATAATTGTTAATGTCCATCGACTGAAAATATAATATTTTTCAGGTCTTTTGAAATAAAACCTCGCACATTTACACATTGTTTGTATGTGAATTAAAGCATTAATCAAAAATTGTAGAATTTTGCTTGAATTAATGTGAGGTTTAGTTAAAAAGATCCTCGTCTGCATTTAAATTTTCTTTATTTTAATACAAAAAAAATGTCACATAAATCATCTGTCAGTCAATATTATGTGTTCATAAACGTAAGTCATCCTAGGTTACAAGTTTTTACCAGAATCAAGATGATCATAATATTCTCACAAAATATTCTTTTTAATTCATACAAGCTTTGAATAGTTATCAACTAAAAAATCTTTCTCTTATTCTTTAAGAAAAGGTCTGGCGTTAAACGGTCGGATCATCGCTACTATAAACACTTTGTGCTGTACCACGCAAATACAACATTTAAGTTGAAAAATTCCGGAGTTTTTTAACACATGGCAGATTTTTAGAAACAAACCAATAATTTTCATCTTGATAAGTGGATATATCGATAGAGTATGTATTGAAAATCAGATGAAAAGGTTTAGATAACTAATGTCGGATTACAAATTCTCGTCACTCGTGATGGAGAGATAGGAACCATTCGTCTTCAGGCGTGAATTGCTGTACAAGACATTTTACTGACCCATGTAAGAAATGCTAACTAAAATATTATGAAAATCAAGATAAAATGTTTAACAGCGTTACAACTTTGTATTAAATCTTTGTTCTGAAGAAATTCTCTTTTTTCTCAAGTCACGAAATAGGGAATTTGTGGGAAAAACTGATAAGCGTCTTCCTAAAAATGAAAAAGATCGAGAAAATCAGACCAATTTTGCATAAAAAAAAACCATTTTTATGAAACAGAACTCTTTGGAATTACATATCTATAAAACAGGCGAACGAAAACTCGGATTTATTTCAGACTCATCTTAAAAAAAAGCAGATAAATAGTAATTTGTTCTAGTGTTTTTCTATTAATTTATAATTATATCCTAAAACATATAAATCAGCAAGATGTGATTAGAAAAAAAATATTTGGGAATTATCGGAATTATCCGATAAGAAATTCCGTTTGATATTGAGAAAAATCTACCTATTTTCATTCATAATTAATGGGGTAGACTATATTGGCGGTGATCACATATTATTTTGTTTGGTTATTTTCCTGGGTATCTGTTTAGTCAGGGTTTCTAATTTTAAATACGGATACAGTGTCCAGAAAGAATCTTTCTTGTACATAATATTATAAATTCATGTATTTATACATGGCTTTTATTTTTATCAGCCATACATCGCAAACATTTATATTTATTTATGGCGTAAGCATGGCATGTTTATATAAATTTTATTTGAATATTTTGTAATATTTTGAGAAATACATATATATTATTTAGTTAAAATTTTTGAACGATTAGTTCGTATATTTGAAATTATGTGTTAACATTGCTAAAATAAAATTTTTTAAACATATAAATTTTGTTCCAATAATTTTCCATTAAATTTCCATATAATTTAATGTTCATAGTACTTTATAAAATGTTTTGTAAGATATCGTAACTTTTTCTAAACTGTAGGTATATGATATAAATACATTTTTTAAAGGGGTCAAAGTTTGGTCAATTTTCTTTTTGGTGTGTGGATTGACCCGTAACCAGATAGTGTGAAGATTTTAGAAAATCATACCGATATTTTAAAGGTTCAAATTTCAACACAAAAGTTCTTTGATTCGACACTTACTGACCAAACTTTCACCTGCTCTATAAAAGGTTATTTTATTTGAAATTTTGGTGTTTATACTTACCATTCGGCCATTATTTTTGTTATTTCCGTCACTTTTGTCTCTATCAAATCTCAAATTTAATGTACTGCTGTATTAACTTAAATTTAAAACGCATGCATGACTTGAGGATTTTATTGGATTTTATGATCAAAGTGAAATAAATTAAAGTTATTACGTATAAATTATGACTTATAATCTCAATCAAAATGATCGTATTCTTTTGAAAATCAGGATAAAATTTTCTAGATTTTTATCTCAAAACGTAAAAATCTTGGATTATGGTATTAAAATGGAATTGAAGGATACATTTGGTCCTATAAATTGGATTGTGGTGCGGCGTTAACGTAGGGGAACTGATGGTCTGCCATTACCCGGTTCACAAATCAAACGCAACCCATATATCAATGCTAAAATATTTTCTTTAAGCCTTAAAATCTGTGACATTTTCTAGTGATTTGTATCAAATTTTAGAAATGAACAAATATTCTGCTCTTTTTATAACCTTGTTTCGTTAATTTTATATATTTGTTTTGTTATTTAAATTTATTTATAGATATCATTTTATATTTACAAGTTAGAGCTGCTTTCTTTTCTTTTTTAAAATTATCATATAATCTTTATTAAATATATTAAAATTTTGTCTTTAACAATTCATAATTTTACTATAAAAATTGCCAAAAACAAAATTTTAATATAACAAATGTATCATTTGATGTACTATTTGAAAAGATTATTCTGGCTTTTTACATCAAAACAATATTTTTTTTAAATGTTTCAAATTTCAATCTGAATTATTATTCTCTAAATATACTAGTATCAGTGTATAGTATGATGTAATGTGTCTGCGTGATACATACAAATAGATTTATTACAAATTTAATTGTAAATGAATTCTTCTGTCTTCATTTTTAAAAATTTTTATGGAGGATAAAACTGAAAAATTCTTATTCCAAACTTTTTTTGTAGATGTACCGAAATACAACTGCAATTACATATTTTTTTCTTCATTTTAAGCTGGCCAATGGAATATTATCCAGGAGGAAAGCATTTATTCGGAAAACTATGATTTTTTTTAGGGAAAAACCTATTTCTCTATGAAATTTCTCAATAGATGTATTTTGTTTCAGTATGTATATAAAAATATATATACAACCTTGTATACAAATGTTTTTTTTTTAATTTCTTACATATACAAGCATAATTTATTTATTACAATAAAAATATTTATTTACAAAGGTTTTTTTTTGTCCGCGTAATTTTTGGGAAGAGAAAAATTTAGAGTGCATTTATTCACACCATTGTAACAATACGTAGGGACTGTTATTGCTGTCTTCAATCAATTACGTGATTTTAATTACACATTTTTTATTTAATTTTATAATTGTAGGTTTTCTAACTTTATATTTTTTGTTAAATTTAAGACTATTTCATAAAATGAATAAATAAACTTCTTTGAAACGATTGTTTTATTTTGAATTTTTTATTTTCGTTTTAAAAAAGTATAGTTAACAGTTTAATTAATATTATAGTATTAATGAATGGGTGTTTTCATAATGGCCCTGTTATATGTCCAAGGTCTGTAATAATGGCCTGAGGGTTGCTGTAATGGTCCGAGGCAACGCCGAGGGCCATTACAGCATCAGAAGGCCATTATTACAGACCGAGGACATATAACAGGGCCATTATGAAAACACCCATTTCTTAATACTTTTATTAACCAGTTTGTATATAGCATTTGCATTAATCCGAATAGCACAAATATAATGGTAAGTAAGCAAAACCTGTGAGAACAGTTTTAAAGATTAATTTCGGATAGTTTTTTTCAAAAATATGTTTTAAAATGTTCTAGTTTGCTCATCCTGAAATTTCCAAGTGGAGTATTAAAAAAAGCAGCCATTTTGAAAAAGCCGTAATAACCGGTTATTATGAAAAAAATTCTGTAATGGCCCGGTTATTATGAACAAAATGCTGTAATGGCCCTGCTGTAATGCATTCATTTTGCTCATAAAGATAAGGCATTTTTAACGTATTTTACCCTACTGGTTAATAAATGATTATAAAGAACTTACCTCTGTTTTTAGTGATAAACTTTGCACAACTGACGAGTAATTTCACGCAAAATCTAATACACATTTTCTGTGGATAGTATTCTACCAGCAGATATTCTCTGAAGAAAATTTTTAAATACTTTTATTATCTGTAATTATTTCTTAATATAAAATGTGGAGGAGTAAGAACAGTACTTTTATATATGAGTAAAATAGAAGGAGAAAATGCTTTGGTCATTTATGACTGATTACTGCATTATGATTTTACAGATGTACTGCGTTGTTATAATTCTGTTAACTTTTTTCTTTGTTTTTAATCTGTGTAATATTTGTTTGTTGTGTTGTGTTCTCACGAGTTTGCCTTGCCAATCTTGTAATATTTGTTTGTTGTGTTGTGTTCTCACGAGTTTGCCTTGCCAATCTTTGTAATATTTGTTTGTTGTGTTATGTTCTCACGAGTTTGCCTTGCCAATCTTTGTAATATGTGTTTGTTGTGTTGCGTTCTCACGAGTTTGCCTTGCCAATCTTGTAATATTTGTTTGTTGTGTTGCGTTCTCACGAGTTTGCCTTGCCAATCTTTGTAATATATGTTTGTTGTGTTGCGTTCTCACGAGTTTGTCTTTGCCAGTCTTTGTAATATTTGTTTGTTATGTTGCACGAGTTTGCTTTGCCTCTAGATTTTGAGTACCGCTTCAGTGTAATTTTGTTGCTTTACGTTTATAAATGAATGTATAGTATTTTTTATTTAAAATATATATCTTAACAAAAGATTACAAACTTCGAAATTTAACAGTAGGTAATAAAATAAAAATTAAAAAAGGGTACGGTGGATGACAGGTGTCAAGACAAGAGATCAGTGACAAACACTAGAAATAAACATACTGTGATACATATGGTACAAATATGTAGCGATACCGTCAGTATGTTCAATAAATGCATCAACGGCATTATGATCTTAAACTTTATATATTAAATATACCGTTTGAAATTTTGTTAAAAATTGACAGTTTAGTCATAGAGACCTGAGCTTATATATAATATATATAAACGTCTAAAAAGTTGCAAAACATCAAAATAAAAGAAATATAATTTTGAATTATAACAATAATTCAAAATTAGCAAAATATTCGGATCACTGAGATCCTTCATCAGTGCTGTCGCGTTGCGAAACGACTAATTACATATAAAACAATAAGGCTAATAGTGATCTTGATGGGCAGCATGGCGGGTGTCCTGCAGGAAGCAGAGACTACATACTCTTCCGGAGCACCTGAGTCTACCCCCGGTTTTTTGGTGGGGTCCATCTTTTTCATATGTTTTTAATTGTAGTGCATGTATTGTTTTGGTCTTGTCTTCGTTGTTTTCCGGAGTTTGTCAGTTGTTACGATTTTCCTCTCTTTCGAATATCCCTTTGGTATTTCTTTACTTTACTTGATCTTCCACATGTGGAGCAACACATGTAAATAAAAATTAAAATCATACAGATTTATAATCCAGTAACACAAGGTGGAAAATTATGTTACAGAATTATAATAATATAACAAGTGAAAAAGTACATGAAAAAAATAAAGCACCTTGAAATATCAATAAAAAAAAGATGCATACAATAGCAGGCTTATATATATACATATATAATGAAGTCAATGCTAGGTAAATATGTCCAACAGTTGAATATTTATTTTTTTTGTGAGGAGTTTTTGATTAATAAATATTTTACAAAACCGTATTCATCTGTAATGGCTTTTTGCTTTGCAGCTATCCATAACTTTATTAAATGACATGGATAAAAAAGTAGCGATAAGCAATACCTGTACCTGAAACTGCCAAGAGAAAAATCATATTTTTTATGTTTAGTATATGAGTTATCTGTCTTTGTAAACCGTCAGTTCAAAATCATTTAGAATTCATAACAGTTATATTATATTACAAAAAACGTAGATCAAGGAAGATACACAATATAAAATTTATTAATTATTTATTTTCACCTCTTGTCATATGTACTTATGCAAATTACTGATAAAATAAATAACGAATCAATCTCATTCTACAGCAGTTTTCTGTGGCAAAAAAATTATCACTTATAGTTTTCTGTCAATTTCATTTTACAGATACACATTTTTTTTTTAAAGAAAATTATAAATTGATAAAATTTGACTTTTTGCCAGCTGAAAATTAAGTGATAATAGTATTTTTGATAAATGATTGAAAATTGAGTTTTGTGAAATATGAAATATAATGTTGGATGATTAAAATATGGAAAATCGATAATAATTATGTTGAATTATTTTATCAGATGGAACAGATGTATTAGGTTTTTAACACATGTTTATAATTAAAAACATTATTACAATATTTGCATACACTATACAACATTGCTAAATATTAAATCTGGAACGAATTGACTTAGACACGGTGAATACAGGTTTAAATTCATGCACAATTTAATAACATAAACTGTTGCTATATGTATGACAGAAAAATGAACACATCCGTCAATAAGCCAAGATATAGATGATAAAACGACTTTGATCTGGCTCAAGTAAGTTTTGTGCCGAGTGAGGGATTTAGTGTATCATAAGCAGATATGATCTATATTCGCCCTTTTATCTAAATAGCATCAATATCTAATAAATAAAATCAGAGGTATCTGTATTGTTAGAAAGCCCCGAGATCAACTTCATATCTGATCTAATTAGGAAATGCTTAACTCATATCTATTGTCCCGTATCGTTCATCGTTTTTATAAAACGTGCACCTTGCACCTTTCATTCAATACACGTATTATCATACCTGATTTTTTTTGTATGAATTTTATTTATTTGGTCGTAAATTTTTTAATTGACTGAATGAAACTGAAATTGCTAGATTGCTCCCATTGTGAAAATTAAAATATCGTGTTACCAAATTATTGTTGTCGAAAAAATGACTTTGGCCTTTAGACATAGGCGACGGAGTGGCGAATTGAAGCAACTTGTATATTCAATTTGGAAATGAAAAATTGGTTCGGAAACAGAGCTAATTATCCGTGAAGTTGCATTGATTCTGTTATTATAAAGGGTCTTGTCATTTGTATTTGAAGGCTGGTATCAAGTGATATTTTACTACATTCAATATTATAAGTGAGAAGAGCTATATTGAAACCACAAGGGAACAATCAACCTTCTGAAAAATAATATGAAAGAGCTATAAATGTTTGTTTCCATATAAAATACAACTTTTTCTAATGAAAATAAATAAATAATGCCAACAAGCATGCATCTAGTAACAAATGGTCAATTACACGAATTTATCAATTTTTTCCACGTTATGTTGAATGAAACAAACCAAACTGAGTTTTATCACCATTTGTTTTGCGCATCAAACAACAAAATGTTAGCAAGAATTTTTATGTGCAATGCCATTAGTAATAATTTGTGTAAAGTTACGACGAATTGTTAAGAAAAGGGCTCAAGTCTGATGGTAAGGGCTGACTCCATTAATAAACAAAAATTCTGACGATTATATTTATTTACATTTATCTAATTCCTGAACGATAAATCTTAAGAAACAAAAATTAGCCCAGATTCACATGTTTTAACGAAAATCTAAATATAAAAGACTCCTATGTATTTGCTGGAATTAGGATCAATTTTCAATTTTTTATTTTTAATACAATAAAAATACTCATGTTAAAATTACTTGAGTATATTATGAACACAACGTATCCCAAAAATTATCCCAGATTCACATGTTTTAACGAAAATCTAAATATAAAAGACTCCTATGTATTTGCTGGAATTAGGATCAATTTTCAATTTTTTATTTTTAATACAATAAAAATACTCATGTTAAAATTACTTGAGTATATTATGAACACAACGTATCCCAAAAATTATCCCAGATTCACATGTTTTAACGAAAATCTAAATATAAAAGACTCCTATGTATTTGCTGGAATTAGGATCAATTTTCAATTTTTTATTTTTAATACAATAAAAATACTCATGTTAAAATTACTTGAGTATATTATGAACACAACGTATCCCAAAAATTATCCCAGATTCACATGTTTTAACGAAAATCTAAATATAAAAGACTCCTATGTATTTGCTGGAATTAGGATCAATTTTCAATTTTTTATTTTTAATACAATAAAAATACTCATGTTAAAATTACTTGAGTATATTATGAACACAACGTATCCCACATGTTTCAGTGATTCTCAAAGACAAAAAAAATAGAATTACCCGCTAGAATATCAATAAATAACGGGTTCATAATGATATTCGTGTTAGTTTGGAACAAAATTTAATCTGTTAAGATTAAGACAAAGATAACCTAACCCGGAATTTAGCTTCCCGGTTTGGGCTGAATTTATTCTAAGTTTTCAATGCTTTTGGCCACGAGTACAGCTGGTGAAGGTAAACCCAAAAATGTGTATTATGAACGAAGAGTTTTTGGTAATTTACTGTAACAACAACAACAACAATAATCTTATCCTCATATATAAACCAAATAACAATGGTATAAAGAAGATACATGCATTTTTTACAATATTTACATATGAAAAAAGGAATTGTCATTTTTCCAATGACGGTCACTGTATGATGAAGCGTAAACACTAAACACAAGTTAGGAATACTAACAAGACAACTTAGTTTAAAATTAAAATAATATAAAATATTAAAATTGGATATGAATTATATTTTCAAAATATAAGGAATTACATTATCCAAGCCTGTTTTTTCCATTGCAATCATTTGGAAATACAAAGCAACAAGTCTAGAATAAGAAAAGAAGTCAAAATCTCCATTATATTACATAGTTTATGTATATTTTACTTTTCAAATTACCATGCTGTAACATGCAATGAGTTAACTGACTAATACATTTTTGTTTAAGAACACGGAATAAACCATAAAGAAGGTTGTACCTGAAATTTTAATTCATTTTATTAATACTGAATTAAGTTGTTTTTCTAATTTATCTGCAGTAAATCAGCTCAGAAAAACCTAAATCAGTCGTATTCTGTTGCATTAATCCTGAGATTAAATGCATTACAAAGTAAAACTTTCTAACTATACATTTTTACTATGTAAAGGCACGAGAATCATACGCACGCACTTGTCTTTTAATCAACCAAGAGATAAGAAATCTATCACTATTTGCATAGGTTCTTACGTTTTAGGGCATAATAAAAACAGAAAAAAACTGAAGTTTTAGGTTGTATAGAAGCCAAAACGTAAATACCTTTTTGATATTTTTTATATATTTTTTGTTTCTATGACAATTCTTGTTTAGTATATCTGTAATTTCAATTAAACAAATCCAGATATATAAAAAAAATTAGAATGCGTATAAATCTTAGTTTTTTATCAGGTTTAATAAATTGTGAAGGTGATTGTTCAGTATAATACTTACTTTCTACTTTCGTCCAACTCAGACGTTTTCTTACCAACCCGTGACGAAGACCACGTATGGTCAACATATTGGGTTTTAAGATTCAATCATTTATGTTATTTAGTGTTTTAACACTAATTTTTACCCTTTACTCGTGGTTGTATCACTACCCTTGTTTGTATGACGACCATGCATTTTTATACATTTGCCAACTCTCCCAATACTTTCAAAGTTGCAAGCCGGGAATAAGAGGAAAGGTCTACAGTTTTTAATTGAAAAGAAAACTGGCATGTCTTTTCAATGGAACATTTTTCTACCTTTGTTAATGCTGCTTGAACCTATATCATAGGAAATGGATTATGAAAACTTATTTTAGGGTTTGATATGAATGTACAATCTATTCTCTTTGTGTAGTTTTTATTACGCATTAAAAGGACAATATTAGCTCCATTAGTCAAAGTGGCAGCTTAAATCTACGGTAGAATTCAAAAGATAAAATATAAAATTTAGTGTTAATTGTAGTGTACCTTGTAAATTTCAAGTATTCATAAATTTCACATTTTTTATTCCAGGGAATTATTTTATGAGAAACAGCAACAAGAAGCAAAGATTGTAGAAGCAATCACGAAGTTCTTGATATACATCAATTAAACACATTTAGTTTGTAAACCGCCAACTTCATTTTAGTGTTTTTGTTATCTTGTTCTATTTATGTTTCTTTTACTGAGAGTGTGGTTCGACACGTTGAACTCCGAGAGTATGCAATACACATAGCTGGTTTACATAACAGTAGGCCCAGCCATACAACTGTTAACCCCGATAGTATGCAATATACAGTAGCTGGTTTACACAACAATAGGCCCAAATATACTATACTGTCAACCATGAGAGTGTGTTATTTCTCCTATAAGGTTGATTTCAGGTCATAACGTTTACTTCTGTATTCCACATTTCCTATAGGTATAGCCATTGAATTTCAGACCTGTGCCAGCAGACATATAAACTTCATCTCCATTTTGCATATTTCATTAAATATTATGTTTATGTAACTAACAATGCCTAGAGACAGAGTTTATGACGAAAGTAATTTTGTTTATCAGTAATCATCCTATATCTGATGATTTCAAGGATATTCTCATGCATTAACTTCTGTGATTATGAATTCTTTCCAAATCTAAGATTGTCAGATTAAAGATGCGATTATGTCTTGCTCACCATCTTCTTCGTCATATCTCTTGAATTAAGCTATTGTAGAAATCTTGACACAGATTTAGGGTCTTATTTTATTACTGTAGTTTGAACCTTTGTAGGCGAATACAGAAGACAGCAACTAAGAAACATTTATTTTAGTGACAGGCAAATGAAGATAACACCTGAGATGTTCCGCATATTCGACAGGTCAACATGGCGATATTCATCTTTATTGCTAGAAAGGAAGAATCTAAATGTGAAGATATGGCACATTATATCTACAAGATAGAAAAAAACATCATGATATATACATATCTATCTGATTTGTATTTTTTTTCTTTGAAATAGCGGATGCGTGAAAAGGCCATAGAATAAATCTACAAGTGTAAGTATTTCTTTGTCGATTGGATATTAATAAACGAATTGCAGTAAACTTCAAAGCCTCACAAAACTATCGGGTTAAAAATCTGAAGTTTTTTGCTCCATTACTCCATTAAAAGGCGAAATTAGACAGTAAACTTCAAAGTCTCTAAAAAATCATGAGCTTTTGACTCCATTAAAAGGCGAAATTAGACGGTAAACTTCAAAGTCTCTAA
Source organism: Mytilisepta virgata (assembly GCA_028015205.1). Taxonomy (NCBI): domain Eukaryota; kingdom Metazoa; phylum Mollusca; class Bivalvia; order Mytilida; family Mytilidae; genus Mytilisepta; species Mytilisepta virgata. The sequence goes on from CM051519.1 coordinate 75,861,023, forward strand.
AACTACCAGGTTACATAAACTGGAGTTTTTGGCTCCATTAAAAGGCGAAATTAGACAGTGAAATTAGAAATTATGTGCAGTGTTACCAAAATCTTTAGCTGACCTTTAAAATATGGTTTGTTTTGAACTAAATTTAACTACTGACATACACTTTTCATTATAATACCCTTCTTTTTAAATGTTCTTTTTGTCTGTTTATCTTCTAAAACCAATGCCTTGAGAAAATCAGGTTAAAAACAAACTGTTCTGATATCTATCTTGTTTATGATTATATTATAGTTGGATAAATTATACTTATGAGATGAGCACATTATCCAGAAACTAGCCAAATAAAAGTTTCGAATATATTTTATCGATATTAAGCTATAGTAAAATAATATCTTCTCCTGGTATCCTGGTCACCATGATAGTTTTTATTGTGTGCTCGCTTACTGTCTTTATGTTCTCCTTAGATATAGGACCAAAAATATCATTCTTCAAATAGGCTAGAAGTGTCAGATTTAAAGGCTTTTAATACATAGCAATTTATCGCTTATATATTCAGTTTTAACTTTGCAATTCTACCTTTTTTAGGTCACCTTGCCCAGGGCCATGTGAGCTATTGTCATCACTTAGCGTCCGTCGTCGTCGTAAATTTTCCTGTAACGATTTTCTCTTCTGAAACAACTTGGCCAATTGGAAGAGAATTTGGCAGCAATGGTCCTTAAGTGATCCTCTTTCAGACTTGTATCCGATGACCCCGTCCGTATCTAGGATGGCCGCCAAAGCCGAACATATTTTAACGAAGGACCCTACGGGAAATTTACTTAAAGATCTTCTTGTCTGAAACCACTTGGCCAATTGGAATAAAACTTTGCAGCAATGGTCCTAAGGTCGTAATCTTTCAATATTATATCCGATGACCCCGCCCGTCACCCAGGATGTCCGCCAGAGCCGAACATAGTTAAACATAGGAACCTATGGAAAATTTACCAAAAGATCTTGTCTGAAACTATTTGGCCAATTGGAACAAAACTTTACAGCAATGGTACTAGGTGGTCCTCTTTCAGAATTATATCCTATGACCCCTCCCGTCACCCAAGATGGCCACCAGAGCAGAACATAGTTTAACATAGGACCATATGAGAAATTTATTTAAAGATCTTCTGGTCTGAAACCACTTGGCCAATCTGAACAAAAATAGGCAGCAATGGTCCTTAGGTAGTCCTCTTTCAGAATTATATTTGATGACCCCGCCCATTATCCAAGATGGCCACCAGAGCCGAAAATAATTTCACATAGGACCCAATGGGAAATTTACATAAAGATCCTCATGTTAAACCACTTGGCCAATTGGAATAAAACTTGGCAGCAATGGCCTTTCAGAAATATATCCGATGACCCTGTCCACCATCCAAGATGGCTGCTAGAGCGGAACTTAGTTTAACATAGGACCTACTATATAGGTACTGTTAACTGTGAACATGAAAGTATGTACTGCTGTAGTTATGCAGTATTCAATAAACAGAAATGGATAGAAACCTGCACATAAGACGCTTCTGTGGAACTGTTTACCCGATAGAGTATTCAATAAACAGTAATCGAAACCTGCACATAAGACACTTCTATGGAATGTTTACCCCCTAGAGTATTCAATAAACAGTAATGGATCGAAACCTGCACATAAGACACTTCTATGGAATGTTTACCCCCTAGAGTATTCAATAAACAGCAATTGATCGAAACCTGCACATAAGACACTTCTATGGAATGTTTACCCCCTAGAGTATGCAATAAACAGCAGTTGATCGAAACCTGAACATAAGATACTTCTATGGAATGTTTACCCCCTAGAGTATGCAATAAACAGCAGTTGATCGAAACCTGAACATAAGACACTTCTATGGAATGTTTACCCCCTAGAGTATGCAATAAACAGCAATTGATCGAAACCTGCACATAAGATACTTCTATGGAATTTTTTACCCCTAGAGTATTCAACAAACAGTAATGGATAGAGATCTGTACATAAGACACTTTTGTGAAACTGGTAATCTCCTAGAATATTCAGTATTAATTCAGTTTATAACTTAAGATAAGAAACTGCTATGATTCTGTTAAACTCGAGTGTATTCGCTATGCAAGTCAATACAAAAGTATTAGGCAAAGATTTGGTACTATAATTACTTCTAGAGTACTCACTACGCAGTAGCTGGTCGGCAGAACAGTAAGCATTACCAAGGTACTGTTAACCTATATAGTGGGTCGTCTAGGGAAATCTATTCAGAATATCAGTGAAAAAAGTATTTCTTTTAAATCAGAAAAAAAAATGAATTGTGATTATAAAAGAAAATGCCAACAATGAGGTCACTAATCAAGTAACAAACATCGGATCATTCGTCAAACTACAAAAACAGGGAGGAGAAAACAAAAATAGGAATGTAACGGTCAAAATAGTCTGGTATGATACAGACAATAAAATGAATACTTTTACCCAAACAAAACTTGTAAGAATGTTCCATCTATATATTATACATCGTTTGCGCCTGTGGCAAAATGCCAAACGTTCTTTGGTTCCAAAGAGAGAGAGAGAGAGAGAGAGACGGGCGAATGGAAAAATGATAAAATACAAATGCATATTTTTTTCCCTTAAATTGTACATTCGCACTATCATAATACAGACCCTTTATGTAAACATTTTGTGCTGTCACAATGAACACGAAACTCCCATTGAGACAGGTTCGGCAAACATTCCAGAATTCCTGCTAGGATATACCTCAAGCAGTGAAACATGGACACTTATACTTGTCCTGGTCAAGTAAACACTTGAATTTGCTAGGATGTCAAAACCAATTATGTGAAATATAAGTAAACATCGGGATTCATATATTCCATGAATTTTTCTTTCGTGCTTTCGCATACCAACAACTGTTTAGAACAAGAACAATATTACATCTTGGTTTTCTCAATGCAGTACTTCATTTATGAAAATGAATTTATAATTTTAAATACGTTTTAGTTAGACTTGCCTATATTTATTACATAGTCTCATAGACAAATAAATAAAAAGAGCAATTGATTTGGAAAAGGTTTTACATTTAATGCACTGTGAAATCCCTTCGGGAATAATTTACGTGAATCAGTTAAATATAAATGACGATATATAATTCATGGTAAAATCTATACATACAGTGTATAAATTTGTAAATCTGATTAACAATAGAAAAAAAACAAAAATCCTCATTTAACCCCACTAGAAAATTTAGTCTATTTCGAAATGACACTTTGAATACATTTTAGCTGGGATATATGGACATCTTATAGTTGAGATTAAAGGGTATATAATTTGCATTTTCTCCTTGGTATAAAATACAAATGCCAAACCTTGCATCAAAGTTCTCTAATTAGTATAAAATATAAATGCAAAACCTTGGATCAACATTTTCACCTTGGTATAAAATACAAATATACAAATACCAAACCTTGGACCGGCTTCTTTTCCAACAGAGCTGGTTTTTTTTTTTTTTTTTTTTTTTTTTTTTTGTGGCGTCTTTAAATTGGAGAAATTAATTTGATGCAACAATTAACCTATTTCCATTCATCTATCTTTTTCTTCATGCTCCATCGATAAATTTTAAGGAGCTATATTTCTTAAACAAAAACAGACGTTTCAGTGATGCATGCCACATATTCTAACATCTCATATCAGGAAGACATATATTCAGAATATGATTTGCGAAAACACAAAGCATTGTGTACTACCAAATATTCAAATATTCAGAATTTTATTGTCATATTAGTCAATAAAACTTGTGACAAAAAACATATATACAATAACAACATGAACAAAACATATGAACATAGCAGGCAACAAATTAACAGCATTGTAGGTCTGAGAGTCCATTGTCCTTAATTGTATTGACTGTTTAATAAAGGATCCTTGACTTTGAACCTGTCTAAAAATTGTTGGATTTATCCAAATAAACCTTGTATTTGTTACATTACCTAACAGCTCCAATGTCTAATTACTTCAAATACTGTCACTTTATTGTGTTGTTTTCCAAATTATCGTTCTATTAATATCATATAAATAAGTAGACCATTTTTGTAGAAAATTGTTTTATTAATAAATACCAAACCAGTTATTACCAGGAAAACACTCACAGTAAAACCGTTTTATGTTATAGTGTTAAATGGCAAAACATCATTTTAAACCCGTAAAATCTGATGCATGATGTGTGATTTTGTATATAATGATATAATTATTACAGGTAATAAAATTAATTCTATGCATAAAATCTTGTCGTACACATAATACCATTAAGTTAAATCGGAAACAGAAAACACTCCAAAAGGGGGACTATTCTGGGTAGGTTTTATCATTGATTAACCGATGATGAAGTTTAGTGTCTTTTTGTACAGACTATCTGCCGGCAAGACTGTTTGTTAAACATTTTACATCTGTCTAATATGTCTTTATTCCTTTGTATTATTCAAAATAACAAAACGAAGGCAGTTCACGTATTCGCCTGGTACTTTGTCTCAGCGCCATTCCTGTCACTTTAAACACATCCTTCAGGACCACCTTTAAGTAAACTTCTTTTCGTTTTTATTTCTGTATTGAGAAGCTGTCTTGCTCGATTTGGTATGTCTGTCATCACACGAATAGGTTTTACAACTCCTGAAATTACAGGCAAATTTTCTTGATTCAGCTAAAGTGAAAACTGTCGTTTCAAATTTCCAATAATTTTTCACACTTCAAGTATCTTTGACAATTGACACTGCTCCAGTACTATAAAACAACTTTAAAAACGACGTCGTAAATTTAATTATAATAAAAGAGTCTTTCATACATGTTTAATAAATTGTAGTCTTTATGGATAAAAATGAAAATTTTAAATTGCAAAATTCAAAATGCAGTTTTTTATAAGAGTCTGTGCAAATAAGCATACGATAAACAATAAACAAAATTGTACTTAAACAGTAAATTAATATAGGGAAGTAACGCTGAGAATAAATTTGAGGAATAAACAATCGAGTGAATGAAATTGTCGTCCAAAATGATATAGTATTATTTTCTGCTTGACAAGTGAAGGGTCTTTACATTGTTCGGCCACGAGTTCTACCTAGCAGTTTCTTTCTATGTCATTGTCATGTAATTACTGCTCACAAATGAGGAAATAATTATTACAATAATAAAAAGCGTTTTTAACGGAATGTCTCAAATAATTTATTTGGTAAGTAGCTGTTATTTTTTCCAGAAGGATTTAATTGAAAAATCACGCTCATTAACTTCTCTGTGTTTGCTTGCAACAGCATCCAACCCTCACGGGTATTGAATAAAAAGATCGAATATGTATTTATGAAATTATCCCGGGTAGTCGTAATTGTCTGTGTTTATCGTAAAAGGTTACATTTCAGCTCAATAAATTGAAGTTACGTTTTAAAGCGGAAAAGAAAGCACTCTACATTTTATATTGACTAAACACGGAATTATAGATCATTAACGAAACCCCACAGTACAAGCCTATAGTAGACTATTATAAATCAAAATTAGTCTTGATGTTATGGATAAAAATACAACAGTGATAATTGAAAATTATAATATTGTTGGTTTCTTTCGGTCAATTTAAATAATAACGAGAAACAAGATCTACCTGCTGATTAAAGAGCATAACCTACTGTGGTAACATCACTTCTGTGGAGCATTTCAGAGAGACTCAATACTTCAAACTCCATTAACGGAATAATAAAACCATAGGGCTTTCAACGAGGTCCGCGTGCTCCCACTCTTCTAAATGATTATTAAATGTTCAATTTGGTCTTTAAAGACAGGAGTGGGTTTGTCGTCTTAAAGTCTCATAACATTATATCGAATGAAAAAGTTTAATTTAAATGTAAAATATACCTTTGAATTTGAAAAATTTGTTTAAAAGTATTTTATTGGAAAAAAATATAACATTTATGAGATAGAATTTTAATGACATTAATTTGATTACGGAGTCTGCAAATTTTCCTGTTTACATACTTTTTATATTCACATTTTTACTCAGAGAAGGGTTGGTGGCATAATACATAATGAATCAAAAGACTTACATTTGGTGATGCAGTTATGATTAACTATTTTGTTTTTGAAGTTTCTCTTAAATGAACAAAATTTAAAGAATTTAGACCGTGTGATGAATAGTGCTGTTACATTTATGAACCTAACTTAAAGACGTTTTTGCGGAAAAAACAATATGGCTTATCTGAAAGTGACATTTTAAGTAGTTAATTGACAAGTTTGTAAAAGAAAGCGTGGTTCTGTATATCTATTTTACTGATATTTATCAAAATACTAAATATTTGATATAAAACCAAGTAAAAGGATTACCACAGGTTCTCAACCCATTTTTCAAATTTTTTATTGCCATAATGAAAAGTTAGCTGTTGATAAATGCCAAGATAAAAAGATGGAAAGTGATTAAAGTGGTAATATCTGATGATTTTATCAAACTAGAATTTATACTATCCCAACTCCCTCCTTGTACTTATTTCTCATCTTCCTACAAATAGGAATGTATTTATAAAGAAAAAATTCAGCCTTGAAATAACATAAGGTCTCTCAATAAACTCACTAGTGACCTCATAACTATATTTTGTCTGCAATTAATTTAATGGGCGTTAAATGTTGAAATTTTCTGCCACAACTTGGAGAATAAAGACATGTCCCAAAACTGGCAATATCGTAAAGATAAAAAGGAATGTTTTGAAAGTTGGGTTTAAATTATTTACAAATAATATAAAAGTGGGAATTTTATTTGTAAACATTTAAAAATATTCACTTTTTTTCAATTTATGCGGAGTACATTAATTCAGGTTATTTTAATTTGTATTCAGTACATTAATTCATACTTTTATTTACATTCAGAACATCAAATTATATTTTATATGATAGGTGCAAACTTGTACCTGGTAAAAACACATCATTTGCATCCGGTTCATCTGACCATAAACCGTACAAAATGTTTATTTATCCAGTCAGGTTGAAAGTTTCAGGCATTCACAATCACAATTATGTATATGTACAAACATATTTCTTTCCTTATTTTAATAATTCCATACAATAAACGCTATAACTTTACTTGATGCTTTTCAAATGGACATTTATTTCAGATCGAGGTTCCCAACTAATTTTTAAAGCATACCTTTCCGTTAGTATAAAGTGATATTGATTTTAATTTTATTTTAATCAGACTGCTAAGATTTGAGAGCTCAGACCGGGCTAGCCCCTGAAAGATTAAACTGTTAGATCTTTATCCCTGTGCCGAGCGAGATAAATTTACAGTATCCTTTGTAGTATCTTTAGTATGACTGTATCGTTTGTGATAATAAAGTTTTGTGAAGACTTGGGATTTGCAAATGATACATTATCTTCCTAGTTTCTCTCTGTACTTACTCAATGCTTTTATTGATGTTCTTCATCTTAAAAGTCATTGCCGAAATGTTCATCTTTCTGTTGTGCGTGGTATATTTCCGTATACACACCGATAGAGAAACTGGTGTTAAGGATACAGACACTGGTGTGGTACAAAATGTTTTATTGATACCAAAATCCCTCCCCTTACCTATTCTCACCCTTTGGCACTATAAAGACCGATACATACAATATGATTATACCAACATGGTGTCCGCTAGCTAGAAATGAACAAATTTGTTGTACGATCTACAATTTAGATAGCATGGTAAAAAATGTACATGTGACCGTTTTAACTTTTAAACGTCTTTTTGGTTCTGTGTACAAATTTATATTTTGTTCGTTTTATCTGCAATATAGACACGTTTCACAAATGTATTTATTTATTTCTATCTGTAACTTATTTGACTTTTTGTGGTGTATACATGTATATATTTCTGTCAATCATAACGAATTTGCAATAATCTTTTAAATTATCAGATGACTTATAGAGGAATCAGGGGAAAAATATCATTTAAACCATGAAAAATCATCAATTGAAACGATAAACTTTTAATTGAGGCAATGATTTATTAAATGTTGAAAAGATATACTGTGAAAGAATCTTATCTAATCAAGTCTGATTGAAAACCGTGTATTTAAAACTCGAACAAATCGTCTCATTCATAACCTATATGTTTTGTTTTATTGTGCTCGACACTTGTGATTTTATCAGTATTAAAGTTACTTGGTGAATATTACTGAATGCTGACGATGTCTAGTGCGCCTCGGGTTGACATCCGACTTTTGATGTGGTCCATTAGAGCGACTGTGTAATGCACGATTGAATGCAGAGAGAGAAATATGGTTAAATGACATTTAGAATATATCCAGAGGCAAATGTATAGGATTTCTAACAAAACACAGGTGATCAACGTCACTTCTGTTTGGTAGCTCTGGTATTGAAGCGTTTCTGTCCTTAGGATAATATACATGGGTATATATAGATAGATTGGTCGAAACGTATACAATAAGAAAACACACAGTTGACGAAATAACTAAGTATTCTGGTTTTAGTGAACGTTGGACTGGCCTTCCTAGAGTTCGTTTTTAGCCCTTCCCGAGTTCAGTTTTCGCATTATTCGATTTTCCAATCCTAGTTATGAGCGTAGTTGCATAATGAAAGAAATGCGCTTTCAACTTAATAAATGTACCCGAGTTAACATCCGATATGGATAGATACAAATGCATGCATGAAAACAGTGAACAAAAACTGGATTGAATTTAAAACATATTGTGCATTTGGCAATAAAAGCATAAAATTTAATAAGACCGTCTTAGCAGTTTCAGAGTTTTGTAAACATCCGCATTAAACAATTCGGGAAGCAACTACATATATTCGATTAAAGGGGACAAATCGGGGGGGGGGGGGGGTTCTGCCTCAAAAGGCAGCCTCACAGGCAGAAATGAAATCTAATAGAAGTACAAGACATGTATAAATAGAAAAAGGTTGCCAAAGAATCCGGGTTTATGTATACGGTAAAAAAATGTCAGGATTCAAGATCTTTCCCCTTAAAAATCGAACGATTTATCCATTATCAATTTGAAGAAAATATTCTATCCTAAAAATAATTAATTCCTCTCTTATTTGACAATGAAGAGCTTACCAATAAAAGATGTCTTCATCAATGATTGAGAGTAAAATATACATGAAAAAGAATACTATGAAGTAATTAACAGGTACAAATCAATTCAACATCAATCACTTCAAAGGTAGATATAGGGCTCAAATATCAACTTGATCGGCAAAATACAAATAAGAGTATTGTTTTTAAGTGTGTAAATGTTTTGGATGCACGCTATCTGTAATTTGTATCTCTATATGTTACATGCATATTGCAAAAGATTGTACATCAATAAGCTCTAGACTGATGCGTTCAACGTGCACATATTAGCAATTTGTCGTATCAGCAGCGCCCAAGATCGAGTGTTCAAACAAATTCCGAAGTCAAAATGACCTTAACGGTACGGCCAAACCATTTAAAAATATCTCGGCCATGTGTAAGGAAGAAACACATTTTCATTTAAAAATATCAATTTTATAACTGAAACTGTATATATGACATCACTTTTACGCCAATATATACTAGTCAACAAAAGTAACGATACACGAGTTCGGAACCAAATATCTTGGTAATTCCTTAAAAAACTATGGGTCAACAGTGGTTTACTACTTCATTTCTTGATTTAATGCGTCTCGTTTTGAAATTTGGATAAAATTTGAAATGGTGGAAAATGGAAATTTCCAAAAGATAGTTAAATTAAATTTGCGGATAATCAAGAAGAAAATCGACACACATTTTGTAAAATGAAAATCCAGTCGCTGAAATCATTAGAAAAAACTCAAATATTTTGTCACACAGACATTATGATTCACATAATGGGGTAAAAATAATGATTTTTTTAATTTTGGGTTGAAAATGTGATTTTTGAAATGTCAAAAATTGGAATTTTTTATTTCAAACTTTTTGCACAAAATCCATGCTTTTGATGAGAAAACAATCTACTATGAAAATCAGACGTGTGGGTCTATTTTTCTGCTTAGTACAGCTATTTGAAATTATGAATATATGAAAAATGCCTGTACCGTTTCTTTTGTTGACTAGTATAGAAGTACTATAAGCTAGTGCTTTTTTGTTGGATTTAATATTAATATAGATGGAAAATTCCGTATAATGAAAATTATTATCATAACTATTTTTACAGCTGTTGTTTGTAAAATTTGTTTGAATATAAAAGGTATAGTACACCAAAGACATGTATGTAGACTATAGAGCTACATTTTATGATTTTAAAAGTGTTTATTTTTATTCACTGATTTTGCTTAATGCAAAATTTACAAGATACCCCAAAATTTATGCACCATAAGCAACTTTCTAAAATGTGTTTTTCGTCAGTGATGCTCGTAGGAAACAATTGGAACGGAGATATTTTTGTGTTATTTATTTACATGATGCCCATCTTAAGTTGAGTTAAAGACTTCCGAATATTGGGACTATCGGCATTTAAGGCCTTGAACGCTAATATTGCCTGAAATATGCATATCTTCATGAAACACTATATAGTTTATTGATTATCAGTGAGTTATTATTAAATGCACTTGTTCTTAATGTGTATATTTGAAAGCTAAAATTCTCATTTTAAATGTTTCTTTATATAAGAAAAAACTGTTTTGTAATATTGGTAATTTTTTATATAAAGATCTTTCTTGGTTAAAGACAAGATTTAACTTTTCTGTCTTCATACAGATTTCTATGTAAATGCACCCTCTGTTTCAAAAATGCCTGGTGATCTCTAAATATTAAATATTTTTATGTTAAGTTACATTAATCTTATCGTAGGGTTTCAAAATAAATTATTAAAAAGTTTGCTGACGCAGTTTGTAATATATAGATGGGAATCTGTTCTGTATCAGAAAAATACAAAACATTATGATAGATGTTATATAGTTGCATTATGTCAACTGCCATGAAAATCTGTCAGTAACCGAAGTCATGTCAAAAATGTTTTACAAAATGATAACGATCTCTAGGATATTATCTGACTTCATGAAAATCTGGAACACTTGCTTTACTATCTCTCCTTATCTTTAAAGCCAAAGTGCACCTGAAAAATGAGGAAACAAAATATTTTAATGATCTTTTTAGGATTATATTTTTTGTATTAAAATTAGTTTTTTCCTGGGTTGAATAAAAAGTAAAGAATACCGGAGACACAAAACCGAAACATAGACTCTGTGTTCGCTGGTAACACAGTATGAAGACGATGCAAACAAAACTTCACAAAATGCAGTGTAAAACAAAAACGATACGTTTAACTAAACCTAAGACAATCCGAGATTCATAACAATCGGAAGTTATTCCTGGTGCTCCTGAATGATAAAAATATCCTGCTTATATATAAAGTATGTTTGTGCATGGAAAATAATCTATCTAAAATTGTACTTACTGAAGTTTGAAGGCACGCTGCTTGATGACAACCAAGGGAAATTAATCTGAAAATCTACAGATTACGAACCTACTGTCATCTTGTTCTGTAGAAATTTTAATCTACTGCATTTTGTGTTGCGAACAAAGCCTAAAGTTCTTGTCAGATTGTATGGGTGGAAATTCTGCTCCCAATCACAGCAGACAAATGATGAAGAGGGTACTCATTAACTAGAGTTTTTTTTATAAAAACAAGAAACTTCAAAGATACAGCACCTGTTTTCATTGACCAGAGAAATGTTATATTGATGTAAAACTTTTCACATTTAGACCCAAACATATTAAAATAAGCATTTACCGTCATAAATATCAACATTATCATAAAATAAAGTATATCTGAGAAACATCAAATTTATCTCTTCTGTAATTCTAAGTTGAATTGGACCCTTGAGGCACACGCTGATTATTAGTAAGATAACTTTACGACAGAGAAATAGGAAATAGTTAAAACACATTATATGGATGTCATAAAAAATAGATTTGCATAAAATTGACGACAGACGGACACCCATCTAAAGTTTGAATTTCATAATATAAAAAAAATATAGATACTATCTTGTTCATATGCAATTAAGTAGTTGCAATTAATATGTTAATTATTTAAAGTCTATGCAAATGTACATGTATATTAAAAAGTTAGGAAGTTTTTGTCTGGAGGGGGTTTTGTTTTTCCTTTTTAAAATTAGGAAGTATATTATTTTATCTTTTAAATGTTTGTGGTTATAACAGTGAGTTGAATGCAATTGTTTTAATATTTGTAGTCACAATATGTATGTGCTGCCTTATTTTGATTGTATATATGGTTTGCCTTTTTTTAATCCCTTTCGTTATTTCTTCCGTTTTTAAGATTTTTTTTGTCTTTGGGTGACTTCTTCTGCACGAGTCCACTGATTAGGAGAGACAAATTTTCTATGAACCATTGGGGCCCGTTAAAGATTTTTATGGGTCCCTATGGTGTCGTCTATTAGAAAGTAAAAAACGATGGGCAATTCTAAAATTTAAAGGGCCATCACCTTCAAGCTACGTATATAATGGCCCATGCCTTTCCCAATTTTATTACTTCGTAATTTTTTGACGGTTTATGTGTAATGATCTAAATATTTAAAAATTCGTGAAGTTATTCATATGTTTATTTTTATTCTTCAGCTTTTTCTGCACTATCAGACATTCTTCAGGTTCTATAAGGTAAGTAGTGCGCACATGTGCAACACAACTATCAAAGTGCAGCAACATTATCAGTATAAACCGTAACATTGATGAAAGATAAAATTCTAGTGTTGACGATAGTTGGACAATTCGGTATGGTTTCTATCTGTCATATCTTAAATATAGAACTCCATTAAGTGGTATTAACTAATGCACACATTAATAAAGGAATAGATTATATTGTTACTTACAAAGATATATTTTTGATAAGATGATTGGCTTTGATAAGGGTGATAATTCGGTTGGAATTAAAGGATAAATCGAACTATTATCCTGATCTATATCAAGCATATTTATGACACTGTTCATGGTTTCCTGAGTTTGACATCGCATTTCCATTTGTTGTCCTTTTTACGATATTTCACGACTGTATACCGGGATATAATGTTTTGATTTATTGTTATAGCAGTAAGAATGCAAATCTTTAAAACGTTTTAGTTCAATATCGGCTACACCAAAACTGAAGCATCAAGCTGACGGAGAACTTTGGACATTAAAGCCAAAACCAAACAAAGAAAAGCTGGCACGAACACATAGAAAAAAGTTCTAATTAAACATAACATAATCCAAAATAACTTAGGAAACAAAAGAGATCTATCGAAATTTTATGTGTAAAAAATATATAACAGGGGTCTGTAACTCGATTCGAAACAATTCGTACATTCACAAGTGCAAGTGGTTTTTCATAATCAAAATGATTCAAACTGGTAATAAATCGTTTTAGAAGGCAAGTACTCTATAAAGAAACAGTAAAAATTGACCTATGTTAAGGCCACGATACTCATTTAAAGGTTTTAATGAAATGTTAATAAGTATTTTTGAGGTTTCTATTTCACTTTTAATATTTATTATACCTCGATATATTAAAAGGCTCTTTTTTATTTTTTAGATTAAATATGATCTGGGCGTAAAAGAATCCGACGCCATTTTTGATGTATATTGGTCTACATGAAGATTCATCATTTTAATAGATACACTGATGTTTATTTGTCATTTGGTTCTCGGACAATAACATCATCTATGAAGTATTGGCATCGCTTTATCAGCCACCCGGAACCACTGGCGCCCGACCACCACTTTACTTAAAATAGTCTGCGTTTAACAACTAGGGAACAACTTAAATTACCATTTTATTAACTCCGAAATTTCCCTTAATGCACATAAATTAAGCAAAACCTCGGCACGGAAAATAAATTGCTTATATTACCATATTAAAATTGATCTTTGTATTGTTTCCAGACAATGTAACTGACTCAATCGGTCGTAAGGATTCTGCTCCAGTAGAAATCATTATAATAATTATTTTGGATAATAATTCACTTTCTTTACAAAAAACATTATTATATGACCGTAAAGTAACATTGCATTTTCTCTATTTTCGGGTTTTACTGTGTATTTACTATGTATTTACAGCAAAATAGTTGCCAAAAATATTACGTTGTCGCCTGTTTGTCCAAATTACCCATTCAAGGCTAATAAAATATTCCATTCATAAATCTGCTCATGATTTGAATCTCAACAAAAATTTATACCGTCTCAAAAGAAGACAGACTGGTTCGACTGATAACTTCACAGCTTTACACAGTTTTTGCTTTATTCTGTGAAAACATCATTTGCATATTCAGAAGCTTATAGATTCACAAATCAAAAAAATAAATGCAATGACCAATAACCAAAACTATATAAAGGTATATTCACCATATGTTTACAGACTTCATAATTCATAATGTCCTGCCGGTTATCAATTTGATATAATTGACAACATTTAATCAACAAATTTCAACAAAAACAATGGAAGCTGGGGTTGTTATGCTATCAAGATAACTTTTGAACGGTACGGATGACAAGTCAAAGGTCACATCTGCTTTAGTTACACTCCTATTATGGTTCCGTCCATATTTGTCAATTGACGCTGATAATTCACACGTCACAAGCTGACGATAAATGCTGAATCTTACCGATCGAATCCTTTATTATGATTGATACCGTATTGGCGATAGATAAGTTTAATAGCCGTATAATTATTTCAATACCAATCAGTAATGGAATAATAATGGAGTGATATCAGTTTGACCATAAACCCTGCATCTTTGACTGGTATTGTGACGTTTATGGATTTCTTGATAACTTATGCAAATTTGCAATTTTAGAGATGGACTTGGTTAGCAGGGTATATGCTCATGTTTTGTTGTGACCAACCCTTTACTAACCTATAATTTGATTATTTTTTTCATGTTTATATAAGTTAACTTATACAAATTTGTAATTTTAGAGATGGACTTGGTTATCAGGATATATGCTCATGTTTCATAATCAACAACCTTTTACTTAGCGATAATTTAATGATTTTTTCCACATTTATATCAGTTGTATCCTGAAAATGTTTTGAATGATCGTCTGTAGGGATAACTTTAGAAAGCCAATCTGCAAAAGATCGCCAATTCCAAAATACTTTTAATTGTTTCCAAAACGCATTTGCCTATATACTTTCATTCTTATGCATAGTTATCAAAAACAAACTATGAATTAAAAACAAATAGCAATGGACTTTAATTTTGTATCTTTCGAAATACTCAATCAATATTGACTTCAAATAAGATATTTGATAAGAGACATACTTTGGCGATTGTAAATATTTCAAGCGCTTTGATGCACACACCACAAGCATTCCACACTACCTTATTTCTGTCGACTTTTTTCAAAGAAAATGACATTTATACGATATTTAGTAAGAACGCATGGAGATGAAATTCTATAGAACTGTGCTTGGATAATAAAATAGAAATAAAGTAGGACAAAAAAATCAAATATTGTTTCAAATGCCTATAAAGTATGCACGGGTCAGTTGTTCTCATATTTCAGGAATTCTGGGTAATCTTGTTGCATCTGGTAGGTTATTATTATGAGAAATTTATCTTCTGTTTGTATGTTCCAAATGGATTTTCAGGTAAAAGTTCAAACATTTTTTGCAAATTAAACGAATAAAATGTATGTATGATGGGGTTGTAATTGTCAGGGCGGACAGTGTTGGGTATAGTAAACCACTGATAATGATCGGAATTGATAGCTACAAAGATAAGTTGATGTAATGTTGATACAAATTCGTGGTGTGTGTCAAAATTTGATATGTTTATCATTCTTAAAAGCTCACGGTGGGGAGTTGCAATCAGTAGCTGGTCTGAGAAAACATAATTTTATGTAAGAACTATATTATCAACAAACACACATCTTATATAGCAAAATTGTGTTTTGTCTGCAATAAAAATAAACACTTGAAGCTGTTCACCTCAATTTTGGTAAAGGTGAAGTTCGAAAAAAAAAAGAAAAGTGAAGTAATGTTATGAAAACAATTCAGAACATATTACATTTAATAATAAACATAGATTTTGAGTCAATGTCCACTCGATAAACGAACTTTATCTGAAATAATTTGACCCTATTAGAGGTCGACGAATACCCTGGTTCTATTTCTTTTTTTTTCTTTTTTTATTGGGGGGGGGGGGGGGGGGTGGAGTAATTTGGTGTTCTTCTTTGAGCAAGTACTAATGCATTTAAACTGTAAAAACGCATTCTTGGGTCTTGGTCTTGTGGAGTGGACGTTCTCTCGTCGGTGATTTCCACATGATCACTAGATATATTGGACTATTGAATTCTATTTCTGGATTATGGAGAAAAAAAAAAACACATTAAACAATATGCATCTATAATACTAAATTTACGAATTAGCCGAATAGGCGGCAAAATGCGTGGTTTAAAATAAACAATGTATGGTTCGGATTATAAAGGTTATTATCGGATTTGACAATCTGCATTTATAAATTTAAACTGCAGTTTTATTTATGTGCAAATGGAATTTTTATGCACTTTTCCGATATGAATTCTCCCAACATATCCTTTAGAAGGTTCTCGAATGCACCATTTTAACATATTGATTTAAATAAATAAGTATGCACATATTTTAAATGTCTTTCTGTTTGAAATTACGGAAAAAGAACAAAACAAATTAAAAACATTCTCCTTCGAGTGGGATGTTTCCGCTTCATGGATTGTTTTTCTACAATAACCAATTTCTCCTAACTGTAAAGGTTATGAACTTTGAAGATTATGAAGAAGTAAGGTAAAGTTCAGAGGAATTCCTAACTGTTTTTTGGATTGCTCGGATGTTTACCTTGCACAAAGTGATAAAACCAACCATTAACTATTTTCACATTATTTGTTATTTGACCTGTCTAAATATATCTCTACCATACAATTCTCTGTAAGCCCTAGATAAAAATATTTTTAACAAATGGTCATCTTTATCATTAACGGCGAAATTTATCTCGGACATCTTTGATAAATATAAACGTGGACAGCACACGCAACCACACACTAAAAATGCTTTTATCGTCTGATTATTGGATATATTTGTGAATTAAGCCTCACTTGGCCTGCCCATGATGGCAATGGAACAATTGGAACAATTATTTTCCAAAAATTTGCTCTACCAAACTCACGGCATCTTTTGAAAAATTCATCCGCCACTAAGGAAAATGTTTACTTTCATATTTATTCTGAAGGAAAAAGGTAATGCACTATGAAATGTGTATTAAATGAACTTTTCATCAAGTTCCAGTTCAGAATTAATTTTAACAATAAAAATATTGACAATTTATGTGGTTGTGTTTTCGTCATAGATTTTGACTTTGATGGAACCTTAAGGTCCATTTTGGTAATTCTACGTGGCATACAGTCTACTTCATTAGTGGACAAATCTTCGGTAGTAACGAACAGCCGCAAATGACAATTGGGTCGCGTTGACCTACATTTCACGCTTCATTGACTTTGGTTAAAGTTTGCATTAATATCCATTTCTGGAATACTACATCATATATAGACATGAAACTATCAGTTGATACCACCTACTTGACAAGAAAGTTTATGGGAAGCCAACACAACATCCATATTGAGTTCCTGTTCCATGAATAACATGGCCGCAACAACTTTTTATAGTCAATATGGCCACCATAAAAAAAATGGTTATTTTCCCGCGCCCGCGCGGGTTCAATGTCTAGTATATTACGAATATTATTAATCAAAAGAATTAAAAGGTAAACGAATAGCAAACCGATGTTGTCGTTTTGAAGCAAACCCCGCATTTTCATATTTATAATTGTAAAGATTGGTGGTATGATGCTAAAATAAAAATTTCAAGACATCTTCCCAACTTTTCCGAAAGGAAAGGGAATTTAATATCTAAAACAGAGGATACCAAATGATTATAGAATTTTTTATAAATTAAAAGTAGATATTCTTGCACAAATTCAACATGTACAATATTATTACGTTAAATCTTCAAATTTCAAATATAATAAGATTTTCTGTACGATTAAAAAGTAGAATTTATCTGATTTAACAGTTTCAAATTCGTACCCGTTAAATCACTCTACTTTTTCTTAAATAATTTGCCATAGAAATATTAAAGATAATTAACTTATAACTTGTGTATCAGTTATAATATTGCGATTTATAATCTGGAGATCTAGATTTGCCATATTAGTTCAGTTTTAATACAAGTGTAAAGATGATATCAGGAAGATCATTCCGCGTTTGAAAGTGTATATCTTGATCTTTAATACGTTTTTGTCAAGGTGTATTCAGTAAATCATAACAGGCTTTTAAACAACGCGTTTTATATCATAAACTTTCAGGATATCTCGATATCACAGATTATATCCATACATACATGATGAATAAGAAAGGCCTCATTTACTTCCTAATGTATGTTCTTTATAAATGCAACATAAATTAGTAAAGAAAAGATCTGAATGATTGATACATCTCATACCGACGAAAATCCAACACGAACCACGTTATTGAGTCTTTACATTCTTTTACTGCGACTATATATACTCTTTTTAAAGTCTTTAGGAAGTAAAGAGCTAAATAAAAGAAGACATTTTGCACAGTCAACAAAGAAAAAATATTTTCGCAGTGATATATTATAACATTCGCTTTGTTGTCGTCTGCGACAAAAAATTTTGTAGCATGGGACTGAGTTGGAAGTTAGAATGCGTTTTACTAATTTTACTTTTCTAGAACTTCTGTTGACATATTTTGGTTTGAAACCTACCCCGTGAGCACTCCATGAACTCAAACATTTGACAGGTTGCAAATTAAAAACATGAACGATAATTAAAAATTGGAACAGTTATAATGATATATGCTGTGCAGCTGAGAAAAACAAAAAAGAAAATCTTTCTAAAGGTTGTCCAAATTCAAGATTGATTTTACAAAGAATTGAACATATATCATCGCGACTTTCCAGAGGCTCGTGGAGAATTTGGCAAAGGAGCGTGCAAAGCATGTCTAAATGATTGATCTCTGGCGAGATTGTACGAGACTTCGTGTGAAGTCGACAGAATAATGCTGAAAGACTCGCCATGTGATATCAAATCAAAGCTTGAATGGCGTTCACATGTGTCCACAATAGCAAACCAGTCACCATCTGATAAAAACAATTTGAAAAATCGTATTGTATATGCTTGTCAATTCTGGAATATAAAACATACATATTCAAGATAAATTATATTTAATTGAAGAAAATAATCTACCATACATCCGTTTTCAAATTTGTAGACTTTGTAAATAGTTTTAGTCTTGAATACATAGGAATGCTAATTATGTTTATTTTCATATTATAATAAATATCATATGATACCAAATTTCAATATACCATCTATACATATTCAAAATAGACTATAGCTCTTCATAGTATGCGAACCTATTGTATTTTTTGTTTATATAAGTTTTTAATTAGTATGATAATTAAATGTATGCAAGATGTGCATATTTTGTCGATTTACGACCTACCAGTTGAGTTCAAGGTCGAAAATGTTGAAAGCAAAAGAAGTCTAAAATATTGAAAGCAGATTCAAATTCTGAAGAATAATAAGGGTAAAGTAAAAACCATTTAGAATGACAGAATTATGCATAATGTGCATACAAAGACATTTTAAAGTCATTTTGACGCTGAAGAAACCGGTAAAAACGTAGAAAATTTTTTCTGACCACATTTTTTATCTAAATGTTTTTTGACATATATATATTGATTTGCGAAAATAAAAAAAAAATGATATTATAACTGTCAAATTGAGATCGTATGTGGACATTATAGTGTCTTTACAATGATAAAAGGATATTTCTGTCCATTAGAATAAAGGTTCATCTTGGTATGTCTTTTTTTTTTTTCTTTTATTTATCGTTCAAAATGTTGACAAAAATGTACTAAGTGCACTGAGACATAGAAAAACTTATAAACTTAGAATCTTGGAATTTATTTGAATAAATATTTTCTCACAACTGCAAACAAAATATACCGTCTGTAAACCAATGCAATTAATCACTTTCCCAAACTTTTTTTGACTTGATGCAATATATCAGGAATTATCAACAGGTGACATTCATTTGATTTACATAGGTTTAAGAAAATGAAGGATTCAGAAGATATCTGTTTTCTGTTACATTTCTTGAATCTTATAAAAAAAATATCAAGGTCCATGAATGTAGACTTGTAGTTCCTATAAATGCTTATTTGCAAGCAATACCACTAAGCTCATTCGGGGCCGATTTCTGAGCCAGATGAAAATATTGGCCAATTTTCAGTCACGGTAACTTATAAAGCCACACTAAATTAGACCCACTAAGATAAAATTTTAGTCCAAACAAAGCGGACAACACCAGCCAAGATTATACAGTATCCAGTAAATCGGTCGGTTTTGAAAATAACATAAAAACCTGAAATATAATACGAAAATATGTGTTACATTACAGAATAAATTCGTGTAGTGTTAAAAATATATTATTAAAAATATCTCATATAATTGTCAAGTGTATCATTACATAATGAAATAAAAGTGGGAAAAAAAACGTCTCCACTTACTTCACTTTTCTTCTCGCCTTAAAATCATAAAGCGGTGCAATATAACATGCACAATTTCTAATAAACAAATTTGTTACAATTTAAACTGACTGTTATTAATTTAGTGTAATTTGTAACCAGCAATTATATATGTTTTCTCAAAATGTTTTGCTTGTTCTGTTCATGTTCAAGTAGAGAAGGCCAAGAGAGGCGAAGTACTATGGATGATGATTTGAAAGCTTTTAAGTTTCTTATTAACAAGATGTTGATTTAAGACGTTATCAGTTTTTCTGCAAGGCATCTAAACATTTGTAAGCATAAAAATACAATTAGCATAAAATAACACATTACCGACCCGACTTTTAACTCTTATTTTACTTTCTTGGCGATGACAAGACATTGTCATAATTAGGAAAGTGAAAAATAACATTTCAATATGATGAGCTGAAATTATATACCCTATTATCAAAATTAAATAGTGCATAAAAATGTTAAAAATTATCAATTTATACCTGTATACCAGAAGATATTTTATGAATGAAAACTGTGATACGATCTATTTTGTTCATATATTACACCAAATGCAATTAATGCATTGACGGAAATAACAACGATTTTTTATTAAAAAAATCAAATGAAAATTTATAGAGGTAACATCGCTTCAGTGGTGCCCTATGAACCATTCGTAACACCTTATGTCGGAAGACAACAAGTGGATGTAAGAAGAAAGGAAAATAAATAGTTCTCGGCACGTTTTTTAAATGAAGCAATACAATGTTTGTCACAGCTTGTAAAATGAATATGCATTAGAAACTCATATGAATTAATACGACGACATCAAATAATGCTCGTAAATATATATTTTTTTATCTTTCAACAAGATTTAGACGTTCCAGGGAACCACTGTTCAAATCTTCATTTATCAATACCGGTCCAAGTACGTACCTTCAAACAAATAGTGGCTCGTATACCAAGAAGTAACAAAATGAAACTATACTTATAAAATATCCCTGCAACAGAAGAAAAAAATCTTAGCTTGACTTGCAACCTTTGTCTCTGTACTTCTTGTGTACTTATAACTTTGTCTTATAGATATAAGTATTAGAGATACAATGGATAAGCGTTGGTTCTTGAAAAAGAAACCATGAGCCCGGAGGGCGAATGGTTTGTTTTTCATGAACCAACGCTTATCCATTGTATCTCTTACTTAAACTATTGTTGTGACGACTTTTCTCAATTACCTTTCCTTTCTTAATTAGACCCTATTATGTGTGAGTTTAAATTAACTTAATTCTCTATACTACTATTCAATTAGATATATATATATATAGTCACGTTGATTATTTTAATGGTAAATGAAAATTAATACAAAACCGTATGGACTTACAGTATAAGGCACATGATTCAGAAATTAGTCCATTATTGACAAAATAAATCATAGTCCAAATAATTTTCCAGTAAAACATAATGCTACTGAAAGAAAAAATAGTTTAAATCCACTCGATTATCACTTTTTCTTTTTTAAAAATATGTCAAAATATGCAGTGAAACAGATGAAATTGCCATAAACATCAAAATAACAATGTTCTAATTTTTTATTGAATTATATGAAATTGTCGATAATAATCAAATAAAAAAAATAAAGATCTGTTCTTATTACTAAGTTATATCAATGATAACACAAAGATTTAGAAAAAAGGGAACACCGAAACAGAGATTCGAACTATGTCTACAAGTGTTACTCTCAACTCATCCTAACCTTGCGGCTACCATCTTATACTATACCAACGTCGTTTTTAAATATATAAAGGCGAAAGCCTTATGTATATATTGCACCGTATCATATTGATATATGTAAAAACGACATCTAGATATCATCCGATTGGTAGCCGAGAGGTTTGGTCGATGTGTTCTTGAACTATGACACATAATTTACTCGACCCTAATTTACCTGACGGAGGGAGTTCGAACCCCAGTCACGACAAATAAAAATTTGCCAAAAAACCAAAGGTAAGTTTTTAAACTAATACCAGCTGTGAACAGAAATCAGTAAATTAGCCAATTCAAACTTAATGACATTAAGTACATAAAGGAACAATTGAATATAATTTGATGACTTCATTTCAGTGACGGATTAAAGAAGCGTTGATTCTAGAAAAAGAAACCACGGTAAATGAATATGCTGACGTCACAGCAGTGGTTTAATTACAAATATTCGTGGACATAAAAAAGACAGTAGTATCATAAACACATTTACAATTAAAAATCACTTATATTTTAGATAATAAAAAAACACTATATTTTTATTTTAGTTTTGAATTTTTGAAATTGAAGTTATTTTAACTCATATGTGCATACATTTCAAAACAATGTGTTCACATGTCTCCCTTTCTTTGACCAAGGCCTAAAGTGAAAACTGACACCATGATAACCCAAAACACTGTGAACATATATATTTTACAGTGCAAATATTCTCAAAGATTTATAAAGCCAAAATACCATAATAAATATGTCATGTAGCTGTTTTCTGCTCTTTGGTCGGGTTTTTATCTCTTTGACACATCCCCCGTTTCCATTCTCTATTCTATTACTCTGAAAAATGTGCTCGTATGTCTCGCATCTTATGCCGATATTTCAAAGTTTTAATCTCTAAAAATGTGTTTGTATATCTTCTGTCTTAGACCAATAAGATTTAACACTAGATATTTGAAGAAATAAACAATCACTGGACAGATTATTTAACATGTTTTCTGTAAACTTGTTTACCACAATCCTTTTTTATAAAACTATTTGTAAATATATGAATAAATAATTTCAAATTTTTTGGTGCTGCTTTGTAAATCTTTTGCAACGCCTCATTTCTAAGAATTAAAATTCATAAAAACCACTTAACTATATCGTTTTAAAGGATATAAACTAGTTTGTAAGATTTATGTGTTTTCAAAGTAATACTTTCATTAAGGGATTTTAATAATTCATATGTTTCAAACACCTTTTTACACTTGACAAGTTTTGACTTCTGGTAACACAAACAAGACAATTTCAATTTTCTGATATTGTTAAAGTGCTCGTAAACTGTACTCAAAATGCTTACAGATATGATTGGTTACTGCTGTATATTTATATTGCGAAACCATAAGTGCAGATGAAATACATGATAATAAATTGCACAGTTTTTTACACTATTTCAATTAGAGAAGGGGGCGAACATTCGATATTTTGTTTAGACATGCCCATTATGTTGTCGTTTTTTCCTCAAGAAAATGATGCACACACAGTTATTCTAATTTTCCTTGCAAACATTTTCCAACATTCTGATTGTTATGATATATTATTTTCATGATACTTTTCATTTAATCAGATAATATCCAAGGATTACCCCCAATTGTACAATATATGTGGGTCGAATGGTGTATAGGCAGTTCGTCGTAACTTAACTTATGACCACCTGAGACTGGAGAAGGTATATTCGACTCAAATCTTTCTTAACCAGTATTGCTAGTTTTTCTGCCAAAGATCGAAAGTGTACTATAGCTTATTCCACAAATAATAAAGGGCTTCGCTTAGCGCAGCATGATACGACAGAAACATGTTTTTTTTTGTCACATTTAACCCCCTGTATCTCAAGAATGTAAAAGACAGTAAAAATTTGTGCACATACTATTGAAAGTACTCATCAAAATCAACTAAAATAACAAAAAGCTCAGTTGAAATTGGATGAAAAATAAAAATTTTATGTTTCCTCCAAAATTGCTAATTTTGAACCCTTGTATCTCCAAAAAAATTGTTGACATGCTAATGAAAGCATTCACCAAGGTGAATTAAAAGAAATAATCCCCATTAAAATTGGATGAAAAATTTTTAAAAATTAAAATCAAGGCACATTGCTTTTTTAGCCCTTTTAAGCCATTCTATCTCAAAAACTGTAAAAGATAGAAGAAATCTGTGGGCATCCCATTGGAAACACTCATCAAGATGAATATATATACTGAACCGCAAAAGAAACGTCGCTTTTTCAAAATGTTAGCAAAATTCAAAATAAATATTAATTAATGATTTTTATATAATCAGTATTACGATTACACCACCAGGTAAGATTAAATTATCTGTGAATTAAATTTTCGGTTGAATAATTTTCAGTTGATATCGTAGAGCGACCGTACCTAAAACCGCTCGTGGGACACACTTGGCGGTAATTTTTCTTAAATCTTAAATGTTCGTGAAATTCATGCTCCTTTATGGGTATAAAAGGCCGGAGAAAATTAAAGAGTGTTAGTATCAGTGTTGACACAGAAGCTATGCCACGTCTGACTCCACAACAGAGAGAACAGGCCATTGGTCGATTGGATGCTGGGCAATCTGCCAGAGTTATTGCCAACGACTTCAACTGTGCTGTTCGAACAATTGAACGTCTACGGACACGGTACAATGCAACAAACAGCACAAATGACCGTCCACGGAGTGGTAGACCCCAAGTCACTACCCCTAGACAGAATAGAGGCATTGTTCGTCACCATTTGATGAATCGGTTCACCCCAGCTGCCGAAACTGCCAGAAACACTGTTGGAACACATGGACGACCCATAAGTGATGATACGGTTCGTCGGCGATTAGCTGCTAGAAACATGAGATGTCGCCGTCCAGCAAGAGGACCTATTCTTACTCCTCGACACCGTCAAGCTCGTCTTCAGTGGGCCACTCAGCGACAGAATTGGCGAAATCGACAATGGCGTAACATCATCTTCTCTGACGAAAGCCGTTACTGCATTTCAACAGCCGATGGCAGAACCAGAGTGTGGAGAAGACGCGGGGAACGTTACGAAGACAGCTGCATTCTGGAAACAGACGCGTGGGGAGGACCTAGCATCATGGTATGGGGTGGAATCGGCCTTAACGTTAAACTTGGTCCAGTCATCTTTCAAAACCTTGGCCCAGGCAGAGGAAATGGCGTAACAGCTGCCCGTTACATCGACCAAGTCTTGACACCCCATGTTCAGCCCCATTTCGCACGTCATCAAAACAAGACTTTCCAACAGGACAATGCACGTGCGCATACCGCAAGAGCCACAAGAGACTTCCTACAGCAGAATAACATTAATGTTATGGATTGGCCGGCTTTGAGTCCAGATTTAAACCCTATTGAACATTTATGGGACGAAGTTCAAAGACGGTTGAATAATGAGCAGCCAAGTCCGACAACTGCAGCTGAACTTTCACAAGCGTTTCAGAGAGTATGGGCACGTATTCCGATGGCGTTTATTAATCGGCTCATCAACTCCATGTACCGAAGATGTGCCGCAGTAATTGGTGCCGGTGGAGGACATACACGTTATTAACGGACGTGGGAGCACAGCATTGAAAACATGTGACGTTGCGACAATTGTGACGTTTTTGTGAACATTGTAACCAAAAGACTGTAAATCATTCATTAAATTTTGTAAAAATTAATTTAAAATATATAAATGTCACTTTGAAATAAATGTATGTGAACATGTCATTTTGTGCGACGTTTCTTTTGCGGTT
This sequence comes from Mytilisepta virgata, assembly GCA_028015205.1. Lineage (NCBI taxonomy): Eukaryota > Metazoa > Mollusca > Bivalvia > Mytilida > Mytilidae > Mytilisepta > Mytilisepta virgata. The sequence continues at coordinate 75,887,112 of CM051519.1, forward strand.
CAGTATATATTAATAGAAATATTACCCATTAAAATTGGATGAAAAGCAAAAATTTTAGGCATCCTGCAAAATGTCTAATTTTGGCCCCTTTAATCCCTTTTATCTCGAGATCTGCAACGACAAAAGTAACACAAAAATGCTATGAGTAACTTTTATTATACTTCTAATGGAGAACCATTTAAAAAAAAATCATCAAAATCGGATATGAAATTAAAAAAGTTTCGAAAATTAAGGTATGTCCCTTTTTGGGCCCTTATATCACTGAAACGGTAAGAGATAGTGAACGGATCTTGCACGAGGTTTTCCATTTTTATCAAGAAACATTTTAAACCAAAAAATAGTAAAAATTGGAGGACAATTTAAAAAGTTACACCAAAATTATTTTTAAAAAAACCCTTAATATGTAGATATCCAAAAATCAATCACAACCTCTATTTCATATGGGGAACCATTGTGGTAAAATATTATAAGGATACGTTCAATAGAAAAGTAAATGTGTGGAAACCTAACTGTCTACGGACGCCGACGCCGACGCCGACGTACGACGACGACGACAGGCGAATACCACAATAGGACCACAAATATTTGCGGTCGTATAAAAACTGACTATCACTGCGCTGAATTTTTCGTAAAACTCAAATAATTCAAACCTAATGTATATTGATGATCAAACGATTTTCAAAAGCAACCCCCTCCCCCCTTTTTTTGACACAATTCTATTAAGATCTGGAAGAATATTGACATCATGTGTTTTTTCCATTTTTCTGAAACTCAAGATATTTTTAATTCAACTCGTGTTACATGTATATGTACCCATGTACATAATCACTGAAGTGAAACTAAATTTCCATTAGTACCCATCAACGTCCAATTTAATGCTTGGTAAATGAGGTGATGTTTTGTAGCGTTTTATATGTATTCATTTTTACATCGTTTATTCCTTTTGATCAAGAAGCAGTTATGTTCTCTTGGTGGCAAGGCATTTCGGCGGTGACGGCCGAAGGTGAGATAAGATCAGGTTGGCTAGGCAGGAAAATGATCTTATTTTTGTTATGAATTTTTTCATCTGACAGCCAATGTTTAGCAAATGTATGATGGTAGTAGCTTAATGACAAATCACATATTTATATACTATTAATGATATTCTCTTTTCACTCGCTGGACGCCACGTCTATAGTAAGAAGGGTATTAATTAAAAAGGTATCATTTCGTGCTGTGTAGGACACAAGACATCAATAGCTATGATTACAGACCGCTTATCAAAGTAAAAATGTTAACTGTATTTTTATTGGGAGTGAAAACTTTTATATTTTCTAATTACAGACCAATGGTCATTCCATTGAGATATAAAAGTCAATATGTTGTGATATCACACTTTTATTACTGGTATCACGATTGATGCTTGAAAAGAAAAAATCAAACATTTATGTTTTGGGTATTGAAATTCACTTTTTCTGATAGAACCCGTAAGAATTGAAATTACGCAATATTAAAGAGAGGATTTTATCAATGACTTGAAGAAAAGCACTCGATATCTTGTAACGTATATTCGTTGATAGCAAATTCATTTATTTTGAACGAAAGAAAATTGATACATAATTCCAAATAATTTTATATAAGAATTACAAATTGAAATATTATTTTAAATTACTAGACCAGTTGTTTATTTGCAAATTCTTAATAGAATCTTATTCCACTGAGAGTATAACACTAGATCGAGCATTTTGACCGACAAGACATTTGCTTAGTCTGGAAGACGTTTTTTTTTTATCAACAGACTACGCATGGGTATTTCGACCGGTACTGCACGGTTTTTGGGAACCTAATCCTTTCCTTAATATATCCTTATCCCTATGTGTATAAAACACCTTTCAAAACTAATAAACCGCCTCGGTGGTCTAGTGGTAGCGTGCTCGCCTCGAGTTCAGAAGGTCGCAATCCAGGTCTCTTTGACAATAAAATTTGTATTTGCTGCTTCTCAGCCAAGCACACGGCATATAGGAGTAAGAGTAAAGGATTGGTCGGCTCGGGATCGCTCTAATGTGTCTGAGTGGGATGATATGTCTTCATGCGGACATTTACATCGTGAGCTAACACGTTAAAAATCCGGCTTAGCGTGTCGGTCTAGTACAAAGCAGGGATCATATTCATATCATATCAACATGTTCTCCTCCTGATATGCACCTAATGGTTGCCACTGGACGTTAAACAATAATTCAGCCATCCATCCATCAAACCTAGTATAGTATCCATCAAAAATACGACCGCTACATTTATCAATACATGTATACAACTATAGCACAGGAGTTCCAATTGCTTTCCTGTTATAAGAAGCAGAATTCTAGCAACAATTAAATGCAACTTCTACCATTCATTTGTGGCTTTATAAAGCAGTCATTGGCATTGCGAAAATAGGGTCCACCTCCGTTAAAGTAGAATTCAACAGTGCTTAAAATTTACTGTACATAAAATGTTTTATTTTATCTATATAACCATGTTGTCGTGCTTAATCTGTACATGTATTGCATTGTGTTTGTTAAATTGTTTGTTTTGCTTTGACCCGTATGGTTGTAATTTGCAAATAAATAAATTTCATATGTATCATGACCTGACAACCACCAACGAGAGTGTCTCCCCTAACAGACACCTGGGGACGCGCTAGGCAGCTCTGTGAGTTGAGTTCCCGTGATTTGTCACAGGTGCTTAGTCTCCGGGTCAGAGACTATCTGGCCAGTATAACAATTCACTATAAGATCATACTAATATCTTTCTACCATGAAATATATTTCATTACACAAGATTTTTTATGGAAATGTTTATTATTAAAATGAAATGAAATTTTCATTTAAATTAATAATTCCATTTATCAAAAAGGGATAAATATTCACAATTAGAAATATAATTACATATTTCTTCAAATCTAGTTGGATATCATTTATTTTATGACAATGTTTGATGAAAGATGAAATTAAGAAACGAACATATCTTCAATTCTATCGTGCAAAATACACTATATATACTATAATAAAGTGGCAATTATATTGTTTTATCATACATTTGGTACTAAATGCAGGAGTTTTGAATATACGATAAAGCCCATGATGTTGGTCCGCATCTGATGTCTATGACGGCATACCCTTTACCCCGCATGGCTAACCCCATATCGCATACCCTTTATCGCATGGCTTACCCTTTATCACATAGCTTTTTTCATTTTTTTCAATTATATTAATATTGTATTTTTTTTGGAGGGAGGGGAGATTTTTTTGGGGGGGGCTCAAATTTCAAAATTCAAATGTTCAATTTTTTTTCGACCAATATCAGCCCTTGGGCCAAGGCCCTCTGCTGATATTGGTTTCTCGGGTTGATACAGCATGTGATACAGATTTTACCATGTATTATTCTCTATTTATTGACTGATTGATCTCTTTGACGATTCAAGAAATGTTTTCACATTGTTTTACATATGATCCTTTATCTTGATTTCATATTGTGTTTTACGATATATAATATCCATATCATCATCTGATGTTAGTATCAGTTATATAAACTATTGCCAATAAACAGATATATAATGATATTGTCTTTATAAAATATACTTTCTTTGATATTCTAAAGATTCTTTTTGACTAAATGCTTTACATTTTAATCTTTTGTAAATTGACATCATTGATAGTGTTTCGACACCGGCGTAAAATTGATGCTTTTATAAAACTGCTAAACTGTTCTTACATGGTTTTTGTTTTTACCCTTGTATAGATTTGAGCCTGCATTCTCTACAGCATATTGGGTTTATATTGTATCGGCTTTTTTCATTGAGCATAACAAATGAGTCGTAATTTGACAAGTAACACAATCGTGCGCATCAATATATTTTCAATGGGATTTATTTATTACCACTGAGTGGACTTAACTTTACAATCTTGCAATATACTTACTGTAACACATGTATACATTATTTACCCCAGTATGTACAATGTAGGATCACTGTGCTTGTCAAACATTAAATTAGTATAATAATGTCATAATGAAACGAATCAATGTAAACAATTGAAATTAATTGTAAATGTTTTAATTCTATTTTAATTGTCTGTCAAAAACGTCTTAAATTGACAATAATGAAAAAAAAACTTTGAAGTTTGAAGTTACCAGAATGTTGATACTTTAAAACTTCCTGTAAATTGTTAAAACTAAGGATTTTTTTTACCTTGCGCTCAACTGACGAGTTGTAGTTCTAAACAATAGTGCACATGTAGTGTATCAAATTTATAGTCCTAGAAAATTCATTTAGTTTCGACGATTGTCGTTGTCAGTGATGACAGTTTTTGTTCTGGTTATTGTTTAAAAACAATCATTTTACTTATGAATGGTTATAAAAAAAAAGGGTCAATGTAGGCTTCAAAATTTTGGCAAGAAAGTCAGACTCAACGATATGCTGATACAATTAGTATTGGAATCGAAAAAACGGTTATATAAGTGCTTGTTGAGACAAAAACATTTATAGAATTGGCCTCCGAATTAAAAAATCAAATGGATGCTTCGTTATAGTAAAAACATTTCCTGTTTCGAGCTGGTTGGCCAAGCGACATGAGTAAGCTGTTGAGCAATACTGGCATACAGAACATATTCATTTAGTAATACAGTGTTACGTAAAAACAATGAGGTATGTGCTTTTATATTTTTAATGACATAATGCAATTTCAGATATATTACTTTCAGAACACTCACTTTACTTTCAAAAATGCATATATCCACTGTAATAGACATTCTCTCTTTGAACTATGTATTAAAAAGACATAGAATATACCAGGAACCACCTTAAAGAAATAGTTGAACTCCTGTAATTAAATATTATGCAGATATTTCACATTTGACATGTGTGATTATTTCGGACATTTTTTCATGTTTGCTGAACACATGTTTGTTGTATTTCTCACCGTGTCTTTTTCAGTTGTGATGTCAGAATAAAATGTTAATTTCTCTTGGCATAAAAACTGCGTCTTCATGGCGTACCAGCAGTTGTTATAGGATATTAACTAGTTTCCCAAGTGAGGCGGAGAAAAAGATTTGTTAAGTTATAAGTTTAATGACTGTTGTAGATTATTTAATTGGGAATTCTGTCAGAAGATATGTATTTGTCAATTACAACAAAATTATTGCCATGAGAATTTCTACTTTATAGCTAGTCCTGTCTATAGATGCCAGTAATATATACTGATGGGAAAATTCCATGCCCACCAGATATATCAGTTCTGAATTTCATGCTTTTGTAAGAGGATTTAAAAAAAAAACTCCGCAAAAAAGTTTTTCTAGCCTACTGTATACCTCCTGCCAGTTTCATGTAATATAAACCGATTTCCATATATACTGGACTAAATGCACTCATATAATTGATCAGCTTTGGTCTTTAGTTAAAACATATCCAGGATTTAATATTATCGAGATATAAGGATTAAAAAAATGTGCAAAATCCATAAATGCTGCCAAATGAAAAAATATATGAATGAAAATCATTTCCTTGCCCCGTAAAATCCGAATGGAACTCCCTAAGTGTTTGTTATCCTTGAGAACGCACATCGGGGTTTATCTTATTAATATCTTGAATCTATGCCTAATTTACATACTGAAAGCAAATCAGTATCATGATTTTGAGCATTGTAACTGTAAATAAAAAATAAAAAATTCCATTCTAAAATATATTTTGCAAAGGAATCTTACAAACGCAAAGAACCATTACATTGATGTTTCCTGTTCAAAAGTTTTGCGTATATAAGGATAAGGTTTCTGTTCTTGATATTTTCCTCATATATTTTAATCTTTTTTGCAGTGTCTTCATTAAAATTCAATTAATACCGTTTCCGTGTAGCACGGAGACAACAAGAGTACTGAAAACAACATCCAAACTATCTTATTGCCTTCATCTAAGTGATAAATTATCGAAAAATCGTTGAAATTCAGAGAGGGTGATACCTAACTTGAGATGACCTGACATAATATTGATGAGCAATCAGTTTCGTATTTCAAAACTTTTCAAATGTGTCAAATTTAATAATACAGATCAGATTATAATTCATGCAGAATTGTTGAAAATTCTTAAAATCAGATATTATATCACTACAAATCATTACTTATTTATCACTGTAAAAATCGTTTTAGAAATAAAATACTTTGTCTCAAATTCGATCAATATCATCAATTTAAAAAAAAATTAAAATCATCTTTGAAGCATTGTTTACCTGGTCCATTTCTGTCACTTAGAACAATAAATGTTTATTTTCTGTTTATATGTTACTTATAAAACAAGAACGAAAGTCCGAGATTTTTATGACTATGTTAGAATATTCCGATAACAAATCTATTAATTCAACAATAACGCTTGACTTGATAGTTTTCAGAAACTTCGATAAAATCTAATTTTCCGAAAAGAAAAATAAGAAATGAAATACTTTCATAAGAATTTGCAAGATATATACATGTATTCGCCTTGTGTCAAGTACATTCTAATGGAAACAAGACCAATTAGATGTCTGGACAGGTCTGCGTCGCTGGAAAATAAGAGCTTATTTAGCATCCACTGTTCTCAGTTTCATAAGACTTAAAGTTATCTATCATTGTAAGATTTATTGTTATATGTAGTAGATTATTTGATTTAATTGGCAAAAAATCGTTTATTTTATTTTTTTGCAAATCACACAAAAGGGGAGGGTCACAGCTTCAATAAAATCAGAATAACTGTGCAAAATTTCAGAAATACCAGGTGAAAGGTGTTGGAGTTTCAGATTACACAAACTAGGTATACCCTTCAAACAACATATGATACATTTTACATTTGCTTTCTCAAATCACCCCCAAAAGAGGGGTGCACATCTACAATTTGGTTAGAATAACTGTGCAAAATTTCAGAAATGCAAGGTGAAAGGTTTTGGAGTTTCAGATTACACAAACTAGGTACCATTTAAAAATGATGTGCCTAAAAAAGAAGAAGTTCAACAAATGATAAATTTGATACTTTTTTCAAATTACCCCAAAAAGGGGATGTGTACTTCTTTAATGAGTTCAGAATATGTGTTCAAAATTTCAGAAGTGCTGGGTTTATGGTGTTTGAGTTTCAGATTACACAAAGTAGGTACCCCATTCTATGACAGACGGACTGACACGATTCTTAGACCTGCTTCCACCTTGGGCGACGCAGGTAAAAATAGGTTCCAGAAACAGTTGCAATATTTATAACCGATGGCAATCATTTTTTTTTATCATGACGTCACGCTATTGCCTCGAAGTGACCTTCATAATTTATTTTATGGTATGATTTCAGGGGCCTCGTTATCTGAGTTTTATAGGTAGTTCGTTGTACCTTCTGTTGACCACTATCCAAGCCTATCAATACTGAGGTTGCAAACTCGAAGCCGTGTTAAAGTTCTCAGTGGTTCTCTTGCGATATTTCAGCTTTCTCCGCCAATGACGAGCTATGGCTGCAAGTATGTGGCCGATTTTCTTAAGTGATCTTAAACCCGTTATTAAACCAATCAATATGGCTACTGTACCAACTAAGAGAAATATATATTCATGCAATGTGTGCACAGATAGTGCATTAAAAAAAATTATGCCTGTTATTTTATCGAATTTTATCGAAATATGCGACTATTCGATCACGTTTTATATCGTTTCGTTGATTTAATAAAATAGTTATTCCGCATAATGCTGGTGGAACTCTTAATGTCACCCGACAGACAGAACCTCCAGGAAAAATAATATAAAAGAGCACAAAACACAAACATGAAAACAACAGAGAGTGGGGATAGTCATACTATAAACATAGATCGGTATCCCATTCGCACAATCAACCACTGTGCACTTACCACTGAAGCTGGTTGTATTGCTTTTCTGCATGATAAAAAATATTAAAGGGCGATGTATGACACTACTACCCTTTTCCGTCATGTAGGTCCTATTCCGCTACTATAAAATTTCAGGATTTTGCTTTCAATATTGAGAAATTCATATGACTAAGAACAATTTAAATTAAAACCAATATAAATAAAGTGGAATTTGCAAAATTAATTTTTGATAATACTATCTATTATGGCGTTTAATTGTGTCCAAAATTAAATTGTTTTGTCTATTCCAAATTATTTTATTTCTAGATTTAGATTTTATTTTAAGTATGATAATTGGCAAGCTCTTTTTGGAAATACTTGTAGCAATCATACTAAGTACCGAATCGGAAATCACAAACACTTCACCAATTTCCCTGACGTCATTCATGGGACGCTCCAAAAAACGTAATAAGTTGAAATTGCGAGGTTATAATGACCCCAGTGTGAGATCTAGATAGTGAAATGGAATCAAAATATACTATCTGGAGTAAAAAAGTACAATATTCTAAAGAAAATCTGATGTCCATAACTTGTTTCTGCTCACTGGTACTCGAATGTCAGCGACTGATATCCAAGCCAAACGCAATGATGCAGAAGTTATGTTTCATTTACACAACTTCAAATGTTTAGGTTATCTAAGGCCATAGTAAACTAATAATACGTTTAATGTCAACTCTGGATGTGAAAATCTACGAGGGAGAGAGGAAAATAAAAAAATAACCCAATCACCTCTCTGAGGGTTTTATACCTGACAGGGTAAATGTTTTCATTCGTTCAAAACTTAAAATGTACTGGATAGTTCATTACGAGCTCGGGTTTCACCAGTGTCCCAGTCATTCCTCAAATTTCAAAATTAATAAAACTGGACGAATGTGTACCTTTATGCAACTATTATATTCAAGATGGGTCTACTCGATTCCGTTGCTTACAATATTAAATTGTAATATTTCGATAAATCGTTTCTCATTATACTAAAGGCCAACATATTGAAAGCTGAGATAATAATGCAAAATGTTCCAAAGCAGATTAAAATATCAAAGGGCCGAAATTGTAAAGCCAGGAACCATCTAAATCAGAACACTAAATAACACCCCAATATACTATATACCGTATATTGTAAATTCCATTGAAAAATAACAGTCCGCCAACAATGGCATCAATGAAATTTTTTAAATAAAAGTTAAAAAATGAAAACTCACACGATTGCCTTAGAAGTGCTAGAAAACAAAGAAGTATATACGTGTACTCCAAAAATACAGTATTTGTAACCTAATAAAAGTGATAGGGGCAGTATTCATTCCAAGTATAATCTTTATGAAGATTTGAAAGCTTTCTTCAACTGTTTATACAATGGATATAAATAGTGTGTAAAGTCTGAACATATTAAAATTGTAATTTATAGCTGTTCCACAAAAATCTGATTGTTTGTTTGGAAAACATGTAAAGATATCGATACGTTTCTTACTTTATTTTGACCGACTAGTATATGCACATATCATGTATTGGCTTTGAGTAACAAGAATTTGCAAGACAACATAATTTCCCACTCCCTGGTGCTTGGCATGCCTTTAGATGGCATTAGATCCTCCTCTGCTTCTCCAACTTCATTTTATATGCAGATTTTGCCGAATCAAATCGCTTCAGTTCTTCATTTGATTCGACGAAATGTGAGGAAAAACGGACATGGAGTGAAGTTACAAAGAAAGCGCAAAATCACAAGTATATACCAAACAAACATTCACATATAATGCATATAATGTGCATTAGATGCCGTTTTCACATCAAATATTTGATATTCTACTCCTTAAATTCTTAATTCTTAATTTAAAAACTCGTTTGTTTTGCAATTTGCGTTGCGTTTATCTTTTAATAACACCTTATGTAAGAATCTAGGATTTTGATTGGTTGATAGCCTGTGTATTTTTCGCATATTCTTTATCATTTTTGCCGTCGGTAACGAATTTGTCTCATTTTTATGCCTAGCTGGGTATTTGCATTGGATTTCACTTTTTACCATGGTCTTTGCTAAAACGTATTTGCCTTTTTTACCCTCGAGGGCCTCTTCGCACAAAAAGACGTTCGGAACTTTTTGTAATTTTTCGGCCGATTCGGCACTGTTAACGAATCTGAGATAGATCAGTTCATAGGCGACGTGCAGGCAAACAATACAAAGAAATCCACAAAGTTTTCCGTCAAATTACTCTACGATTATTGTTTTTCAAAAGGATATAATCCGGACTTCGAAAGTAGAACAGTAAGCTTTGTTTTCCAAAAATACACCAAAAATATGAAAATTTCACAACAGACAAAAACAAACTCAGAGATCCAGGTTCTGTTTTTTACTTTTTAAAAGATATGCAGTGCAATTAAACAGATATATCATGTTTGGGAGTGGTATTTGCGAAAAATACCAGTCTCGGGACTTAAATTTCCCTCTCCTTACGGCTCGGGAAATTTTAAGGCTCTTGACTGGTATTTTTTGCAAATACCAATCCCAAACTTGATATATCTGTTTAAAATTACATCTTATAGTTTTCAAATAACAGTTTAATTTTTTTTCTTTCTGCATTCAAACCTGTTTCATAATCTCAAATTTTCCTCTTCTCAATTATATTTTATTAATCGGAACTTCCAACCTGTCGTTTTTGTACAAAATAAAATAATTAAAAGTTTAACTAGGTGGCAGACATACCGCGTAGTCCAGGCGTTCTATTATGGAAACAGATATGAATCGTATATCGATTCTAGGTTTAGCTTTATGTTATTAAAAACTTTTGAAATTGGCTTTTATAATAAGAACAGATAAAGCTAAAGATATTTGTCATTGAGGCAAACGGGCATTTGACAATATCAAGTTGAAGTTTGCAACACAGACCTGATAGTCCTCAACTTCAAGCGACATTTTAAAAAAGTTCGTTTGCCAACTGAGGAATGTGTTTAAGTGCGGCACAATGTTTTTAACTAAAATATTGCAAAAAATGGAAAACATCCATATTTTTACCAAATTTTAGGAGCGGGCTAACACTTTTTATTTTTAATTTCGGGAATCGCAAATCCAAAGAACTAAAATTCAGTTTGATGTGGCGTTATTTTATTAATGGATCTTTTAACTTGCCATTTTTCTATATAATGAAATTACAAGTTAAACGTGGTAGCAGACATACCTCGTAGTCCAGGCGTTGAATTACTAGTATGTCAACGTCAACAGATGGGCTGTGTTCAGATGGCGGTTTGAAAAAGTGCAGTATGCAAAAAGGGGGGTGGGGGGGTAGATCAAGAATAACCATGCAGGTGAAAAAATTAGACACAAGACACTTACCAAATTTTGTTTTAAATTATTCTCCTTCTATAACTTTTCTACATATTATAAATTACAGGGTCTTAAATTTTAAAAAATTAGGGTTTGCATTAGATAAACCCTGAAAAGGGTTAAGGGCACTTACTAATTATCCTTTTACAGGGTATAACTATATAAATATGTCATTATAAAAATAAGACGATAGTATGTGTGCATTGGCAAAAACAACATCCCATCAAAACTGTAAGGACACAATACGTAGTGTTGTAGATATTTATCTTTTGCTACACAAAAGGACTATAATATGCGGAACTGTTGTGCAGCGAAAAGCATTTTTTAACAGGAAGCATATTTTATGCGACTGTCTCAAAGTTTCTTGTCGAAAATAAATATATGTTTCCTTACTTTTCTTCTTAAGAGAACATGACGTGAAGCTGAATCGGTGATCCTCTTGTTTATGAAAGGTGATTGAACGATATAGTATAAACTGCCTGATATATGACCAGTTATTGGAAAAATCTGTATCAATCCAGTTCTAATTTTAAGTAATTTTAGATGCTATACAGACTAGTTCCCTGTCTATAAGGAAGCATGAAAAATTACAACGAATTTGCGGTTGTTTCCAATGCATTGTAAGTATTGCAAAAAACGTTTTTTTAATTTGCTCGTCAGAACGGTTTGTTGTACAACATATAGTTCCTGATCGTCCGACAAAAATCCCTAAGCAGCATGACTTCAATATAAAGTGTGAACATTAAGGGTTATCATTGAATGTCTTACAGCGACTTTGAAGATGATGAAAACAAATACTGTATACAGTCCGTTTATATGGATGGAAGTTGCTTCTATTCGATTTAGTTGTGAAAATGTCGACGTGTGCTGCAGCTGTTGACTTCTGTATTCGTCAAATTACAAGGATCTTCAAGGCTGTTTTATTACAAAAACAAACAAATCATCAGCAACCTGTCTCCAGTAGCAAAACTTTAAATCAACCGAACATATGTCACTTAATTCTTTGTATATATACTAAATGTAGGCGCTCTATATAGAAGGACAATTAGCTGTTAAACTATTTTATTAATTGTCAAGTTACGACACCATTATCATTAAAATATGCGACAGACTTCTAATTAACATATTGATCGTCTCAAAATCATTTCTGTGAAAATTAAATATTGAACTTCCATATAGTAATTGTTATTAACCGATCTATTTATTTACAACGCATATCATATGAATTGCTGTGTCATTCATAAGATATATTAAGTCTTTATTGATATTAAATTTTGTGTCATAAAAACTTATTATAAGCCTTCCTACAATATCATATAAGTTTTTTTCATACAACCCCAAGAACCAATATAACCCCGAGAGTTTGCTCAAGGGTTGAAATAGGGTATGATATAAAAAAAAATCCATCATGTTCTCTGTATTTAGATGTACATTAAGATCACGTGATCTTTTAAGGGTACGATCTGGGTTTCCCATGGATATGCGCATTTCGTCGATTTACGACTCGTCAGCTGCGCTCAAGATCGATACCGCTGAAAGCCAAAACAAAAACAAAAATGTTAAAGGTCAGATATAATACAAAAATGACCAAAAGGGTACATCGAAAACCGTCGTAAAACATAGGAGATATTCTAACCACGTTTTAGTTATCCTATTGTCATCCATTAAGATTTAATAAATACTACACCAATCCGACACTTGACTACAAAATTCCAGATTGGTCTAAAAGGATATGCCAAATTAATATTCTGCTTGTACAAAGTGTAAATATTCCAAGTATTCATCGGTACGCTAGATGCCATGAGTTTGGATATCCATTCAAACGATTGACCGTTGCCTCTGATTAGTATCTTTACCAAATCAGACTGACTTCTGTTGTTTTTTCTTGTGCTGCTTTTGTCTTTTGTTCTTTTCGTGTCTATAGTTTTCTAAGAAGGTTTGATATTGTATATTTATCTGAGTTTCATCGTTGACCTTTCCTTATGTTAAACACTCAATGCTATTAAACCCATATTGATCTACAAGCAAAAGGTTATAAGTTATGCACCAGAACAATAATTACGTGTTAAAGTGTATAATAAATTCTTTGATACCAATTTTGAAGCACAAGTTGTGCATATTTCATCGACTTACAATTCGTCAGTTATTCTCAAGGCCTAAAATGTTGAAAACCAATAAGAATTTTTTAAGGGCGCCTTGGTGTAGTGGTTAGCGCATCAGACTACGAAGGCAAAAGTGCCTGGTTCGATTCCCGTTCGGGATAAAAAATTTCAGGGATCAAATTTGCGACACTCTATCGACATCATTTGTGAGAATGGTCGTAAAACGATACTAGTCCGTCGGATTGGACGATAAATGGCTGTCCCGAGCTAAACACGTTAATTTCGCACCCGCCAACTGGAGAGGGGTTAGTATAAGTTGGTATAACTTGTTTCCCAATCCACTATAGATAAATAAGTTTAAAATAAACCAAAGCAATAATCCAAAACGTCGAAGAGCAATTCAAAATGCTAAAAATAACCAAATGTGTAAAGCCAAAACCGTCTAAGGACAGAGCTATGCACGAAGGAAAGTCAAAACCGTCTAAGGACAGAGCTATGCACGATGGAAAGCCAAAACCGTCTAAGGACAGAGCTATGCACGAGGGAAAGCTAAAACCGTCTAAGGACAGAGCTATGCACGAGGAAAAGCCAAAACCGTCTAAGGACAGAGCTATGCACGAGGGAAAGCCAAAACCGTCTAAGGACAGAGCTATGCACGAGGGAAAGCCAAAACCGTCTAAGGACAGAGCTATGCACGAGGGGAAGCCAAAACCGTCTAAGGACAGAGCTATGCACGAGGAAAAGCCAAAACCGTCTAAGGACAGAGCTATGCACGAGGAAAAGCCAAAACCGTCTAAGGACAGAGCTATGCACGAGGGAAAGTCAAAACCGTCTAAGGACAGAGCTATGCACGAGGGAAAGCCAAAACCGTCTAAGGACAGAGCTATGCACGAGGGAAAGCCAAAACCGTCTAAGGACAGAGCTATGCACGAGGGAAAGCCAAAACCGTCTAAGGACAGAGCTATGCACGAGGGAAAGCCAAAACCGTCTAAGGACAGAGCTATGCACGAGGGAAAGCCAAAACCGTCTAAGGACAGAGCTATGCACGAGGGAAAGCCAAAACCGTCTAAGGACAGAGCTATGCACGAGGGAAAGCCAAAACCGTCTAAGGACAGAGCTATGCACGAGGGAAAGCCAAAACCGTCTAAGGACAGAGCTATGCACGAGGGAAAGCCAAAACCGTCTAAGGACAGAGCTATGCACGAGGGAAAGCCAAAACCGTCTAAGGACAGAGCTATGCACGAGGGAAAGCCAAAACCGTCTAAGGACAGAGCTATGCACGAGGGGAAGCCAAAACCGTCTAAGGACAGAGCTATGCACGAGGAAAAGCCAAAACCGTCTAAGGACAGAGCTATGCACGAGGAAAAGCCAAAACCGTCTAAGGACAGAGCTATGCACGAGGGAAAGTCAAAACCGTCTAAGGACAGAGCTATGCACGAGGGAAAGCCAAAACCGTCTAAGGACAGAGCTATGCACGAGGGGAAGCCAAAACCGTCTAAGGACAGAACTATGCACGAGGAAAAGCCAAAACCGTCTAAGGACAGAGCTATGTACGAGGGAAAGCCAAAACCGTCTAAGGACAGAGCTATGCACGAGGGAAATACTCCTTAGTTATCACAAATTCAACGTATTTGTAACAGTAAAATTGAAATATCAATTTCGGGCTAGTATCGAAATACTAGCACCGAGCTATAAACAAATTCCAGAGGTCATGACTTGGCCTTCAACAATGACCTTAAGGTCACACTTAGAGAAAAAGCATTACTGTACAGAAAAGTATATGACAATGCTTTTTCTATAACTAAATTTTAGAAAAAGCAAACAAGGGATAATCACAAAAACACTGGGCTTCGACTGATTTACTTCAAGCTTTGCTACATGTAAGCTTCAAAAATCAAGTTGATTTTCAGTGTTTTGGGACTCATTTCAGATTATTTATAAAGCATGCAACATATATATTTCGTAGTGTTAACTTTTCATTGTACTCAAGTTTCTGATGTAATTATAATGCATGTGAACATTAAGTCTTCAAACAATACATGTAAAATGAGTAAATGAGTTGCCGTTAAAAGATGAATTTTCAATAACTTAATTAACATCAAATTACAATGTGTTTCGTGAATAATTAATGTTAACAGAAGGTAATTATTTGTTGATGATGTCCTAAGAGGGTTGTTTTTAAAATTTTACTTGAATATACGTTTTGCAACAATAGTATATTATGCTTGTATGATAAATAACTGCGGTTGCAGAGAAAAGAAGTAAATATCATGCAGTTTGGTATATATATATATATATATTAGATTGATCTGTAATACAAACTCAAATATCGAACTGTATAAAATAAATAAACTAAGAAGTTTAGTTGAACACCATGGATATATCGAAGTTGTCGAGTTGTCCAAATCTTTCTCCAGTTATTGTAACGAAATCGAACTGTTACTTCGAATATATATGCTAGAGTAAAACAATTGTTTGTTTAACAAAGATAATGTGTAAATATTAATTTATTATTGCTATCATATGACAAGAATATATAAAAACAATTTTTAAATCTTATGGAAACTTTATGAATTGTTACAAACCGACACGTTCTACAATGTATGTAGCATATATCATAGATACGATCTCGGCTATAGCCGAATGAAGAGTAGCAATACTCGTCGCGAATCTACAGAAATCTATTTTGTAGCTAGTGAGGTCTTCGGACAACATTCCAGTGTATAAGTGTGTTTCACAGTGCTCTTTAACTAGATACATGCATTGTTATTAATAGACATTGTAAAAATTTTCATCTTGTTATTTTTATGTTCATGGAGTCTACAGATCATGATATATGATTGTAATCAATGAGAAAATAAAAAGTGTCTCAAAGAAGTTTCATATTTCTCTGATAATCACAGAATATACAAAAGAAGACCAATTAGATGTCTGGACCTGCATGCAAATAAGTGAATGTTTAGAATCCACTGTTCTCATTTTCCATAAGACTTAAAGTTATCTACCATTGTGAAAGGTGTTGGAGTTTCAGATTACACAAACTAGGTACCCTTAAAACCTGAAATAATCATGTGCATAAAAATGACTAATTTCAACAAATGACAAATTTGACATACTTTTCTCAAATCATCCCTTAAGGGGAGGTGCGCATCTTCATTGTGTGCAGAATAGGTGTGCAAAATTTCAGAAGTGCCTTGTTTATGGTGTTGGAGGTTCGGAGTACACAAAGTAAGTACCCTGTTTCTGTGACGAACAGTCGGACGGACGGACGTAGTGACCCGACTCTTACATCTGCTGTCACCTTCGGTGACGCAGTTAAAATTATTCTACACACAGAAAACCTAACCGTACATAGTACATTCTGACCCTGCTATTTAATTATGTACCGTCCAATATAATTTTCGGTTCTAGCAAGAAGTCACCTTAATGGTTATCATACTGTAATGATTTTATGGTGTTTTTTGATACAGCATAGTATCAGGATAGATAAGGCGGAGGTTTTGGTACTCGTAAAACCAGTATAACCCCACCACTGCTCAGTGTCTGCACCAGGTCAGACTTTTCTCACTCGGTTGTGTTCATGTTTGTGTTTAGTGTTTTTTTTTTTGTCCGGCGTTCTTTCAAGTGGGTGGCTTTA
The DNA here is from genome assembly GCA_028015205.1 of Mytilisepta virgata. Lineage (NCBI taxonomy): Eukaryota > Metazoa > Mollusca > Bivalvia > Mytilida > Mytilidae > Mytilisepta > Mytilisepta virgata. The sequence goes on from CM051519.1 coordinate 75,904,038, forward strand.
ATTGATTGGTATGTTATTGTTGACCTTTCCTGTTATCCATTTTATTGTTTAATTATAGTTACCAATTCGTTTAGACAAAAACAAAACAGGCAAATAAGACGTAACAAAATAAAATAAAAAAACGTGACAAAATATAAACATTCCTATGCATACTTAACGCTATAGTCCAAGCAAAATACCAAGACGCGACCCACAAGACGTAAATTACCAAATATTTATATGTTATTATTATTATTAGTATACCAACTGAAATATTTACAGCAGCACAAAAACACTGAAATTTAAAACAATGGGCAATGAGCAGCATGAACTTCTATGACGATCACATGTGTATCTAGCTACTCCAGATGAGTAAACAGCTCCAGCTCCTTAATATATACCCATCATGCTTCCCGACAGTCAATCATATAGTAGTCACAAATCAACATTATTTCGACGGTCACAAATCAGTGGAATTATATTTTGACACGGGGAAATATATTCGACGATAGTTTTAATATTTTGTCGACGAATTAATTCAGGATTAAGACCGTAAAATTACAGAAGAAATGACAGTAATACATATATTAGATTATTATGCAGGAAAAAAAGAAGAATAATAGAGTTCAGTAAAAACCGAAAGGTAAGTAGGAGTGTTTTACACAGAGAAGCTACATTTAAATGGGCTTAAAATGAAAAAAGGCAAGGTCAGATATATGTTAAAGTCAAGTTAAGGGCACTTGATAAAACTTGAATATCAATTAAATTTGTTTTTATTGTAAACAAAATCATGGATAGGTTCGCCTTATAGACGTATATATGAAACTTGTGACACATTGAATCTACGGAATTGACTGGAAGACTCCAAAAACAGCATCTATTAGAGCGGGGATTTCTGAAGCAAACATTCAAGACAAGATCGGAGGAATAGCGCAGCGATTTGTACTTTCTTTAAAAGTTATATGTAAACATATATTTAAACAGGCCTATAGTTTGTATGTGTGAATATGTAGTTTTTCACAATTTTATAATTTGTAAAAAAGACAATTTTAGCTTATATGAGCCTTTATTAACATGGTTTGTCTCTAAGGAAACAAATTGTATCGAAATGTGCATGTGGTGCATCGGATTTGCAATCATAAAATGTTGTTTATTACTTATATGGTACTTTAAACTTTATGCATTATTCGTTTCCTTTTATGTCGTTATATTTGTACTTTCATGGTTATGGTTGGGTTTAATGAAGAGTTTTTTGTATAAATTATTCACAAACTAGCGATTAAAGGAGTTAACAGAAAAGGTCAACTATCTATAAACAACATAATACCATCCCAGAATGTAGAAGGGTATAAACCACATTATACCATTCCAGAAGGTAGAAGGGCATAAACAAGATAATACCATCCCAGACGGTAGAAGGGTATAAACAACATTATACCACCCTAGACGGTAGAAGGGTATAAACAACATTATACCACCCCAGACGATAGAAGGGTATATAAACAACATTATACCATCCCAGACGGTAAAAGGGTATAAACCAGATTATACCACCCCAGACGGTAGAAGGGTATAAACAACATTATACCACCCCAGACGGTAGAAGGGTATAAACAACATTATACCATCCAAGAAGGTAGAACGGTATAAACAAGATAATACCATCCCAGAAGGTAGAAGGGTATAAACAACATTATACCATCCCAGACGGTAGAAGGGTATAAACCAGATTATACCACCCCAGACGGTAGAAGGGTATAAACAACATTATACCACTCCAGACGGTAGAAGGGTATAAACAACATTATACCATCTCAGAAGGTAAAAGGGTATAAACAATATTATACCATCCCAGAAGGTGGAAGTCTATAAACAACATGGTTTCAGTATAGTCAAAAAGACAATTATCAATCCTGGTTTAGTTGATATTTTGTCTCGATGCTTCCTGTCATGAATATACAACAAGTATTGTAAGATATTCGGAGACTTGAAATAACAGTTTTCCTCATTGTGTCACATTTCTTTTGGTATCATATGTAACTTGACAGCATTTCTCAGACAATTAGCTTTATTCATTATGTTTCTGACCATATTGCTTCATAAATGAATTAGAAGAAGAGACACCCTTATCTGACACGGAATATCTTCATTACAATCGTATACCCTTCTGTACTATATACCAACAGGAAGGAAATTGATGTTATCGGGAAATTCTATTAATAATTCCGAATTCTCAGGAAAGTTTAAAACAGCAAAATAAAAATGAAAGGATACGATGTACATGTCAGTTTTCCTGTCAGAAGATAGGAAATTCAGGATAAACTGAGTATGTCTATTAGTCATTATCGCATAAAGCAAGAAGTAATCTGGGATAAAATAAAGTAGTCCCGCGTAAATCATAGGATATTCACAGATACAAAAGAATCAAGGGTTAAACAACTCGTTTTAAACAAGAAAGAATCATAGGTATAGGCTACATTCCATTAAATATTGAGTCAATTTCCTATTTTTAAAAGCGTATTTATAAATAAAGTTTCATTATCCGAGGAGTATAAAAAGTGATATAATATCTCAATAAACATGGGATAAGTATATATACAATTTTGTCAGCGAGTTCGTCATTGAGTCGACATCCCGTCAAGAATTAGTAAAACAGTATCTAATAATGGATATAATATTTTTCAACGGGTGAGTCACCATTTAACTACAATATACATGTTTATCAACATCTGATCAAACAAACAAGGACGTATGTAGAATGTATGTTTTCATATAACAAAGGCGTAAAAAGTGTTTGACTTACGTCCGTGTTTTTAACCATGTGAAGTGAAATTATAGAGAATGATTCAATCTCTCATTAAAGAAATGATCGAGTCATATCGTGTCTATTCCGCAAGTCTTGGTAAAAAAAATACAAGTATGAAAAGTCAAAACAATAAGATAAATTATTGATTAGTTCAAAAAATTACTGTTAACTCGGAAATTAATGAGATGTTTTAATAATTCCGCAGGATAGAAATCACAATATTGAAACATTTTGGTCGTTACTATATCTTTATTGTATTACGAAAAGAATAAAAATGGCATTAATTCATCTTAAAATTTTGTCTGTGATCATCAAAATTTGCAATACAAAATACACACACAAATTTCTGTATTTACAGTAGATATAGTAAACTAAGAACAAAGTTATGTATGTGTTTTCAGAAATTTATAAATTAACAACGCTTAATTTATCAACTCTTTAAAGAAGGATTATCAGTGTAATATCAATTCAAATCAGCGTCATCAATTGTTGAGTTCGAACACAAGGTCATAGATCATAGATCCAGCAGTAAAAGCCCAGTTGTTCAAAAGTTAAAAATCTTTTTTTCGACGTCCATTTTTTCCTCAGATAAGCAATATTTCTTCGTAGGGTTTTGCTAAGATACAGTTCGTCAGAAGATTAACGGATTTGCAGATTTCCATTCCTTCGGGTTTAAGCAAATAGCAAAATTTAAAAAAATGAAAAATGTTATCTTTGATCAACTGGCCCCTCGTCTGTATCTACCATATAATAATTACAAGTGTTGAGTATTATTTTTTTCAAGCTTACTAAACATGAATGTTTATATTTTGTCATGTCTTATTATGTTTTGTCAAGTTGTTTATTTCGGCTTCGTTTTAGTATCGACGTCTTGATTGCTGATATTTATAATGCGTGTGTGTATGTATGTTTGTGTTTGTCCAATTTTTTTGTATATATTCTGGGATAAATCATGGGAAGTTTATATAAAATAAAAAACATATGTATTTTCTTTGAGACATTTTTTATTTTGTCATTGAAAAAAAAATCATCATTACAATTATATATCTCTGTACACTGCATGAACATCAAATAACAAGATGAAAATCTGTACAATGTCTATTAATAACACTGCATCTAGTTAAAGAGCACTCTGAAACACACTTACACTGGAATGTTGTCCGAAGACCTAACTCACTACAAAATGGATTTCTGTAGATCCGTGACGAGTATTGCTACTCTTCATCCGGCTGTAACCGGAGATCGTATAAAATGAAAATATGATACATAGCACTCATGGAATAACCGGTGTCGGTTTGTAACAATATTTTTTATAAACATTTATAAAGTTTCCATAAGTATTGGGACTAGATTTAAAACATTTTTTTCTTATACAAACAATTGTATTGTATATTTAAGTCACATCATAGCAATAATAAATTAATATTTACACATTAAACAATGCGATAAAACAACATTATCTTTGTTAAGTTACTTTGAGCAAACAAACATAGACTGTTTTGTGTTATTTTAAGTCTGTCTCACGCTCTCGATGGCTAATTTTGACCACTAACAAGTAAAATCGGATACATTAAACTGCAGTTCAACGTTCATGGGGTCGTGTTTCTTTTGAAGTTTAAATGCCTACAGCACAGTCAGTATTGTAAATTACACTAAGTGAATCTGGAGGATGATACGCGAGCTGGGTAGAATATATGTCTATAGTCACTTTGGGTCATTCCACCCCAGCAACTTTCCTCCTGGTTACGCGTCGTGGCTCTCGGCTTTCACAAATTATGCAGTTTTGCGTAGAGTTTTCAATGTACCTGGAAATCGATACGTCGAATATGATGGCCAAGTATTGTCTGCATCCGTGACAAATAGAATATTAGTAAAATGGTACAGTTCACATTATAAATGTTTTTTTCAGTTATGATATTAAAGCACGCAAACGAACACCTTCACTGACTCGATTGTAGCCTTGTGGCGTTTAAATGTCTTCTCTTCTTCATCGTACCTATTGTTGGTGAGAAATCGATGATATAATTGTCGTGGTCTCTAAGCCTTCCGCTTTTATTCGGTAACTACCGACTAAAGACACATTTTCCCTCAGACGTTAGCAGATACCACTAATTCAGGAAAACGTTAGATATCTACACCGGAAGCACCATTTGAACGCACGCTACGTCGACGTGGACGTCAAACCACATTAACAACACATATATTAAAAGTTTATGCCATAGCTCCAACCATAGACGACGTAGATAAATTCAGTCCTGATGAGAAACCAGACGATGAGATATTTGGGATACTTGAAAATGATGATCCATAACTTGATGGTGGGAAATTGTTGAATCCGCCGGAAAATCCACCATGACTCAGTCCTGTGGCACCTTGCATGTGCCCTGATCCCATTGAGGAACCACCCAATGAGTATGCACCACCCATATATGTTGGCATCGGTGCATGCATGCCTTGCATTGGTGGGAAACCTCCGAATGATTTCTCTAATGGTTTCAAAAAGTCAGACATCATCATTCCCTTTTTGTTTTTCTTGCTCTTCGTTGACATTTTTCTGTTACGGGTTTGAATGCCATCTTTCTTCATTGTGAGCGGTCTGCTAACCTGTAAAGACAAGAAATTATTTATTGTTGCTTTTCATAAAAGTCTGACAGCTGATGGAATGTTTCTCTAATTAACTCCCAAAATACAGTGCAAGGCTGTAATAGAGTAATTGGTCTATGAGACAAATAATTATAGAAGTTTATTATCTGACAATAGATATACAGGAATTCATTTCTCATTTGGTGTGCAATGTACAACTATCCAAGTACATATCACCGTTAACTACATTCGTTATATTATAAATAAATATGCAATATATTTCATTGGCTAATGATGAATATAATTTACATGTAGACATTTACGTAAACATAAATCACAGAAAATGTTTTCTATTTAGAAATGTCGCTCGGAAAAGTCAGTAATAGACGCTATATTATAATTGATTCTAACTATGAACGTTTTATGGTCCATTGACGTAAGTTAAAACAGCAAAATCACTGAAGCAAAAGCTGATTACAAAGTTATTGTATAGAGTAACAACGGGCACAAATTCGACCTGTCAGTGGCTTTTTCGTTTAATTATACTAAATATTCTATGTTTGAATTGACTTGTCACTCAGACTTGTGGTCAGGGGGGAAATCGACGTGATCGCCGTCGACGCGATGGTCCCGTGGTGGGTTAATCGAAGGTAATACACTATTAGAGTAGTCGGGGGCATTGATTGAAACTGTATTTACTTAAGCCTTGTTTAATTTTTAGTTGGTCATTTTTCAGGTAATATTTATCAAGGGATAACCAAGGGACGTTTTCATTGATGTTAGTATGAGAAATGGAATATAACTCTGTAGTCTCGGGGTATATTTATGGCAAATAATTATATATAATCCATTATCTAGATTACATCAGAGATCGGGATCAATTCAGAAAATAGAAATTTTCTATCATTTCATTTTAATTGTTGCAGATTCATTAACGTTATGTCGTAAACAAAGGAAAAAAAAGAAGACAAGTAGAAAAATCATAGCAGAAAAAAATGTTAATTAATTTTTCAGAATATAGCAATTTGGCCAAATGGTCCGTTTGTGGTCATAGCATGATGCTTATGTTTACTATTTAAGAGGTGTTGTCGCGACTCTTTGTGGACAGGGACATCTGTATTGTTTGTCCTATTACCACAGTATGAGAGAAATATCTTATCTAGCACATCTCATCTTAATCGACAAAATTAACCAAAAATGGACTAAATTTCGTAATTATCGAGTATTTACGCCTATTTCCCAACAAAGAAAATTTACACATTTCAATTTTCATTTGATCAAATGTGACAATATGAAATTATTACATTGTCATAAAATTTTGTACACGATTTAGAGTATTGAATTCATTCTTCGTTCATAAAATTCTTTCTTATATTTTTGTTAATACAGAAAACAAGACTGCTTAAAAATATGCCAGATATTTATAGGATGTCGCCAACAGGAGTACGTCGTAACAGTTGCGTTACTTTCATTACACGTTGAAAACTGAGAAATATGTGTTATTGAATAAATATATCTATCATTAAAAACGAGTAGGCGTGAACCAAACTTCATGGGTATTATTGAAAAAGTCAATACCCTACCCCTAACTATTGTCATATAATTATGTCAAAACTGAATACCAACAAGACGTGAACAAGACTTAATCAAGCATGCATTTAACCACAGCTTTCCAATGATGGAGGTTTGCTTAAAAGACATACGAAGGTTAAACGGAAAGAGAGTTGCAATGAAGAGTAATTGGGTGAAATTTAATCACCCGTACTTTGTCTTGTTCTTGTCTCCGCAATGTCTGAAATACTATATATCTTTTCTATAATATGCGTTCTTTGATCTTCACGTATTGTATCAAATTCTAATAAATAATATATATTAAGTCCGTAACGTTATTCAATTAATCATTTTAATAGATTTAAATGTAGGAAAAGAAATTGGGGTGCTTGTCTTTTAACTTCAAAAAAATTATAAAAATTTTTTTAACTTTTAATTATAAATTTACAAGTCTTCAAAAGTATATTTTTAGAATTATTATTAATGTAATTTGTTTTATTCAAATTTAAAGCAACAAATACAATTTGACGTTTAATTAACAATTCTGTATTTTTCATCTTTATGATATGATTTGTAGTCCGATCTAATTTTTACTTTTTGAAAAGACATTTTAAATTTAGTTACATTACACTGCTACTGAATAGAAATTATGTCACACCAGTTAATCCAAATAATTGATGGAAATTTTAAAATAAAAATTATTGACAGGTTAGGGTTAATCAATAATAGAATAACAGTTAAATGAGTCACATAAATGACGGGAGAAAATAGCGGACTTATGAAAAATATTAATTGTTGACCGTGATATGGAGGACGTCTGGTCGTTCAAATCAATGGAATTTTTACAAGGCAATTTGACTGGAAATTTTTTAACTCTTTCCTCAGACATAAACGTAAATAAAAACCAATATATAGAAATAGTTAAATGGAATGATTTGGCTCCTGTTTTGTTACAATTTGACAAGAAAATTATTCCTGTATGCATTAGGAAATCCATAACTAACTATGCGAGACACGCCAAAGCTTAGGGCTTAGTGTTTCAATGTAATAACAAGATACCATAAAACGTGCATAGTACCACAACGTACCCTCACAAGAACATTTTTATCTAAGTGAATAGAAGGTAATGTTATGAAAAGCTTTTAAGGAGATATTTCGTTGTGCTATCCATTGCTAGATATATGTTTTTATTACAGAGTCAAATTAGTCTTCTATTTCTTTTGTTTTCAAGGAAGAAATATTAAGACCGGTTTTATTAAGATATAAAAGTAAAAATATTTTAAAAGCAATTATGTAATTAAAAGATTGAACAATGGAAATGAGATATGAATCACAGACAATTACAACAAAAAACTTGTTCGGTCACACTAACCGACAAAGGTCGGGACACTGGTCCAAGATTTAGATTTCAGATTATACCAGATGACAAGATAGCGGTCCTGTCCAGTCCCAATAAAATTTTCATTTTGATAAAATCATCAAATTGTGTCCGAAGGCAGTTCTAAAGCTAGGGAATTTCGTTTGTTTAACAGCTTTATTCTTATGTAAAACATGCCAAATGTCTTAATTTTACCAAAGGGCATTTAGAACATGCATGGTCATTGTCACTTTAAAGTGCCATTTTAAAATCAAAATATTTCAATAAAAAATATTTTAAACTTACATTGTGAAGTTTGTAGTAAAGGCCACAAGCATTGCAGACAGGGTCGCCATTTTGATTCCTTCTCCATAATGTAGTTGTTGTTGTTCCACAGTTAGCACAACTTGTTCCCGCTCGCCTTGCTGCAGACTGTAAAGAAATAATTAAAATGTGTAAATTTTACAATAAATTGGATCGTAAAACGATATTTTTATATTATATTTGCATTTATAACATAAAATTAGCACGACTTAATATATAATATATATATATATATTTAATCGCTCTTCCTCTCTGTCTTATCTTATTGTTTTGAAAATAAAGAATTTTAAGGTTTGATATATGTTATTTTGGTTTCTTATTGTTTATTGTTTAAGGGAACTATTTCTGTTTATATTTATAAACAAGCTGCGGGATAAGTCACTTTACTTATTGCTACATAAACAAATAAATGGAATATGTTTGCCTCTTAGCGATGATTTTAAATGTATCTTTAACTAATGATCGGCCAAGCATTTCTGCCAAATGAAACACAGATAAGGAAAGTCAGTGAAAAATTGTTTCTCCCTCTAGCAAACTGACCCACCCAACAGAAGCACATGGCGCCGTACCTGCTTACGAAAGGTGTCGAGCTTTCCTTAGGCAAAGTGCGCGTTTCTTAATTGTTTCACAAAAAAAATGACATCGAAATTTTTGAAGTTCTTTTTTTTGATCGATGAATAGTTAAAACCACACACTGAGACTGAAATAAAATATATGCAGAAAATAGAAACTGACATTCATTCTTTATATAATTTTGAAAATTAAAACGTATATGCCTTTTCTGCTCAATATTGTAAATGTAGAAATATGATATATATCATAGCGTGTTTGGTGCATTCGAATGTGTAATACACAAAGCGCAATTGTGTTCATAAAAATATTGGTTTAAGGTTAACAATGCCTCAAACGATATTTGTATCCTCAAATTTGTATATTCCCACAGAGATTTTTCAAACAAAGTGTTTTAGGCAAAAATACAACATTCACGCCCAAAGTGCCCGATATCACCGCTTATTACAAATACATTCTATCAAATTTTCTCTGCAAAAAAGGATATTTTATTTTTTAAAAAGCTCTATTGTTGTCGAAAGAAAATTTCGTGTATAAATTTTTCATCTTATTTTTGATGTACAATGGTATCACGTTACTATCCTTTTATAGAATATTTCGGTCCGGTAATTCAAGTGTTTAGATTATGAGAACTATTATTTATTAGCTAAATCAAAAATAATTTCACCAGTAATAATGAATTTGTCGGCGTTTAATATTCTTTTTATTGTATAGACCTAACCTTATAACATACTATAAGTTTCATCCGTATGATTTATTTTTTTCCTTTGGGAGAAGATATTTGATGACAAAAGGTCGAAAATATTCAAAATATTTTTTTTTTACTTATTACAGATTTAAAATATTACGTACAATTAATTAGGTTCTTACTTGGTAGAAAATAAGCCAGGTTAATTTTATTGGGGTTTTAGGTTTGTGATGATTGGGGAACCATTGATAAGATTCCTATCCTGCTCGTAAAGGGTCTGATAATTTTATATCAGACCTTAAGCACTTCAGCAAGGCTTAATCTTACATCGAGAAATATCATCGTAGAGGCTTATCGTGACGAGGACCATGATCGTTTTAATTGATACATTTATTTTGGCAATTAGACATCTACCTCACAGATTTATATTCCCCCAATCACTCAAGTTACACGATCAGTGACAGATTCCATATCTGATCAATAATTCCAAACAAACTAATCGATATAATCGATCTTTAAGTATTGATCTATAGTTTCTTGAGTATTATTAAAGATTTGCTTCAGCTGAGTTTGATTAAAATCAAATTATTTGTTTCCAATAAATATATGTCATGACAATTTAAAACAACAAAATACGTGAAAATACATTGTTAGAACTAAGCAACGCGACACTGAAGCTCATATTATGGGCGACACACACGACCCCGTATCTTAGCTCCGATGAATGAGATCAGAACGCTTGCTAAATATTATCTGATATAGCACAGCTCATGAATCTAGGTCCGTTTACCCATCAATGGGTCTGTATTTGTCTCTAGGAGATATCAGTAGATCTTACACCTCCTATCGTGCCATCTATAACATTGAATATATTTGTGATGTATACCTATGATGTTCAATTGATCTTTTTAATAATACCTCAAACACAAAAGAGTTCCTTCCTTCATTTGCCTCTTTGTGTTAATATTACAAATGTATTTGTGGCATTTGTTTACAGAAAGATTCCAAATGTTTTCTTATAGTTATAAGGAATGTTTATAAAACAAAAGATCTGATGAAACTGATAAGCCAAATTTTTTCAGAATTAAAAATAATCCAATTTTCTGAAACCCTTTTACCAAAACGTATAATGTTTGTTAAGTTCAATAATAATTGTTTACAAAATCGAAAGGCGAAAAAATAATTTAAATTTAGAATAAATGGAAATTCCTTTTAAAATTGACTAAAATTTGGCCACCCACAATAAGATCATTGAAGCAATTTTGAAATTACCAAAACCGGCCTGCTTTTCGTCATTTAAAAATGTGACATGCTGTCGACAAATACCTTCATTCCTATATTATTAGTTTTTTACACTAACAATTTCATATTTTATAAGTTTCGCCCAAAATTACGAAAAAATGCATTTTTGTGTTGCAATTGACACGTCTTTCTTGATGAGAAATGTCAAAAATAGTATGCTTGAATTGTAACTGTCGGGTGATTCATTATCCAAAGAACAGCAGTCGCTTTGGACATTTTCTGAAGATGAAGAAATATTAGAGTAAAGAAAATAAACATATTGTTGATGTTAACTTGACAGGCTGTTAAAAGCTTGGTAAAAATCGTGTTTCATAACACTCATACTAGAAAAGTTTTTATTTTACTATATTACCTCTTACTACCACACAAGAACTCGTGAAATAAAATTATACATACCAGTCTTCGTTTTGGTTTGATCAGTGGTCTGTTTTGACCGTTCATTTTATGATACAGTCCACAAGCGTTGCAGAGATAGTGACCAGTACCATCCCTTCTCCATAGTGGTGTTGATGTGGCGCCACAATTTACACATTCTCTGCCTTCTGCAAATACAAGAAATGAAATAATTTTCAAGACGTTCATTTCTTTTTCTTTTTTATATAATTTTGTAATTTCGATTTATATTGGATAAAATAGCATTTAAATGCAACGCAATATTTTGCAGGACTATTTAGTACAATTCTCAATACAAGTAGGATTGTAGGGATTTACATCTGGCGCCAAAATCAGATGCAAGTAGGAGTTGTTTATGAGCAGGACATATCTCCTGTCTGGAGAAAACCATGGGAAAATTATAATTGTTTTCATATAAATTTGTAATTAAGTGTCTGTCGTTTGAGAACTATAACAATTGTAATATATAAAAAATATTTTTAGTAGTAATAAAGAAATTGAATTTGATACAATTTGTAGAGTTCCGGACGTTATAGCACTCGAACTGAAAGTATATCTCGTCTTACGACCACAGAGTTCACTTCATATCGGAACACGATTTGTTATTAAGGTGGTCAGAACGAAGACTTCTGTCGTCAGTTCTACTTAAACGGTACTATATGAAATTTCTAATTTCCAAGTCCACCCCGGGCTAGAACTATATCCGCCAATTAACGCGTAATTTAGATTTATATAATAAGTCAAATACTATAATTGTCGCTAATACCATACGAGGAAATAACAAAACTTGAAACGACTCGTAATCTGTTGAAAAGAATTAACAAATATTTTTTTTATTAAATGATTTTGATTTATTTGTAATTTGAAAATTTTCAAATCCTTGGCGCGACCTCAGTTGGATTTTAATTCGGGCCGTTTACGAATTGTGTGTCAGTAATAATCCGTAAAGCGGACATCGCGTAACAAAATTTAAATATCAAATGGTCCAGAATTTTGATTTTTTTCCCGTTTCCAAATAATTTTATTTTAAAATCTGACCTGGGATAGTTTGTCTTTGGCTCCCTGGTAAAATCATGGAATACATCTCGTCAGTAGAACATCGTCCTACAAGATTGTAAAATCTATATTTTCAATTTTAGTAGTTTTATTTTCTAAACTGTTCCCAAACTAGTCTATAAAACACTACAACCGGTGATATAAAAAAAATTGAAAAAAGGTGCACGGTGCTCGGTGTCAGAACTGCAGTGAAAGGACTAGAAATTTATAAACTTAGAGAACGCGATAATAATGCAGATGCTTTTCTCTAAATCAATGAAAATGACTTATTGATTTGATACCAGCGAGATTCCGTGTTATCAATAATATATCATGATTTGTAAAAATGGTCTCGTGAATTGATAGATTCCCAATCAACCGATATTAACTTTGTACTTTTATTCCAAAGCATGGAAAAAATTTAAACCTTCGCGATTTTATATTTTAAAATATTAAACAAATGCGTCAAGAACACAATTTTATGTCCTTTCAATAACACTATTTTTTTTTATTGAAGCTTTTTGAATATCCGGAACTCTCAATCTTGCAATAAACGCCATAAACTATGGATTAAATTTAAAGTTGTTTTACTTTATTTTGTTGAATTTTTTTTTTTTCTAATTTCCTTTTTTAATTACATGCAAATAATTAAGGGAGAATTTACATTAAATTGGGACCAAAAATTTTAGCTGTGACAGAAGAATATGTATAAAAGATTTTTATTCCATTTATAAGCTGCAATGCAAAACAGAGTTACCCAACACCTTCTAATGAATACCACTGACAAAAAACTTAAACACATGTAAGCTAATTAACAAACACTTAAATAAAACTTAGGTAAGAAGTGCTGGTAATACATCATTTTTAACAGCATCTATTGCTGTATAATTAGAACCATACCACAGTGTAACACACGTGTTATATGCTAATAAAACAGATATATATCTTGTCAATATATTTATTGTCAAAAATTATTTACAATATTTCATACTTCTTTGAACTTTTAAAATTTATATTATTTCTGAAAACGGGCCTATGAATAATTTCGTGGAAACCATCTTAAGTGTCTGTTTGTTTATCAAAATATTGGCGTTTACATTAAATTAAGTGCTGCTACTGAGGACTCGAACTTGTGTTTCCGTATTTATCGGATCAGTTAAGTGCTTGTATCCGTGGCTTACGCTAAAAATTTTAACTTTCTCAATATACGGAAGTGTTAAAAATAGCAAACGAAAAAGTCATCATTACAAAGTCACAAAGCAAAGGTTAAAGACATTTTCAAGCACTTGTAGTTAAATATCAATCAATCCAAACGACGATACTTTTGCTAGGTTAGACGTCTGCAACCGGAACTGTTATAAATTATAAAGTTAAGAAAGAGTTAGTGAAAACTGGTAGAAAAAATATACTAACCGGCACTTGACCTTGTCTTTGTTCTTGGTCTAGGCATAGACTTGAACATGCTGCCGGGATGCAATCCTAAACTTCCATATTCTGAACCGGGTGTGACATATGATGGGTATGTTGGCATTGGATGAGCTGTAGTATGACTGTATGATGGTGACTGATTGTCATGTGAGTCTAGTTTCACTGGTTTAGAATCGGGAGTATATTCTGTAGACGAGTTCACGTTTTCTGGGGTTCCGTCCTTGGGTGGGGTTGGTGGAAAACTGAAAGAACCTGATGTTGCTATTGACGATGATGCTCCAGACAACTGTCCGGCTGAGTTTGTGTTTGGGTGACTAAGACTTTTGCTGCTAAAGGGGCTCATGGGCCATCCGGAATGTGCATGTGGTACCATGGACTTAGCATCTGTTATCCAAGAGTGGATGCTAGGTGTGTGAAAATGGGGGCGACAAACTTGGCTGGACCCAGAAACTGAAATTATAAAAAAAAATTATATTGTATTACATAAACTTTTTACTTCAAAATATTTTCGGTAAGTACACTGCTTGATGGCACTCCTTTAAACGTCAGTATCTTATGCTGATTATGAATAATATTTTTCAGATCCAGTTACCAAAATATTATTAGTAGCTTACTGCTTTGACCTAAAGCATTTCCAGATATCCTATCTTTGATTCGATTAAATCGTAACGATAAAATAAAATTATTTAGGAAATATTTTTGCAGCGTGAGAATTTCATACTTAATATAATATTAAATCCGTGTGATAAGAAGCTTTCTCTTTTTCCCATACTTTTTGTAATATTTGCAAATTAATTGGTATAGCAGTACCAATTTCTTCGCAGCAGTAACTTAATCAGTTAATTTGCAGGAATGAAGTTCTGGTATGGAAGCAAAAATACTTGGCATAAAATTTAACGAAAGAAACTCCCATTTTCACTTTATTCATTTATCTTAAATTTTAGAAGTCATATCAAATTGATCTCATAATTCATATTACCATTTTAAGATCTTTTAGAAAATTCCAAAAACAGTTTCCCCGGCATGAAATATTTGAAATGAAAATTAGAAAATAATATCAAGTATATAAATGGTTTTAAAATATTTATACACGGGAGAAAAGGGACACGAAATATAGATCTTTAGTAAATTCTATCTATTATCGGTCAAAAATAATAAAAGAGACGATGCAGTATTTCAATTGAACAATTTTTTCCGTAAAATGCATATGCTTTATATTATAATTTTCTGTTTTTATATTGGTAACCTACATGAGAGTTGACAAAATCCCACGGTTTTTCTTCGGCGGTTTAGAATTTAACACATTTACTATGCCTGGGTTATTTTCTGCCGCATAAAATGTACCGGTAAATACCACATTTTGAAGTGGAATTTTATTAAATAAATTGAAACAATTTGTCTATGAATTAAAGCCAATCAAGAGATAATTGACAACAGAGCTGTACATTTCAGTGCACTGGTGGTCAGCCGACGAAAGTGTCGGGGTTCGTTACATTGACATAAGCGGCTTACATCAGGAGGGGGTTAGGACCTGGAAGGAATCAAGTCAGCGGGAGAGCCACTTAAGATATTAAAAATCCGTCGGTTTTACAATGTAGAAAATTATATATTATTAAGTACTAGAACACTTGAGTAATCCAGTAGAAACTTTGGCAGTAAAAACATCTGGAATGAGGGAAGTGTGTTAAACGGGTGATTTCATCGTGTAGATGATAACATGACAAGTGTCATTTCATGAACTCTGTCTTTTATCAGCAACAAACTAGTAGTCCATATTAAATAAATATTTTAACAGGATAAAGAGAAAGTCTCATCTAATTTTACTAAAATAACAATTTGAATAAACCGCAGAAGAAATATAATTTATGTGACAGAAATTGACCCTAGTAATTTTGAATGTATGGCGCCGCTCTTATGCAAGGTAAAATTGTGCTTACATTTCATCTTAATACTATTAAACCTTAATAAAGTTCTTCAAATTTAGAAGTATCCTTAAGTATATACTATGAAAACTTTTATTCTCTCTTTTTGCAATTCTTTCTCTGTTTTAATATTTTATAAGAATTTTGCGATTACAAACAGAGAATGTAAGCTAAAAGTGAAAATTAGAAATAAATAGTATAAACGCTTTGTTTATGTTATATGAGTACAAAATGATATTTGAAATAATCTATTATTCCAATTTTATGCAATTTTAAAGCTGAAACACGAGAACGAGTCGAGTCTGTTTGACGCCGTAACGGGGATTAACTAGAATAATTGTAGTATTTCGCTCTCATTTTACCAAACTATCCCTAGATTAGGAAATTTTCGACGTTTTATAAATAATAATTGTTTACATTTCATATTTTTGTGACAAGAAAATATTTTCCGTTTATCTATATATAGTCCGTAGTGGTTTCCTTTCGGAAATATGCATACAACAGTAACTTTTTTATCAAGATATTACCAATTTTTCCGGAACGGACATTCTTAAGATGCAGATAAAATCTGCTTATGTTAATAATATTTATACAATTTCTTCAACTGCAAAAAAAAAGAATTAGATAATTTTTATCATTAATAAATTCCTTAATATCTAAGTATCAGAATAAAATTATAATGCGCATGATAATTAGAGTTAATTTAAAGCCTTTTTTATTGCAAACAAACTGAAACTATATTATAAATGATTCTTACCATGAGAAGAGCGGTATCCACCCATTGCTCTGGCTGCTGCTTGGTTGTAATATCCTGCGGCGGCGTTCATATGAGAGCTCTGGTCTAAGAAATGAGGGGTAAACATTTCCCCAATATCTTCGGAGGGCAGCATCCCCGGTGTAGGCTCGTAACTTCCAACTCTAGGACCTTCAGGTCTCAACCAGCTAGATGCATGTTGTTGTTCAGAACCAACATCCATTATTATTTATTTCGTATAATCCACAAAAGTCAAATAAATAAAATATTTTCTAATATAGAGTCTTTTGTCTCTGTTTTTAATTTCTTATATTATCTGAAATAAATATAAAAAATATATTATTTACATACCAAAAAAAATCAAATATTCAAAAAAAATTACGTACAATATTCTGTCAGTAAAATAATCCAAATTGTACAAATAATGAATTATTAATGCAACACAAAAATTAAAATATTTCTAGATTTGATGATAATCGCGATATATCAAATACCGAGTGCTTCCTACACATTTAAGCATGTAAACATAAACACGTGCATATATATTTAATACTCTTTAAGGATAAATGAAATTATAACGTCGCAACAGTAGCATTTACATACATAATTATAAAATCAAACACGCACTTTATATCCTCATTGAAATCCTTGAAATCTGTCCTTGCTCAAACACACTATATCTATATATATTTTATATATATTGTCTAAGTAGGTAAATACAATGTTAAGAACACTTGAATCTTTCTCAACTGCAATCATCAATATGAATCGAAAAAACAACACCGCATTTGTTTCATTGCATTCAGTTTTACCTTTCAGATCAGGGTGCTCGAATTTGTCCAATCAAATCTCGTTTTCTCGAGATATATTTCTTATAGAGCTAAGCTCCGCCTGATATTTCAATATTTTGTTTTCTTTTGTCAATCAGATAATATAATCACAGGGAAAAATCAACGACACATGCCTACAGCTTCTGTACGGTAGGCGTGACTAAGATAAAGATCAAATCTCTCTGATAAGTGCCAATTGTCATGTACATGAATAGGTTAAGCCCCGCCTATTCAAGAGGATGCTGCTCTTGTTGTATGATAATAATTTCGCAAAATAATAAATTTAAAGATGAAAATGGAGCACATTACTGAGTCCATCCATCGTTGCTTTTTAATAAAAGATGTTAGCATTTCCCCGTGAATTTAAGGTAGTAGGGCTGGATTAAATATCTATAGAACATAATTATATAAGCATTTAACTGGCTTTACAGCGTTACACTTTTATGGAATTAAAGGGCAAGATCTCGATTTAATGTACTGAATTTAATGTATTATAACGTAAATTTGGATGGTTAGGAAATAGTATCGGTCGCCAAACTAACATTAATTGTATATTTTTTATCGAAAGGCATCAATAAACTGATATCAAACAGGACTTCTTAGGGTTCATAAAAGAGTAAAAGAGAGGCTTCATAAAAACATATTTCTTCACATTATTTTGTTTTAAGAATTATTTGTGTATTTTAATTTTTTACAATAAATATACGCTATCATATGAAGGGCAACAATTAAACGTATGATTTGATTTGCTGATAGGTATTAAATTAACAGTACAAATCTATCAGGCTTTACATACCTTCAAAATGATCGATTCTGATAATCCTATTAAGAAGTTATCTGTAAAACTGTACAATATTTGAAAAGACACAAGTTTATGTATTACTTATATTCCCGAAGAAATATGATTGGTCAAGTGTTAATTGTTAATTTCCTGATTATCACCTGTAATTATCTCACCTTTAATCCATTGTCTATCTTATTATAGCACCTTCTTATATTATTTATCTAATTATCATGCATTGTTTAAACATTTCTATTGTTAAAAGAGGATATAATTAATTAAATGTGATTAAAGTTTTTCATGAGGCAAAATATTGTTATGAAATATTTAAACATTGTTTTTTTTTTAAATCTCTTGACAAAAAGAAATTAAAACTAACATCAGCATATTTATTTATTTAATTTGTAATGATCTATATAAATTTTAAGCTTGCTCCTTGATTCTATTCATTTTTCAAATTCTTTAATAAAAAATATTTTATATATTCGTATTAAAATAATTTTTCCCACATCTTGTGTTTTTTTTCTTTAAAGAATCAACACAATTTTATTAATGAAAGCACAGTTATACCAAAGATGGGTTGAATGTTTAAATTTTGCACAAATATTACAGACAACAAAGAAAAAAATGACATAATAAATAAACAAACAAACAAACTGAAACAGACATAATCGTCTTATTCAAGAATGCAGGTCTAAGACTTAAAAGGTGTTACATGTTCTTTTAGAAACCAAGTCTAATGTTTTCTTTGGTCATATTCAACTTTTCCTTCAACGTTGGTTGGATAATAAAACCTGTAAGATCATAAACATGTTTATCATTAAATCACATACCTTTATTTCCTTGTACGATTATACAAATTTATCGTATCCAGAAAATATCAAATATTCACAGAATCTATAGATATGTTTATCTTGTAAATGTTAATCAGAATGATTAAAGAATCGATGATCACTCAGTGTTTATCTATAACTTATATACTTGCTGCTAAATGATTGGTAAATACCTTTTTCTGATTGCTACTTATCGGATATCACACCTTCAATGAAAAAACCTATTGTTTTCTGTGTAATTATAACACCTATTTATCTATTGTTTTAATTTTTTTCTATCATATTTAAACTGTTTAGGAAATGGATAATTAATTGATCATTAAAAACAATCATATTTAACAATATTGGTACCCTATAGGCTATATTCTAATATTGTTAAAATATTTTTTATTCTAAAATTGACACCAAAATATTTATGAAATTTCATTTTCATATTTATCCAACTTGTTCTAATACCTGTCCTATGTAAAAAAAAAATGTGTATTTGATAAAAATAAATCACTCGCTATCACTTTCCTGTAATTGATAATAAAATTAAAAATTCATAATTATTTAGAGTGACCTACAGAGGTAAATAGAGGTACTTTAGAAAACATCATTAGTTTTTTTGTATTTGCAGTAAATTTGACCATTTTATAAATTTTATTAAAAGTTGGTGCGAACTTCTTAATATCATCATAATATAATAAAAACTGTATGCGGAAGAAGATTTTCCACAAAATCATACAAATAATTTGTTTTGTTTTGAAATGTATATATAGAATATAATGAAATAATAATTTTGTTTGTTTGCTTTGTAGTTTAAATTAGTATTTTTCTAACTTCCTTGTTTTGTGTTCGTTTGATACCTTTTAAACAATTATTCTTGAAGGCGATTAACATTTAAAATAATTTTTTGTAACGTGAAAATATGCAGTTTAAAAACAATCTAGTTAAGTAAAGATTGCTTCATAACTATATTGTGTAAAGTCATAGAACTGTATAGAAGTTTTCAAATAAGTAGAATATTATCATAAATATATATATTTTTTTTTTCTGTGGTACAATTTAGGCCATATTTTAGACTTACAATACTATTTGTCACTTGCAATAACAAAGTTTCTGCATTTTCCATAATACTATCATTAATTTCGTGGAAGGATGCAAGAAATATTTGGGATTTATTTTGTGGTTTTTATTTTTTAATTTCTTATTCAATATTTAGTACAAGTTAGCTTGTTAGTATTGTAGATCAACATTTCATAATAATATTGCTGAAGTACATATTATAATGATACTGGAAGAGTTATTTCCCTTGAGACCTACCTATAACACTGATACTTAACTGGATTATAAAGAATGTAAATGCATATTTATAAATTTTAATGCACATAAAATGCACGATAAATCATTTTAGTGATGATACGGTGTTATATTTTTCACAATTTACGTTAATAAAATACGATATTAAACTTAATATACTATATTTTTTTATGTTAAACTTCCAGACGAGTCTAAATTTTTTTTTCTCTTTTTCTATATTGTACGCTGATATTTATGATTAATAGAAAACTAATCCATTCCAACTGTAAAAAATTTAAAAAACAAAAACAAAAACAAAAAACAAAAAGCAAAAAAAAAACCAATGTTTTGTTCTTTTAACAATTTCCAACATAATTAGCCTATTGTTGTATCTTAAAGTGAGGCATACCCCATGTCCTTTCAATTTCATAATTTAAAAAATGTCCCTCCAAAAATACAAAAACTTAAGCTTAACTATAATGCAGTTAATTTAATTTTAGATGATTTTAGAATAAATTTATTGGGAATGTTCATTAAAGAATTCTTGGTTCTTTTTGTCTACCTTGTTGGCAGAAAGACATATTTCTATATATAACTGTAGATCGTAAATACATGTATTTGTATAGGTGGATACGACTCTTTCCAGTTCTTTGTGGACTCTGGATGCTTTGCAGTATCATTTTATTAATATCAGCAATACTAAATAAATTTTTTATAAATAATTAATTATCGTATATAATAATATTGATGTAATTATGCAATATAGTACCCCCACTTGCATAAGAATATACGTTGTTCCTTTAATTCCTGCACATATTTTTCACGTATGACCATAATAAAAAGGGGCACGTATTATTTATAGAAGGTAATATTTATGATAAATTTCATTTATTATTATTTGTTATTATAATCTGCCTGCTTTGTGTACTAGTTTTCATGACGGGCACAAATGTGATTTTCAATCAGCAAACAGAAATATCTAGTCTGGCTCCCCAAAAAAAACCCACTGTTATATACGGATAGCGAGCGCAGCGAGCGCTATAGGAGCATATGCATTTTCTACATACGGATCATTTAGAAAAGTCTTTGTTTAATGGGGGCAGCCATATTGTGCTACATACTAAGGCTAGAAAAAGTTAAGTTCGCCGGAAACGGAAGTAAGGGAAATAACGTTGGTGACTATTTTTTTGTGAATAAATTTTCCACGATATAATGAAAATTTAAATGTAACTTTTCCCTGGACAACTTTTCTAAAAAACGTTTGTTTTTTGACGAATCGAGATTTCCTTATTGTTTTAAGTGTATTTGTCATTCCACGAACTGATGTTTAGTGAATTTTGTGTGATTTTCTATTATTCACAGTATTTTGGTTTTTTTTATTTTGGATTTCAAACTTTTGGTCTCGAACATACTTTGTATGAAGGTTAATCCAGGTATATATAGTACGAAAGGCCTTTGGCATTAGAGTTTATTTTTAATTCGAATAATTTATTGCATGATATACCTCTAGTTTTGTATGTTCGCGGTCCTTTATTGGACTTACACGATAATTTTATAGTCGGTTATGGTGAATCAAACTCTTTTATTAAAAAAGAAGGAACCTAACGTAAGGATAATTGATTTTTATGGAGTTTTGACTATATTACGTCTGCTTCACGTTTCTGAATAGTTTGGAATAATTTTGGCAAGGTCAGTTTTCTAGTTATCTTAAACCGGACCAACAAAAGGTAGAAGGTTCACATTACTTTTACGAACAATTTATGATACGATTGGCATAAAAAAGTTTGTTTATAAATAAGCGATGATGGTCTAAAATGGTAAAGCAAACATTTAGTTTTGGATTCCATGCAATTTTCGATTATTGAATCCATGAGTATTTAACTGGCAACTTGACTCTGGTAAACTATTTTAACATTAATTTATAAATCTGAACACATTCCATGATTGCAATGATACCTGTCTAGTTTTAAAAACGACAATACAAGCATTCCAAGAGATTTACCCATGCTGGAAGTAAAATGTTTAAAAAACACGTTCTTTTTTAGTAAAATTGCTGCTGATCTTAATCCATGTATGTCGTTGCTGGGTATTTTCCATCCTCCCAAGTCAGGGTTTTGTATCCACGTTCGCTCCTACAAACCCCTGACATCACACATTCATATTTTGCGGGTCGGAAGTGAACGATTTTCATTGGTTCTTCTCAAGGTCAAAAGAGAATCCGTTTGCGTCGTAGGTATAATTTTCTGGGTCACATAGCAGGCGGCGATATGTTCGACCCGCAAAATATGAATGTGTGATGTCAGGGGTTTGTATAGGAACGAACGTGGATACAAAACCCTGACTTGGGAGGAAGGGTATTTTCCAAAACAAAACCAACCGATATAATCTCTCTGTGATAGTTGAAATTGCAATGTTTTCAATTCATATATATACACACACTATATACACGACGACAATACAATAGCCAAAGCCAACATTGATAAATGGGAGAGAAGTTAAGCGCCGAGTAAACAGGCGAAGCATATCCAACACCTGAAATCAGACTGAAATCCGCTAAAAACTTATTCATTCTAACGATGGAAAGTTTTATTTAGTAGATTCTGATCAAGCAATGTTGTAAGCCATCTACTATCCGAGTTAATCAACACCTCAGTAGATTTTTAGTTTCCACGATACTTCTTTGAAAATTCACTGAAATAGAATAGTAAAATTTGGAAACTAAGGTCTACCCACAGAGATGAACTCTTAGTAATTTTGATATTTGTGCCTGTATTTTATGCTATTTATTCAGTTTTCCCATTTATGGCTTCGAGAACCGACAGAACATTATAGTCCACGCGATACTAACATCTGTTTGTTAAATAATCATGTATCATAGTGACCGGTCATGGTTACCTGACAGGTTCCTTGGTATAGTTTATAAATGTTGAAACTTGGTCATACTGTGGATTTCTTCAACTTGTGAGTGCGCGGGAATTTTCCGAGCTTAACCATTAATAAGTCAGTAAATGTAATATAGTATGGCATTACGTCATAATGCTATGCTCTCTTAATTAATTGCAATTTTTGCGGTTTGGATCTATATTTAAATCGTGTACAGAGATTTCTGTTACAATCGTTTTGTTGTTATTTATATCTTGTATGTCTTAATATTATGTTTTTCGACGACTGGTATATTACAGCGCTTTTCTCCTTCAATGAAAGTAAAATTGTCAAACAAACTGAACCCTGTAGGAATTATTGTTATACACACCATGTCTTGTCTTCATAATTTTAATTAGATTAAAATGAGTAAAAGGCGACAAGCAATCTTGTAGAATAACTAAAATAACACAACAATAAATAGAATACTGTATGATATCTATACCGATATACATGTATTTGTACAAATCATGTTCAGTCATTAGCATGACGCAATAGGCGTATTACTTTTGCACCTATTGTGAAGAAACTGCTAAGTTTCATTTGCGCAAAAAAGATATTTTCATCGTCGATATATGAATATTTCTATAGTGATATTCTTAAATGACAGGTATATATTACACATTGATATTGAATATTGTACAGATACATGCTCGTTGATTTAAATACTTTTGACGTAATCGTTTCGACCATCTAACATTCTGAAAAACGGAAATATTTCCTTAAAATGTACAAATATGTCTTGTCAGGTTAGGATTACACACGGTGATAATGGAAAGACAATAAGCGAGTTTAGTAGTTCCGTGTAGTTAATGAAAAGTCGACAATGACGTTAAACCTCGCCAGTGCTTGACCTCTTCATACTATAAAATTAAGCATATTCAAGTAGATGACATAATGGCGTCAATAACATCAAATTTAACGAAATAAACATTCAGTAAAACAAAAAGCAAAGAAAAGCAATCGAATAATTTTACAAGGAAAGTTATCCCCATCAAGCATTGTTTTGTTCTTAGGTTGCTTTACTCGCTCGGCTTTCTGTTTCTGTATTTGCTCGGCTTTGTGTTGTTTTAATTGCAAGGCTTTGTGTTGCTTTACTTTTAAGGCTTTGTGTTGTTGCTCTACATGCACGGCTTTGTATTGCTATACTTGCTCTGCTTTGTGTTGTTTTATTTGCTCGGTTTTGTGTTGTTGCTCTACTTGCTCGGCTTTGTATTGCTATACTTGCTCGGCTTTGTGTTGATTTACTTGCTCGGTTTTGTGTTGTTGCTCAACTTTCCCGGCTCTGTATTGCTATACTTGCTCTGCTTTGTGTTGTTTTATTTGCTCGGTTTTGTGTTGTTGCTCTACTTGCTCGGCTTTGTATTGCTATACTTGCTCGGCTTTGTGTTGATTTACTTGCTCGGTTTTGTATTGCTTCTCTACTTGCTTGGCTTTGTATTGCTATACTTGCTCGGCTTTGTGTTGATTTACTTGCTCGGTTTTGTATTGCTTCTCTACTTGCTTGGCTTTGTATTGCTATACTTGCTCGGCTTTGTGCTGATTTAGTGTCTCGGTTTGTGTTGCTTTACTTGCTCGGCTTTGTGTTTCTTTACTTGCTCGGCTTTGTGTTGCTTTAATTGCTCGGCCTTATGTTGTTACTTGCTCGGCTTGTGTTGCTTTACTTGCTCGGCTTTGTGTTGCTTTGCTTGCTCGGCTTTGTGGTCTTTAATTGCTCGGTTTTGTGTTGCTTTATATTGCTTTAGTTGCTCGGCTTTGTGGTGCTTTATTTACTCGGCTTTATTTTGCTTAACTTGCTTGGCCCTGTGTTGCTTTACTTGCTCGGCTTTGTAGTGCTTTATTTGCTCGGCTTTTTTTGCTTTATTTGCTCGGCTTTGTTTTGCTTTACTTGCTCGGCTTGTGTTGCTTTATTTGCTCTGTTTTGTGTTGCTTTAGTTGCTCGGCTTTGTGTTGCTTTATTTGCTCGGCTTTGCTTTGCTTTAGTTGCTCGGCTTTGTGGTGCTTTACTTGCTCGGCTTTGTTTTGCTTTATTTGCTGGGCTTTGCTTTTCTTTAGTTGCTCGGCTTTGTGGTACTTTATTTGCTCGGCTTTGTTTTGCTTTACTTGCTCGGCTTTGTGTTGTTTTAATTGCAAGGCTTTGTGTTGCTTTACTTTCAAGGCTTTGTGTTGTTGCTCTACATGCACGGCTTTGTATTGCTATACTTGCTCTGCTTTGTGTTGTTTTATTTGCTCGGTTTTGTGTTGTTGCTCTACTTGCTCGGCTTTGTATTGCTATACTTGCTCGGCTTTGTGTTGATTTACTTGCTCGGTTTTATGTTGTTGCTCAACTTGCCCGGCTCTGTATTGCTATATTTGCTCTGCTTTGTGTTGTTTTATTTGCTCGGTTTTGTGTTGTTGCTCTACTTGCTCGGCTTTGTATTGCTATACTTGCTCGGCTTTGTGTTGATTTACTTGCTCGGTTTTGTATTGCTTCTCTACTTGCTTGGCTTTGTATTGCTATACTTGCTCGGCTTTGTGCTGATTTAGTGTCTCGGTTTGTGTTGCTTTACTTGCTCGGCTTTGTGTTTCTTTACTTGCTCGGCTTTGTGTTGCTTTAATTGCTCGGCCTTGTGTTGTTACTTGCTTGGCTTGTGTTGCTTTACTTGCTCGGCTTTGTGTTGCTTTGCTTGCTCGGCTTTGTGGTCTTTAATTGCTCGGTTTTGTGTTGCTCTATATTGCTTTAGTTGCTCGGCTTTGTGGTGCTTTATTTACTCGGCTTTATTTTGCTTAACTTGCTTGGCCCTGTGTTGCTTTACTTGCTCGTCTTTGTAGTGCTTTATTTGCTCGGCTTTGTTTTGCTTTATTTGCTCGGCTTTGTTTTGCTTTATTTGCTCGGCTTTGTTTTGCTTTATTTGCTCGGCTTTGTTTTGCTTTACTTGCTCGGCTTGTGTTGCTTTATTTGCTCTGTTTTGTGTTGCTTTTGTTGCTCGGCTTTGTGTTGCTTTATTTGCTCGGCTTTGCTTTGCTTAAGTTGCTCGGCTTTGTGGTGCTTTACTTGCTCGGCTTTGTTTTGCTTTATTTGCTCGGCTTTGTTTTGCTTTACTTGCTCGGCTTTGGGTTGCTTTATTTGCTCGGCTTTGTTTAGCTTTATTTGCTCGGTTTTGTGTTGCTTTACTTGCTCGACTTTGCTTTCCTTTAGTTTCGCGGTTTTGTGGTGCTTTATTTGCTCTGCTTTGTTTTGCTTTTCTTGCTCGGCTATGTGTTGCTTTACGTCCTCGGCTTTGTGTTGCTTTACTTGCTTACTTGCTCGGCTTTGTGTTGCTTTACTTTCTCGGCTTTGTGTTGCTTTACTTGCTCGGCTTTGTGTTGCTTTATTTGCTCGGCTTTGCTTTGCTTTAGTTGCTCGGCTTTGTTGTGCTTTATTTGTTCGGCTTTCTGTTGCTTTACTTGCTCGTCTTTGGGTTGCTTTACTTGCTCGGCTTTGTTTTGCTTTACTTGCTCAGATTTTTGTTGCTTTACTTGCTTACTTGCTCGGCTTTGTGTTGCTTTACTTGCTCGGGTTTGTGTTGCTTTACTTGCTCGGCTTTGTGTTGCTTTACCTGCTCGGCTTTGTGTTGCTTTATTTGCTCGGCTTTGCTTTGCTTTAGTTGCTCGGCTTTGTTGTGCTTTATTTGCTCGGCTTTCTGTTGCTTTACTTTCTCGGCTTTGTGTTGCTTTACATGCTGGGCTTAGTGGTCTGTATCTGAATCTGTTTACAAAGTCTTTGGTATTGTATGGTCTTTACCCATTTTTAGTCTTCATTCTTTTGAATAAAAAGATTATATGCGGTAATCCTATTTGGCAAAGCTTGCAGAATTGGCAATTAGGTGATTTATTTTATCTTCGATCACTTTGTGGATAAATTACCAAAATATTTTGGGGAAAAAAAATAAATCCAGATTGTGTTCCTATGTCAAAGTTTTTATAGAGCTGCGCAACAACGCAATGCTATTTGTATTTGGTTTATTCCTTATGCGATGGTTAATGGGAGTCTGGTTCCAATCTGGGACACTTACTTCTATACTAGGATAGCTCTTTGTGTTGACTAAAGTAATCTTTCGAATTTTTTTTTATTGACTCGGACAACCTCGATATTTTCCTCCTGTATATATACATATATATATATATTGCGGAATGCAATATCTTCATCACCTGGTTCCTTATATTATCCTATCTTATAATTTATTTAGAAACAAAATTGGTCATCAGTACCAGTTGTGCGTCACCTGAGGGTATCAGAGTTTGATAGAGAAAATGAAGATTACAATCCTCCCTCTGCCGAAATATATTCAATATAGGTGGATGCGAAATTTTAACGCTATAAATTAATTTGACGTGGCAAAACAAAAATTACAATTGTAATTTTTAATAATTAGTATCAATTAACAAGTAGAAATATTAAAAAATTTTTATTTGACTTTAATTCAGCAATTTTACTTTATTTACATTACATGAGCATATAAATGTACAGTACCATGCACATATATCATGTCCATGTATTAACAAATTTCCTTTTCAATATAATGATTATACCCTTATATATTATTGAAATTTCCCATTATTTCAAATGATTTCAGTAATTAAGGAAAATTAGCGACTATTTGTTATATTTCCCATTTTGTAAATTATAAATTTCAAAATCTATCTATTCAAGATGAATTTATATGTTCTTCAGATTCCTAAATCATAAATATGATTACCTGACATGCTTTCCGAAAATACTTTCAGGTAACAAACATCATAGACTAATATGAACTGATTCATTAAAGGAGTTGCTTAGCTGCATTTTAAAACATATGATCTAAATACAGCTCCCATATCAGAACTTTGTTATTGGGGATCTGAAATTGACACATAGGGTTGAGTTTCAGATGACCATTAATAAACTTTATTTATCCAATCATTTCTCCGCTTTTGACGGTAACTTCAGTCATCCTTATTTTGATTGATCCGTTTGCCAGTAAGGAACAGAACTTTGGGGAATGTATACGGATTACAGTGTCCGGAAACTTGAAATCCGTCAAACAAATTAATTTAACAAATTTTTGTATGTACATGTTGTAATTCATTGCACGAAGCTAACTTATTTCAATTGATATTTCAGAACTATGTGGACAATCAGCAAGAGTCAGTTATATAAAAACTATGTGGACAATCAGCAAGAGTCAGTTATATTAAAACTATGTGGACAATCAGCAAGAGTCAGATATATTCGCTTTATTTCAGTAACGGATAATTTAATTACTTTATAAAAAGGAAACATCACAATAGCAGAGCGTTAGTATACAAGATTTATCAGATTACATTTATAGACCTTAACATAGAACTTAACCATGGCTGGACATTATTACAAAAACATTAAACAAAATGTCATTACTAAATTATAAATATAAAGTTAATTATTGTACATTAATTTATGGAATAAACATTTCAAAGATAATCCTTATTTCTTCTATTATTCGTATTGCTCATCCTAGTGTTTTTCATTAATTTCCACTCAATTGGCTCCTTTGCCTGACCTCAAATTTATCGTTGATTGGCTTTCATAAATTTGTGTCGCATTTTCGTGATGAGGTCGTTTCTCAGTATCCATAAGGTGTCATTTCACCTTGACCTCATTTTCATGATCATGTGACTTTCAAAACATTGGTAAGGGATAGATAAACAATATTTGTGTGTACATTAGGTGTACATGTCTTACATGTATCACCTGACCTTGTCCTTGATAAATTTGTGTAACGTCCGTTTCTCAGTAACAATTATGCTTTGTGTGCAGATCGATACATTGGAAGATGTACATGACTTATGGCAGGTGTTTCTTAACTCTGACCTCATTTTCATGGTCCAGTGATCTGAGTCAATTGTTTTCTCGTGATAAACATATAGTCAATTGTTCATTCATATCTTTATTTCCTCTATGCAAGAGATTATAACAACAATTATGAACAATTTACAATATAAGTTTCAGCAAAATATAAATATTTACAGTCAGACGACTAGATATACATATCATGCAATTTCTAAAATTATGAAACAATATTTACCATATTATTGTTTTTATATGTATTCTAGTTTTTAAGATAAAGCAGACTGTTGCTGATGACATCGAGTGCTTGCAATACATTGTTTAATGTATATGTGACAAGAGCGGCAGATTTGATAACATGAGTGTAACACAACATTTGAAATTTCAACTTAAGTCGCTGGTATCTAGATGGGTAGTTGCTGTTTTTCCTAAAAGAATTACTGCCATAAAAGCTCCACATACAGCTCTAAAGCGAAATTTTCAATAATTGTATCAAAAAATATATCTCGCAAGCACGTTGTAAAGTTACATTCACAAGATGTATGTACCATAATATCCATAAAACAGCTACCACACAATTCACATGCCTTCAAAGTAGTGTCTGGAGTCGCGCAAATATGTTTTGCAATAAAAAAAAAATGCGTTACGAAGTTCGGAAGTAGTTTCATGGTCCAGTGATCTGAGTAAATTGGTTTCTCAATAAATGTATATAATATTTAAATATTTAAATGCATTGGAATCAGTCTGGCAGATTTCAATTCGCCTTGACCTAATTGTCACAGTCAAGTAATTTCCATTTCACACATATTGGCATAATCTTCACACTGATAACAAAAGGATTATGTTTGCTCACCGCAATTCCTTTGCTTCTTTTAAAGCAATTTTCACTTGTCTTTGTTGCTATGAATCAAAATTTATTACTTAACTGAGTAACAACACTATACAATCTTTTTTAGGGATTGGAATGAAGCTCTTGATATTCAATTTTCTAACTACTATATAGATACTTTCTAAACTTTAATCGTATAGTGTTTTGTAAAATTGTGACTGTATACTTCGTATTAGTTTTTACCAATGTAAATAATTGTTCATCCACTTTATCCGTTTTCCTTTTCTTAACGGAGTTCCTATAGTTTCAAAATATGTTTTTTTTTTTATTTTCCTATCTTTTGTAACATTTCAGGTTCTAATTGAGGAAATGATTGTTCTGCAAGAAAACTACTATATGTACCAAATATTTATATATATCAGACATTTTCCTGAAACCATAGTTTTCATATCCACACTTTGAATTTTGGTTATATGCAATAACCTATGGAGCAATACATATAGATTCTACAACGATGACCAGTTGATTATAAAATTTATGAACTCGATCGAGATAATTAAATTTTCATTTTAAACTGCGAGGCTTGTGCGAGCATTTCAATGAAATGAAATTTTAATTATCGAGAGTGGATAAACTTCATAATTGTTTCAGAATCTTTTTCCATAATGAGAATGTAAAACTCCGAGAGGTCTTCCGAACGTTTTTTTGCGGGAAATTTCACGAGCATTTAACAAACGTGTGGTGATATCAGAATTTATCAAACGGATCAAGAGATGTATAAATGCGCAAAGAATTAGAGAAATTGCTTTTATCGAAAATTTCATGTTACTTACAAATTTTTACCTTATAAGATTTGATTACTGATTGATGGATGTCGATTCATTTCAAATAATATAATAGAATTAAATTAACTATTGGTTGCAGGGCACAATGTTGTCATTTCAATTCAGAAATTGAACTTAAGAAATATATTACAATTTTAAACATTGTGTTATAATATAGATTTCATAAAATATATATATTTATGAGATTAATGCCAACTTTGGGTGACCTGGCATAAACATTCATGTCAAGCATACATTTACGGAATTTCAATCTTTTCCCAACTACTGATAAAACTCATAAAATATTCAAGTCTACATTAAAAATGTAAACGGTGACCGATTGAATTTAACAGATTAAGCACAATGTAACATAAAAATGAAAAAATGCCTGCCGCCTCTGGATTTTGCGGCATGCAATCTACCAAACTTCTAAGATGATCGAAGGTCTAGCAATTTTAAGATAATACCAAACAATCGTTTTAACTGGATTGATAATGCTAAATTAAGAAAATCAATAACGAATCTTCCGTATTTTCCGTATTTTAGAGATAATTTTCTATAAATTATATATTCCAAGACTTGGGGAAATGCTGTTGTATACGTTGAGAAGCGAATCCGTTTTGTATTATTGTTATAACAAAAAGCGGAAGCGTTGTATAACAGATGTGTTTGCGATAAGATAAGAAGGGGAAACATGGCTACTTGTACACAATAAGTATCATAGGTTCGTTATAGCCAGTATTTCCTTGAACTTGTACCAGTGTGATTGTTATTAATTTCCTTATTCAAAGATCCCACTGATATTTTTATGCAGGAAAACATTAATTTACACCACTTGTTTTTTAAAAAAAAAAAATTAATTTAAAATATTTTTATTTTATTCTAGTCATACGAGCGACTTAATCAGCGGAATCTCTTAGTTTCTTTGATTTTTATAATTTAAGTGTCTGTAAAATGCAACAGTCGCACTTTTTAGAAACATACAGACAACACGTTGTGTTATAAGTTTTGGTTGTACCCCTACGGTCGTTAATTCGTTAAAGTTATTCAGTGTTACTCATCGGAGAGCTTTTAACATTTCAGACGTTGAGTCTTTGAGAATATCTGGTTAAATTTTATAAAATCGCGGTATAACTTTTGTTATCATTTTTTCATATTTGTTTCTTTTGATAACACCTTACAGTTCTGAAATCTCTGTATTTTGTCTCAAGTTAGAATTTTTTTTGTTGATTTTCCAGTTTGAAAAGTTTGATGCGAAAAAAATAGAGACTCAGTTTGGGGAGTAAAATATTGTTTTGTCAGAGATAATATTAAATGTCTCTTTCTCGTCTGATTTTCTGTCCGTGTTAATCTAACGGACTTTTTAACACTGATTCGACAACTCCTCTTATTTGAATAACGTTATTTTATTAAAATATCGATATCATTGAGATCTTTCATTAGTTGTACCCTAATGATAAATAATTAATGCAAATATTTACTTAAACGATCAAATTACACATTAGTATAATATTAATATCACCATTACCACGCCTCTACGACAGATTATAATTCATGAAGCTAAATGATCATGTAACATTAATATAGTAAATTATAACTCCTAATTTTCACTTTTAAGTTGAACATAAAAATGAACGGAAGGACGGAAACAATTTAATTGAGTAGGAGGGCAGATTTTGTAATTTAACAAACTGACCATATGGGCTGAGGGATACTTATCTCATTATAAAATCATTAATGTGACCAAATTAAATTTTACACTGGACCGTGAATCTGTTGACAGTTTTATTCCGCCTGGTTCCCGTGTCAAGGAGTAGATGTAAATTAATCCAGTAAATTGTTTTATTCCCGTATCATTTCTTAATTGTTTTTGCTTCATTAAAGTGTGATTTTAAGTTACTATTCAATTAGTACCGCTGCACGAGAGGCAGTTTTATCTACTTTTGGTAAGTCAATCAATTTCTCACTAAGAAGCCCAGACATATATACCTTGAAGCCTTGGGGACAAATTGAGAAAAAAATCTGTCGTCTTCAGCCAATTACCAGCTGACAAAGTGATCAGATCCTACTTTTCTCACACTAGTGAATTTTGACAAATTTGCCATGAAATTAGTTTAAAAATAATTGAGACGTGTGTTTGATCTGACCAGGCAAATTTAATATCACCGGTACTGAAACATATATGCACGAGTCTTGTTCACTATAAAAGGCCACAGATACAGGAAATCCCATTACAAATAAATATGCAACACTAACCAATCTTGTGCAATGATTTAGAGTCTATCACTTCTTTACGTTTAATTAAAATTCTACTCAAAAGTTTAAATTCTAATAATGATACAGAGAAATCGAGCTATTTTTCACTGATTTTTGTTCACTTATCGAGCCATTTTCAAACAGAATTCTTAGGATTGTCCTAGGATTGGTTAATAATAACTACCAAATCTGTTACTGAAAAACTCTTCCTATCTGAATATTGTCTTAGAAGACATTTTTACACAAACTGGTTACTTTTTGTTTTTAAGAAAGTTATCCAACATTAACACAAAATGAGATTTTTTCGTAAGTGAGTACATACACTCCCCCCCCTCATTTAAAGTAAAATGATATCAACTGTCCCTTATGGCAAAATTCCAAAATTATATTTTTTAAAAACGTATTCAGTGTGTCCGATATGAATTTACACAGATATCCATGTTATGCGCTGAAATATTATTTCAGTATTTGTTAATTCTCCATGTACCTATATCTTTCACCTTTCAACCAGATTCCAACAGTATTTTATGTTCGCGAACCTGTTCAGGTTTCTTTAAAGAAACAGACCAAAAATAACTGCATCAAGACAACAACTTTCGCTCTGTGTGAACTCCTGTTGACCTAAGACGTCTTAAATTAAAAAAGAACAATCGAAATCAATTAACTGAGATCTTGAAGTCATAATTAAAATTAAATGTCAATATGTCTTATTATATTTTTAGTTTTATCTTTTAACAACAATAATGAATTTGATCATTATAAATTAAATACAGATGTCGTTCAGGTGTTGTGTAACATTACAAAACTAAACCAAAAGTGTGCACGTTTAATTGTATCTCTATACCCGCTGTTGACACTATGGTGAAAAGGCGTAGTAAAAATTTAGTGCCTCGACGTCATCTAGTCCGAATCTGAGCCGAAAGTCGACAGCAAAAGTGCTACATCAGAAACACGTGACCATGACAGCTCGACTGATCAGATATAAATGGATTTTTAATCGTATGAAAAGTAGAAGTTAATTAGTTACACTGTAATTGTCGTTCGATACCATAAGATCAGTTATAACCGAGTGATCGCTCCTGCAGCTCGACACGTTTCAATGACATTGAACTGTACCGATATAACTGGCTTATAAAATAAAAAAATGGTTCTCTCGTCTTATTTGGGGAAATATTAACAAAAATTTTTTAAATTCTTTTGTAATACTACAAACTGTATAAATTATATTTTAACCTGTCAATAAATATTGTCAACAGAATACGGAAGCAATAAGACAGAGGTTAAATTTCCTTTGACCAGAAGAATTCGGTAAAATAGTAAAACTTAGACTAAATACTACAAGATGTTACCAAAGAAATATAAAAACACATAGTGAACTAAAGATTATCGAAACAAGATACATCACAAAAACTAAAACACTGGCAATGTTAAAAAATCGGGAGTGACAATAGGTTCTAAGGAACGGAAGCAAAGCCTCCTCTGTTAAGGACTTCCGTTGCAATTCGGTGAAGTTTCAAGATGCGAAATCTAACTGAAGATATCTTGTCCCATTAGTGAGATAGAAGACTCTTATATATCAATGTAATTGAGATGATGACCGTAAAAGTATATGCAGTGTTGATATAAACCAAGACTAAAAACAACAATATGGTCAAATTGAACTTTGCTAATAAAGACCTAAATCATGAGAAACATCTACCATAACAGTGATGTAACATTCTATATGGTCAACCGCATAGTTTTCTCATTTTTTCTTCCTTCTAGCTATAACACTGTTTGAATTAAACCGTTATGCTGGTTTTGCTCTTTTTCAGTGCTCAATATTTTTAATCTTTGGAAAAATATTCCTTTATCATAATGATATTCCATGGGACACGTGATAAATAATAATTGTGTGTGTGTGTGTGTGTTGAAATGGAATTGAACACAGGCAGCTAGCTCGTTGCTTGCTTGAAATTGATATATATAAAGAATATTTCCTCTGTCCTTAGATGATTCTGGTATTTAAATCTTCTCTTCAGTGTTTGAGTTATTGTCGTAGTTTGGCTTTCAACATTTTAGGCCTTGACCACAATTTATTAGTGTAAATGACGAAATGTGAACATATCGTTCATCAAAATTGTTATCATGAAATATTATCACTACTTAGACGTAACCCATTGCTGGTGGAATTCAAGTCCCCAAGAGTATCAACAATTCAGTTGCTAGTTTTATCGATATATTTAAATTGATACTTTCAATAAACAGTTATGAAAATGTTAAAATTTGTGAAAACTAAGTAGTAGATTCCTCGTGCATAGCTGCCTTCTATGGTTTTGGCTTCATCCTTTAGGTTATTTTGCATTTGAGACTGTTTCCAGTGTATTCAGTTATTGATTTGACTTCAATATTTTAGACCTTGAGAAAAATTGAGGAGCTGAACATCTTGTGCCTTATGATTGTTATCATGGTATATTTTACTGTATAGATAATAGAAGAAAAATATTAAGAATGGACTTATCGATCTGCAGAAAAAAACAAAGGCTAAATATGTTCCAATAAGTTCATGTAATGCTGAAAATATAGGACCAAATAGAAAATGTGAAATTCAGTAGGTGAAATTTTAAACAGAAAATAAGTTTCAATTTTTACCAATCAACCTTTATGCTTCCAAAAATGAAAGAATAACAGTTTTAAAAATTTGACGTAAAAACCCGTATTTACGAAACAGTTTTCGCATCAAATCTATGTTTCTGCATTAGAGCTAACATGAATAGGTTTATAAAATCGCAGGGCTATTTAGATTCAAAGAATTCAAATGTAAAATGTGCGCTATCGTTCACTTGTGTGTAAATCAATTCAGGGCCAACCCAAAACAAACAAGGTTATGCAAGGTAAAAATGAATGTATACCTTTGATAACAAATATGACTTAAAACTAAAAGAGATATCATAGGGCTGTGCATATATTGGGCTTTCAGATGTAAACAAAGAATTTTGATGCAGTATACATTAAATATGCTCCTGTGAAGAAAACACAAACAGGTGATCAAATTAAGCCTTACTATATATTATCAAACAACCATGGATGTTTGATTTTATTGTTGCACGGACGCTGAAGAAATCTATATAAAAAAAAAACGTGACAAAAGTATCATAATTTGATTTCAAAGGACAAGCTCTAGTGTATGGAAAAAAGATAAATTAAGGGTTGATTTTTACTTACCTGGATTCAAGCAGCAGTTGAGAAAAAAAAGTGAACCAAAAAACCCCTAAAACATGAAAACAAACAGAAATCAAACAAAAAAATCCAGGCTATGTGAAAGCTTCGAAAAAAAATATTGTGAAATGGTCGCTTTCTATAATTATCTTACCGATTTGAAATAAGAATGAAAAATAGCAAAGTTGAACAATGAACACAGTCAGGATATAGTCCTATTTGGTAAGTACAGTAAAATAAATTTTAAAAAGTGCTCGTTTTCATTGTAAAAGTATCTAAGTTTCTCATAACTGCTAGTCAGAAACTGTCATAATATATTTAACAAATAATCAGAAAAACACTTTCACATGGGGATTAACGGTATCTTGTTCTATAAAGTTTAATTAAAATAAGTAATATTCCTCAGAGGTCGATAGAAATCTATATTTTGCACTGTAACCCTGACTGTAAAACCTTATTCAGGTAATCCAGCTGGTTGAAACAGGTTATTGTAAAAAGAATTTGTTCACGATGTTACAGTACAAACTGGGCTGGGAAAAGCCTTTCTTTTTACGTAAAATATTACGCAGCTTGTGAAATGCATCACTATATGTATTAGAAGTTTGTTTGTAAGCGTGATATTATCCTAAACTCAGTGATACAAAAACTGTGCAAAACGTACTAAGCATGAATGTACGAAAGCTTCTTTGGTTCAAAACTTATGTTGAAGAAAAAATATTATTACTAGTAGCCATGATTTACTAACTCTGTTACGTTTTATTAACTCATTGCTACGACTTGTAAAACGCGTGGCTACAATTTACTTGCTCGTGGCCCTATTACTGATTTAATAAATCGTGGTAACGAGTAAATAAAGCGTGTCCTTGGGTTATTAAATCGTGGCATTGAGTTAATAAATCGTGGCCATGAGTTGATAAAGTTGGGACATCGAGGTCACGAGTTAATAAGTCGTGGCCTTGAGTTATAACTCTTTTTCTTCGTGATTAATTTTGACCAAAATAAGCTTTTGTAAAATTGTACTGATCTACCCCAGTACTTCTAACTGTACTATTTACAGGTAATGATATGTATTATACAGTATGGTAAGTTTGATTGAGATGATATGTATTATACACTATGGTAAGTTTGATTGAGATGATATGTATTATACACTATGGTAAGTTTGATTGAAATGACATTATACAGTGTGGTAAGTTTGATTGAGATGATATGTATTATACACTATGGTAAGTTTGATAGAAATGACATTATAAAGGATGGTAAGTTTGATTGAGATGACTTGTATTATACAGTATGGTAAGTTTGATTGAGATGACAATGACAGATAAGAAATACATTATACTATAAGCTTTTACCGTGATCGGAAATATAAAAAGTTCCATGTTTAATGCGAAAAAAGTCTAAGCGTAATAAAGTAACGAATACCGGAAGACATAAAATATAAAAACTCAAAGACAATCCTGATGAATTCCAATCTTATTTGAATCTTCATATCTGTAGGAGATAGAGATAACGAACAATCTTGATAGGTTTAACTCGCTGAAGTACAGGAAAATCTTAATGCGTTTATCTAAAATATAATTAAAGGATTGATCATTGATGGAGAAACCATCCATCTTGGACTGATAGTCATCTGTTTTTATCTTGTAGGTCATATTTGATACATGACAAGCATCGAAAACACAACACTGCTTCTGTTAATTCTTCTTATCGCTCCAAAACAGTCATATTTTTATTAATGAATTTACGCACAGTGTTTTACTTTAAACCACACACTGCCAATGATTGCATTTCAAAAGGGAAATTTGCAAGTCAGTTTCGGAATTGAACAAGATGATTTGTTATTGATTTTTCTGTATTAATTTGAGAATTTTCATTGCAGTACTGATATTGTTTCGGTAATAGGAACAAAAGAGGCACATGGTTATAATAAACTCGGATATTATTTGATGCGGACAATGCGCTTAAAACTTTCCACAAGTACGGTCGTGACCAAAACCTTGCAAAGCCAAAAGAAAAATAATGTAGAATTGTGAAAATTAAAAATCGAACGGTACCACAAGAACTAAACAGAGTACAAGTAAGACGAACTTGCTGAGGGAGTTGTCCTACTTTTAACAGAATCCAAAAATTGACTTCTGAAAATTGTGTCACTGTCAAAGCTATCACTACTAAGGTGATAATAACCCTCAGTGGTACAATAGACGTTGGTCAGTACAGAGCGTCAGAGAAAGGGTTTCTCAAAAACGATTTAAGTGGCTATCGTTTTATTCTAACTTTCTAAATGTGAGTGACAAACATCGATAAAAGTTTTATACATTCCACTGCTCGTCCTTCATTTTGTTGTGTCAACTGCATGTGCATGCCTACAGAAGAGTCCTGGAATATGAATTGTAGTATTCAAAATTGCTCTTTCTCCCATTGAGTCGAAGATTACAAATTTATAAATACAGCGGATTTCATTTGCTCTTCGTGACGAGATACCATTAGTGTTATTTCTGACTATTTTGTTAAATAGGGTGATTTCGGTCATAATCGAGTTATCATTCGTTACCACTAGGCGGCATTGGTACCTGCGATCACCATTCGCCGATACCGACAAACACTTGTTTAGTTAAATACATTAAGGTGATATTAATAGACGGGTCAGGTTAGACCGGAGTGATTTTGGAAACCAGTTCATCACTACCATTGTTAAGTTTCTGCAACAAATAAAAAATGATGGCCCTCTGTAGTTTGGAAGAAGAATTGATTGGTCTTTGATTACTTACCTTTATGGTTATCTTAGATAAAAAGACAGTATGGGAGAACATGTTTTAGAACAGATTCGAAAGTAATGCTAAAAACAATGTATGAGACACACCTATAAGTTTAAACAAAATAAATTTAAAATATCATAACTCTAAATTTTAAGCATCGATGTCATAAGTACAGAAGTGCTATCAACTGAGACGGTGATTTTTCTCGTAGAGTGAAGTCTACAAGTGGTAGCTACATGTATTTCTCAATGGTATCAAAATAGAAATGCATAAGATTGCATGATTCGTCACTAAAATCCAAAACTGATAATATAAAAGCTGAAGTAGTAACAACAAACAATGTAAAACAGACACAAACATAGAAATATTAGCAAAGAATACCGAAGTGATTCGATAGTGGGTAAATTCCACAACCCAAAACTATAGTGGGTAAATTCCATAACACCAAAACCATAGTGGGTAAATTCCACAACACCAAAACGATAGTGGGTAAATTCCACAACACCAAACCCAAAGACAAGGCGAAATCGTGAGAACAAAATTTAGCAAACAAATACTACAAAGACATATGCAACCAAAGGAGTAAAAAAACAGGAAACCATACAGAATCAGAACAAATCGTCGTCGTTCGCTCAGTCTTGTATATTACTATAGTATAGTTCACAATACGTTTATGAGTTGTCTTCTACCCGGTCGTACCTGACGATATCATTACTAGTAATGCTTCGGAACTGAAATGCTTCAGTATTAGTTTTGCAATTCGTTTATCGAAAGTATAGGGTTTCCAACGCCATTGATTTTGGCGGTCTTTTTGAATTTTCAGAATTATATTTATTTCAAAACCAGAAAAGGTATTTAGTTCAATTTGCATTTTGAGTGACGCCGGGAGTTACCAGTTTCTTCGAATTAACCATTACCGTAAATGCTATTTGGACAGATCGAACATAAAACAAACATAACTTATATAGATCATAAATAAATCTTCTCAGATGGCTTTCAAACCTCATCATCATTCTGTAAGACTAACCTTGTTTTATAATTTTGTCATCTGCAAGTAATTTTTGAAATACAGATTTCATGTTCTATTATATTTCATGCAAAATTTATAAGATTAAGATCCATGGCTCTGAAACGGTCCATTACGTGGAGATTGGATGGGATGTAAACTGAAATCAAATGGTTAATCGAGTTGACCTTCCTACAAGTGAAAGTAAAGTGAACAGATGAAATAGTTCGCCGTCTGTGTTAGCGGCCATCAAAAACGATATTCATTTGCATATAAATCACTCCGCCAATCTCACGATTGCGATGTTATCTACCAAATATGGGTATCGTTGTAATTGTTTATGTGCAAATTGTCCGCTATCAGATGATTGATTTGATATTTTTTATCTATCAAAATCTAAATCTGTTTAAGAATACAAAATAAAAACCTGATATAAAACATTGGGGAAGTCATTTTCTGGATTTCTGTTCGGAATATTTAGACAAATCAATCAGAAGAAAATCGACATTGTCATGGTAACAATCTGTGATCTCTATCCTATTTCTCTCTTTAGAATATCATAATTTTTCAGAGTGACAAGATTATTTCCTATGTGGTAACGGTTGTCTGTCCCAAAACATCATTTTTCTGTTTATTTATCTACAATACCTTAATCCTAAGTCTATGAACACATTCGCTTGGTTGGGTTTTTCTTTCCAGTTGCATACATGTATTCAATTAAAATTTTATTATATTTAATTAATTTAAATGTGATAACAGTATCATATTTTGTGTTAAACCAAAGCCGATTAGTATAGTAACAGTCTACGAATTGTTTCATGGTTACTGTTGCATTTGAAATTTGAATGTCTCCATAACATATATTGCACCATGCATGCATGTTTAGTTTCTTCCGGTAATATAATGGGTAATATTTGAGTTTCAGAGAAAAATATTAAATTTGAACATATGCAAAATATCGGTTTTAAAGTTAATGATTCATTGTTCATACACTGAGACACCTCAGTAACTATAAATGCGCTAATACATGTACGGTAGGGTTTTATTTCCATTGCAAGTAATTTAAATATTATTTCTGCAATGGCTTTCAATAATATTAATATTGCTACAACTTAGAGTTAGTAATACTTTCAATTTTTCTGGCATGATTTATTACATAAATGCCTTTAAATTTTACATTCAAAATTTGTCAAAAATTTACAAGAAAGTTAGCTGAGTTTGGATTCCTGTTTGTTTTGGGTTTTGATGGTTGTGCTTATTCATCATTATATCTTTAACCGGATTTCCAACATTTTGATCTCGAGCACTGCTGATGAGTTGTCAGTCAACGAAATGGTCATACAGTGCATCAAATTTATTTCAGTATTTTGTGATACATTAAGTGAAAATGTTTGTTCATGAATCTACAGCTTTAGTTTTATTTTACCGATAGGGGTCCGTGTGAAAAAGAAGATGAAAATTCGGATGCATCGTGGGATCTGTTTTCAATAAGATGCATGTGACATCGTTTAAAGTATCCGAGTTCATATATAGCCCACAATGAGCAAGCCAACCAAGTTTCGTTTTGATAGCTGTAAATTTTTATTTTAATACAGATATTTTATTTATTACTTTCTATAGATATCCAATCAACATATTACATTTGAATTCTTAATTTCGGTTGTTGTAATTTTCTGAATAATCTTGATGTTCCCTGTGGATCGATGACAAGTTGTCTATATCGATCACCCGTTCAGCTGATGCCGTAGTATTTATATCTGTGATAAGATGGACAGCCTGACTTTAAATCGGATCAGAAGCCCACCATCTTACAATCCTTTTATCAGCAAAAATTCAAACTAGTCCAATTTTCTTCTCTGCACCGCTCAATAATGTTTTATCTCTAGATATATAAATGACAAACGCCTTATTCTGGTCGGTATTCTCAAACGAGTTTTCTGTTAGATTGTTTGTTTTGTAACAAATTTTTGGTGAGAAATGTTCGTTTCTCGGATTAAACTTGATTTCATATGAAAGGATTTAGGATTACACTGAAAACTGTCAGGTTCGTATAATCTGGATTGTATTAATTTGCTTATGGTCCTCGATCTTGTTAGGAGAGCTTACTAAACACATTGCCTTAAGATTCCACAAAAATATATAATCCTGTCAATAAAAGTTTTTTTCTTTTTCCTTTCTTCTGAATACAGTAAAATTTTGTGTATACGAAAAATATGAACATCGTAAGATCTTCCAATTTCACTTTACAAATATATCTGTTTCTGTTTCAAGTGTTATACTATATGGCTTCTTTGTTTTTGGTTATTTCTGCATGAACTGACTAATTTAGAGTATTTTAATTGCAGTGAATAAACCAACATTGGGTCCATATAATGCCAAACTTGTTTCCACAGCTATCCGATTGAAAGCAATATGAAATTAAATATTAGGTTTAAAATAAGGATAAAAGCGCTCAAATATTTAAAAATACTGAAATACTGTACA
Organism: Mytilisepta virgata; assembly: GCA_028015205.1. Taxonomy (NCBI): domain Eukaryota; kingdom Metazoa; phylum Mollusca; class Bivalvia; order Mytilida; family Mytilidae; genus Mytilisepta; species Mytilisepta virgata. The sequence continues at coordinate 75,946,557 of CM051519.1, forward strand.
TTGAAAAGAAAGCTGTTATTTTCAATAATATATTGTTCAAAAATTCATCTGCATCTTTTATATACAAAATTTATTTGTTCACTTCAGATTCAACACAAATAATTCTCTTTTTTATTATAAATAAATTCTACAAACCTACAAATGTATACGTATTACTGTCTGTAAAATTCTCACATGGAACAACGATTTTTTTTTATTGGTATGGATTTATTATTACTATTACTTTTGGCCATTTATTTTCCTAAACCACGCATATATATAAATCGCTTTTGTTACAATTCCTTTGCATAGCATAAAAAATGCCTTGTGTTACATTCAGTTTAAAAGAAACCCATTTATGCTACCATTCGAGTTAATAAAGTGATTGATAGGTTATGAAAATTTTCATGCAACTTTCAATTCAATTTTTTTATTATTTATATCATTTTTCCCAGAATTTTAGTTAAATTGCGAGATAAATAAAGGTACATTAAGACACTTGTACATATACTTATTTAGAAATTATATATCTCATCATTAGCGCTCAAGACAGAAAATGTGGAAATGTAAATCATAAAACCAAAGTTTTTTGAGTAGATTCAAGTACTCAAATGACAAAAATAGTCACTACCAAAATCATCAAATTAAGGAGGATGACACGCATTTTGGAGCTACACATTTGTTTCCAAGTTTCCTGGGGTTTGTTTACATAGAAAGCATATGATAATCCATTGACAAATTTAATATGCTTATTCCTGGCTTATTCTTCATAACTAGAATTCTAAAACATAGAAACACTCGAGCATCATATTTTCACATTCTGGCAAAGTATTTTGGCCGTGAACAAAGACATAATATGATGACACGGTTACTAATGCGTATTTTGTGTAAGTACACTCATGTTCAGATATATTAGTATATATTGTGCCCACTCACCCAACCTATATTTTTCAACGCAAAAAAGGCTATACATTCTACATACACGGTAGTTCAGTAGGCTTATTCGATCTAACTGTTGACTCATTGTTGAGGAACTTACCTCGACTTTCCACCAATAAAAGCGCTGATTACTTGGGTTACTTCCTTGTAGAGTAACAACACAATCGTCTTTTACATTATTTCAAATGTATTTTAATTTTTTTTTTTTTTTTTTTTTGTTATCACGAGTATAGTCGTGTTAAAATGATGAATGTGACAATGGTTAATTCAAAAGAATATATATATATATCAGATCTATTCTATGTTTCAAGTATAGAAAAATGATTGACGTTTCTTTCCATTTCTAACATATTTGATTTTTTAAATAATATTTCTTTCTTTCGTTATTTTTTTGTTTTATTTTTTATTTATTTATTTTTTTTTTATTTATTTATTTATTTTATTTTATTTTTTTCTTATGTTTTTTGGCAATTTTGATCAGCTGAAAAAAGTTCTGCCTTTAAGATATAGAGGAAATATTCAATGAGACAGCCCTGAAACGGAATACATAAGTGATGATCGTCTTACGGCAAGTGAACAGACACATAACAAGAGGCTCACCGGAGCCTGTATCGCTCACCTGGAGTCTGGTTTTCATTGGACAATTAATCAACTATTTGACCAAGTTTGTTGCAATTGGTTCAATAGTTCAGGGAAAATTTGTTGAAGATTTATTTTTCATAAGGTTTAATGTTAAAATATGTTCCCTGATGATGGTAGTCCTGGCAGGAAGTTGATAAAATTGACCAAATTGACCAGGAATAAGGATGAACCTTAAATAAATGTAACAGACCCCGACCTCATATTACACAAACCAATAACTCCTAAATAGAATTTGGGATTCCCTTCAAAATTTCAGGGTAGGTAGATCTCAACATGGCAAACATTTTTCAATTTACATTTCACTTCTATCTCAAATAGTTTTTGAGATAAATGCAAAAATGTTAAAATTTTGAAAATTTGACAAAAAAAGGGCAATAACTCCTAAATGGGTTTTGGGATTTCCTTTAAAATTTCAGGGTATATAGATCTCAACATGCCAAACATTTTCAAATTTACATTTCACTTCTATCTGAAATAGTTTTGGAGATAAATGACGAAAAATGTTAAATTTTGAAAATTTGACGAAAAAAGGGCAATAACTCCTAAATGGGTTTTGGGATTTCCTTCAAAATTTCAGGTTAGGTAGATCTTGTCATGCTGATCAATTTTACCCCAAGTCAGATTTTTTGATATCTGTAGTTGTGTTTTATCGGGGTTATTGCACAGTTATACATGAATATACAAGTTTTAAATTATAACTTTCTAAAGACGCTAATGCATAAGCATATTAAATTTTTAAAGGTAGCAATAATGTCTGGAAAATGAGAAAGAGATAGGATACGATGACACAATTATCACTTCAAATTTTGTTAAAGTGCAAACATTATGAAATTGTGGCCTTTTCATAGTTTTCTTTAAGATTATAAATGTAGTTCAATAAATACATGTCGTTTTTTTCAGCTATTTTTTCGATATTGTAGTAGACAAAAATATATATTCGTACAATAAGGTTATTTGTCGTCTGGGTTTGATTGTATGTTCTTTCTGGTTATTTATTTCACATTGCTCTTTTTTTAAAAACAAACGAAGACCCTTGTATAGTGTCAAAATCATATCATAGTCCATGTTAAGTAATAAACGACCAGTTTACTTCTTTAGTAATCTTAGCAGCTAAAAATATAAAATATAACTCTCTGGACGATTCGTTTTTTTTCACATGAAATTGATATATTTGTATACATTTATACTAAAATTTGATATTAACATACTGTAAAACTTTATAAACTGAGTCGTAAATTACCCTCACTCACACCTCTCTTTTTTTTCACATTTTGATCATTTTGTCATTTGAATCTACACTACAACATTTTGGGTACTTTTTTTTTTGGCAATGTGAAAATGCGTAATTGACACAAAATCCTTTCAAACTGATCTGATACTACTATAACAGTAGTCTCAGAACTGACCAGGGAAATATAAATTGACCTATGGGTCGACGTGTGGCCTTCAACAATAAGCAAAAGGCAAGCAGGTATAATGGTTCCAATTAGAAAACACTGGTTTCAAAAATTTGGTAAAACTCGTGATATTTCTATAGATCGGCATTGAACCTACTGAAGACATAATATATCGATTTATATGCATATCTAGTACATTTAAATGGTATAATAGAATTATTATTGAAATTGTAAAATTTACTACACTTTGGGACATATATATTTATATATATATAGGTTAACAACAAAGAGTCGCACAATGGGAAAATTTATGGATATAATATATCGAAGATCACATATTTTGATGATATTTTACCTTTATTTTGTGATTTTTTTCATTCCTTCGGCAATAGAAAATTGATTTTTAGTTCTTTGGATTCGCAAAAATAGGTGCGAGCGAGCGAAATTTTAATTTTAATTTTTTTTCTTGAGGACTGTTTTTTTTTTTTTTTAGGCGAAGATCAAATTTACATGCGGCACAAATTTCTTTAAAAAAAATTGCAAAAATGGAAATAATCCCTATTTTTTTAATCATATTTTAGGAGCGGGCGAACACTTTTTATTTTTGAATTCTTTAAAAATGAAAAATTTGGGACGAATTTTCAGCATTTTTGCAAAATGAAGCGACAAAAAAAATCCTGAAAATTTACGATGTCCGAAAATCGGAGCGGCGAAATCCAAAGAAATAAAAGAATATATTTGGTGTCGCCTTAAGTTAACTATCCGAATTGTTAACATTTGAATATGTAGGTATTCTTCTTATTTCTACAACTATCAATAAAACAATAACTTTAGCAATAATGAAAAAACATGGAGCTTACTATATCTTAGCCATATTGACTTTGAAATTTGTGAAGTCAGGGTTTACCTTCATTATGGTATTACAGACCCGACATACACTGTATTTGATGCATATGAAAGGTTAACGGTTCCTTTAAGGTCTTTGACAACGAGCCAAAGTTCCATATTTATTTTATTACTATGTTAACATATTATGCCCCATTATAATACAATATTCTGCTGTATACTACGTAGAAATAAAAGGAGATACGAGGCGAGTGTCGACGAGACAAGAAGCCTGATACAATGTACAAAAAGAGGCCTTCAAAGTCGTCCCGAGTTTGGACAGAAATATTAAAATACTCAAACTCCCTTCTGTACCTGTATGTGACATTAGCAGGACAACACAATTTCAGTTCGAAAATATTTTTCTTCCTATGAAACCATTTAAGTTGCGCATTTTGACAAATCATGTCTCAGAAGTAGTGTACAATGCCAAAAAAAGCCGAACTGATAATCTAAAATATTACAATACAGATTAAATGCCATGATGGCCAAGCATGTGCTTATTTGGCAAAAAAGGACATATTCATGCTTGAACAAGATGCTCCTTACTTTTTGGGAAATTTTTAAGCATAACCTCAATAAGAAATTGTGTAGCAGTTCAGAAATACCCCTGTTCAGGTCTATATATTAAGTACTCCAGAAAACGTGATTCAGAATCAGTGTTCAACACGAAAAGAAATACTTAAAACACTATATACCAACATCAACGGGTAATTTGTCTGGATTTTTGTATAATTTTCTCAATCAAACTTTGCACTTTGTTAGCTTTTAAACCAAAATTCCCTAGGTAGAATTGCACAGCATTTTAACGATCTAACAGATTGAAATTGATAAGAAATTCAAGGATCTAATGATGTAGCCTATTATTTAAATCTTATCATAATCGCATAAACAGAAATAATTTTGATAAAATACAAGATATACTTATAAAATGACTACTAAACGAAGTTTTTACACGGACTTTGAAAGTTTTTGATGTTTATGATATCATCTTAACATGCAATTTATTCAGAATAAAATATCTTGTATGATTCTTTGATCTGCTATCGCAGATGTTTATTTGCATTTTTAATCTTAATTCTTAATAAACCCCATGATGAAATTTGTAAGTGATAGGTTTTTTTTGTTGTTAAATTCCTTAGTGTTTAATTCGGAACCCCTAAAGAAATTTATACGGTCTTTTTAAAAGATTCTATTCCCCGTGGCTTTAAGTGGGTTTCAAACTGTTGGAGCAGCAAACTACAAATTTTCAAATTTGTGACTTTTATTTAAATTCTATAACTGGATATGATATATCTACAGTTAATATCTACTACTATAACTCTTAATATTGCATGGATTTTTTTCAAAATTACTTAACATAAACATGGTAAAAGGAGATAATCATTATTAGATTGTACAGAAGATGCATATCTACTCTGGTAAACAACATATATTACAAATTGTAGTGGGTCAAAGAAAACTAAGCCGTTCACACAAATATTACCATAATATGTCAAATTATATTCCTCTTTTTCATTTCGCATAAAAGATTTTGTAAATGCATTAGTATTTCACATATCTACAAAAGGTAAATTGCAATATTATGTCTAAAAATAGCTCTGATAAAATATGATAATAAGGGCAAACAATGTTTTAAATATGTTTTTATCGTGCGACAATATATCAGCCTATATACATGTATGTACACTGACCTCATTGGTTGTTTTATTTTATCTCGTTTCATTCATTTATTTTTCACTTTTTTATAATTATAATGGATATGTTTACTACAATTTAATGTTGTCTAGTACGACAACTAATTTTAATCTTAATACAAATATCCACCCAAACATGTACCCAGTTTTCTCCCCTGGTTCTGTACAAAACCATTCAAGATTTTTCAAGTAAGAATTTGTTCCAAAGTTAGACGCCCTGATTTCATATTGTAAGACGGTTATCTCATCGGAACATATCTTCACATTATGATATAGTTATTGGCCAGAAGAATTAAACTTCTATCGATCATTTCTTATCAGCATTGCCAGGAGACCTTCAGAAAAACATACTCTGCAGCCAAATCACTTCGTTCAAAGTGAATTAATATCATAATACATTTAATGCTCAACGATTAATTTTCCGTTATCTTTATTTTGAGGACTGTGCTGTTTTTAACGATTCTTTATTTGGCGTTACAAATTGTTAATTAGTTTTAACTACAAATGATAACGTTTCTGATTTTTAACTAGGAAATTATTCCATACACCTGAATAAGTTTATTATCTCATTGAACAAAGAAGAGATGTTTACATTCTTGCATCACAAAACAGTTGAAGTGTATAATTAAATCAGTACCATCACAATTTTAAATATAATGACAATCATGAAGATAAGAGAAAACACCTAGCCATCACATAATATAGAACAATACTTCAAGCCATTTATGAAGCGGTTGTGAGCTTGACAAAAAAACTAATTTACCGTGAACTAATATCAGAGTGTCATCAATTTAAATATATATGTTTTTCTGATGTTTAATTTCTATTTTATTGTAATATATAACTTTATTTTTTACTAATTAAGTGTGAATATATTTTTTGAACATTTATTTTGTACAATTATGGTGTTTTCTTGCATATAATAAAAGTTATTGGTATATTTAATAAAAAGTATCATTGTACTTTTTTGCCAAAAAATTACCAAACCATGCACAAATATATCTTTTCCTTGAAAATATAGTAAAATTCATGATCGTGATGTCATACAATATTTGCCAGTATTGATTTTAACGAAATCAGTCCTGTTTTAGAGTGTTTTAAAAAGCTACAGAAAAAAACTCCAACAGTCCGTGCACAGATTAGTTCCAAAAGTTTCCTGTTTTGGAAAACAAAAATTTTTAATATATAGCCCTAGTTGATATCTTTCTAGTTTTGAGAGAATGACCAAATGTCATGACCTCTTGTCAACTATGTCCACTTCAAAACTGACCATTTTATTGAACGGTCAAAATAATGAACTTTAACAATTTAAAGAGATAACGAAATGTACAAATGTAAATTAGCATATAATCCGGAAGTATGTTCGCCATAATGTTATTTGGCACGCGATCAGCACGAGACTTGATAAAAAGTTTGAAGAGATTTCACGAGATGGTAAGACAAGTTGTCATCTTGATTAAACAATATCTCAAACTTATCTGAATTCGTTAAAGTGTTGACTGTTTATATTAACCGCAACACTTGTCAAATAAAAGTAATGTCTCTTTGTATTTCTTTAATATTTTCAATGCCTTTTATTATTAATGCTTTATATTATCTTTTAATGGCTGACAAATCTGTATTAAATTCATGAATATTTGTTGACATTTCTGCTTCAAAATCTTCATCCTTATTTGACGTTTCTTCAATTTCCATAGGAAATCATTGTCAAAATTAAAAAAAATATGCTAAATTTCGAAAAACGATCAATAACTTAGCAATCTCAGAATAAATTTGTTGTGTATTTTATCCTTTCTAATGATGGATAAACGTAAAACGTTTTCCTTTCAGAAATGAAGACAATTCCCAAAGGAAAATATAAAGATCGTCGAAATTTACAAACTTGCATCAAAAAGAAATTGAAGAACGATCAGCTTATCAGAGAAAATTGAACGTCACCTTATCTTGATCAGATCAGGGAGAAAACTGCACAAAAATGTCCGTCAATACCAGCTAACTGCTTTCTAAGTGCTTGGCCGACTACTACCTCTGTCAATGGGAAAGAGTTGTAGTAATTGATGAGCCTTATCTATCCCGTCTATCTGAAGAAAAATGGCATAAAGATCACACAACTGACTTACGGATGAGTCTCGGCGATCTAGGCAACATTTGCCAGTTTTCAATGTAACAATTAGCTTTATTTTTGTCAGCGAAAATGAATCAGGAACCCATAAATCTTTGTCAAATAAATAAATTAATGTTTATTGTTATCATTTTTAGTACTTTGTACATTTTTTTTCTTTCTTGAAGTCTCTATTAACTTAATTAAGGTAGGTATTACCCTTCAGTCTTGTGAATTCGTTGCGTCATAGTTTGGTTTGAAATGATTGGTATAATTTCAGTCTTAAGCTATAAGATATCTTATGAATATTTTTCGCATTGTGTTGTGTTTTGTTTGGATCCTATTTTATCGGAATGAAAAGTTTTGCTATTATTTTCTTTTAATAACTTAATATCGAAATAAAAATACATTTGTTGGACAACACGACGCATATCGTACATGGACCATGAATTGCTTACCATTCCGGAGCACCTGATAGTTTATAAGAATTCGATTTGTCCATAATGTTTAGTTTCAGTGTTTAATATTGTTTGTTGTTTTACCTGTTTATATGTCACTTGAAATATGTTATTTGGATTGTTCCTTGAACATTCTAATCAATTTTAATATAAAAAATTTGGTAAAACTAAATACCTGCTTTGGCATGTCCTATAATGCTTCCACTTCTAATAAGAGGAGATAAAATATTCGAAATTGGCGATTTGTCAAAGTCCTTGCTTTCATATTCACTACCAAATATTTGTAAAATTTTCGATGTAAATAAACAAACAGTATACGGTTATATTTGCATTATGCAGACTAAGGGTTTGGTAAAGGCAGATGAAATTTTTTAAAAAATCCAACGCCGAAACTTTGGTTCTTACGATTGCATAACCACTATTCGTATGAACAGCCACATAGTGCTTTCTAGGTTCTATAAATCAATATTCAATAGAGCCAATAAACAAATAAACAACGCACTATAGATAAAATAATCAAGTCTTTGGTTTATTTACACGAGAAACTAACGCGTGTCAAAGAGGAACATAACACAAAGGGAAGTCAGCAGTTCTTATGCTATTATTGCTGTTCTTCATCTTAAAGTCTTCAAAATTGATCCAAAAGTCCCCACTTCATAACAAGACCTAGGGAGCCATTATCGTCGATGCAGACCAGATCATTTTCCCATTTACTGCATACATTCACTACATGAGCATTTTTGTAAATGTATGAAATATATTGTTTAACTAAGTAAGCTTTATTTATAGTCGGCATGTGTATATACAATGTAACAAGAGAAACATGACCTCTGTAGAGCTCTTTAACCGACTGAATATTTGCTTACAAATAACAAACACAGGCATGAATGAATAAATATGACAAGCACACATAAGCATGCAAAAGACATAAACTTATATAAAACTTAGCACATACATCAACTTAAATCAATATAAAAAAGGGTTACGACACACAGAATAAACAATAAAAGCACACAATTGTAAGTACAAAAGCTTGCACAGATAAATAACATACACATGTATATGTAGCAAACACAAAGCAGTAAAAACAGGTCTAGCCACCAGGTTACAGACATAATCTACATGAGCTACAACTACAATTTTCAGCAAAGCACCATGTAGATATAAATGTTTTTAAATGATCAAAAGTCAAAAAATGATAAATTCCTTGCCTCGTTTGGCAAGGAATTCCATAGTTTCGCTGCCTGGTAGCTAAAGCTATTTTTACCATATTTTGTTGTTCTTGGGTGGGGGGTGACCCCTGCTGTGAACTTATATCTAAAATTATAAGAATTTTGTTTAAAATATTAAATTTCATAAAGAAACTGGGGGCTGGACTTGTTTAGAATTTTGTAGCTTTCTAGTGCCATGGTTCTCAACCTTCTTATTTTTAATGATGGTAGACCAGATTTTTCTGGCAGGTTACTGTACGAGGTTGTGCAATCATAGAAAAAAATCAATCGTATTAACAATATGAATGAACGTTATATAGTCATTTTTAGGCTTTGGCTAGAAGTCGATGATCACTCCAAATAGTTTCACCTCATCATCACAGCTGATAGGTACCCCATTCAGGTTGAAGATCGTGTTTTTATTTTTGGTTTTGGTGCCAATAGCTATCGCTTGAATTTTTTCAGTAAATTCCTGCATCTAATTTGTTTAGAACCATGATATTAGATAGTTGCTGTCTTCTTCCAATGATTTAATAACAGTTGCCAAAGATGAGTGGGATTTTGAAAACGTGTTATCATTAGCGTAGTTACAATTTTTTACAAAAAGGAAGGTCATTTATAAAGATATTAAGATGTACCGGTCCTAGTATGGAGCCTTGCGGAACGCCACATGTGGCTTACACTTACACATTGTTTGCGATTAGAAAGATAACTGCTCATCATACATAGTGCTGACTCACTGAGACCATAATTCTTGAGTATGAGTAAGATTAGATCATGTGTAGACAATCGAATGCCTTACTCAAGTACACCAATATGGCCGCAAGGTATCTATCTCTGTCCAGAGCCTTCTTCCAGTCTCAAGAATACGCATTTTTCTTGTGAATCGGTGCAACTTGTGCATTTTAAAGTGAGTCTGGAAATTCGGATCTGCACTACGATAGATTAACTAGATTGGTTATAGTTTTGAAAGATGTAAAAGTTTTGGTGCTACGCCATCAACACCCTTTTTACACTTATTTTGTTTATTCGCTGTAGTACAGATCTTTCTGTTACAGGTTCAAAACAAGTTGATTTGATATATAATCTTTCACAATACTTATCAATAGCAACAATACTAGGGTAGTTTTCATTTATTTCAGTACAATTATTTATGCCTTGGCTACATTCACAAAGAAAGTGTAAATGTTCCAAATATTTGTTGTTGATCAGTGATAATGTTACCATTTTTTTGTAAAATTGTGTCTTTTGATGTCTTACACCCTTTATTTGTTAAAAAAAGGTTTCACTGTGGGGCCAGAATTCCTTAGATTTTGGTCCTTCTGAACAACGTTCTATGAAATATATGTTTATTGAGCGCCTTTTCAGTTTTGTGACAATTTTCGTTGTACTCTGTATACTTCTCAGTTTTTACTTGAGCTGATTTTTAAATTAATTTATTAATTTATTTTCATTATTCAGGAACAGTATAAAGATTTTCTTATTATTTAATTAAATGGAATAATGCTTTTTTATATACACTACTTATATTTTTCTGTTTTAAGAATAATTTATTTGTCAGAGGAAGTACCAACTCATTTTAGAAAGTCTGGAAAAAAAATCTTATTGCTCTGTGTATTTTAAGAATATATATAGCTTCTACATGGATAACTAGTTGATTGTGAAATTTATCAGAGATAATTAAATTTTAATTTTTAAACTGCGAGGCTTGTCCGAGGCTTTCATAACGCGTTGAAGTGTTATAGAATCTTTTTCTCTAACGTCAATGTAAAACTCCGGGAGGTCTTCCGAACGTTTCGAGCATTCATTAACCAACGTGTGGTGATATCAGAATTTATCAAACGGGTCAAACAGAGATGTATAAATGCGCATAAAATTAGACAAAAAATATATTGCATGTATAATTTTAATGACAAAAATCTACAAATAAGGGAAATAAAAAACTTCATCTACGTGTTCTTAACCTTATGTTTCGTCGTTAATAACTCAATTAAAATCAAATATGAGAAGCCACTATTAAAATTTTAAAGTTTAACATTCGTTAAATTTTTTGATTTATAAAATGGCCAATTTGATAGGTCTTCATTATGTTAGCTCATAAATTAATCATCAAATTAAAGTGTGACCTTCAAACCACAATAATGTTAAAATGATTGACTCACGAACTATAAGTTTCATTCTAATCAGTTTACATGGTTATTGAACTAATTTGACGAGTGGCGATTTGTTATGGGGTCTGTTAAAATTCCAAAGTAATGACAAAATATCGTAAGACAGCGAGGAGATGTTCCGTTTTTGATTGGGTTTTGATAAAACGGTATTCTCTTTCAGTGTTGAGAGTAAAATTACATAAGATGGCTTCAAATTATTTTTGTAAAAAAAGACTTTATCAATTTTAAAACAAATCCCGTCTGTTTTTTACCATCTTGTTTATTCTTATCACTATAAAATTCTGTTCATTGCTTTTAAATGTCATTTTAGACGTACAAGCTCGGGATCAAATTGTTGAAAATGTTTTCTTGACATGAGTTGTCACAGACTAGTTGGCGGCACGAATTTAATTTGTATACTAGTTCTATGATAAAAAATAAAGAACAAATCTTATTACCAAAATAAATTTACAAGTTATTCCTTGAGGTGTAGATGGAAATTGGTGATTGGAATTTCAAGACGTGCCTGATTTTATGAATAAAACTTAAAAACATTTTTTTTATTCGCATTTGTTGCTTTTTGAAATTCATATTTTTTTTCAGGGAATAGAAAGAAAAGGCTTACAATAAAAAGACTAAATTCTTTTCTGAATACAACTTAAAAAACAGTTTTTTTATTCGCATTTTTTGCTTTTTGAAATTCATATTTTAGATTTTTTCAGGGAATAGAAAGAAAAAACTTACATTTAAAAAAAAACTAAATTCCAGACACAGTTACAACAGCATCGAAGAAGAGAAGAGTAAAACAACAGAGACAGAAATAATTATTTGACTGAACTAATTTAATAACTGTTATATTTTCTGTAATAATATAACAATTAATTTTGTTGAACTAAAGAAGAATATTTGTTTAAGTTTTTGAAAAATCGTTTTTTGTCAACATTTTCAACTCTAGAATGCTTTTAAACACATATCTAACTCAATCCCCACTTTACGCTTGTCAATATAACGACTATAATGAACACACTTAACGCAGAAAAACAAAAGAAAACCTACGTGGTATATCTGAAGATCATCGCATGATTCCAAACGAAGTTTACACCTTGGCAGAAAAAGCAAAGCTTAAGATTTTATCGAATCTTGAGAAACGTGAAAATATTGAATAGAAAGCTTTTATCAACCGGCGGAGAAAATTGGTCGATAAAATCAGAAAATTGTTCGCTACTCAAAACTTCTTATTATAACAGTAAATTTACAGCCTGTCAATCAAATTTAGTCGCGATTTACAACAAGAGGTTATCTAAACTGTTCAAACTTCAAGATAGTTCCAGTAGGACTTTGCTTTGTTGTTTCATTCATACATTGGTTAATTGTGGTGCAAAAGTCTCAAGATATATCTTACTTTATAAAAATTAATACAGTGAGTACTGATAAGAAATGTATCTATTTTTGACAGTTAAAATTATATAATATTTTTGTACTTAAAAGTTGTGCGCTAGAATTTTGATCTTGTCACCACCCAAAGTTCAGGTAAACAAGTCCAAATGAAAAAATTCTAAAATTTCAAGGCCAAAACCTGGAACTTTGATCATACATACTACGTCTGCAGTAAATCCGAAAAATAAAGAATTCTATAATAACAAGACATGTGTCTGGCATACATCTGAAGTCGACCATATATACCACCCAAAGTCCAGATAAACAAGTCCAAATGAAAATATGCTAAAATGTTAAGGACAAAACCTGGAACTTTGGATCACAAATGTTATATCTTATATATACATTCTTTTGCATTAAATCCGAAAATTTTAAGAATTGTGTATTTAAAAAAAAAGACCTGTCTGGAATTCCTCCGATATCAAAGAGTTAAGACGTATGATCATAGGCCTTTTCTTGTCGTTGGCTTTGGATGTTTTTCTCTGATTTTCCTTGGCTATATACGTGTACGACAAATGATTGTTTATAGTAATATAAATCTCAGTTTAACAAGAGCATTAACAACTTTTTTGAATTAGTATGATTTTGACTAATACATTCTTTCAAATTTGTATAATTTTATTGTTAAGCAGTCACAGTTTTTTTATTTTCGTGTAAGAAAACTCCGTTTATTTGATTACCATTTTTTAAAACACATTATTAAATAATATGATAAAAATAGCCTTAATATGGCAAATTTGGCATGATCAATATTTTTAAGTTGCCCTGATCTTTATAAATAACGGTATATACATGAAAATTTATCCGGTTAATAATTTAATACAGATTTTAAAGTCGAAATGGAAACAGGGCAATATGAAAATTCCATTCGGAGCAGCAATTTGGAAACAGGAAAATATGGAATTACATACGGACGGTTTTACAGACTATTTTGCCATACCTACTGCCATACGGCCCAGTTGTATTGACTGCTTAGATTGTTTAATAAAAGTGTTATTCAGTATTGGCCCTGTATTGATTCTCGGTCAGCTGTATTGTCACTTGGCCTACAGCCCTACGGGCCAAGGGACCAATAAAGCTAATCTTCAATCAATACAAGGACCAATACTGAATCAGCAAGTTAGTAACACTATATTATCATATGTTTTTGCTCTTCACATTGTTATATTTGGATTTTTCGAGTACCTAGGAGGAGAATTACGTAGGAAATGTTAAAAATATAGTATTGCAATGTTATGTAATAAACACTTATGAAATTGGCATTTTTGTTTTGTCAGCGATTGTAGAAATGCTTGAAAATTACTAAACGTAATTCAGAAAATTACATTGATATCAAAGAAAACTTTATACCATTTTAGATTTTGAATTTAACCTTCTCGGATGGAAAAAAAATAATTTTAACAGTGTAGAAGTTCTACAAATAATGTATCAATACATTTGATAGGTAAAGTTACATTATCAGTTTCATTTAAAATTACACCATCGATTTAATATATAAATAAAAAACTGCAGAAACAAAAAATACCTTTGAATTTTACATAAAGTAGTAAACGAAACGGAAATTCATTGTTTTATAAATTCAGTATCAGACAGAAAATTAAAACCAGAGGCTCCACGGAGCCTGAATCGCTCACCTGGATTTTAGGTGACCACAACTGACAAAGTGCATCTATAGATAATATCTGTAAGAAATTGTTCCACAGTGTCCAGCGCTTCTACATAAGTCATATGTAGAATTCTTGTTAAACAAAGTCCGGCTGTGGCGGCCATCTTGAATTTCGATTGGCACAAAAAACATAAATTGTGTAGAGGTTCATACAATGCTTGTTCATATATAAAAAACATTTCAATTGGCTTAGTAGTTTCTGGCAAGAATACCTTTTTATAAATTTCCTCAAGGAGTTCAATGTTAAACTAAGTCCGGAATTGGCCACCATCTTGAATTTCCAATCGGCACAAAAAACATACATTTTGCAGACGTTCATCCAGTGCTTGTTCATACATAAAAATATTTCAATTGCCTTGGTAGGGTTTGACAAGAATTAAGACCTTTGTACAAATCCGGTAGGGTTCAATGTTAAACTAAGTATGGTTGTGGCGGCCATAGTGAATTTCCGATCGGCACATAAAACATATACTTTTTAGTGGTCTATCAGATGATCATTCACACACCAAAAACATTTCAATTGGCTTAGTAGTTTCTGACAAGGAGACCTTTGTAGGAAATTAACCATAGGGTCCAATGTTATACTAGGTGGTCCGGCTGTGGAGGCCATCTTGAATTTTGATCGGCACAAAAAAACATATCTTTTGTAGAGGTTCATCCAATGTTTGTTCATACATAGAAATATTTTGATCGGTTTAGTAGTTTCTGACAAGAAGACCTTTGTATAATTTTCCCTATAGGGTCCAATGTTAAACTAAGTCTAGCATATGGCGACCATCTTGAATTTCCAATTGGCACAAAAATCTAAGTTTTGTAGAGGTTCACCCAAGGATTATTCATGCAACAAATAAATTCAATTGGCTTTGCAGTTTCTGACAAGAAGAGCTTTAAAGATAAGTCCAATCAGAACGAATTATCTGCCCCTGGTAGCCTTGTTGACTATCCAATCGTTCATTAAAACATAAATTTTGTACAGAACCATCCAATTAACATTCCTGCCAAATTTGGTTCTATTTAGACTAGTGATTTCAGAGAAGAAGATGAAAACATGAAATGTGGACGGACGGACGACGGACGCAAAGTTAACTACCGTATTTCTACAGTTTCGATTGTTAAATTTGGATTGTAGTAATATGATAATTAACTGCTGGTAAAGTAAGATTCTATTTCCTATATCTTAGTGACCTCCTCGATGGTCTCGTGGTAGCGTGCTCGCCTCGAGTGAAGAAGATCGCGGGTCGATCCCCGACCGGGTCAAACCAAAGACATTAAAAGTGGTATTTGCTGATTCTCTGTCAAACATGTGGCATCTAGGGGTAAGAGCAAAGAACTGTTAAGCCCCTGTCACACATTACCGGATAATGCTAACGGACGTCGAAAGGAAAGCAAAAATTTCAATCCGTTCTTCTCCGTTAACATACGTGTATCGTCCGTTCCTTATTCGGCAAATGCCTTACTTGTCCGGGGAAGTTCGGTGAAGTCCGTTCAGTCCGGTGGAAAATTTTGAACATGTTCAAAACTTGGAACGGACCATCACTGAATAGAGTGACCGTTGAATGTACGGTAGGTATGCGTTATTTGAAATACTTTTCCTTTTCTTGTCCGTTACTTGTCCAGTTCACACCCGTTGGTTTACGGTGGACCTTATTCACCAAACGGACTATTACCGGACAGACAACGGATTAAACGGTGTTCCGAATACTGACCGCCGTGTGTTAAAATGACAAAACGGACAAAACACGCATAGAAATATCACGTGAGAAATATCAACTTCTAGATGATATAAAAGGGGTTTTTAGCATGTATTTTATTTCTTCTTGTGAGAATGAATTAAATTTTATTTAATTCACATGGGTATTTATTAATTATATTTGTGTCACATGGAAGATAAAAATACGTGTTATATATTTGTAGATTCGTTTTAAATTCGTTTTATCCGATACTCGCCCGTTACTTTGGCGTTGTAAGTCAGTTTTATTCGGTGCTCGTCCGTTACATTTACGTTGTACGTTCGTTTAATCCGTTACTAGTCCGTTACTTGTACATTTCATTTCCTGTACGCGTCCGGCATTCATGCGGTAAATGGTCGTTTTGTACGGTTCATACACCGATCGCGAGAGCTATGAGTAGCAACGGAGACTATTTTTGCCAACGGATAACTATTTTCCTATCCGTTTGCGATCGCTTGCTTCATCCTTTAAGGTGTGACAGTGCCTTTAGGCTCGTAGTCAGTATAATGTTTATGCGTGCCGTGATATGTCTTCTTGCGGACTGTTACCTCGTGAGTCAGCACGTTAGCGTGTGGGTCTAGTA
Source organism: Mytilisepta virgata (assembly GCA_028015205.1). NCBI lineage: Eukaryota > Metazoa > Mollusca > Bivalvia > Mytilida > Mytilidae > Mytilisepta > Mytilisepta virgata. Next base: position 75,963,432 of record CM051519.1, read on the forward strand.
CAAAACAGGGTTCATATTCATATCATATCAACATTTTTCGTCCTGATATGCATTAAATAATTAAATAATTGCCACTAGACGTTAAACAATAATTCATCCATCCATCATATATCTTAGCAGTAACATTTATATCAAGGTCTCTAGTCTAATTCGCTTTTCTTTTCAGCAGATTCGTCACTGCCGTGCAAACGATATCAACGGGGACTTTCTCAACAGCTAGGACTGGCAGGGTTGTTTTCAGTTTTAGTTGATATCATTACTCCAAGAGTTTCACGGACGTCGTGATGGCAGATACGATCTTTAATGTTCCGTCAGAAGTACTCTGTCGAAAAACTTGGAGCGGATTAAAACACCAAAATGACCAAAGGGTATAGTACTAAAAAACCTAAAACAGGGTTAAAATTGGTGAAATACCCATTAATTCACTGTTAAACAATAGATTTAAAGATATAAAGTATGAAGTTTGCGTTAGTATCTGCTGTATGAATCATAGACATTGGTTTAGTGGAGCATCAAGAAGACTCCTCTATGTAGCATTTTTCTGTAATATTGGCATCCGGTATATGAGACGGAAATGAAGATCGATGAAATCTTGGGGGTTTTTTTATCTGAAAGTTGCAGCATTTAAAAAAAAGCATCTATACGTTCTGGAAGATACAGAATCTGTAAACTAAAAACATATAGATAACAAGGACTTGCATGTATATAAAACAGTACTGGACTTTGTGGTCAAACAAGTAATTAACATATCTGTGATATATGTACATTGTAATAATCATTTAGGCCCTGTAGCTTTTATGAGGAGTTATATGAACATCTACCACACTGGATAAGGGACAACAGCGTTAATCATCTATCTATGACAAGGAATCTTTTCATATTTTTTTTTATCCAGTTTACAAATTTTACAAATGTTAAAATATTATATCAGCAAATTAAAAGACAATAGAAAGGAACCAGATATATATAGAAAACATAAAGAACCATGTGATCTTGGAGAATACGCGTTTTCTGGGAACTCTCATCTCAAAACAACGATCATCTATTTTTGTTAACTCAGTATTGTTTCTAAGGAAAAGGTTTCAGATTTTCAACAAGTTTATATATCATGTATGAGAATCAAGATAGAGACAAGTAAAATTCATCAAGCCCGTGCTGATTTTGGAATCTTAACTATCTTGTAAAAAATCTTGACTGGAATAGGCTTGACTTTATAACAGTAATCACGTTAAAAGGAATAACTACGTAAAAGAAAAGATCTGGAAATAAAAGTATATTTTAATGGTGTAATGGTCTACCAAAGCGTTGACTTCAAGGCATAGGCGGCATCCCGACCTGTTCTAACTATAAAATATGTAACTTCTTTAGTAATGGTAAACGATCTGAAAAGGAAAAATATCATTAAAAATGGAATTTTATCGTATTTGTAAAGAATAAATACAGTATTTATTAAATTTAATCGGATTGGTATCATGTTAGTGGTTCCTGGACAATAAAATTCTGATTTTATTTAAGGTTCCACCAAATATTAAAGATATGTGAACTTCCAAAAAATCCAACATCAAAAAACTCAATTAGAAAGATATAAAACATAAAATAAAATAAGTTATCACAAACGAATGACCACAGGATTTTATCCGGACTTTTATTATTAATTTCACGGTCAGTAATAGATAACTGCTTCTATTTACACCATTTTATTTCCTAGATTTGGTAGGGTTGTATCTTCACAAAGAAAACATTATTGAGAACCGCTAATGAACCCGTTTTGGTTGTGTTAGAAAATCTTTCTGCTCGAGTAAACAATAGATATTATCAATGTGAGATTTGAGGAAAATCGAAATGATTTTTACAGATGAACAATTACTCTTTTTTCTAATGGACTGAATTAAAAATACAACATAAACATTTGCATGAATGATCATATTTAATGTTAAAAGGTTACTGTTGATTGCAAAGTCATTGGTTATATTCCGAAACAAAGAAAATCAAAAATCATTTAAGTCACACCCAAATCTGCTACTTTTTAGTTACGCTAATGAAAAAATATACGAACGTATAAAAATCTTTTGAAGATGATATAATTCGAATTAAAATTCTAAAGTTTAATTTGAACATGTGGAAACATTTGAGTATAACACTTGAGTGAAATGTTGATAAAGGATATAAGACTGTCTTAGAAGTGTCAAAGCACTAACCAAAACGTCAGGTGCTCGCGTCTTAACGCGAGCGACGCAAGTCTTATCTATTTCTACAATTCAAATTACAATTTGCGATAACGTAGTAAAAGATAAGAACATCGCTTTTATCAGAGTGATTTGGTTTCTTCAGAAAAATCATTAATGCCTCACAGTAGAACTTGAGGTGCCAAACAATGTCCGTACAAAACGATTTCATCGATTGGTGGTAAGGTCAATGCAAACGTTTACTAAATTTTGTAATTCTACCCATTGTTTCAATAATTTTGTAAAAAATAGAATTAAATGATTTATTACGAAAATTTCAAAAATATATATTGTTGAATAACCCCGTACTTTTACCGAGTGAGTATTGTAGCTTCCTTATTTGCGTAATTGTGCGTGTATTCGGGGATAAACCACCATATTTTTAATGTTTACATATTACAGCCGGTTCTCAAACCACAAATAAACATCAACACAGTTTGTGAGGTATTTCTTACAGAATATTAGCGCATATGATTTTTTGCTGAATTTGTCAATTAAAATGAAGTCCGTGTGTTTTATTGGATTAAAAACATATTAATTAGATATTAACGTCTTCAGTATGATAATCAAATCAAGTCTCTTATGGCGTTACACTACCTCTTTCCTCGCGCCATTGTATTGCAATATCCGTACTTTTTTACTAATAATTTGTCACACACGTGACTTACGCTATAGAAAAACGCCTGCTTCCGGTTCATGAATACATGAAATATGGAAACGTACAAACTGTTGACGATTTAATATTGCTGCAGTGAAATATCTTTTCCATTCAGATGATCACATAGCACGTGGGTGAATTTATTTTGCTTTATTGCATTTATATTTAGCAGAATGTATTCATGCACGTGCCAAGAAAGAAAATAAATAATACAATCTGAAAGAAATGCACAAAATGCACACACAAAAACAATAATAAGCGATCAAAAACGCTTTCTGGAAAATAAAAGAACGCAAATGTATCTGAATAATTACAATTACTCCTGCATTGACATCATATTAAAATTCTCATTTCTTTCAACTGCCATACTGAAAAAGCTCTGTTCTGTGAAATGATATTACTAACATTAAATAAGACAGATTTTTTACGCAGCTAAAATTATCCTTAATATGTTTCAAATTTTGATTATATGATCACATACTTAATCAGATACTTGTGTTTTTTGGAACATTTTCTTCGCATATATATATATATATATGCCTGCTGTCTATCACAAATGTGAAAAGCTTAAGTTCCAAATGAATGGTCTCTGGATGGGACTTGAACTATATAGGACCTGAATTTTCTCTCTCATAGTAAAGTAAAAAAATGATCAAAAACAACATTTCTTCTGCTAGAATTCTGGGTTGCATATAAGCTATACAGCACAAGCATTTTCACGAAATTTGTATTTACTAATGGCCAACAGAATGAAAAGTCGACACACTAATAAGAAAATTGTACAGAATAATTTAAATGCAATTATCAAAAAGGTAAAGTCGAAAGGAGATACTTCAACAGGAAAATTCTTAACATAGCGAAATGATGTCACAGAGGCTTATGATGCGGTAGATCTGCACTTCCACTAAATGTATCGTTCGGGTACATGCAGTGGTGCGAGCTGTTCTCCATATTACAAGACCAGATGATATCATCTAAATCTAATGCAACTTTGTTGTGTTAGGTGGTCTCATTGACGTCCCGCTCCCTCATTTCCATATTATAAATGACGATGGTCAGAACTACAGACAGTCCAAACAACATCGTTAATTTTATATGACACAAACGCCAATATGACAAAGATGGTATTACGACTTGGTAATTATTGGACCGGTTTCAGAGAGTTACTCAGTCCCTACTGTAGATCCACGCTTTAGGGATACACTCTCCTGAGCAGTTTCATAAAATGCAATTCCTTTTGAATAAAAATAATCATAAACTGACAAAATTCGTGATTAAATTAAATTTCAAACTGCAGTTGAATATTGAGAAATTCCAACCCTGCTCAGAGTACAGCTTTTGAAACATTTTGTTTGTAATTCAATTAATTCTATTCTTAAGTAAAAAGTTCTATTAAACAAAGAGAATTGAAGCTGGATTGCATTTTCACCTCAGGAAACCATCGTAAATAGTTGATTATCAACACAGATAATTTAAAAATTTGATAAAATGGGATGTTGAAAGGGGGAAACTGTGGAAAAAAACATGAAAGAAAAATTTGCAAGATTTTATTAATGTATCTTATAGACTCTATAAATTTATAACAAAAATACTCCAGGCCAGCTGTCGTTGTCATTTGGATAGATCTACTACCGAGATAGAACAATATTAATACAATATAAATTAAAGAATTCAAATAAATATTGCTATAACTACAGAAAAATAAATTCAAACTTAAATTTATAGAACAGCAGTTACAAAATTTTAATAGTACATAATTCGAAACTTTGTAACCACTTAAATTAATAGCATGAACAATTTGTATTTAATAAGTAAGTAAGTATGTGTTTAAATGAAAAAATATGCTCATGCATTGCAGGTGTCTGTCAACTTGTATAGGAAAAATCTACATTTTCATGAAAATAAAAATTCTTTAAACAAAATTCAAGAAGAATAAAGAACATGTCAAAATTTTATCAAATTCAGCTATGAAAGATGTATATGCAAGAAAATAATATATGGAAGTCAAAATTTATAGGTTATGAAGTGGAAAATTTGATCATGTTCTTACAGATCTTTACCAAAGGGTACTGAAATTTTCTGGGAAATCAAGATTGAATTTTAAACTATTCCTAGCTTTAACTCATAAATGACCATACGCGGGTTTATTCACGTTTCTCCAACATTTAAAATTTTTAATACCTTAGACTAAAACAACCTAATGAGGAGCCAGAGTGAGTTATCTTTTCCTAACCAATGTAGGTCAGGGAGATAATTAAATGCTCTCCCTTTTGTCCTGAGGCTAAAAGGGAGACAAATTTATTATCTCCCTTACCTACATTGGTTAGGAAAATATAACTCACTCTGGTTTATCATTGAGGATAATTTACCTTAATTATCAAATTTTGGAGAAACGTGAACATACCCATACGCGTATGGTCGGATCATATGATTATACGGATTTGGTCCGGACAAAATACTCATATGGTCTGGAACATACTGAAAAGTTTTCTGCAAACTGACTTTCAGAAGCAACAAATGTCGGGAGATACATGCAGACATTATAACAGATGAAGATAGTTTGAAAGAATTACATCAACAACTAATATTTTAACAAAATCTCATTCATAAAACACAAACAAAATGTTATTTTTAAGGATGATGAGAAACAACAGCACTCGAGCGTTGACGAAGTTTGTCTTATGGCATCTGTTCCCAGTGTGTTTACAACTGATAACTAACTGCAGATTGCCTGATATCAAATCATACAATCTGATAAAACAGGTTCACAAACTAAAGATACTTATCGTTATAAAAGATAAGGTAGAATTATTAACTTTGCAAAATGCATTAAGCTTACTAAAATGTAAAGCAGAAAAAAAGCAAACTGAAATATGTTGTCACCTGTTGTCGACAGACCATTATCAGTGCGGGACACTTGAAAATCAACAGATAAAATTCTTTGCTGCGATAAGATTTCTCAAGAACTAATATTTTCTTGTTTTTCTACATGAGACAACTTTATATTGAAATTGCACCGGTTTATACCATTTCTGTGTCGTTTCATGGGAATCAAAACTTTTTTCCCTACAAAACCTACACCAGTTTCAAAAACCTCGAAAATATTTTTAAGTAGGATAAAAAATATTTATGTATATATTTTTAACAAAAGGTTTTCGAAATATTTTAACCTGTAGGACACCTTAATAAGAATATTTGTGATGAAAGGATGTAATTCTTTGGGATAGTGCTTAAATGATAGGGATAGTTTTCAAATTATAAGTTTAGGAATAGTCCGTGTCACTGTAGCTACTAAGTCATCTAGCCACGAATTTGACGAATAACGTTAAAGTTGAAATTATCAATAAATGGTTCATAAATATGTCACACCACAATGCTACAGGCTAATATACCTTTGTGAATTACCTGTTAAATTAGGATTCAAAGTAATATAAAAATTCTAATTAGTTTTCAGTGTACTTAAAAAGTAACGGGCGGCCCCAGGTACCAAATGGTCTGACCAGGAGACACAGTGACTGGGTATGCTCTCTCATTTGTGAATTATTTCTATTTTATTAATGATTTTGAGCACTATGTACGTTAACTATTAGTACATTAGAACAGTTTGTACAAACGGAAGTTCTTGGGCAATGAGTGTCATCGATTGTCTTTGCCTGAAGACTCAGGATCTCGTAGGAGTGGAAAATTTTATGGGTATATGTGGTAAAATACAAAAAAAATAACCCATTACAAGTGTGGAAGGGAAGGGTTGTTTTTAAAATGAATACATGTATATCCTTAAATTCTAAGGTGAGGAAAAAAAAACAAAATTATTAAAACTACTTAAGGTAATATAATTAAAATATTGTTAATTTCAACATGATATTTTGATTATAAAATGGTCAACTGTGAAGACTTCGTGTTAAAAGGAGCAGTCAAGTTAAAATGTGTACATGATTTGTAAAATGATTAAATAAGAACAGTAAAATATGTCACAAAAAGTTATTGTATTTATCCCATTATTTGACTGGAATTCCATCGATGATACGGACTTTCCCTTGTGCCCCTGCTTTACGACAGCTCACAGTGACAATCTGAAACAAAAAATATTACAAAACTCAAATAAATACATATCATTAACTTGAAATCATCCATAAACAATCACCTTTCTTCTTGTACCTAATACAAAGACAGTGGATTCTGATGACAAAGTAGTAGACAATGTTCACGGTTATCACAGAATTTTAATGTTTATTGCTTTAGTACCTGTGAAATTTTTTCAAGCGAGCATTTAATCCTCATAAATTATTGTTTATTTTAATAAGTCATAAAAACAACTTTTTAACACATAATTAAGATTTTGACAGCTAGTTCGGCACGAAATTTGTTTTGACAATGTTGCACGCATGTTAGTTCTCAATTTAATATCTGTTAGGGTGTATATTGATCAGCGATTTGATCAATCGATTTTCATCAATATTAAAAGAAGAAAATGAGCGTGATATACAAACGATTCTACATGTCAGTGTATACCAGAACCGCTCACCAAACCCGAAATTTCCTGGGTGGTCGTTGTTTGCTATTGTACTTCGGTATTCAGCTGAATTGAGAACTAAGGTATTATATCTTTTGCGCCTTATAAACTTCAATACATAAATTAAAAATATAGCTGTCATTCTTCTACAGAAATATTGCATTGTAGCAATGTTTGAAAAGAACAAAAGTCAATAATAACGAGCTTTTATAGATTTTGACTTGGTGTCTTTTGTGTGACGACAAGTTTGGAAGGAAAATACCTGTCAAAGATAACATCTGTAGACGGATGATCTCATTCCAATTATTATAAAATACTTTTAATCTTTTTGTGCACAGTATGCATGTTTTCACAACAAATTATCAAATTTTACTTTTAATTTTGAGAAATTTTACTTTTTCAATGGGTCAGCCTTGAAAAGTTGAATTATCAGAAAATTTATGAAGAACTTTTGACTACTTTAACCTAAGAATTTTGGCATACCATTTCCAAAATATTAAAAATATCACGTTTACTGTGTTCAGAGTTGATAATACAATCGGATGTTATAGAGTAATCCACAAGCTTCAATCCACCTAAAGCATTCATGCCAAAACAGCATGCATAATAAAGCTATTAATCTATAATATAAAGTGGATTAATTTATTCTATTTCGATGCACCGTGACATATTATTGAATACATTAATACCAATTACTTAAAGTTTGTTTTCTCTGTTTTGTAGTACTTAAAAAATGACATGAAACAAGGAAAGAAATAATATCCTAGAGCAAGGTAACACTGACACGGAACAAACTTATATCATTCTAGCCTAAAAACAATAAACCGTTTCGACAGCTTTTAAGATTTTTAAAGATAAAATAAGCATGATAATTTTGTTTTATATCTTCTGTAAAACGATCCACTTTTTGTTGATATTTTCTCTAGTACCGTAGACAGTGTCCAGATACATGTATTCAGACTTGTTTTAATTTAGTATTATTAATAACTAAAAACGAAGTATCTAATTAATAACGATATTTTATTCTATAACAAAAGCAACATAAGTTGGCATAAATATTTTTACTGGTTTACTTGTAAAAAAAACATCGAATGTAATTATATTTAGTACAACAGATAAAATAACATAAAATCGTTAGTCTTCTTGAAAACTTTTTAACGTAAGTAAACGGATCTCCTCATTTTTTGAAATTTGCAATTTCAGTTCAGTAAACAAATTACTTATCTCTTCAAAGCTCTGTTGTATGTTTTGCAAAAAGATATAAAATTAACTTCACCACAAAAAGAATGCCCAGACTGGAATTTTTGCCGTTTGAAGTGTGTCTTTTTATATATAAGATATTTTAAAGAAATCTGCTGTTCTCTAAATATACGGGGTTAAGAATAAATCACGATGTTTCAATATTTATAAACAGTCAAGATGCACAGACTTTTACTATTAGACAGAATGTGATACAGATTTGTTACACTGGTGTGTTTTTTCTGAAAATTGTTTTGTGTGTGGTGAAAAAAGGATATAAACACAAGATGTTATCGGCTTTAGATCTTGAATAGTAAACAATAAACTTTTGTAACAAGATTATAAATACATCTCGCCCAAACTGTTTCACAGGAACTTCACTCAATGGTGTAAGGAAACTTAAGACACCTAGTTATGTTGTAAATCTATGGAGAAGCGACAGGTGTACTCGACTCATTGGCTCTCAATAGACCCTCAATTTATTATGACAGTTTTCGAGTGAGAATGCCCGGTCTTTGCATTCATCCGGTATCATATACGGACACAATTGGAAGAAGAACACCAAGAGTGACCCGATTTAACCCAAGCTACAGTGGTTTCAAATGTTACAATTAACTTTACCACAAGCAATACCAAAGTTTGACCAAAACAATAGGCCATTTCATGACTCGGAGAATTGTTTAACACGAAAATTCATTCTTAAAACCCTGAACCCCTTGATCGGTGAATTACTAACTGAGCCATAATCAAATTATTTTTTATGACGGCGACAATCATTTATAGAATAAACCACAATCCTTTTCTGAAAAAACAGTAGTATTGCGTGTTCTATCAATAATGAAACAAAGTTAACTTCCTCTGGCTTCGCCCGTCTATGAGGTTTTAAAACAAAATAAATGGTCTTAAATTTCTGTTAAATAACAATACAAAACACTTTAAAAGTCATGCAAAATTTTGAACAGGATCTTTTACTTGATTTCATAATACAAGTGGTGTGTTATTGTTAAACCTAGAAACCTACATTTCAACAGAGATCCTTTTCAGTTACATATTCAAAGAATATAAACCACGGACTCTTTCTCGTATTTTATTAGAAAATTCTGCAAAGTTAAGGAGATCAGAACAAATAATTTTATTAATACTATTATTCGTGCATTAAATACGTGAAAATGTGCACCAAAATGGCACCAAGGAACCCTTTTTTTTCGTGATAGAAATTTCAAAATTGTTCACTATTATCTAATTAAGCCGAATTTCGCATTACAAAGATATGCCTTGTTGCAAGCAAATTAATAGAAACACAATCTAGCCTACTTAAACTTCAAAAAGTTAAAAACCTTTATGACAAGATTGAATTTACAAAATTGTATTAGCTAATGCACTTTTAATTGCACTTGCACGGTAAATGCATCCCATTGTAAATTCACCATAGGTATTTTGTAATAGATTTAGTAGTCTGAATGGAACGGATCTGTATATAGTATCCATTAATCACCATTTATGTAGTAAAACATATCAACACCTTTCTGAATCTCATCAGATAATCTACCACCCTCCAACAGACCATTTGTGGTTATCAGGAACGTCGTGTTTTATCTTTTCGGTAATAATCTAAACCTTCATCAGATAGTAAAGTGCTGTATACGATATTCCAATGATAATTTTCTTTAAACTAAAGTGGTTTTTTAACTCATTTGTGAACATTATTATTGGTGGTAACCTTTGACTATATTAAAAAATATACATACTGAATACAACTGATCTACAGAATTTATTTACAGATCACTTTTCATCAGTTTGATGAATCACTTCAAAATCTCATGAATGAAATACTCATTTATATAACCGAGTCCTTGTTTCAAGCAATTTGTGCACAAAAACAGATATCAAATTTTGTAAATAAATATATTGTTCACACTGGTGTCTTTGTTCAGAGATCCAGACTAAATAAAAAATGCATACTGTGCAGTTCATATTTCTCACTTACAAAGAAGTTAAAGAGGGAGTTTCCAAAATCGAAGAGAAAAACCTAGAGCCATAAAAATTTAACTTTGAAAAATAAAACAAAATAAAAAGACATGCAACTATCCAGATTAAAAAAAAATGTTTTGATACATATTTCACTAAATTAGTACAAAAGAATAAATTTTCGGTTTTTACTTTACATGTTTCTACATTTTATGTATTTAACGGCACCTTTGGGTGAAATATGTTATATTTTTAAGGTGAAAAGACAACAAGTTCATATAATATCGCCATTGCGTGGGTATTTGGCAGAGATTGATGGTTGCTTCCCAGTATGTCTTATCAACGAATTTTTGTACTTGAAATTTTGCAGGTAAAGTGAGAAACTTGTCTACAGATCATAAAAACTGGTATATATCTGTTAAGATCACTGGTGCAACATGTATGGGTGGATCAATTCTAGCTTTCAAACCAATTTGTGGCTTTTAAGGTTTGATGATGTATAATGCTATTTATGCATTCATTTTCAAAATATGATTAATGATAATCGAGTCAAGAAGTACGAATAAATTAGTTGAAATGAATAGAAAAAGGTCGATGAAAATTTGGCGTTTTAATTCAATTTACTTAAATGGGTTTTTAAAAACTGAAGCGTAATGTTGTTAATGTATGTAAAAAAAAAAGACTGGTGGCAAATATCTATTAAATACCTCTTGACATAGCGATCGAGTCAAACGGATCTCGTCGCCAAAATGTGTTTAATGGGTGATTGAGTTAAAATAATTCTATTTGTAGGATGTCACTGTGAAGTACAAACATATCTCTTAATTGTACCTAGTCATTATATAGATAATTTTAACAAAATTTTCTCACCCATTATCTATGAAGTAACAAATCTTATTTAAATCACAAACAGATATTTTTTGCTTGCAGTATTAATAACGAACTAACACGATTGTAAAATATTTTACAAAACTTGATAAAAGGTGTCCAGCTTATCGGAAAACAAGTTGGACGTTCTAAGAGAGATAACTCCGTATTGTAAATTCAGAACTTTCAAACAAAAGAGAGAGAACTCTTTTTGTACATTGAAAATGTTTAAGAAACATAATTTTTAAGGAATAATGCTCTTCTTTGATATGATCCAATATAAATATATTTATATATATTTAAAAAATCCCTTTTAAGATGACATAATATGATTTTTAGACCGAGTTACAAAATACAAAGCAGCCTTTCACGGTAGCCAGTCTTGCTCACATTCACATATTGCTTGCATGGCCTAATGACATCATTCGTTTTATAAATGTTGGCAGATTCTCCACGATGGGAATAAATAAAATTTACAATCCACACTGGCTGCTAGATAAAGATGAATTGTGAACGTGAAATTATATTTACAAGTGGGGAGCATGTGGGTAGCACGTAGAATTTGTAATTCCGGGGTTTAGGAGTTGGCCAATGGATGGAGGTAAGGTTTCCTTTTCAACGAGAGTGGAAATAAGGACCTTAACGTGTTTTCGATTTTCCTTAATATTTTCTGAAAGAGTCTATTTTGGATAGATCGTCAAAACACTAACTCAAAATGTTTAATCCGTGACCAGCTGTGCCGTAAATTCCATAGAGGCGGAGGAGACAGCTGCCTCCCCCAACTTTAGAGCCAACAAATTGTTATTCATACATTTTAAATCGAAATGAAAATTAAGAGAAAGGTATTAATTTATATATGAAAACTAAAAGCGCAGTTAGTGTCGTGCAACCAAGAGTGATTTCGGGCATTCTGCTAACTTCTGCCGCCGATACTTTCTTTTCGTGTTGCGATTTCTTTTTTTACGCATTAAATAACGTTCATCACTAGACACATCAAAGAAACTAAAACGGTTATTAGAATCATTGACTTTTTTGTTTCCATTAAAACAATATAATTCACACGGTTTTTTTTTTTTTAGTAAAATGCAATCGAAATAAAAAAAAAATGCTACCAAGAGGTCCCTTCATAGTCTTCAACAAGGTAATACCTTATATAAAAATGTTCAGGATTTCTCCATCAACCCAATATGAAAAATATTCATCTAAACAGTCAACTATTGAAATCAAAACTTGAAAGACAAAAAACAAATGACCTTCATTTTGAAGAAAGTTTGATATTATTGTATTTATCAGTTATCTAAGACATCGACGTCTTGGAAACGCCCAAGTGTTTATTTTGCAAAAATGTGTTTAGTTTCCCCAGACCCGCGCCTTCTATACTGCCTCTCCCATCATTTAGGCCAATTTACGGCACTTGGCCGGACTAACATGACAAAATGGGTAAAGCTAAAACAATCTGGAGCCAGATCTATACACAATGGAAATAATTCTTAGTTTTTACAAAATTCATCATCTTAACTTTTTTGGATCAAAATTAGTATCGGAAATTTACTAATATCACTGAGTCGATACTGCTGATAGTGGACTCCAAGTCCCCGAGGGTGGTTATACTAGCTCTAAATCGATACTTAAAATATTTTGCTCCAAAAAATATTAAATTTTATTAAAAATAAGGAGTATCTCCCTCGTGCAATAGCTCTGTCCTTAGATGGTTTTGGCTTTTAACCTTGTGGTAATTTGGAATTTCACTTAAACTTTTCGGATTATTGTTTTGGTTTTCAACATTTTCGGCCTTGCTCACAACCGATGAGTTGTAAATTGACGAAATGTGCACATTTTGTACATCAATATTAGTATCCGAGAATTTACCAATTTTTTATAACAATAAATTAAATGATAATTGAGGCAAGAAGTACGAATAAATTAGTTGAAACGAACAGAAAAAGATCGTTGAAAATTTGACATTTTTATTCAATTTACTTAAATGGGTTTTTAAAAAATACCAGTAACTTTGTGGGTGATACCCTCGGGAATTTCTAGCAAATCTGAATATATTTCTAATGCATCGTCAACGGGAATTGGGGGATATATAGATTTTCGCTTTTTTTCTATGAAGATGGGGATCACATAATTATGAAACGTGGTACACATTTACATCATAATATGAATTCTAAAATATTTGCCGTTCGAAGGTTTTGAGCTGGACACATGTTCTTGTTTTTGTCTTATTTCACGAGTACTTTTAATAAATAATTACAATAAATTATACCTCAGTGTATTCAGAGACGTGTAACTTACGAGTGACTACTATTACTCTATTTTGTGAAAATGGCTCCTGAAATGACCAAATGAGTATAACAAAAACCACACTAGGACAGCTATGCACGAGGGATACTTCTTAGTTTTCACAAAATGTGATGTTTTATAACTGTAAAGTTAAGTGTACGTATTCTCTGATGATCCACAACCCAAAGACTGTCAGAAAATAGACTTTTGAGGTCAGTGCAATCTCAAAATACAACAGTACAGCTTAAATAAAAAGCAACAAATGGTTATAAAAGAGAAACTATTAATGATTAACCCTGTAGTCACATTAGACCAGATATGGCCTGAATAGATTACCCCTGTAGACACATCAGACCAAATTTGTCCAAAATTCATTTGTAGGAAAGTTGCTAGTTCACTACTTTTTACATGCCCACACATTCCAAATGCAATAATCATATATCAGAATAGACTGAGTACACCTCCAACATAAAAATTTTCCAGAATTGCCTAGAATTATTCCATATTCCAGTATCCTGCACTACAAGATGTACAAGGTGTGACTGTATTGAACAAATTAAAATCTCCCTCAGGCATACGTTTTTATGATATACTGACTTTTATTTGTTTCTTTCTTGTTCTCCAAAACATAAAAAAACACCTTCAATTCTGATTGAGCTACTGATACAGAAAACACCTTTTAGGCATCTTTATCCATTGAAACTCGCCTGTTCCTTAATATTATATACATGTATGTCAAAATTAACAAATTTCACTGATTTCCATCTGTCTATGCAAAAATACAATCCCCCAAAATAACTACCAGTATATAAGGATATTGAAAAACGATCATCACCTGTATATTTTGAAATGGAAATAAATACAGGTGGTCAAGTAGTTTTTTATCAGAATATTTTAGGAATAACAAACACAAATATGAATAGGGGTCACCCAATTATCTAAGCATCAAATTAGTTCCAATTAGACCAATACACTTTTGACATGTTAACCACTTAAGGGACATTCCACAGAAGTCTGTTCATGACTTTTCTGATGGCTTCATCATTGAAATTAAAAAGGATCTATGAATAGTAGGTGGTATGTACATCTTTGGACCTTTCATGCACTTTCCTGCTTTACAAAATCATATTACAATTAATATGTCTGATACAAATTCCATAATAGAGAATTAAAACAAAAATTAAAATCCAATGAGAAAATTACAAGTAATGGCAGATATAATAAAACCATTAATTTTTCAGGATATTGTTAAACTGCCACTGTCCTCCAATGCCAATGTTGCAACAGTATCAAAATTATGGAGGCCAAATATATTTGGAAAGAAAATGTGCAGTAATAATTGACCCTATTTGTACAAGTATTAACCTATCCAGGGAATTTCTGGTCTAATCAGTGCCCTTACTCACTTCACCCTACCTACCTACTCCATTCTCTGCTTTCTCTATATTTTTTAGAAAAAAAATGAAAATATTTTTTGTATTAATTACTTTTTATTTCAATTTGATACACAGAGGACGATCTCCATCTCAATGATTATTTGAGTCATAACAGACACTTTACCATGTGTCATTAAAATGTACACTAACAAATACTGGTACAATCTCCCTTATGCTTTTTATCTCTATTCTCCTGACCCCTCACATTTCTCCTGCCCCTTCTATCCATTATCCCAACCCTTTTCTACTTTCTTAAGCACCATTCTCCCAGTCTCCCAATACCCTGTCCAGCTGCATCAATCTCTAATATGCAGTTGCAACTAACATTGGACAAAAATAATATAAAGGAAATAATTTTACATTTACTAATAAACTACTGTTGATTTATTATATGTGTATGCACATTTTGTTGGTTACCAGTGTTTATGGTGGTCTCTAGTCAAGTGAAACTACAAATCTAAATATTTGATAAATGTGAAAAATAACTGATATGGGGTAAATGTCAAGGTGCCAACATCCCATCTACAAACTGAACAGACCTAAAATAGACAACTAGTTAACGCCTGATCTTCTACAAAATGGAAAACCTCACATCATGTGACGAACCCTAAATAGTACAATTGTGTAGTTCATCCAAAACTTCTAATGCATTTTAAATACTCCAAAAGTAACTAACAGTGTTTTCATAACATTTTTTACAAAAATTCAAAACAATTTTTTTTTTTACAGAAGTGAGAGCACTGGTCAATAAAACAGAGATATGTATTGTAGAACATTTACCTAATGCTGAAATAAAACAAAAATCTAAACAGATTTTTGTGAAATTTAGGAAGCCAAATATATACATATGTAGACAGAAGTAGCATTTGATATAGGATATATTTCAAGTGTCCAGAGAAAAAACACAATATACTTGTGAAGTAAAAAAAGATACACATGTACTGTTGTACAGCCATTTTGTTTCACGGACCGGGAAGATTTATGCAAACTTCCTAAAGGACCTTCCATAGATGCTCCATACCAAAAATCAGTTCATTTGGCTTTAAGGTTTCAGAGGAGAAGAAGTTTTAAATTTTGACCAATCAGAACATGTAAATACTCATGGCAGCCATTTTGTTTCACGGACCAGGCTGATTTATGCAAATTTTGTAAAGGACCTTCAATAGATGTTCTATATAAAAAATCAGTTCATTTGGCTTTACGGTTTGTAAGGAGAAGAAGTTTTACATTTCAACCAGTCAGAACATGTAAATGCTCATGGCCCCCATTTTGTTTCACGGACCATGATGAGTTATGCAAACTTTGTAAAGGATCTTCCATAGATCATCCATACCAAAAATCTCATGATCACCATTCACTAAGGATACCATGTTTACATTAAAAACCAAATATTGTTGCAATCCGAGCAAGTGTAAAAAATGGCAGGAAAATGGCAGCCATTTTAAAAATGGCCGTCCAAAACAAACTTTCATCATCACCATTCAACTCGGGATACCATGTTTACCTTGAAAGTATCTTTCATCTTCATTTTCTTTCTATAATTCAGGAAAAAATAGCAAAAAAAAGCATTTTGACCCCTATGTTCTATTTTTAGTAAGAGCGGACATGTTTTTCGACCAATCAAAAATCCAAGCATTTTTGCAAGATACCCTAAGGAACAATCTTACCAAGTTTCATTTGATTTTGAATAGAAGTTTCAGAGAAGAAGATTTTTGAAATAATAACATAAAAAAAACCCAAAATGTCAAAAAAGGGCAATAACTCTAACATCAGTTGACAGATTTTCACGAAAATAAGCACACAGGTAGCTCTCATCATGCTGAACACTTTCAACCTGCCAGAATTTGCCGTAACCTAATGATTTTTGAGATATTTGCGAAAAACTGTTGTTTGACCCCTATGGTCTATTTTTAGTAACAGTGGCCATGTTTTTCGACGGATCAAAAATCAAAGCATAAACTTTGTGCAGGATACCCTAAGGAACAATCATGCTAAGTTTTATCCAAATCCATTCAGCAGTTTCAGAGGAGAAGATGTTTGGAAAATTGTTGACGACAACAGACGACGACGGACGCCAAGTGATGAGAAAAGCTCACATGACCTTTCAGGTCAGGTGAGCTAAAAATGATATACATGTACCTATATATGTACCTATATATATTCACCTGTAAAACAATTTCTATGTAATATTCACTAGTTTAAGCTACATGACAACCCTGTCAGCTTAATGATATGAATAACAATCAAGGTCTTTTTCCTATTTCATTTTGACACTTACCTTTTTGCCAGTATGCTCTTGAAAAAGAAATTTGGGATGTCTGGAGGAAGCATGAGCTACCAGAGATTCTCGGAACTCTTCAGCAGTGGCATGTTGTGCCCATTTACTTCTCAGCCTCTCAGTATTTCTCTGAAATAAAAAAAAACAAGTAATAAAACTTAAAGACTTACCTTGCTAGTTCAGGTAAGATAAAATATGGATACAGTACAATTTGCCTTGAACATGCCACTGAATAGATAGTTGGTTAGCCTTCTGAACTTATTGTCAGCATCAGGCAATGCATTTAGCCATATACAGTAAAAACGCGACATCAGCCATATCACTGATTGGATCAATACACAACATCAAACACAATGAGAACTGTAATTACCAATGGAACAATGTATAGTACATTGTTCTAGAAGCCATTATATGAGGTTACTGTATTGTACTTGAAGGACTAATACACTGAAAATGTTTACATATACCATAGACAGCTTTTAAAGAAACTATTTATGCAATCATTAATCCACTTTATAAAATATTACAAGAGATTTTAAAACTCTTTAAACCTGTGGCTAAACTTAACAGTTCATAAATACATATAGTTATAATCTTAAATAGTCTTTTGGACTCTTTATTGTATAAAAGGTCAGCTTACCAAGTCTGCCAATCTAAAACAATCATGAAGACCACGATCTGGGTTAAAAGTTGCAAGGTCAATGATGACCTGTCCCAGCGAGTCATTGCTACTGAAGCTGTTTTTGTCTATTACATGGAATATAATGTATCTGTAAAAATAAATGTTTTCTAAGTATTAATGAAAATAAATAAAAATAAAGCAGTTATGACAAGGAATACCCTGAAAATTCCCTTTATTAGAATTTTAAATTCCTTCTGTGCATAAAAAGGTGTGATGAAACTTTTAGTGACCGTTAAGATTCTGATAAGTAAATATGTCATATTTTAAATTTTACTTCAGTTTTCTTCACCTGTTTAATATTCATATAATTTCGTTCCAAAAACAAGGCTTCCAGACTTGTGACGAAGCTAGATTTAACAGCTGTCGGCGACAACAGATTTGTATATAAAATTAAACAAAATCAGTGTTCTTATAAAAGCTAGAAAATATCAATATTGAATGAATTTATCATTTAAATTAAAGGAGTTTGATTAATATTGGGAGTTGTTTATAATGTAGTTTCCATGACAAGATATTAATATACCTTTGTGGCAACTCTTCAGATGCAACTTCAAATTCAAACGTCTCATCCCACACAGGATTTAGTGTGTTCTTCAGCTCCTAATCAAATATGAATAAAGAGTCAATTTTATATACATTATATTACACATCAGATACAGGTAAATCTGCAAATTTCTAGCTGTTGTGATGATTTACACAAACTCTTACTGAGAGGTCATGTTCCTATTAATAGAAATTTTTTTTAAGACTCGATCGTGATTGGTCACTGTGGATTTAAGTAGGTCATAGTGAAATACAATGAACCTCTTTTGGAATTATTTGACTTTGTTTTTTCAGATTTAAAAACATTTTGCCATTAAAATGTCTTTGGTTTTAATTCTCATCAATTTTACTTGGTGGACCACTATTTGTTTCAGGGGGCAATCAAATTGATGACATATACTAGTCCTTGGACTAGTGCTTCGAAAATTTAGATGTCAATAACTGACAATCCATAAAAAAATGTATACCGTTTTCAGTTGTAGATTATACAAACTTTTTTACCTCTAGAAATAAAGCTGAGAAAGGGGTGCATATTATGTGGTACTACAGGCCCACAAGACTTTTTTCTGGCGACTTTTCGATGTCAGTTCAAGAGAACAATTTATATACAATCAACCACCTCCATTGTCGACATTATATACCCATATTTGATAAAAAGATATTGAAACCAACAACTGAGATTAAAAAAACATACCTCTAATAACTCCTTAAAAAGAGTGTTAAGACAATGAAAAGGTATTCCCGTTCACTTTTGATTTTTCGACCGCCATTTTTGTTTGTATCGTTGTCTGGTTCCTGGTGTATATTTTGTTTTTATTCACAAACTATTCAGGTATCAGATCAAGGTAGAGACCTTGCATAATCGACATTTATAAATGATTGACACAATTCAGTAATAAAACAAATAAACGTTGTAATTTACGACATTTGACAGCACTAGTTTAAATATTGTTTCACTAAATTTTAAATTAATATCGCGCAAACAAACAAGTCGTTCCGAATTCAATTTGGAAATTAGAAGGCCGTAGTTGATTTCCGTTGTTAATAATTTATCAATTTGTCTTAAAGCTTAGGCATTTTCCTAATTTATCTTTTATCTTAATTGCATAAAAACATTTATAAAACAAATTGAAAGATTTGACGAAAATAAAAAGATGCTTCAGTTCTGAAAATGAACGCTGATCTCATGACGATCACAACTTGGACTTTGTTGCCAAAATATCTGTGAGTATAATATAGTAGAACTAAGTTTTTTTCCTTGATTTAAGAGCTTGGAAAGGGGTGCGTATAATCTATGACCGCATATTATCTACAACCGAAAACAGTAATCAGATATATATTGCAGTCTTCAATTAATGATCAGTACATTATTACCTGTGTTTGATACATTGTTTTTGTTCCTGGAACTGTCACTTTAACAAAAGGGTCGGCCAAATTTTCTTCATCTCTAGCTGACAGTTCATGTGCTCCATGAATAGTTACTAGCAGTGTGGAAGGAACTTCAAATGCAACACTGATTTCAAGGTCACCAGTTATGTCAATGTCAGTCTAGAAAAATTTTATTAGATATGTTACTTAATAAAAAATTTAAAACCTGTGAGTTGCTGTCTTTCTAATATTTGTACTACAATTTTAAAGTCAACATTTCAGCAGATTCATGCACATGTATAATGTATTTTCCGGCTAAAAGGTTTCTACTTGCCAAATTGTTCACGGGTTATTTAGAATGCAATTTTTGGTTGTGTATTTTTTTACATTTATTAATTTTACTTTTAAGTTCACACAAACAACAGCTGGCTATCAGTACCAAATGTGTTTCTTTGTAAGTATGGAATTCATATGTCTATCAAAAGAAATGATTTTTCAATTATCTTTTTTCCTTTTTGTCTGCAGGGTTTCAATGTGGTCATATTTTTACCTGTCAAAAACTGAAACCATCAACTTACTTCCATATTCAAGTTATACCAAGCAGTGTGGACAGGGCTCTCTCTGAAGTTAAATGTGTTTATATCAATTATAACTTCCCCAAGAAAATCATCTCTTCCCAATACGTCATGATCCATTACTTTAACAATCAACTTCCTGTTTATAAGTTCTGTTTCAGTCAAAGGGTAAGCAAATATTTCATCAAACATAGGGTTGTTTGTTTGTGGATATATTCTTGTTCTCTTGTCGTCTGTATCTTCAATAGCCGGGGTCAATTCAAGCTGAAAAAATATTTATATAAAATGCTACTATACTACTAAATAATTACATTACTTGTTTGTTTCATTGAAATCCATAATTTTTATTGGAAGATGCATGTCACATGCTTTTGAAAAGTGATGTTTTATAACCCAACAAAAGTCAAATCTTGTTTAGCACGTGCTACCATGATGCCGCAATGCATCAGAGTAATATTTCAAGACATTAAGGAGAATATTTTAAAGTTTCAGGAATTTATTTACTTATCAAATTTAAAATTTAATTATAAGAATTAAATGCATCATTTTAGTAGTTGTATAGGGTTGTAAAAGCCTTGACTGTACTTTATACAAAATGTGCTTTTGGTCAAGGCTTTTACAACCCAATAAAACTACAAAAATGATGCATTCAATTCTTAAATACAATAAATGCATGTAAAAGGGTTTGGTTTAGTTTACTGGGATTCTATTCCACTTTCAAGACAAATGGCTGTATTATGGTAGCTACAGACTGTAAGTTAGGATCAGAGTCAAAATCATCTCATTACCAGCTTAATTATCATTATTAGTTATAATAAATAACCTAGATCATCCACACACCAAGGCCCAACATCTAAAAAGTAAAACTAGCTCATTTGCTAACAATATCTTCATAATGAGTCCAAGTTAATAATTCATGATTGATTGATTGATTGAATATTGTTTAACGCCGTGTGGGCAACATTTAAGTCATATCACAGAGAGATCTAATTAAATTAAGTTTGGTTAAAACAAATATTATCTAAAACGAATGGACTATTTACAAATAATACTTCAGGAGAAAATAAAACAAATACGAGACAAACTTTCAATATGATAAATATATCACAGACGAACTTTACAAAAATAATATTACAGCTACGCTATCAAATAAAATAACAAAATTCAAAACATATTAACAAATTTCAATATTATTGGACTCTACTCAAGAATGTAGTCAGACTATATTCTTGAATACAGTCCAACGTTAATAAATCATGAAAGTATGTGTTTTCAATATAATGCATCTTTTGTTTTCATTACTTTTCAGATTATTTTCTTCAGAAAATATAAACCCTTTAAAATAAAAAACTCCTTACAATAATGGTCAGGGAGTACAGTACAGACAGAGATTCATGCTCTAAATCCCATTTCCCTTCAAGGGTACTTCTCACTGAACGAGGAAAAGCGCAGCGGGCAGATTGGTACGACAGCGGACGCAAAAATATATCGGTTAAATGGATAAATATGATCAATTTGAGCATATTTTTAAAGAGATTATTGTGTTAACAATCCCCAGTTTTTTTTTTAAATCCAATATTTTATGGGGTTAAACACCACATGTGTTCAGGTGTGTCATAAAAATGTGTCATTGTTTATTCTGGCGTCTGCTGTATTAGTAGTTTGTCTACTGTTACCTTTAACACCAGAGTCCATTGCTTCAATTGTTTTTCAATGTAATTATGATCAATTATGTATTTATAATAAACTGCACTGATTAGCTACATACTAATTTTTTTTCTTGTTCAGGTGAGTTACGTTTCTGAGAATGTCAGTCTCAATAGTCAATACATCTTTTTATGTGTTGTGAATACATGTATGTAATTCATCTACGTATACTTTCTCATTTGGATTATCCAAATACTGCGTAGTTGCAGTGAGTGTTTATATAATTTTGTTTGTTACCATGTATTTCTTCCTGACAACACACCTGTTATTCCAAACTGAAGGTTTTAATTGTCAGCTTACGATTAAACGTGGTTTCAGAGTATGATTGTGTTACCAGTAATTATATATATCTACATATAGTATGAATAGTCATAGGTCTATAGTGGATTTTGTGAATTTTAAATATAAAAACATTGCCTACCCTTGAACAGAACTATAATTTCGAAATTATAAAAACACACGAAAAATACTTTGTCAACACTAGTTTTTCCTTAATTGCGTAATTCTTCATTACATGTATGCTTGTATTAATATAATAAAACATTGTGATTTTTAAATACAGATAATTAATAGAAAAGGCTCAATATCCTTTGGATAAAAATGTTTTATACATGTGTACATTTAATTATTCACATGTTAACAAACAAGTTGTTGTTTCAAACATAATATATACAAGATTCACTTGAATTGTTATAAGGTAATGGACAGATTAATTTTTGACACCTGTGTTTATTATACATTTACCTGGCCAAAGTTTTTGTTATAGATGTAGGTGTATACCTATCTTTATCTGCCAGACGATTGAAACATAAAATTTAGAGAAAATTATACCTAAACATAAAAATCTAAAAAGAGGGAAAGGAGAATATCTAAATATTAATTCTCATTAAAAAAAAAAATATGCAGAGTGTGCAGTTCATTCTAATATTTGAAAGGTTTAGTTTAGTTTAGTTTGAGTTTTATGCCATTTTCAGCACATTTGGCTATTTCCAACGGCCAGTTTTTGACTCGCCTTGACGGAGTCAAAAGGCGAGACATAGGTATGCTGTTTCCGGCGTCGGCGGCGGCGGCAGCGACGGCGTCAACAATGTATTAGTTTGTGATTAGCTCAGTTTTATGGGGATCCACTAGTGGTAGGTCAATGATAATTGGTATGCAGATGTATTACGATTACTACATCTCATTGCTATGGAGATTATTTGGCTCCACCCCCTCAGTCATGGTCTATTGACTTCGAATGGTTTGCTTACTTTACATGTATTAGTTTGTGATTAGCTCAGTTTTATGGGGATCCACTAGTGGTAGGTCAATGATAATTGGTATGCAGATGTATTACCATTGCCACATCTCATTGCCATGGAGATTATTTGGCTCTGCCCCCTCAGTCATGGTCTATTGACTTTGAATGGTTTGCTTACTTTACATGTATTAGTTTGTGATTAGGTCAGGTTATGGGGATCCACTAGAGGTAGGTCAATGATAATTGGTATGCAGATGTATTACCATTGCCACATGTCATTGCCATGGAGATTATTTGGCTCCACCCCCTCAGTCATGGTCTATTGACTTTGAATGGTTTGCTTACTTTACATGTATTAGTTTGTGATTAGGTCAGTTTATGGGGATCCACTAGTGGTAGGTCAATGATAATTGGTATGCAGATGTATTATCATTGCCACATCTCATTGCCATGGAGATTATTTGGCTCCGCCCCCTCAGTCATGGTCTATTGACTTTGAATATTTGCATAACTTGTTAAGGTATTGCTATTATGATTTCAACATTTGCATAATCAAAATTACAAATAGGCGAGACATATCTCTGTGATAACAGTTTATTATTGGTGGAGGAAGCCAGAGTACCCGGAGAGAACCTCGACCTTCGGTAGGAAAATTGGCAATCCTTGTCAACTTAGATCAGAGTCGAACACACCCCGCCACAGGTGAGATTCGAACTCACAGCCTCAGTGTTGACAGGCTAGTGATCATTAGTAGTCGTGACGAACTACCTGGACCACTCGGCCACCGATGCCCCTATTTGAAAGGTACACTATTTTATATGGTATGAAATAAAAGATAAAATAAGGTTAAGGAGAAAGCACAAGGATTAGTAATAGAACAAATATATTATTTTTTATTTTATTATAATCATTTAACCCTTTACACATTATATTACTCCCAATTTATTTTGTTGATTCCATCCTGGATCCATCTAATTTGAATCTCAAGAAGTTTGTTGGGTATTTTCACCAAGCATCAACATTGTCAATTCTTAGATTGACAAAGCATACAAATTATCTGAACCGTGTTTGATCCTAATATCAACAATCTTGCAGTAAGGGAAATTCCTGTGGAGCGACCATTAGACTTGAAGGGGTGGTTTTGGATGACGAAGTCTTGTATTTATATTCAAGAACAAGACATATCAATCTTCTTTTTGAAATTATTAATATTATTTGTTAATGAACGTTTTCGGAATATTTGATAAAACTACATGTATCTTAATTTTTTTTCTATTTAAGAAGTACCTAGTAAAAAATCAATATAGCATCCAAGTTATTTTTCCAAATTGTATTGATTGAAGATTTTATCATACTGTCATATACTTTCCCACCAGTTTTTGCACGAGAGTTTTGTGGTCTTGTCACAGGTACATAATTTTACACTTGTCAATTCATGTAACAAATCATCGATATACCATGCCTTCCTTGTATAAACAATCCAGTTCATAATACCTTGACCTGATACTTCAAACAATATACCGCAGTCAAGACCCATTTGCAAACTGGGGGAAAAAGTGGGGTTAACTGGAAATATAACAGTCCTAAAGTTATCAAATAAGAAAATATTTTTCATATGTGGAGGCCTAGACCAGCTTTTTACAACATCTAATTTGTGTTGTGGCGAGTATTTCTTTAATATAAGATAACAACATTGTCTTCCAATAAAATATTCTGATTTATAATGTAGTGCCTAGTACCCGGTAAAACATACCTTGACATATGGATCTGACATTTTAGATCTGAGATCCTTTGATCTTAGTTCTCTACATTTGATGACCTTGACCAACAGTAAGTGACGTTTGAAGTCATATTTAAAGGATATCTGGACTTCTCCTCTAACATCTCCAACTGCTTTCATCACTGTTGGGTCTAACTTTTTAAACAATCCTTTCAAAATCTGCATGTTTCTCTGTCGAAAAGATATTAAACAAAATAAAAACTGTAGTCATTTTATATGACAAGTGAACATAATAGTAGCTTATAATACATTTTGTAGAATGTATCAAGACTTGTAATTTCATATCTTTACATTATTCGTGAAAAGAGTCTATGTGTCTCAGTTCAATTTAGTTTATATTGCCCTATATTGAGCAGAATAATTAAGTGAATTACATACATTTGATTTCATATTGATTGGTTTGATTGGTTTTATAACAAAGAAAAAATGACAGTATTAAAAATGAATAAATCCAATAATTAAAAAAAATTAAAACTAGAAATTGATGCCAAGCCTAAAATGTAGGTCATCATGTATGAATGCTCAGTACTATCCAAAGCACATTTACTGATGAAGTTTCGATGATACTCTATGCTTAGTTCCAAAGAAATGAACCTAAATGCAAAACTTAACCAGAGTCGCTTAAGCGTAAAATGTAGGTCATAATGACCCAAATATTTTATGACTGCTCAGTACTACCAAAGGAACAACCACCAATGAAGTTTCATTGATACACTATGCCTATGCCTAGTTCCAAAGAAATGAACCTAAACGTAAAACTTAACAAGTCGCTCAAGCATAAAATTCATAATGACCCAATTATCATACGACTGCTCAGTACTATGCAAGGCACATCCACTGATCAAGTTTCCTTTATACACTATGCTTAGTTCCAAACGCAAAGCTTAACAAAAGTCACTGAAGCATGAAATGTAGGTCATAGCGACCCAAGTGTTGCTGAAATGCGTTGTACTATACAAGAGGACTGTAGTGGTGAAATATCATTGATATATTACTATAGGTTTCTGAGTAATGGAGCTTAATGCAAAACTTAATCGAATCGGGACGTACGTACAGACATTCGTGGCAGGGCATCAAAATATATGTCTTGTGTTTCTTACTAAAATGGAATGATGAAAACATTCAGTTTGAGTATTTCTGGTTTCTGTACCATTTCAGTATTATCACTATAGAGGCTCTAACCTAATGAAAATGAAGAATCCCACATAATGTAGTTCCAATATAACTTTAATGATTACTTAAATAGTATTGAAGTGTTATTACACTACACATATCAGTTATATTATTGTTGGATACGAAGCCTACATCAACACAAATTAAACACTGAAATATATTTGCTTTTCTTCAATGATGAACAACAGTATAATACATGGATAAAAAATGCTCAGCAATCTCATATCGTTCAGAAAAGTAAAAAATTAATATAAGAATGGGTTATAAAATAAATGTTGCAAAATGTTACAATACAATATTTTCATCTTGCTTGGACCATCCATGTGTTGCAACCAGTTCTTGATGGTTCTGTTTGGCAGAAATCAATCGTGCAAGTCCATGAATTTTGTTAACATTCTGAACATTCTGTGCTAACTTTCCTTCTTCTGCCTGATGTTCTTCATATCTCGATTGATTTTTCCCCATTTCTTATTCTTCTGAAATCAAAATTTCTAAATCAAAACTAAAATTATTTATTTATTGTCAAGTTTATTTCGACCACCTTGGTGGTCTCGTGGTAGCATGCTCGCCCCGAGTGCAGAAGGACGCGGGTTTGATCCCGGCTGGGTCAAACCAAAGACATTAAAATTGGTATTTCCTGCTTCTCTGCCAAGCATGCAGAGCAAAGATTGGTCGACTCGGAGTCAGTATAATGTGTCCGAGTGAGGTGATATGTCTTCCTGTAGACAGTTACCTCCTGAGCTAGCACATTAAAAATCCAACTTCGCGTGTCGGTCTAGTACAAAGCAGCGATCATATTCATTATCATCAACATGTTCTCATCCTCATATACACGTTAAAAAATAATTCATCCATCATCCATCAAGTTTATTTGAAGCATCCAAAACTCACAGACCTGTATATTACAACACCAACAATGCCAACAATTTTACTTATAAAAAGTTTAATATATAACAATACATAACATAACTAGCATACATCAAAACAGGATACATTTGCTTTAAAATAAGCCATTAAAGGTATTTTCCACTCTTAAAACTACTGTCTCCATGGATCCTATATTTGCCTACCTAAAGCAGAATAATATATGCCTGTGGCACCCTTTTTAGTTGGTGTATGCTGTTAAGAAAGAGGACAGGCTAAGGACAACTGCTTCCAAATTTTGTTTCAGACATGAAGATTTGTAAATGAATTTTCCCACTGGGTTATAAACATTTATTAAACTTAATTGATTAAACTCATCGGACATATCTAAAAGAAAACCATCTAATGACATTTCATGCAAGGTTTGTTTCAAACTGGCTATATTGTTGTTTCAAACAAGATATTTAAGTGGATTTCAACAAGGTCCTATGTTAAACTAAGTTCAGCTGTTTTTGGCAGTCCCAGCTATCACATACAGTTCTGTAAGACAAAAGCATAAGGACCATTGCTGCCAAGTTTGGTCAAATAGTCTATTTAATTTCAAATGAATGGAATTTTCCTATACTGGTCCTACATTAAACTAAATTTGGCTGTGGTGGCCATCTTGGTTGACAGTCCTTGCCAATGGCTACAATTCATATTTCTTTTGTGTTTTATTATTTGAATAAGAAACTTTAATCTCTATACTTGTTTAAAAAGACCAAAAATATAAAAATAAAATTGAAACCTTTTAGACAATGTTAATATATGAGAGAAAAGTTCATGAACATCCTGATTTTAGCTAGGTGAACCTAACAATTTGAATTTTATATCTTGTAATATAACGATTTAGGAAGCTGGCAAATATATCATGTAATTATGTTTCCATATATCTTTTCAAATGCATGTTAACATACAACTCTGAATTCTGCACTTCTGTCACAATGGTACTGGTAATCTAAGCTGGTAAATCTTTTCATATTTTTCAGGGTGAAAGGTTATAATTTGTCCATTTTCTTCGTGTTTTAATTGAAATTTGATAAGATTTTCATAAATCACTTTCCTAAAGGCTTGTTAACAAATACTGAAAACCGTTTCCTTTACACTTTAACTTGCTTCTTCGGTACAGAGATAAGAAAAGCATATAGTCAATAGGAGCATGCACAAAAACTGGAAGTTTGGTATGATTTGTTATTATGAATGTTTTACTGAAGTCAATCAGTCATGAAAGGGAAGGATTATACAAAAGGACAGGCACAGTTTATGGATAAATGTTAATGAAACATCTTGATTAACATTTCCACTAATGAAGTATGAATGTTAAGTGTCAGTGAAACATCATTTTGATTAAAATATCAAGGAAAAAAATATGTGAACAACATTTTCCCCCTCACATTAAGTTGGATACCTTGTGTTGTTGTGTAGTGAATTCGGCTGGTTTTTTTTATTGGACAAGCACCTGTGAACAAAATGGCTAGCTACCAGCATGCTGAACACAGACCATGGCCATTGGACATGGTGCAAATGACTGATATTTATAGGGGGTTTCTGGAAGCATCATCACTCACATGAAGAAACCATTCAGAAGGCACAGTTTTATGTTAAATCAACCGTAGCTGAGGTGAAAATAAATTTCATTATTGGGGTTTTTCCTAGGAATAATTGAAACTAAATATTCAAAATAATCATTCCATAATAAAATTTCTTTCTGGCAAATTCTAAAATGATTTAGATATGAAAAAATATGTAATTTTTAGTTTTATTTATTAATATCATGTAGGTTTTGATTAAAGTGCAATCAAAACTTTCAAGTTTCATAATTGATGTCAATGATAAAATCCAAATCTCAATGTGTTTTATCCTTGTGGTGCCAAAATATCTCCTATAAAGCACCATTGCATTGCTGCAATGTTTGTTTCTAAATGACTCAGTGGTTTCATTGAAAATACAATACAATATACAATTATGGTCTTCAGAAGGTAATATGCATAATTATTAAATTGAGGAAAAATAACCCTTTCGAGATTTGTTTGTTTAGTTGGGGTTTTACACCATTTTCAGCACATTTGGCTATTTCGCGCGGCGTTTTTATTGGTGGAGGAAGCCCGAGTACCCGAAGAGGACCACCGACCTTCGGTAGGAAAATTGGCAATCCTTGTCATTTAAGATCGGAGTCAAACACACCCCGCCACAGGTGAGATTCGAACTCACAACCTCAGCGTTGACAGGCTTTCGAGATTTAAAATGAAGGCCATAACATTATTATTATACAGAAATAAGCTCCTCGACAAAATATCAGTTATTACTCTCTCGTTGATTCTTGCGAGAAAGTTATTTTGCGCTCGTTGATTATCATGTGAATGACGAGAGTAAAAAAAAACAGGTTATTTCCCGCTGGCATAGAAAAACTCAAGTTATTTGATTTGAACGCTAAAAACATTATTTTACCAGTATAATAGTATGAAGGGTGTAATGCTTACAAGAGAAGAACACAAGAAAAATTATGATATATGTCATATGACGTGCAGTGCCAATGTCAATAATTTAATTACCACGATAAATTGACATGGGGAGTGAAAAATTGTTCTATCAATATTTTTTTTAATTTCACCTTAGGTCATTGAATTATATTTTCAACGTTAAAGACAGAATCGTGAACAAAAAAATCTACTTTCTCTAAGTTACAAAATAATGTCTGGGGTAATGTCCATGTTGTTTACCTTGGAGTTGATCTATTCTAAAGTGTGCATTTCATTCACATAAATTTGTTAAAAGTTTTCAACGAGCGCAAATGTAAATGAAAATTAGTCCTTGTAAAATGTGTTTGTTGGACATAGTAAAATCAATCAATGGTTACTCGTTTTACTAATGATACTATTTCAAAGCCTGTAAAAAAGTCCCCAGACATTTTTTCATAGGTAAATATGTCCATCTCAATTTAACTAAGAAATTAATTTGTTCTTGTATGACTTGTATTATTTAGCTGTATAACAATGAAATCTTTTTATTCATTTGTTCAGATTACGTTTGTTATATTATCATTCATTTTTAATTATTTTCCACAAATATGTAATTCATAATAAATTAATATTCTGAGACATGTATTGAAAGATACGTTTTTTGTTGTCATGGTTATAATAAACTATGAATATTATGATTCATGATATAAAGATAAAAACTTTTCTTCGAATAGTGTTATGTCAATGTTATATACATATCGAGAATTGTACAAGATATCACATTTTACAGCAGCTAGACTTATTTTCCTGGCAAAATTAATTAATTTTGAATATTGTTTAATTTCAATAGACATTTTTGGTTTCATTTTCTTTTCTTTTTTTTTGGAATATTTTATTGTTTTAATATTTTTAATGATTTCCTTGTGAATAACAACCCACCCTGTCAATGAGACAATTGATATGTACATGTACTCACTGGTTTAAATTTGGATAATTGAAAATTCTTTTCATACCAGCCCCCTACAAATAAAACAACTGTTGTGATGTTAATGTCCCAGAACCAATTTTCCTAGGAAAAGTAATGTCGGACATATTTTACATGTACTAATTATGGGCTCTTTTTCCTGGGAAAATTAATCCTGGGACTAAATTTTCTAGTCAAAGTGAAAACATGTACTTGTTTTACTAGGAAATAAGCATTCTTAGAGTATTGCTGAGCAATATACAACATCAACTGGTAAAACGTTTTGCAAAAAAGTATTATAAACTATTATTTTGACAATAATTAATTCTATCTTCAAGGACAATTACTCTCACAATATTTATCCGATCAGCGTGACAGTCAGATCATTTGGTAAAAGAGTTTGCGAAAAAAAAGTCTGGAAAACTATTACTTTGGCAACAATTCCTATTTCAAAGTGCAAAAACTCTCACAACAATTACAGTTGGTTAAACGGTTTCTGAGAAAAGTCCGGGAAACTATTATTTTTGCAATAATTCCTATTTCCAAGGGCTATAACCCTCAAAATAATTATTCGATCAGCGTGAAACTCAAACTTGATCTGTAAAGCTCAAATAACAAAAATAAGATCAGTTCGATAAACGGTTTTGAAAAAGTCCGGAAAAATATTATTATGGCAATACTTACTATTTCCAAGGGCAATAACTTTCATAATACCAGCGTGAAACTCAAACATGATCTATAACCCATCATTATAAGCTCATATATCAAAAATAAGGTTACACTCCACTAATTATCTTAGTTTCAGAGAAATGCACCCCCAGAATTTTATTAATTATTAGAGTTGGTAAAGTTTGACTACATGATAGATAAATAATAAATGTCCTAACCTCAAAATTGTAATATTGACTGAAAGAGGATAGATTTTAGTTTAAAAAAATACGAAAACATTAACTGATTTTGCTTCTGACAAGTAATGGGAGGTCATAAATTGGGACTTGTGAATTGACATGTGGTGTGTAAAACTTTGACAGTGATAATCGGCACCTGCACTGGTAAGTTAAATTGCGAAAAAAAGAGCCGGAAAAGTTAACCTTTTTTTCCCCACATATGTAATGGAATTTTATGCGGAATCTGAAAAATTAAGTCTCAATTGGATTGAAACGCTGCATCAAACCTCAATTTTAAGCCGAAGTGGAGTGAAATTTAACATTTTTAAAGCTTTTTTTATGAACATTTTTGAAATGTTGCTATGCCAACTAGGTTTCCATGGATATTTTTTATTTATTTTATCATGATTGAAACAATGCTAACATAATGGCCTTTCAGAATATATATATATGTATATGGGTATTATTTTCTCTGAAGATGGCACAAGACCATGACATTTGTTAGCTCACTTCACATAGAAAATGGTACTATTAATTTGTGGAGTGCAACCTAAGATCAGTTGGTAAAAGGGTTTGAGAACAATGTAGGGAAAACTATTATTTTGGCAATAGTTCCTATTTCCATGGTCAATAAATTTTACAATGATAATCCGAATCAGCGTGAAACTCAAACCAGAGACATATAAAAAACTGTTTTATATGTCTCTGCTCAAACGTAATCTGTAACTCACCATTATAAGCTCACATATCAAAAATAAGATCAGTTCGTTAAATGATTTCTGAAAATAGTCCGGAAAACTGTAGCGTGACTGACGGACGGACTGCAAACCTATAGTCCCTTCGGGGAAATATTTTACTATGGGACTTAAGTTACTAGGCGTTACACAAACATCTGTATACAAAATGAAGATAACTGACTAAATATAAACTTATTTTCAAATCTTTATTGAAAGAGCTCATACGTGCATATAATATGATTTTCTAGTGGTTCTTGGCCAAACTATTCAACCGTTGAGACATGGAACAAATCGTCCTGTAAACTCAACCGCACACATGGTATATTCAATGTGAGGTTACATAAAATTTGATTGGCTAAATGACCGAACCAGGGTAAGATGAAACAATGGATCCACTATCCGTTTATATTGCTCTTCTGGAAGCACCAACTTATCCATGATTTTTTTTTAGAAAAGAATCATATACAAAATTAATAGAGCTTTACAGGACTTTAAAATTACTTGTAAAGAAAAGAAGTTTCACAACCAGAAAGAAATATTTTTCAAGTTATTATGTTTATTTGTGTATATTTTTGCGATTCTAGACTTCAGAGTTGTAATCATTTAATCACAAAAAAAATTATGACGTCAAAATATTGGTTGAATATATAGGGAAAATATGACGTCACAATTTTTTTTATCTAAATCACTGTCACTTATAAACCAGGAATCGAAAATACAGACACAAATAAACAATGAAATTTCAAACATCTCTCTTTCTGGCAGTAAAAGTTTCGTGAAAATTGTTTTGAGAAATGACTTCATAATAATTTTTTTAAATTGTGAATTTGTATAGGAACCTAACCTTTGGAAAAAATCGGGGGTGACGAATAATTATGTTCACTGACTGTACATAAAGTCAAAATAAAAAAATAGAACAGGAACTGGCGAACTTCTGATAGATCAAACAAATCCGAGGACCATCAGGAAGATTAGTTTAGGCATAGCCTTAAATGGATAGCCTTCAACTGCTTGCAAAAGTTGAATTTTATAGAAATTAGAGAACATTTACCTAAATCTTGTTTCGAACCTTGAACAACTAAAACCCAAACTTTTCAATATAATATAGATTCAAATTCAAATCTTGATGGTTTTTCACCAGTTTAACTTAAAACTTCACTGATAACTTGAGAAAAAATAAAACAAAACAGAATACAAAAATAATGATAACAATAAACACAGCACACAAAGTTATAATTCAATATGAAAAAGTAATAGATTTGAACAATTTTGCCGGAAATATCATGATGTGGACGACTCCTTTGTCCTCGTTTCTTTCTACCAATTTGTGAAAAATACCAGTATGTTCAATTTTTATTATATGACGATATTCCTCTTTATTTAAAAAGAATTACAACCGTGCTGCATGATCGCCAAAATCAAGTCCACATAAGTCCTAACAGGTGCTTCTTCCTCACCACAGATGAACACTTTACTAATTTCGTTCGGGTGAAAAGTAGAACAAAAAATAGACGTTAGATAAAATATCAATTTTTAAGAGTTTTTAGACGATTGGTGATAAAAATGATTTTATCGCAAATTTCTAAAATACTGCCGTTGGACACTCAGTAGGAAGTCTCGTGCAAAATCTCGTTTACGTGACGTGTCTTTTTCCCCCGGAGGCATCTAGTTAAACCGGCTAGGTTCTACATAAAACTTCTGTTTACACGTATAACGCCACAAATAATTGAAGATTATTAGTTGAAGAGAGATGGGAAGTAAGTATTTTAGTTGGCATTTATAATTAATTCGTTAAAATGTGAATAAAATTTAACACTTCTTAATAAATATCTGAAATGTTGCAATCTTTACCAAAACCTGTGTCTACGTGGCGACCTTATTCATATTTATACTAGTTTGTGTTAATGGAAAACGTGAACAAAATTGATCTGAATGAGTTTATTGACTGTCATATTTAAACAGTTCAAGCTCTCTGACTCTGAAGCATAGAATTCACTCCCAAATTTGAAGTCAAAAAGGACAAATTGCACTTGGCTTCAAACCATATGATACATTTGAAGTTTGTTTAAATACACATCTGTTGCTCTTTATTTGAGGTAAAGTCCTTCAAATGGATAGGAATCCTTTAACTTTAGGCGTTTTTTGGTGGGTTTTTAATTTGAAACCTGAACTTTAGAAAAATAGCCCCTTTTAAAGAAAAGTTGCATTTTTTAGGAACATGTCTTTTTAGTTAAATGTACATGTTTATAACTAAAAGTTTAATTATAACTGTGGAATTATTATTTTATAATCCCAAACTGCAACTAGTTAAAGCTTTTAAGAGTCAATAATATTTCTTATCTATGAAAACAAAAAGGGTAAAATGAACAGAGATGTTGCAGTGATGGGTGTTTTTTGTTTTTGCAGAGTTCAGTCTTTAGATAAAGAAAATTGAAAAAATCATGAAACAGATTTACTTATATTTTGGTCAAATGTATTTGTAGTTTTATCTCATTGGTAGAGTTGGGCCGGCACAAGAGTTCCTTAGTTCTAAATAAGACCTGACATATATCTTTGAACATTCTGTTTAGTAATATGGACTTGAACTGCTTTTGTTGCAATTGCTTTTATTGGTTTCAATAATTTTAAGTAATCAAATTTAGGCATAATTTAATACCATGTTTCTTTATATTAAATGCTTGTTTTCCAATTTTAGTTAAGTTCCTAGAATTTGTTAAACCGTTTTGTGCGGTACTGCCAGAGATTGCAAAACCTGACAGAAAGGTAATTATACATTCATGATTGATACAGTAATAATCATTTCTACACTTAATAAAAAACAATTTGCAACAGATTTATATAAAACGTGGCTGAGAACTACATATAAGGTCAGAAAAAAGTCTATATTGTTGCATGATTGCACCATATTTTTTTTTATGCATATTAACCGGTTTCAATGTCAGTGTGTAATATTAAACATACATTTAATTTCATTAAGTCTCTATAATTTAAATTAAAGGCTTTTAAAGTTACAAGTCTCAAGTAGTAATTTATCTTATTAGTAGAAAAAGATAATTATGCATTACCAACATGTTTCTTAATAAAATTCATAATAGCACAATGATGACAAGCTTGATGTTTTGGAATCCAGGTTCGTGGTTTATGAAAGTGTAATTGAACTGCCTCAAAATAGATTGTATCATATAACCTATTCCAAAATTGAAAACAATCTTTTTGTATTGCTATCCTCTCTAGTACAATACTATATGTGAAATGGTGGAAAAAAAATAGTATAAAAACTGGAAAAAAACATAAACAAGTACATTGCATATAAATATGTTAATGAAACAGAAAATAATTCATTTTTATTGTTTTATTAGAAAAGAAAAGTTGTAAAAACTGTGTATGATTAAGTTTGTTATATTTTAGATCCAGTTCAGAGAGAAAGTACTATGGACTGCTATTACATTATTCATCTTTTTAGTTTGCTGTCAGGTAAGTTAAGACTTCTTGAAACACATTTAACTATTACATTACTCAGTTTTAAATTTGAGAAAAAGTTGAATTATTAGACATTTTAGACCAATATATTTATGGTATAATCTAGACTTGAGTTTATTGCAGAAGTGACTTCTCCGTACAAGGGACAATTGAGAGAAGTTTTTAGCTCTGACCAAAGGTCGTGAGTTTTTGCCATCACTTAGCGTCGTCCATCCGTCTGTTAACTTTTCACATTTTAATCTTCTCCTCTGAAACCACTGGACCAAATGGAATTAAACTTGACAGAAAGCATTTATGTAAGGTCCTTTATAAAGATTGCTCATTTCCTCCCGATGGGACAACAAACATGGCCGCCATGGGCAATTGTTGTTTCTGATTGGCTGAATTTTCAAAAATCTTCTCCTCTGAAACTGCTTGGCCAAATCTTGACAGGAAGCATATATGGGAGGTCCTTTATAAAGATTCCTCATTTCATTTCGATCGGACTACAAATATGGCATTAATGGGCAGTTCTTGTTTCTGATTGGCTGAAATAGCTTGTCCAAATGGAACAAAGCTTGATAGGAAGCATCTATGGGAGGTTGTTTACAAAGTTTCATCATTTCGTCCTGATCGGGCAACAAACATGGCCGCTATGGAAAATTCTTGTTTCTCATTGGTTGATTACATAAAAAAAGTTCTGTGGAACTACTGGGCCAAATGGAATGAAACGTGACAGGAAGCATCTATGGGAGGTTCTTTACAAATTTTCCTCATTTTGTCCTGATCGGTCTACTTGTATGGCCAACATGGACAGTTCTTGTTTTTGATTGGCTGATAAAAAAAACCTCTTCTTCTCTGAAACTGTTTGGCCAAATGGAACAAAAATTAATAGGAAGCATATATGGGAGCTCCTTTATAAAGTTTCCTTATTTCGTTCCGATCAGACTACAAATATAGTCGCCATGGGGCAGTTCTTGTTTCTGATCAGCCGATATAAAAAAATCTTCTCTAAAATCGCTGGGCCAAATGAAATGAAAATTCTATGGGAGGTTCTTTACAGAAAGTCCTCATTTCGTCCTGATCGGGTAACAAACATGGCCGTCATCGAAAATTCTTGTTTATCATTGGTTGATTTAAAAAAAAATTCTGTGGAACTGCTTGGCCAAATGGAATGAAACCTGAGAAGAAGCATCTGTGGGAGGTTTTTACACAGTTTTCTCATTTTGTCCAAATCTTTCGACAAACATGGCTGCCATGGGCAATTTTTGTTTATGCCAGGAGAGCGATACAGGCTCAGCCCTCTGAACCTCTGGTTTATAACTATTACGTTAACCAGAACAGGTAACAGTGGTAATAAGCCTGAATCCTTTCTGATCTTTCAGAATCGACATGTTCATGTTAATTCCTCTTGTTAACATATTCTATTAAAACATTCTTAGGAAGAAAATTTCAAATCTAATTCTATATGTGAATATTATTCATCAGTTGGTTTCATCGGAATCTGAAGTATTTATCAAATTCAAGCAACACGATGACAAAACAAATCACAGGCATGATTTTCTTCTGCTTTTCGAGCTCTGGATTTGTCCATTATGTTTCCTTTATTATACATAGTAAAATGGCTGCTGAAGTATCATGTCTGCTCAGTTTTCCCTGTTGTCAAAATCACATCTGAAATCCGCACCATTTTGTTTGTTTACAATTTGACGCAAAGGAACGGGTAAGACATGTTTCCCTTTGTCAAAATTTCTTTGTGATTTCTCTTCTGAAAATGTTAAACAGGCGACTTGAAGACATTTTGAAAATTCTTTGGCCACTTAAACCTCCATTTCGCCTTCTAGATTAGTCCCTGATATTTATCATGAAGTTCTGGATAATTTATAACGCTGGATATCGGGTAGAGATATTTAGTGTAACTTTTCAAGAACAAGGTAAACAGAAATCTGTATTCGGTATTGATGGAATTCTTGTCAGGACAACAAACAAAGGATTATAGGGATACATAAACATCAATTGAACTGGATTTTGAAAAGGTAATAAATCCAGTTTTGAGTTTGGCAATTGAACAGGTTGACTGTAAGGTGGCTCTTGGTGATTTAGTTGACATAAAATTGTGGTAGATAGCTTCTTGTTATCATACCATATAATTAAGGAAGAGTGTAAGGTGTATAAAACCACATCAGTGATCTTCAGCATTCCATAATCCGATGAACATGAAAAGAACAGATAAACATGTAAAATTTGAACTTTTGTTTTACAGATTCCACTGTTTGGTATCATGTCATCAGACTCAGCTGATCCTTTTTACTGGCAAAGAGTTATTTTGGCTTCTAACAGAGGTACATAATATAACAGGAAAGCATTATTTTGTCTTTCATATAAAAGATCAAAATGGTATTTTGCTATATTTATCAAAATAATATTATGCAGTATTGTTTGTTTGTTTAGTTGGGGTTTATCGCCGTTTTCAGCACATTTGGATATTTCGCGGCGGCCAGTTTTTATTATGCAGTATTGTAATTAGGCCACACCAAATCCATTTTTTGATGGTAAATATAGGTGCGAGGGAAATTTAAATTTTTTTTCTTTCTTGGGTACCATTTTTTTTGGGCAAAGATCAAATTACTTGCGGCATACATTTTTTTTTTTTATTCAAACATTGCTAAAAAATTTTATTTTTTTGTATCTTGAAAATTGGGGAATTTGCATCATTTTTGCAAAATGTAGCGGCAAAAAAATATTTCTTAAAATTTACATAGTCAAAAAAATCAAAGCAGCGAAATCCAAACAATTAAAGATCAGTTTGATGTGGCCTTACATTGAAAGATCAAAATTAATAGGGAAATGTATCAAGAATATGGTAAATATTTTTTTAGAATGGAGTCTTATTTTTATTAAGAAACTATATCTTATCTTCAGTTAACTAATTATACATGCATTTTAGGTACCCTTATGGAGTTGGGTATTTCTCCAATTGTAACATCGGGTCTGATAATGCAGCTGT
This sequence comes from Mytilisepta virgata, assembly GCA_028015205.1. Classification (NCBI taxonomy): domain Eukaryota; kingdom Metazoa; phylum Mollusca; class Bivalvia; order Mytilida; family Mytilidae; genus Mytilisepta; species Mytilisepta virgata. Next base: position 76,002,386 of record CM051519.1, read on the forward strand.
TAGCTGGTGCAAAAATCATTGAAGTTGGAGATACCCCAAAAGACAGAGCTCTGTTCAATGGTGCACAGAAATGTAAGTTACTTTTAAAAAGAATTTTTTGGGGTAATTAGTTTAGAAAAGTATAATAGGTTGTCGGAGGACTGGCAGCTCCAAACAATTATGAAGTAAAAACCTTATTGCCATCAGTTTTGACAGTTCAATTTTGGTTTGATGTTAGATTAATGTGGTAAAGCTTTTCAGTCACTGCAACTAATAAAAGAACCAAAACATTCCTTTAAACCATCTGGTTTAAACCATAAAGTGGAATTAAGATTTTGTCCAGTGTTTATCATATTATATATCATGCTAATGTTAATGTACTAATAAGATCAGGGCAATATATGTCCAGAACAAACATAGTTGGGTTATTATTAATGTCATCTTTGCAGCAGTATATTTAATATTAAAGCATTAATGGCAGTATCAAACTGCAATTTTAGCAGAACAAAAGCTAAGTACAGTCAAACCTGTCTTGAGTGACCATGTAAGGGAGAGCAAAATTATGGTCACTATAGATAGTTGGTCTTTATATACAAGTTATTTTTATATAGAATGCACTACAAAGGATTTTAAAGTGATGGTCTTTTAAGACAGGTTATTGCTTAATACAGGTTGTTGCTAAAGCAGGTTTGACTGTACATGTACTCATTACAAATGTTAAAGATATTTATAATATTTGTTATATTTCAGTGTTTGGTATGGTGATCACCATAGGTCAGGCTATTGTTTATGTCATGACTGGAATGTATGGTGACCCAGCAGACATGGGTGCTGGTGTTTGTCTCATCATTATTATACAGGTAAATAAAAGTCTTAAATTACAAACACCACTATTGGGTTTGTTCTCAAGCTGCAATCGAGCTAGGAAGAGATTTGTTGGAGTGCAATTAAAATAAGTCAAAATTGTCTTGGGTATTTTCTGCTGTGTTTAAGAAAAAGACATCAGCCACATATAAAATGAAACTAAGGTTTTTCTGTTTTGTTATGCAACAGTTAACATAAAAATTTCATTGCAACCATTAATAAAAATCATACAAGGACAAAAATTTATAAATGTTCTATTTTAAGTTTGATGTGTTACAATGTTATTATGTTTTATTTTTTAGTTATTTGTGGCTGGCCTTATAGTGTTATTGTTGGATGAACTTTTACAAAAGGGGTATGGTTTAGGATCAGGTATATCCCTCTTCATAGCCACAAATATTTGTGAAACTATTGTGTGGAAGGCGTTTAGTCCTGCTACTGTGAATACTGGACGAGGTAGGCTTTTACTAAAACAAATACTTCTCCCTTTGTAATGAGAACCCAAAAAAATCTTTCATAAATTCTTATTGAATTATTTCATTGTTAAAAGAAATGTACATGTCCATTTTAGAGATGTTAATGAGTATTTTTAACCAGATTTTCCAGCTAAAAAGCTTGTTATTAGTTTGGTGATGCACGATAACCTGCAACATAATTGTGATAAAGGAAAATCTGCTTTTATGTCGATATTTAATAATACAACATTTTGTGAATTTTTAAACTGTTAACAGGCCATTATTTATATCCTGTTCTACAAGAACATGTGAAAAGAGCTTTTAAGGTTTTATACTACATGTACATAATTATGTTTGGCAGGTACTGAATTTGAAGGAGCTATAATAGCATTATTCCATTTGTTGGCTACAAAGAACGATAAAGTAAGAGCTCTGCGTGAAGCTTTCTACAGACAGAATCTGCCAAATTTGATGAATTTGTTGGCCACTGTACTGGTGTTTGCCATAGTCATATACTTCCAGGTAAGATAAGTTTGCAAAAACGTTGTTTCATATATTGATAGTCTGTCATTATGTATTTTTATGAAAAAAAATTGATTATACAAATATTATTGGGTCAGTCTTAAACATGAAATACAATGAAGCTAAAAAACATTGCATTAAATTTTGTGCTGAAATATATACCATGATGTTTTCTTTCAGTCAGAAAATCAGAATTTAAATTTCTTGTATTTAATTATGAACATTGTATAATTAAGAACTCTCATTAGCATTTTTATAAACAAATATGTTTTATCTGTAACATTATGTCCTTTTTTCAGGGATTCAGAGTAGATTTGCCAATCAAATCAGCTCGCTACAGAGGACAGTACAGCTCCTATCCAATTAAATTGTTCTATACATCCAACATTCCCATTATCTTACAGTCTGCCTTGGTCTCAAATCTCTATGTCATTTCACAGGTAAGTTCCTTGTTATAATATAAATTTGCAGCAATTAGCCTTGTTTCAATACTTTTCTCATATAAAGATTGACCATGATGTCATAGTTTCAACTTATTTTAAGTAATTTTTTGTAAATTGTATTAATATAAATTTGCAATAATTAGCCTTGTTTTAAATACTTTTTTCTCATATAAAGATTGACTATGTCGTCATAGTTTCAACTTATTTCAAGTAACTTTTTGTAAATTGTATTAAATTAATTGTTTAAGATGTTTGTTTGTATTAAATATTCTTTGATTTTACAAAGTTTTACCTGCTTAAAACATGTTGAATGATAATACCAATGATTTGTTTTTCAGATGTTGGCAACAAAATTCAGTGGAAACTTTTTCATCAACTTGCTTGGTGTTTGGGCTGTGAGTATCTTAACGTTAACATAATAGTTACATGTATATTCAGAATTCTCTTTCCATTAAAAAAAAGTTAAAATGAAAAATAGTTTGCATGTATATGTAATCAGATATTCAAATGAAATAAGTAGAGAAAAATGGAAGTACAAGCTTTAAAAATTTCAACACATTTATCTTGCATTGATTTAAAACATGATAATCAATCAGGTCTACTTAGATTTGGATCTATAATAGAAAAATGGAAATTTATTGATATTGTACATGTATATTTCCAGGATGTTGGAGGTGGTGGACCAGCCAGATCTTACCCCATTGGAGGATTATGTTACTATTTGTCGCCACCAGAAACAATACAGCATGTTGCAGAAGATCCTGTCCATGCTGTAATGTATATTTTCTTTATGTTAGGATCATGTGCTTTCTTCTCAAAGACGTGGATTGATGTATCTGGATCAAGTGCTAAGGATGTAAGTTTATACTAGAGGTCTTAGTATTAATCTGTTGTAACTGATGGCATGAAGTATTTTTATTTTAATATATTTGTAAGACTTGAAATTGATTTAGTATTAGTGTTAGACATTTTGTGCTAGTATTTTACAACACTTATCTCAAAAAACAAAAAATAGAAGTAAAAGAACATATGGAATAAATATCTGTGAAAGTAACATACCCTGAAACAGAATTCCAAAAGTACAGAAATATAGTATATATGTCATTATGTTTCATTTTAAACTAAGATATGACAATGTTTGTATTGCAGGTTGCCAAACAATTAAAAGAACAACAGATGGTAATGAGAGGACATAGAGAACAGTCTATGATACATGAATTAAATAGATATATTCCAACTGCTGCAGCTTTTGGTGGTTTATGTATAGGTGCCTTGTCTGTCATGGCAGACTTCATGGGTAAGTTTCAAGTGAGACTGAAAATTAAATTGCATACTGGAAACCTATATTTTAAAGAAATAAAGAATATTTGTGTTGGTAGATGTGGAAAAAACATAGAAAGGTATATACGTGTACACGTAGTAGTGTTTTATTGTTGATTAATAAGTTTGGTGCAGTATGCTAAGTTTGTTTAAATATATCTATCAAGAATGGCAACTGAAAAGCCATATAGCTATTTTGCTGTTTCATGTGCACAGTCCAAATTTAGTCAAGTTAAGATGTTTGATGACAGAAAAAACACATATGACACATTCAATCTTTACCAGGCAAACATCAAATTTCAAAATACTAAAAATAATTTATTTTTAATTACAGGTGCTGTTGGTAGTGGTACAGGAATTTTATTAGCTGTTACAATTATTTATCAATACTTTGAAATATTTGTTAAAGAACAGAGTGAGATGGGAGGCATGAGTACTTTACTGTTTTAAAGACAATATAATCATTAATGTACATAATTTTATACATGTTGTCAGCAATGTTCACAAAGCTAGTCGTGATCTGATATTTTTGTGTATGTAGACATTAGACCTAAGATCATGTTTCATACAGGACAGTTGAGATTTTTCACCCACCAGTATCATTGCCAGCTATGACTTTACTGATGGTAAAAAAACATTGTAAAAACCTACTTTGCAGCATTTGTGACTTCTTAAATCAAGAGATATAATATAAATGTTATTATTTATTATATGTTAAAAATATGAGTTATTTTATGTAAAATACTTGTTTACATTGAATTTTATATGCTGGCAAACATTATGTTACATCGTTACATAGATTTTAAAATTAGCTCCAAGACTGGGGAAAATTTATGCAAGATGCATTATTTATTTCATGAAATACATACTGAAAGAGAAGTGAAAAGTAAATGGTTGTAGTACATCTCTCTTTTATTACATCTAATATATTTGTTCTCAAACAGCTAATAATAAATTCCTCAATAAACAAAGTGTTGTTTTATTTCAATATTTGTTGAACTAGATGTTTTGAACTACTTGTTTTAAAATCCTCTTATTAAAACTTTGTGGTTTCATTAACAATATCTCTTAGCTTTGAAACCAATATAAGCAGTATAAATCAACAGGAGCCCCTAGGTACCCTGTAAAACTTGCCTGAATTTTATTTGTATACACAAAGCAGAACTAATCGTTTGACCGTGGCACTTGGTTAGTTCAGAATTCCCATTTTTACTGCACTGGGTTAAGTTAACTTAGCAGAGTTTTGAATCGTGCCTGAAATTTGTAACCAGATTTCCAACATATAATTCAAAATTGTGCCTGGGTAGTTTGTTTTGTCTTGATGCAGAATGTAACCAGTGATAATTTGTTAGATTGCATGTTAAAAATTCAGTTAAGTATGCAAGTCTAGTACAAAGCAGGGTTCATATTTATACCCCAGAAAGTATGTTCTTGTCCTGATGGCTGTTTCACTGTAACCTAACCAAATACTCTTTCAAAGGAAAATCCAGTTTGCTGTCATTGTAAGAGCCCTAGAAAGCAAAAGTATTAGTTCATACTCTCTTTCAGTGTTTCATTTTGGTAGTCAAACAGCCGGTTTTAAAAATAGCTGGGGCCTTAAGGCTTTGGATGTGAGACTGCCCTCAATATATAAAACAGGAATATGACCAGAATCTGCACTTACATGTACGAGTCCTTTAATACAACTAATACATTTATTTTCTAGTACAAAAACATTTTATACTTCACTCTATATTTTCTCTTAAAAAAAAGTCTTAAGTAACGTATACTAATGATTAGGAATTTATCGACAGTTATGGTTTGTATAGATGAAGAGTTTTGTCATCTTTTTAGCTCACAAAAGGGTCAAGTGAGCTATTCTCATCAATTATCTTCCGTCATCGTCCATTAACTTTTGACCGCCTCGGTGGTCTGGTCATAGCGTGCTTGCCCCCAGTGGGGAAGGTTGCAGGTTCGATCCCCGGCTGATCTAACCAAAAACATTAAAATTGGTATTTGCTGCATCTCTGCCAAGCACGCGGCATCTAGTAGTAAAAGCAAAGACTGGTCAGCTCGGAGTTAGTATAGTGTGTCCGAGTGAGGTTGTCTACCTGCGGACAGTTACCTCGTGAGCTAGCACATTAAAAATCCGACTTAGCATGTCAGTCTAGTACAAAGCAGGGATCATATTCATTATCATATCAACATGTTCTCGTCTGATATGCACCTGGTTGCCACTGGACGTTAAACAATTCATCCATCCGTCCATCCATTAACTTTTACAAAAATCTTCTCTTATTAATCAACTGGGCAATGGAAGCAAACTTGGCCACAAGCATCATTAGGGTATTTAAAGAATGTGTCTGATGACCCCACTTGCCAGCCGACATGGCTAAAAATAGAACATAGAGGTAAACTGCAGTTTTTGTCTTACCGGTATATCTCAAAAAGTAAAGCATTTAGAGCAAAACTGACGGGAATAAAAATGTTCATTAGGTCAAAATCTACCTGCCATGAATTTTTCAGACAAATCTTTTAACCCTTTATTGGGTTATTGCCCCTGGATTGTTAATTTGCAAAGGAAATTTTGCAGTTTTAGGTTATTATCTTGAATATTATTATAAAGACAAACTGTTTAAAGCAAAAATCTTCAACAAAGTAAGATCTACAAATAAGTTGACATGACCAAAATTATTCATTTTCCCCTTTTAGGAGTTTTTTTCACTTTAAAGATGGCATCTGGCATTAAGATCTTCTCCTCTGAAATCACTGGGCCAATTGGGGCCAAACTTTGGTGGAATGGTCCTTGGGGCCCCTCTTCCAAAAATTATGTCAGACATCCCCGAATTCCAACGACATGGCTGCTGTTACTAAAAATAGGAAAAAAGGGGGATTAATTAAAAAATCTTCTTTTATGAAACTACAATGCCAATTGGAACCAAACTTTCAGAATTATGCCCGGTCAACCAAGATGGCCGCCACAGCCAAATTTAGTTTAATATAGGACCCTATGGTAAAATTTATTTAAAAATCTTGTCTGAAACCACTTAGCAAATTGGAACAAGATTTAGCAGTAATGGTCCTTAGATGGTTCTAATTTAGACAAGTGTCTATTTACCTGGACTGTCAATCAAGATGGCAGCCACAGCCAAACTTTGTTCAACATAAAACCTTTTAGAAAAACCAGCCAAATCAACTGCAACACTTAAGGTGAAAAGTTAAATCCAAGTGAGCGATACAGGCTTTAGAGAGCCTCTAGTTTTTTAGCTCACCTGGCCAGAGGCCATGTGAGCTTTTGCCATCACTTGGCATCTGTCGACCGTCCGTCAGCCGGAAACTTTCACATATTGATCATCTCCTCTAAAACCAATGGAGCAAATTTAACGAAACTTTACAGGAATGATATATGGAAGGTCCATTACTAAGATTGCCGAAATTTTTCCGATCCGCTAAAAAACATGGCTGCCAGAGCAGGACATAGTTTAACATTGGACCCTATGGGAAAACATGTTAAAGTTCATCTCCTCTGAAACTACTTGAGCAAATTTAACAAACTTTACAGGAATAATGTATGGAAGGTCCTTTACTAAGATTGCCAAAATTTTTCCGATCCCCCGTAAAACATGGCTACCAGCGAAGGACATAGTTTAACATTGGACCCTATGGAAAAACATGTTAAAGTTCATCCCCTCTGAAACTACTTGAGCAAATTTAACCAAACTTTACTGGAATGATGTATGGAAGGTCCTTTTAATACAAAGTTGGCTCATTATGTTCAAATCTGAGAAAAACATGGCTGCCATCGGGGAAATACTTTTAACTTTGGACCCTATGAGAAAAATATATTTTGATCATCTGTTCTGAAACTTTTGAAGCAAATTCAACCAAAGAATTAATGGAAGTTTGTAGAAGCATTTTGTTAGGTGAGTGATACAGGGTCAGCCCACTGGGCTGAGCCTCTAGTTTCTGTGTTGCCGGGTCAAAAATGGCAATCTAAAGTCGTCAAAAATAATTTCTTTAGATACCCCTGAATTACTCAGATGGTGTAAACATACATGGTTTTCTGGTCAGAAAAGTAATTTTTAATTCGAAAAAAAACCATGTTAAATGTTTGAAATATTTCACATGTTATACGAAGAGTACACTCTGATTTTGGTTCTGAAGAGGATCAATACACAACAAATTTGAACATAACTTAAACTTGATCTGTAACCTATACATACAAGTCTACATAGCCAATCATTTGGTTGAGGGTTTTTAAAAAAAAGTTTGGAAAACTTGTGTTGACGGACAGACCAGACCAACAGAGTGAATTGCATATGGGACTACATACAAATTGGACAAATTTGCATCATGTCAAAGTCCAACTAGTGGCACTGAATATTTATCAAATGATTTGTAGAAGCATATTCAAATTACTGAACTGAAATTGAAACTTAATCCCCCCCAAGCTTGTCATTGTTTGTTTGTGTAGTTGGGGTTTAACTCCGTTTTCAGCACATTTGGCTATTTCGCGGCAGCCAGTTTTTATTGGTTGAGGAAGCTGGAGTACCCGGAGAGAACCACCGACCTTCGGTAGCCAAGCTTGTCATCAGGGGCATATAAAAGGCGTGTCACTTTTTCCTGAATAACTTTTGAATGTTTGGAATAAACAACAAAAATTTACACTAATGACATATTTAATGCTAATGAGTCATAATTTATATAAAACAATGTAAAAATGACAAAATAGATGATTCACATATTTACATTTTTAAACCAATAACAATATATCATTGAACAAACAAGTTCAAACAGCAGATCTCTTATATTCAGATTAAAATTAATTGGTAGTTAGGTGTATATTGTATCAATATATCTAAAGAACACAACTCATCACATTGTTCATTGCACCAAATTTAGGTTCTCTTTCAATGCATAATGAATCTTATGGTAACATTTATGACGGTAGGAATTGTATTCATTATGAAAATGTCAGTAATATATTATTTCATGTATTTATCTTCTTGTTCTGCTAATATTTTAGCCGAAGCTTTGGCATCATAGAACAGTTTATTTATTTCTTCTATTTCTTCCTTTGAGATAGCATCTTTTCCATTGATTCTTGCCAGCAGGTTTGATGGTGTCAGTAATTGTACTGAGTATCTGAAAAAGTCATATTTATCATATTGTTTAAGAAATATTAGACAATAAATCTTTTAACAATTTTAAAAGTGGGAAATAGTTATAAAAAATTACCTAAAATAGGAAAGACATCAAACAATTTTTCCAATAATTTTACAATAAAATTCCAAAACACTAAAAACTATTGGTTCTGTTTTATACCTATCACATTCAATTATTCTAGTAAAACAAGTCCTAATAATCGGCTACTGTTTGTTTTCCGAAATTTGGCCTTAAAAACTGCTCATGAGACATTCATATTAGAATCAGATTGTTTATTATAAATTTTTTTAAAAATCTACATAAAACTTTTGTCTGGTATTGATTTGCTATATTTTTAATTTATACCTTAATGTTGTCTTTACACCGATTTCTCCTAATTTATTAGCAGATTCATCATCTAATCCAATATTTTCTGTTGCTCCACGAATTTTTAATATCTGCAAAATAAAAATAGAATTGCCAAAACTGTGATTCTACACTCAGTGTAACAGAATCAGATATCTATCTAACCAAATATGAAGTATTGTGAATTTGATGTTTATTCTGGCAAAACATTCATCCATACAAAGTTCCATAGATGTAATCAATCAATTCTCTTGTTCAGTGTTATGGCAAAGTATGATGCTTACCCTACAGTTTACCTTTATATATTCAAGATCACCCCTACCATATTTAAACCATTACTTCTATTTGTCAACAGTGTGTTTAATATAAATTATTACACCCCATTTTCCAAACAGTCACGATATCATCCCAAGGCCTTGGTTGAGGTATATCATTACTGATATGGATATGTGATCTCATAAAATGTTTATCATATATTTCCAGTGTTAACTAAAAATTTGAATGCTGACCATCAAAGATATTTTACCACTTTTCTCTTCAAAATCATTTATTATCTGTCCTAAGCAGAATTGGAGCAGGTCATGAATCTAATCAGGACTTTTATAGCCCAACAATTACGACATCATAATACTGATATCATTTTTTTGCCCAACATGTCTCGTATGGCAAGTTCTTGTCTGGCAGTTCAATTTGGGAAAACTACCTACATGTATACATGTATCAATACTAAATATATGATAAATACATTCATCATATACTTATACAAAACTAGAAATACTGTGAGCAAAGCTCACTACTTGATACCCCGCCTTACATAAGATATATGAAAGGAAATGTCAATATTTTGGATAGGAAAACTCCAACAGCAGTGAGATGAGTTTCATCAAATTCCATTCAGTGGTTTAGGAGGACTTGCGGATGGCATACTGGAACCCCCTATCACAACGAATGGCAAAGTCCATGTGTTGGTATGGGAAACCCAAAATGTTGGTCAGATCAAAATCTAACATAAGAGGTGCACTACAGCATCATGTAACAAAGATAGGACAAATAGGACAGAAGAACTTACGAAAGTTTAAATCGACAGGTAAACTACAAGTGAATCTGAGTAAAAGTTTCATTTCTTTCGCAATAATACAAACAGAAAAACATTAAGTGACAAAACATTTTGACCAAACGGATGAGGGACAATGACAATTTGCAGTGCCTTGAGGATATTCGGTAATATGACAATGAAACTGAAATCATATGATGAGAATTTCATGGAGACCTATAAAACACCAATGTTGAAGTATATGATAAAAATATCATAACATGTCATTATTACTATCACATCCATTATCAGCCCATAGTCAAAATCATCCCTCTAGCCTGGTGGATCTCGGGATGATATCCCGAGATAGGGCTGATGCCACCCTTAAAAAATTGTTTGTTTGGCATTGCCGACCCACACTATCAGCAGGTGGGAAGGTAGGTAGGGATTTTTTTTTTACATTTAAAAGCTTTATATTTTCAGACTGGTTTTTCACAGGAAAAGAGGAAGATATGACATATTACAATTACACGCAAGGCCCATACACCTACTTCTCAATTAACTGATCTGAATCATTTAGTGTAGATTAGTTCGATTAATGCATGTATGTGTATTATATTGTAGATAAATGTGGCAACATATTTATTTAAATAATTTAATTTTTTTAAGATAGATTGTTGAAATATGAAATATCACATGCTTACTAGTAATAACGTAAATTTATATCGATAAAATCTTCATATTTTGAGGCTAACATCTTGATATAGTTTGTTGAGTTAACAGTAATGTTTGTTATTGTAGATCATTATAGGTAATATCTTGCTGGTACTGTTAAATCAATTGTTTTGTTCGACATGTTAGTTTTCTATTATCAATAATAGTTTTGGTTTATTTGAATTGAAATTTACCATATTTCTGATTTCCCCAATCCTCATCAGCCATCAGGGAGATAAAAACCATTGTGGTTTAATAGGACAGTATATGGTGTTGCCATTTTAGTTTTTAGTAGAATAAATACTTTTGTTAAGATTATTTAAACTTGAGGTTTGTACGCATTTTAGCTGAAGTTACATATTGCGCCAATTTTTTGTTACGCTTTTATGCAACCATTGGTGGTCTTTGAAACAATCGGTTAGCTAGTTTTCATTCAGTAATGAGATGCCAGTGTTTTTGGATTAACTTTAGTAGATGTCGTAAACTGCTATGACATTTTGTCGTAAGAACTAGCGGAATATTTGTGTTAGATTTTGTCTTATATTCAAGAGTTTTCGCCCTTGACATAATGTTCGTTGATTTGATTATGGAATTGATTTCTTTTGCTTTATATCCTCTTTTTAAGAATCATTGGATAGTTAGTTTGATTTCTTGTTTTCTTTGTTCTGGGTCACTGTTGTTTCGTATGTGTCTAATTATTTCCCCTTTAACTATACCTTTGAATAATTTGTCATTGTTGGATGAGGATCGATGTAAGTATCCAAAGGTTTCCATTGGTTTGTGAAATGATTACATATCTAGAATACCTGTTTTTTGTATCTTTTCCCTTTGTATATTTTAGTATCTAAAAATGTTGTTTGATGATATGAGTAGTTGTATGTAAATTTCAATAATTTGTGCTCTTGGTTTGCAATTTTAAAGAGTTTTTCTATTTGGAGATAATCTACATTGAAAAGAATTATCCCATCATCTCGATAGCAAAGATGGCCAATTATTAGTTTTTTGAAGGGGAATTTAGAAAAAGAGTTGACACACAAAAATGTCTCGCCTTTTGTATATTTCTAATGAAAGTACAGGGCTCACCACACTTGAAAATAACAGGGAGACTCAGAGTCTCCCTCAGGGTAGCAACAGGGAGACTTCAGGGCATGACAGGGAGACTTCCAAGTCTACCAGAGAGACTGTGTTTTTTCCCCCAATTTGTCGCCTGTCAAGTAAATACCTGTTATTTTGTGTCTTATAGTGTATACTATACATTCCTTTATTGTGTTTTATCCTGTATTGTTTGAGATTTTATCTACATTTACTCCATATCCTTCCATTTTAGTCATAATCTGAGATTTTGTCTCATGTGCATTTAATCAATATCCTTTGAGAATTTTTCATGATGAGTCCTGGGACTCATCATCTTTCAGAATGGTGAGTCCCAGCTGATTTTGATGAGTCCCAGTACCAGGACTCATCACCACTTTTTTAACGTACATTGCTGCATGATTTTGACCATGGTAGGCCTACTGTACTATTGTTAAAGTTTAATTAAAATCATGTGCTGCCTTAAAATACTGACAAATATAATTTGAAATAAAAAAAATTAAAAAAAATGAAATTATGCAGTGGTGCTCCGAACTTGGAAGAAAATTTCTGTTACAGATATGAGCAAAAATATTTGTACCTTTTGACACGACTTATTTATTATTGCCATTTTATTTTTTAATATTAATTTATATATACTCTTTACTATTATTTTTTCTCAAACATACTCTTAAAATCCTCCCATTCACCTTGCTTGAACACCTTAATAATCAACACATATATTGACAAAATTTCCATTTGTGCATAGATTATAATGTCAAAAACCGCTAAATTTATTTTTAAATAAGGTCTACATATTGTTACCGGTCGGTAAAAAACACCGTGACCAATGAAAAATCACGAGAATTCCGATTGCCGCTATTTCTAGCTTACTTTTTGTCGTTTCTTTCCCCTTCCTCAAAGAAAACAAAAAATGGCGGCTCGAGATTTTTAATGAAAATAATGGTCTTCAGACGCAGCTGATTACGTATGTTGTTCGGAGGCGCCTTACTTAAAAACACAGGGCGACTCATTTGTCGCTCTGGAGCCGAAGACAGGGCGACATTGGCGAGCATTAGGCGACTTAATCGCCCTAATCGCCCAGTTTGGTGAGCCCTGAAGTAAATGCTATCAGACATATTGCATACAGTATTCGAAAAACAGGCCAAAACACAACAAGAGGCTCTCAAGAGCCTGAATCGCTCACCTGGTAAACAATGCACTATAAACTAAATTAATATATTAATGTTTGTTGTAAACTAAACTGAGTATTAAAGGTCACGTAAAATGCTGAAAATACCTTTAAAAATCTTTAAGAACCTCTGGAAAGAAATGGGCATGAGTTCTCCCTACGCTTGATTAAGATACAGTCATGGTCAATCTGATGATTCATAATACAAAATACGTTATGTAAAAATTGTGGGTTAAGGCTTTTTATTGTACTTGAAAAGGAAATATTGCAGGAACAATCATGCTAAGTTTCATCAAATTCCCCCAAGTAGTTTCAGAGAAGATGTTTGAAAATTTGTTAACAACGATTATGACAGACACCAAGTGATGGCAATTAAAAGCTCACATATTATGAAGTTTAATCATTGTTATACAACATTCTCATCATCACCATTCACTAAGGATACCATGTTTACTTTAAAAACCAAATATTGTTGAAATCTGAGCAAGTGTAAAAAATGGCGGGAAAATGGCAGCCATTTTAAAAAAAGGCCGTCCAAAACAAACTTTCATCATCACCATTCAACTCGGGATACCATGTTTGCCTTGAAAGTGGCTTTCATCTTCATTTTATTTCTATAATTCAGGAAAGAATAGCAAAAAACAGCATTTTGACCCCTATGTTCTATTTTTAGTAAGGGCGGACATGTTTTTTGACCAATCAAAAATCCAAGCATTAACTTTTTGCAGAATACCCTAAGGAACAATCTTACCAAGTTTCATTTGATTTTGAATAGTAGTTTTAGAGAAGAAGATTTTTGAAATAATAACATAAAAAAAGCCAAAAATGTCAAAAAAGGGCAATAACTCTAACATCAGTTGACACATTTTCACAAAAATCAGCACACAGGTAGTTCTCATCATGCTGAACACTTTCAACCTGCAGAATTTGGCGTAACCTAATGATTTTTGAGATATTTGCGAAAAACTGTTGTTTGACCCCTATGTTCTATTTTTAGTAACAGTGGCCATGTTTTTCGACGGATCAAAAATCGAAGCATAAACTTTGTGCAGGATACCCTAAGGAACAATCATGCTAAGTTTTATCCAAATCCATTCAGTAGTTTCAGAGGAGAAGATTTTTGAAATAATAACATAAAAAAAAAGCCAAAAATGTCAAAAAAGGGCAATAACTCTAACATCAGTATACAGATTTTCAAGAAAATCAGCACTCAGGTAGCTCTCATCATGCTGAACACTTTCAACCTGCCAGAGTTTGCCTTAACCTAATGATTTTTTAAATACTTGCGAAAAACTGTTGTTTGACCCCTATGTTCTATTTTTAGTAACAGTGGCCATGTTTTTCGACGGATCAAAAATCGAAGCATCAACTTTGTGCAGGATATCCTAAGGAACAACCATGCTAAGTTTTATCCAAATCCATTCAGTAGTTTCAGAGGAGAAGATTTTTGAAATAATACCATAAAAAAAAGCCAAAAATGTCAAAAAAGGGCAATAACTCTAACATCAGTTGACAGATTTTCACGAAAATAAGCACACAGGTAGCTCTCATCATGCTGAACACTTTCAACCTGCCAGAGTTTGCCTTAGCCTAATGATTTTTGAGATATTTGCAAAAAACTGTTGTTTGACCCCTATGTTCTATTTTTAGTAACAGTGGCCATGTTTTTCGATGGATCAAAAATCGAAGCATAAAATTTGTGCAGGATACCCTAAGGAACAATCATGCTAAGTTTTATCCAAATCCATTCAGTAGTTTCAGAGGAGAAGATTTTTGAAATAATAACATAAAAAAAAGCCAAAAATGTCAAAAAAGGGTGATAACTCTGAAATGAGTGGTTGGATCTTCTTCAAAATTTCAGGGCAGGTAGATCTTGAGGTGCTGATCACTTTTACTTTATGCCAGAATTTTGATATCTGTGACCGTTTCTGACTTATTTGCAAAAAACTGCGATTTACCCCTATGTTCTATTTTTAGCCATGACGGCCATGTTTTTATACGAATCAAAAATCCAAACAATCTATTTGTAGCACCCATACCAATTAATAACTGTACCAAGTTTGGTTGCAGTTGGACTTATGGTGTTGGAGGAGTTAACGTTTGAAAAAGTTAACGGACGACGGACGGACGGACGACGGACGCCAAGTGATAGCAATAGCTCACATGACCCTTCGGGTCAGGTGAGCTAAAAACTTAACTATAACCACTGAACCATGAAAATGAGGTCAAGGTCAGATGACACCTGCCAGTTGGACATGTACACCTTACAATCCTTCCATACACCAAATACAGTAGACCTATTGCATACAGTAATCGAAAAACAGGCTAAACCACTGAACCATGAAAAAGAGGTCAAGGTCAGATGACATCTGTCTGTTGGACATGTTAAACTTACAATCCTTCCATACACCAAATATAGTAGACCTATTGCATACAGTATTCGAAAAACAGGCCAAAACACAAAAACTTAACTATAACCACTGAACCATGAAAATGAGGTCAAGATCAGATGTCTGCCAGTTGGACATTTACATCTTAGAATCCTTCCATACACCAAATATACTAGACCTATTGCTTATAGTATCTGAGATATGGACTTGACCACCAAAACTTAACCTTATTCACTGATCCTTGAAATGGGGTCGAGGTCAATTGAAAACTGTCTGACGGGGATGAGGACCTTGTAAGGTACGCACATACCAAATATAGTTATCCTATTACTCATAATAAGAGTGAAATTAACATTACAAAAAATCTTAACTTTTTTCCAAGTAGTCACTGAACCATGAAAATGAAGTCAAGGACAATTTACATATGACAGATGGAAACTTCGTAACATAAGGCATCTATATACAAAGTATAAAGCATCCAGGTCTTCCACCTTCTAAAATATAAAGCTTTTAAGAAGTTAGTTAACGCTGCCGCCACCGGATCACCATCCCTATGTCGAGCTTTCTGTGATTAAAGTCGCAGGCTCGACAAAAAAGGGTTTCAATGACTTCATAAGCCTGAAGGTCACTATTAAAATTACACGTTTCCTCTTAATACAGTGTACAGCAAGCGCTTTTACAATTGCGGTTTGAAATAAGTAAAGCGCGGAACAAGCTCCCTGGATACGATCAAATTTCCGGTAAGATTCCGATTTTTTTTTTAATACAAAACAAACAAAAAAAAATTTAAAAAATTCTGAAATACAAATAAAATTATTTGGACGGAAAGTTTTTCAGTGCCAAATAAATGAAATTTTATTTTAGGCCTGATGATAGGTGTGATATGAAAAATAAAATATATATGCACACTTGTGCATTAAGGTTAATGCACAGAGGAAGTTTCATCAAATTCCTTTGAGCGGTTATGGAGTAGTTGAGGATAGAAGTTTTGACCCCCCCCCCCTTTTTTTTCAAAAATGTCAATTTTTAGAAAAAAAAATTTAAATTTTCTAAAAATAAAATATATATGGACACCTGTGCATTAAGGTTAATGCACAGAGAAAGTTTAATCAAATTCCTTTGAGCGGTTATAGAGTAGTTAAGGATAGAAGTTTTGCCCCCCCCCCCTTTTTTTTTCGCAAAAATGTCAATTTTTACAAAAAAAATTTAAAATTTCCTAAAGATGAAATATATATGCACACCTCTGCATTAAGGTTAATGCACAGAGTAAGTTTTATCAAATTGCTTTGAGCGATTATGGTGTAGTTGAGGTCAGAAGTTTGGACTCCCCTTTTTTTTTCAAAAATGTCAATTTTGGCCAATAAAAAATTTTAATTTTCTAAAAATGAAATATATATGCACACCTGTGCATTAAGGTTAATGCACAGAAAAAGTTTAATCAAATTCCTTTGAGCAGTTATGGAGTAGTTGAGGATAGAAGTTTTGCCCCCCCCCCCCCCCCCCCCCGTCTTTTTTTTGCAAAAATGCCAATTTTTTACAAAAAAAAATTTGAAATTTTCTAAAAATAAAATATATATGCACACCTGTGCATTAAGGTTAATGCACAGAGAAAGTTTCATCAAATTCCTTTGAGCAGTTATGGAGTAGTTGAGGATAGAAAAGTGTGACGACGCAAGACGACAGGTAGTGATCCCTACAGTATGTGTCGACCATGCATTCCGCAGGCGACACAATGAAGGACATCTGGCTGCAAATATTTTTTTCAACAATAAAAAATAATTAAAAAGAGAATAAGTATTGAAATTTTGTTCTAATGATTGAAATCAGTAAGTTTTTTCATTTCAGTCCCATCAATCAGGTCTAGTAGGTGTGGCCTAAATGTTATATACTGCCAGTGACCGTATATCACTTGTAAATATATTGTCAATGCATTTTGACTGCTCAAATAGAACGATTACAGTATAAATTTATACATTACCTGGACCATTTCTTCTTGTGAGTATGGAAGTGTTCTGATGATCATAACCCTGTCTAATAAATCTAGAGGTATTCCATGTGGTGCAACAATATCCTCTGTTCCCCTGAAAATAAAAACAACATAAATGAATAAAATACCATTTTTTTTAATACACTGAAATGCTGCTACAACTTTATGACATACTCAACATAAAGAGGAAATATCTCTTTATCAGGATAGAAAGATCAGGTTCTGATTGTACAATAAAATGCTCCGCTGGGCGCAGCTAGATAAGACCGCAGATGTCGAACCCGGAATAGTTGGGGCAATTATGAACACGACATTCAAGCTTGATACAATACTGAATTTGGATTGTGAATAAATATTTGACACAGCATATGTTTCTGACACAGAATGAATGTTGTCTAAGAACTTAAAAATTTTTAATTTACCTATTCAAACCATATCAGTATTATTTGTTTTTATATATAAATCAGAAATAACCAATTTAAAATTTAAAATTGGGCACACATATCAATTTCTTGCTATTGCGCAATACTGTGCAATTGAAGATTTCTTGCTATTGCGCAATACTGTGCAATTGAAAATTTCTTGAAATATTTGACACATAATAGGTTTCTGACACAGAATAACTGAAATCAAAGAACTTAGAATTGGTCATATGATTTGAATTCATATTCAATTTTTTGCTTCTTGTGCAATACAATATGCTGTGGAGAATTGCCCCCCCCCAAAAAAAAAATTACCCCTTTTTTAGCTTTTGTGCAATACACTATGAAGTTGCACATTGACCCCCCCTCCCAAAAAAAAACCCAAAAAAATAAAATTTATTGTAACCCCCCCTTTTTTTGTTAAAAAAAATTTGAAATTTTCTTTTTAATTTATGAAATATGAAATGAGAAAAAAATTGCCCCCCTTCCCAATTTCTCATTTACCCCCCTCCCTAAATTTTGTTTTCAAATCACCCCCCCCCCCCCATTTCTTTATACTTTGCAACCATAACAGCACATTTAAATAAACCATAAACGTATCAAAAAGAAAATGACATCATAGTCATGGATGGCAAATTTTAAATATACATAATTTAAAAGCAGTTTAGATGAGATAAACAAAAAAGCTTCATCAGCACATTTTATACTGGCAAATTTCCAATGAAGTTCATTAAACTAAAGTTATTGGCAAATTTCCAATGGAATTTGTTAATAATAAAGTTTTGATAACAGGGCACACATATCAATTTCTTGCTATTGTGCAATACTGTGCAATTGAAGATTTCTTGCTATTGCGCAATACTGTGCAATTGAAAATTTCTTGAAATATTTGAAACATAAAAGGTTTCTGATACAGAATAACTGAAATCAAAGAACTTAGAATTGGTCATATGATTTGAATTTATATTCAATTTTTTGCTTTTTGTGCAATACAATATGCTGTGGAGAATTGCCCCCCCCCCCAAAAAAAAAAAAAAAAAAAAATTTATCCCTTTTTTAGCTTTTGTGCAATACACTATGAAGTTGCACATTGACCCCCCTCCCAAAAAAAACTCCAAAAACAATAAAATTTAATGTAACCCCCCCCCCCCCCCCAACCCTTTTTTTGCTAAAAAACATTTGAAATTTTCTGTTTAATTTATGAAATATGAAATGAGAAAAAAATTGCCCCCTCCCCAATTTCTCATTACCCCCCCCCCTAAATTTTGTTTTCAAATCCCCCCCATTTCTTTATACTTTGCAACCATAACAGCCCATTTAAATACACCATAAACGTATTAAAATAGAAAATGACATCATAGTCATGGATCAAACAAAGTTTAATTTTGGACCCTGATTTGGACCAACTTGAAAACTGGGCCCATAATAAAAAAACTAAGTACATGTTTAGATTCAGCATATCAAAGAACCCCAAGAATTCAATTTTTGTTAAAATCAAACTAAGTTTATTTTTGGACCCTTTGGACCTTAATGTAGACCAATTTGAAAACGGGACCAAAAATTAAGAATCTAAATACACAGTTAGATTCGGCATATCAAAGAACCCCAATAGTTCAATTTTTGATGAAATCAAACAAAGTTTAATTTTGGACCCTTTTGGCCCCTTATTCCTAAACTGTTGAGACCAAAACTCCCAAAATCAATCCCAACCTTCCTTTTGTGGTCATAAACTTTGTGTTTAAATTTCATAGATTTCTATTTACTTATACTAAAGTTATTGTGCAAAAACCAAGAAAAAAGCTTATTTGGGCCCTTTTTTAGCCCCTAATTCCTAAACTGTTGGGACCAAAACTCCCAAAAACAATCCCAACCTTCCTTTTGTGGTCATAAACCTTGTGTTAAAATTTCATAGATTTCTATTTACTTATACTAGAGTTATTGCACGAAAACCAAGAAAAATGCTTATTGGGCCATTTTTTAGCCCCTACAAAAAAAATGTAATTCCTAAACTGTTGGGACCAAAACTCCCAAAAACAATCCCAACCTTCCTTTTGTGGTCATAAACCTTGTGTTTAAATTTCATAGATTTCTATTAACTAATACTAAAGTTATAGTGTGAAAACCAAATGTCTTCGGACAACGACGCCAACGCCGGATGACGACGACGATGCCAACGTCATACCAATATACGACCGCAAAAATTTTGCGGTCGTATAAAAAGTCATCCATATCATGTAAATAATTGTGTATTAGAATACATTAAAGATGATGACATACAAAGCATGTAGATTTAGAAATGTCAGAATTGGACTTGTTCATAGAAAATACACAAAAAAATTCAGATGAATCTGACATACATGTGTAATGTGTTGTAGCAGTTTCCGGAACTCGATCAAAAAAATATTTAACAATCTTCTCTGAATATAATGGCAAACAAAGATTACTTTGATGGATCGGTCCTCAGCTGGTACCTTTCTAAACTGCTTTCGAATATTGGAACCCAGGACTTTTATTCTTTCTTGCAAGCAATCAATCTAAATTCATTAATACTTTTAACAAAACTTACCTGATTGTACATTTTCCTCTGTTTGTAGCAAATATCACAATAGGTGCTATCGTTGTTTCTAGAGCTCTGTGTAAATATGTGAAACACTCAATATCTAACATATGTACTTCGTCTATAAATAATACTCCTGGTACCAGTTCCGCAATACCTTGATCAATGTATTTATTTACCACTTTGTTGATCTCCTTCCGTAATTTGTCTGAAATTGCAAGGCATAAAAGTTTATTTTGAATGAACAACTCTAACAGAAAAAGACGAAGACATTTATAATTTCAATTGGTCATAATATATGTATTTAAATAAAAATTGTTAACAAAATATATGTTAAACTATGAGGCCAGAACACATAACTGGTATAACTGAAAATGACATAACAATGATACATTATTATGCAAACATGGTGTTGCTCTTTTATTTTTTACAGTATCACTTTCTTACCTGTAATTTCTGTTTTCTTTGGCTTCATCAACTGACCCATCATTGACATTATATCTTGTCCTCCCTATTGGTAAAGTAAAACAATGGTATCAGACAACTTTTTATCATAAACTTTAATATGAAGAACAGCAATAAAAAGCTGTTTCTTTGCTTTAATTTTTGTCCTGTATCTTTAGGGAGTTAACGTCAAGAATATAACGCAACTGATTTAAGTGTTTTCGTTTCATGTTTACATAAAGCAAAGCACATGAGTTAAAGGTCAGTGAAATCAATGCTTTTTTATAGATCAGTGAAATCACTGGCTTTTTAACAGCAAGTTAAACATGCATAATAAATACAGTTTTCCATTAAGAAACAAAACAAAAACATTGGATTATGAATTTAAGCACTTTCTTATGTAGAAAAAACTAGAAGTACTGTAAGCAAAGGACACAAATTTATAACCTTCAGAAATTATTTATGTCCACTGATGGTATTAATCATTTGCTATCAATCGGAATAAAATACTATTACGTGCAATCATCATTAGAAATATTATTTTTAAGTTGAAAAATACTTATACATATTACTGATTTCTGTTAAAAATACATTTTTACTTCAATAAAAAATTATTATATCTACCTGTGAAACCCAAAGTGAAATTGAAAGTAGACTACTCGATTATGTGGATTTCTAATCGAGCACATGAATTTCCCTTACAATCAAGTGATTTTCGATTTTATTTGTTCACGGGTACATCACTACTGTGTGAACCCCAAAAATCATTTTATCAAAAAACCTTTCTGAACAAAAATAATATAGGTGGTGCACAATGGCAATGTACAGTGAAGATTCCCTCAAAATTTCACAGAAATCCATTTACTTGTTTAGGAGGAATTGGGGAAGGGGCATGCCTACCCCCTTTACATTACATGAAGAAATGGCAAAGTCCATGTATGTCTATGGAAAAGCCCAAAAAACCTTTCTGATCATTTTTTAATATAGGTAGTGCACAATGGTAATGTATACTGAAGCTTCCCTGAAAGTTTCAAAGAAATCAACTCACTGATTTAGGAGGAGTTGAAGAAGGGGCATGCCTACCCCCCCCCCCCCCCCAACATTACATGAAGAAATGGCAAAGTCAATGTTTGTCTGTAGAAAATCCCAAAAATCACTCTGACCAAATATAATATAGGTAGGGCACAATGGAAATGTATATTGAAGATTCTGTGAAAGATTCAATGAAATCCATTCACTGGTGTTAGAGTAGTTTCTGTAAATAGGTGTGGACAGACAGACAAATCACAGAACAGAAACACACCACCACTATATATCCCCCCCCCCCCCCTTGCTAGCTGAGGATATAAAAATTATGAAAGTATATTTTGAATGATTATAAATTTCAAATAATTTTCGCAGTTTTGTCAGTGTTTGTATGTAAAGCATTGTAGTATGTACATCTGTGCACAGGAATTTTTATAATTGAGAAATAATTCACAGAGACTGCAGTTTATCATTGTTTTACCACGGGCTGGCCATTTATGCCTTTTACTTTACCCTGAGCGCTAGCGCCCAAGGTAAAATAACGGTATAAAAGACCAGCCCGTGGTAAAACAATGATAAACTAGAGTCTCCATGAATTATTTCGATTCTAATAGGACAAGTAGGGTGTGTTTTTTTTCATATTGCTGTGACCTAAGGTGAACTCTGATTTCCGACATATTTGGCTATTCCGGTAATTTGACACACACATCACAAGTACAACAAACCTGTTCGATGCGCTGTTTTGGTTCTGTTTTTCTGTTTAGATGTATGGATTTTCACGAAATGAAGAGGAGAATGTTTATTTATCGATTACACCTATCGAAGATTTGGTTTAAATTTACACTGTCATATTGTAAGAATGGATTTTTACACAACGGTAATCTTACACATGATGTGTGTGTACATTATTTTTCCAAAATACTTCTGAATCAGTATGTGTGCTGTCTTCAGGTCGGAATTCCATGTTGCCCAATTCCTCGTCAGACTGAGAATACCTCCAGAAATCTCTCTCAAATAGGCACAATTCGTGAATGAATTTCTTTAGGACACGGCCTGATGATAATGATTGTATGCGATTTTTTTTGGGGGGGGGGGGGGGGTCATAATTTTAATTAATGGTTAAAAACTTTTAATAAAACATTGTTCAAGTCCATTTATTATGTTTTGTTATGTTTATTTAACTTTTATTCGTGCTACATCAGAATGAATGAAAATCTATTTATAACTACAACGGCATCCAGAAACCCCTATGCTAAATATAGAAATTTAATCAATGGTTCTCAGAATTGCAGAAATAACAACCAATCAAATTGAGTGGATAAACGATTTCCGGTGGGAGTAACTGCATTAGAACAACCGACTAAGTCGCGTACAGCTCATATGGCAACTAATGTTTTACCACGCTTGTGGTCCCAAAGCCTTTCAAGGCCGTCATATTAGAATAAATGTTAATGTGTACACAATATAATAGAAAAGTTGTAAGGGTTGCATGGAACCCAGCGTCTCGCCTGCTTTTGCTGTGGTCTGTTTTCAGCGTAATAGTTGAATGTACATAATTTATCTCCACATGTTATTTATTGATGATGAAGAAGCTTCTGTCAAAGTTTGGTAAAAATCCAGGATGGCTTAAGAAAGTAATTAATGTTTTAAAAACTTTAAGTGCAGACTCTATTACTGGGCGAAAAAAACTAAGTCCATTTATAAGTAAAATACGGAAAAATGGAAAAAAACATTATTACAAAATTTTCCTCTGGATACTATCAAGCTTCTGTCCAAGTTTGGTAAAAAACTAGGATGGTTTAAGAAAGTTATTGATGTTTAAAAAACTTTAACCACAGAGTGAAAGTAAATGTTGATGATGACGGAATGTAAGATCCCTATGTCTCGTTTCAGCGACCAAAGTTGCAGACTCGACAAAAATGATCATAAACTTGTTTACAATTTCCAGTCAACTGTGACATTACATTCAATCATATTATTGTATTGTGCTACTGGAGGGGGAGGGCGACTTGACAGATATTTAATACCCGTTCATCGAAAGTCAATGGTTAAAACAGCTGCATTGTAATCCTTTCTTTCACATTAGCAATCAGATTTTTTTGTTTATTTTTGGATGGCCAAGAGCTTATAAATGCAAGTATTCAATGATCGATCAAATTCAAACTTCACTAATAATCCACAACAGAAGAAAAATTACCTGTGGTCTAGCATTAGCTACATCTAAATCATGTAATGTGACATCTTGGATAACTTCCTTCTTCTTATGAACATCGCCCTTTGGTAATGGTACATATTCCTCTGCTTCTAAATCAAACTCTGTGGCAAAGGAATCTGATCTTCCTTGTCTCTGTTATAGTAATATTAATATATTTATATTCAAATAAAGAATGCTTTCTGCAATAAAATTACTTAGGAATAATTTGTAGTTTGGTTTACATTGTATCTTTATATAAATAGATGTAACTGGGATTTTAATTAACTAAACTATAAATCTAAATATTATACTTTTACATTTTTACTACTCTATTTATCTAGGTTATCTAAGCCGGTCCATATAATGTTATATGGACCGCCTCGTTTTTGCGAGATCAATTAAATTCGATTAAATCCCAGAAAAATATAATATAACAAATAGTTCATGACACTTCAGGTCAAATGTCAGTATATGGACCGGTTGGTCGCCCTCCAAAAATTATATGGACCTCAGCTTTGCTTCGTACTGCCATATGACCCTCAGTGTCATGAACTATTTGTTAATTATGAGGTAGTCTCTAACCATTATTTTATCCAGTAATATACTAAAATGTATTGTAAAAGCATTGAAATGTCAACTATTTGTTATACACATTGACCCATAAAAACTAATTTATATATACTGAATCTAACAGGACTTTCAGCCTTAGAAGAGACTGATATAATGTTTACATTTGAACCAGAATCAACACCTCAATTCTTCAAATGAGATGAGGTCTCACTGATGGATATCCCAAATCCTTTCATTTTTATATAAAAAGATACATATACAATCTTACCTTAACAGCTCCACTATTGGCTTCAATATAGATAACATCACCAACTTCCACTTTCTCTTTCTGTAAACTTTCATAAATTGAAGGATCTAATTTGAGTTGTTTTGTTCCTTTTGCAGTTTTAAGACCAATCACAACATGACTCACAGTCTTGCCATACCCTATAAGAAAAGCAGTCAACTACAATTATGATACAAATAACAGACCCTGATCACATTTGGAACATTTTTACTTGATACATGTATTACATGTCAGATTGGTTTCTTCTATTCATGGTGGACAAAGCATGCAAGTATGCAGGATCTCTATTAAAGTTAAGTACATCCTACACCTTCTGATGGAGTAATGTGTATACCTACATGTACATACTAATTCTTGAAGTAAAATCTGTACATTCACATGACAAAAATCCAAGTAAAGGAATGTTAAGTACTTGTATTATTATTTTTCATCTTGAGGCCCTGATGTTAATAACACAAGGGTTTATAAAACCATGCAAAAACATGACATGGCAAAAAACTTGATATCTACCCCACTGTATCTTTCTCCATCGAAAAATCCCACAAAATGTAAAATTTTCACCTATACAAAAATTAAAAATTTAATGAACATAATCTCTACAAACCTCCCATAGGGTTCTCTGTTTCAACTGGAGACATTTCAGTGACTTCCCCCTCATATACTTCTTTGGTTTCTTTGATTCTAAGTCCAATAGCTCTTCTAAAATGCTCCATCAAAACTTCAGTCTTTTTTATTTCAGTGGAGTATACTTCACTACCAACCATTGGACAGAATGGTACTTTAGAACCAAGTTCTTGTGCAACTGCTAAAGCTATCGCAGTCTACAAATACAATAATATTTTTATGTAAAAAGATTATTTCATAGAACAAACTTCAGTAACTCAAACCACCAATAACTCAGATTTCCATTGTCACTTTGCTGACTTTCACCATGCCCATACATGTGACAATCTGTACTGCTTAAATATGTACCCTAACCCTTCAAGTATAAGGTGACCTCCCATTTACATAACTTGCCATCAAAATTTATTGGTAAGTATCCTTACCTTTCCAGTACCAGGTGGCCCAGCTAATAATACAGCTCTACCAGCCATTTTCTTTGATCGAATCAGCTCAACCACAATGCCAGCAGCCTTAAATAAAAACAAATTTTCAAAATTGAGTGACAGAATAGCATTGAAAATCTATAAACCAAGAAAATCAAGTCAATGTCATAGAGCCTTACAATAAGTTACGACAAACAAATCTTTTAGTTTGACAACAAGTTTTAAACATTGGAATACGATCTTATGAGCGCTAATAATTCAAATGCTTTTTAGCTAATTATTTTTGAAAATGTTTAAGTAAATTATTAAAAATTAAAAAAAAAATGTTTTTGTAAGTTAATAAATTTTTAGGGTCAATTTGGACTTTTGGGTGAAAATTAAATTGTACTATGAAAGTTGTCTTCAAAAATAGCCACGATATAATTGTCACTTTTCAATGATTGTGAAATTATAATCGAAGACTTTGCAGAAATAAATTAAATAGTACACAAAATCACTTTTTTAAAAGGGTATGGATTGTTTAAATTCCTGTGTCAAATATTTCTTTCCATCACCTGACATGTGATACAAGATACTTATTCGTTGATGAAATTTGCTAACCGGTTTAATAATTATATAGCATGACCATTGAATTGAAACCATGTTTTTATTATGTTTACCAAGTGACCAAAGGGGAATCCTAGATAAAGCAATTTTGTGATAATGAATTTTTATTCTTTAAAAAACCATCATTTCATTGGCAAAATTTTCAAAGTAATGGCTCATTATAGTCCAAATATGCATAAAATTTCAAGAAGAAATCCGGCTTGTTAGTACAGAAATTGTGAAATGTTAATTTTACGGTAAATACAAGCGGTTAAATTGGGTGATAAAAAGTATAGGAAAACGTTTTTTTCTCATTTTCTACACAAATACAATTCTGTTTGAATTCTCATAATCTCAGGTTTCATATTTCATTACGATCTACATTTTCTGTCATAATTTGTAATTTATTCACAAACACAATAGTTTTTATGGAACTTTACTCTATGTTGTAACTTTTTCTATAGCTAATAAATGAGAGATGGACACAACTTTAAAATATTCAATAAAGATTCAAAATCTAAAAGTATCATAGCAGTAAAATCATAGGATAGGGAAAATGCTGAAAATTCAAAACTTGAATAGAAAGAGTATATGACATACGCAGTTAAATTTTGGCAAAATTATAAGAATTCTGTTCTATAAGAACTCTTTCAAAAAACCTGAATACTATGATGTAAGCCAAATGAATATTAATTTTTGGCCAATATGTACATATATACCATTGTTTTAAAAATCCATAAATTTATTTCAATGAAAACCATATAAACCCTACTGAGGTTCTTCCAAACTTTTCATCTGTATATTTCCAAAGATACATAACTTTACAAATAAATAATTTCTGTAATTATGGACTATGATGCAAGATGATCTGATCACTGATTTGATTGATCAATAATTGTGAGAGTAGCCAATCATTGTACATGTACCTATACATATGTCATGTATATACTTATGTTTTTCTCTATCTTTAATTAAACTTTAGTGGAAACTCTCATATTCGGAGTCAGAAAACATTTTTTTTCAAATGAAATTGTTTGTCTTTCATTACAAGCATCAAACTAGTAAGTTGTTGAGCTTATTAATATTCAATGTCAGCAAAGTAGAGAAGGAAAGAGGGTTTAAACTAATACACATGTGATTCTCCCAAGCTTCTTTAGCAGCAAGGACACATTCCCATGTTGTAACAGGGTGGATTTCGACTCTTTGTGAATAAATCAAAACTCAAATCAGTCTCAGGTTCAAGGTTTATTTTCATCAAAGTTGTCAAAATTCAGTTCATAGTACAAAATATAACCCTCGCATGAGGTGCAAATGTCTTGTACCATATAAAGTACTAGAAGTTCTACATCATATCTACCAGTACATCACAAGAATAACCTTTAGAGAAATAAGTTAATGCAATAGTTGAATTCTGGAAATTCTATATACAACAACAGAGTGACCAACTGGACATTACAAAAACCAGTTTCCAATTGACCAAAACAAAGAACAAACAAAAAGATTCCCACCTAAAATTTATTAGCCAACAGGAATAAACAAAATCATAAAGAAATAAGTTCTGCCTGAATGAACTAGCAGACTACAATCTGTCAGTTACTTATCTGTATAAAAAATAAAATGAAAATCTAGTAAATAATCTGCAAATTCAATTGATAAATTGAATTTCACTGCAAATAAATAAGCATTTAATATCATAATAATAATTAATTTAAAATCCTGCAAATATACAAAAGCTAGCTCTACCACAATGTGACCTTTTTCTATTGGATTCTTTTTTTTTCTTGCTGCTGTCTCTTCAGCATTTAACCAATATCTAAACCAGTCTAAAACGTTTCTAACATCTGTTTCAATCATTAATGCATGCTGAACATTTTTGCCGAACAATTAAATTTTTCTTAACAGTCGCAAAATCATTACTGAACTTTGATACAAAAAAAGGCAATCTTCCAATATTTTTCTAATTAATATCAATGAAAATTATATAATTTCAAAACATAAAATTAACTATCTTTTAATTATATCCACATAAATAATTTGATAATATATAAATAACACTTTTTTTAACTTTCAATGTACTGAAATCTTCATTTAAAAATGATTTATAAACTTTGCAATTTTACCCTTTGGGTCACATCAACATTTTTTGATTTTGCTCTTAAATATTTTGGATTATTGTTTTGGTTTTCAACATTTTAGGCCATGACTAAAAATGCCTAAATCAATGAAAATCTTGTGCATTAAAATTGGTATATAGAATTTATTTCTATGAAAACAGCTTTATGATAACAATCATTGATTACTTAGTTTCATTTACAAAAATATTTAACACTGCAAAGCATGAAAAGGGATGGATCGACATGAAATCGGCAAAAAACATGGGTGAAAGTACAGAAGGTGCCAAAAACCGGAAATTGGGAAGAATCCAATTTTTTTATATATGAATATATAAAGACTAAAATAGTCAAAATCCAGAAATCTGGCAAATGTCGGAAAACTTTCATGCATGAAAAAATGCTTTAGAGATGTTTCGGCCATAAACTAGTTCGTGCATATACCGTTTAGTCCATAGACCAGTTCGGCCATACTTTTTATAATGAGATATATACTTAATAGCATCATTGTTTCTTACGAGAGGTATTCTTAGTAGTTTACTTAGTAGAAGAAAAAAGTTTTGGCACCGATACTTAAACTTTTTAAAGTGTCAAGCTGTATGATTTTAATGTCACATAATGTCACTTCATTTATTCTCTTTATATATATATATCATCAGGTTGATAACAAGCACATACATAATTAACAACAATTTAAACAAAAGCACTATAACAGTTGAGTTGCACTATACTTATATATATACATGTAAGATATGTTCACTAAGCGTCAGAATCACAATGTGCAAAATGTTCTGAATTGACTGAATTGACTAGATTCACTTAAGCGTTGGAATCGGAACCACCGTCATCGGAGTCTGCATGTCGGCAAATATCAAAAGTTTTCTCATGGTTTGATGTCTCAATAACAAGAAAAGTTTGCATCAGCTTGTGGTAAGCTTGGGTCAAGCTTGGATAAAAATAACTCATATGAAGCCATTTGGTGTGGTTAACAATCACAAAATGCAGGATATAGTCAGATCAAAGAATAAATAATTGCTAATTATCATGAAGTAATGAACATAATTACATTTTATTTGTCTTGCAATTAATTACGATTGATCTACAATATCTAGTTTATATTGATCATTAATCACAGGGATCACCATGACCTATTCTAGCGTGGCGGTGCGCCACGCTTGGATTTTTCTCCGCCACCTTTGATTTGCATGCGCCACGCTTAATTTGTTGTCCGCCACGCTTCAAAAATCAATAGATTGTTGTTAAATACTGAAACCTCTAAACCAATTATCATGTCAGTGGCAATTAGACAATCTCATTAACATTTAATAGTGTGAACAGTGGCAGTGCCTCCGGGATGTGTACAACAGCTGATTGTAAATAGTTACATTGTTACGCGTGGTTGAACAGACGACTTGTACAACATACACGGAAAAATAATGTTGGCAATTTAGATGAAAAAAATAAAACAGGCTTTAAATGTAATTGAAATGAATAAATATCGTCATTTTAGATAATTAAAAGTAAGTTTTAAACAGATTTATATATTTCTGATAAAAATATTGTATGTTGAACATCGCGGTAAAACTACGAAGTAAACAAAATGCGAAAAATCCAAAAAGTTGAACTGTTTTTTTCCTTCATCAAGGGAAACAAAAGTTATCAATCTACAATCAATGTGATTAAGTGATGATTACACATTGTTATCCTAATGATTTTCATATCAGCTGATTGAAAAATTAATTGTAACAACTGTACACCAAATCTGAACTTACCAAGCCGACATTCCTGAACTAAATTTCAGAAATATCAAAAACTGTTGATTATTTGAATCAAAATTATGATTTGGAATAAATAATGGACAGTTATTAGACAATTCAGTAATCATGAAGAGATCTTCAAAGCAAGACATTACCACTTTCTTCAGTGCGAAAGTACGGAGGGTAGAAACAGACCACGAATGTACCACTGTAATAGACTTTTAACTACCAAAGAGCAGCTACTTTGTGGAACAGCATTACAAACAGAAGCACAGACCTTGGTGAACTGAATGAAGACACAGACAGCAGGGACAACTGAACAAGACATGAGTTAGAAACATTTGTTAGTGCTCAACATGACAATTGTGCTTACTGTGCTGTTGTTTTATCCTTGATATATATATATAGTAATATAATAAAGATGTTTGTAAAGTTTTTTTTCTTTCTAAGGACACATTTATGCCGAAGGAGGGATGCGAACGAACATGACACAACATCTCTCCCAACCCTTGATTTTCATTCTGTGGTGATCCCTGATCATATAGTAAATAATTAATATTCTGAAATTTCATGATTAATTTTCAAATATTTATTATATATACATATAATAAAACTTAAATTTTGAGCTTAGAACTTGTTAAATATTTGTTAGATTCCGTATAAATATTCCATGGCCAAATCGACTTTAATTCTATGGCCGAACTGGTAGTATGGCCGAAACGACTATGGACGAAACGGCTATGGCCGAACCGGTAGTATGGCCGAAATGACTTGTTTCCGAAAAAATAGGAGCCTATAACATTGATTTAGATTAAATTTTAAAGCCTAACTAAGGTAAAAAAGATAAAGTTGTCTAATCTGATTTTAATCAAAGATTGGGTATTTGAAACTCTTCCTTCCGGCCCCTTACAGATATTGATTGAAAATCTTCAAGGCCAAAGAACTTTCTGGAACATTATGTACCTCTCGAGCAAGTTCTTGTCCAACCAAGCCAGCAGCTGTTTGAATGGCATAACCATTTTCATCTAGACCAAGCCCTTTTATGTGACTGTGTGCAGCAATTCGTTGAGTTTTGGTGGTGCTCTTTACTTCTTCAATCTTCATCTTTCTGTTGCTTCTATCAATAAATAAACAATTCTAAACAGCTCACACACGAACCGGCACGTTGAATCCTTGGACACGAATGTTTGTTTATTCTTCTGCTCAGACGCTTCTCTCAAACGTTACCAAGAATAAGATTTCAATGCAACACTGAAAAACATCAAACATTTATTATACAATTTAGTTTTTACTAAATTTCTCTATTTCATTTATACAAAAAGTATAAAATACGACTATTTTTTATTTTATCACCCGAATATGTAAATAATGATAATTTACGACTATCAAAGACCCAATTACGCGCAGCCGTAGATCCCATGGAAACAAAAATTATTTACATGAAAATCAACCTTGAATTATTTACAGCTAATTATTGAGTTATTTCGATAGCCGTGCACTTGCACGCTATTGGGAATTTGCAGTCGGCAAAACCTTGATTATAGAGAAGGTAAAATGTTACAGTATAAATTGGAGTGCAAGAGAAAATGATGTTTGAAGACAATTGTCTGAATTGAATTATTGAATTAATAATCATCTTCCCACACCTTCTTAGTTTTCATGAACATCTCAAATATTTCTGTACTATAAAAGTAAAAACTATTACCCTACATTTTCTTTCCAATAGTCTTAATTATTGTTTTTTTCCACTGCTGAAATGTCTCAAAAAGAGCAGATATCTAGATACATGAGATATATTCTGCAGTTTGTCATTTTTTTTTTGCAAAGTTATAGTATGATTTCAGAGCTACACCAGACACAAATGTGATGTTGCTGAATATGTGCATTACAAGTTTGAACCATAATGATTTTGGGATGTATACAAAATTGTTATTTGAAATTTATAGAATTGTAATAACCTCACAAATTTTTATCAAGCATTCAGTTGTCAAAGTATCTGGGACACACAGTAAGCCAGACTCTATTGCTACTGACATTTTAATGTCAGATTTCTTTATATGGCTTACAAGAATGCCTTTGGATTTTTATGCCCCGCCACGAATGTGGCTGGGGCATATAGATTTAACCTTGTCCGTAACTACGTACGTACATCCCGATTCTGTTAAGTTTTGCGTTAAGCTCCATTTCCCATAAACCTATAGTAATATATCAATGATATTTCACTACTAAAGTCCTCTTGTATAGTGCAACACAGTTCAGCAACACATGGGTCACTATGACCTACATTTCATGCTTCAATTTTTTGTTAAGTTTTGCGTTTAGCTCATTTCTCAGAAACCTATAGTAATATATCAATGATATTTCACCATCTACAGTCCTCTTGTATAGTAAAACGCAGTTCAGCAACACTTGGGTTGCTATGACCTACATTTCATGCTTCAGTGACTTTGATTAAAGTTTTGCATTTAGGTTCATCTTTTTGGAACTAAGCATAGTGTATCAATGAAACTGTCAGTGGATATGCCTTGGATAGTACTGAGCATTCATACATGATGAGCTATATTTTAGGCAGGGCATCCTTGTCTTACAGACACAATTTCTAGTTTTAAGCTACAAAAAACATTCTATTATATAAATACTATTGTTCTGATTGACTGTAAATCTGTACATGTATAATTTGATGTTTTATTTTTGTAAGACTTAATGCTGTAGCCACAGTACTAAATTGACTTAACCAAATTGATCTTAATATCTACACTAAACTAGGCCATCAGATTAAAACTGCTCTCAAGTTACAGTTACTTCCAATAGAGTATCTAATATTAATTGCTGATCCTGTATGAAAATTACTGGTTTCCTGATCACCAAAAACATGTTTTGAATCTATATTTAGGTTTATGGTATGTAAATAATCATTTCATTCTGATCTTACATTATATATAATAGTTGTTTTCTTGTCTAGAAAATCCTGAATAACTTTGTCTTTTAGCTTTTCATGGAAATTGTAATTGAAGCTCCCTTTATGTGTTGGATCTTTTCTTATTTATGTTTTTAATGACATGTGACCAAGCTTTTATCTCAATATTGGTAATCAGGGCTTGGCCTGGAAAATACTGACAGGGAGAAGTGACTTCTCTTCTGAGGCTAACAAGAAGTTTAGAGAGACAGGGAGAAGTCATTACATGATGTTCCAAAGCACCAATCGGCACTATGATTATTTTTTTTTTAAAGAGCTAGTCTTATTCTAATGTTTTTAATGGTTTTTTTTTTTTTTAAATTCAGATTCATTCTCCAATTTACAGTTCAACTATTTTAAGGCAAATTAAACTTGCATGCCTTCTAAACCAGTCTACAAAATGTGTATGACAGAGTCAACATAAAGAAGTTCATAAAATCTAATCATTACTTCAGTCACAGTATGTTTCTCATTGTAACTACAATCCAGGTCATCTAAATTATTGTTATTCTGGTCCGAGTTGTCAGGGGGGTGAGTTTACCCAT
Source organism: Mytilisepta virgata (assembly GCA_028015205.1). NCBI lineage: Eukaryota > Metazoa > Mollusca > Bivalvia > Mytilida > Mytilidae > Mytilisepta > Mytilisepta virgata. The sequence goes on from CM051519.1 coordinate 76,036,345, forward strand.
ATTTTTCTTATTGGATTGTATTTCCCTTTGTTTATTGATTGAAAAAATTGGTGGCATGGACTTTATTTTCATACATGAGTTGGAATTTCCTTAAAATAACGGCTGTCGTATTCATGATTTTGACCATTTGAATGGATCAGGCGAGTCATTAAATTTATAGTCAACTCAAACTTCGCTTTTGATACCAGTTCAGTCGACTTGACAATTTTCAGGGCGCATTCCACTTTGCTTTTGACGCGAGTTTGGGCGAAGTGAAACACAACAAGGCAACTTCTTCGCCTGAATCACCCTCCGGGTTAAGCCCTGGGTAATGAGAAACTTGCTCTCAACTATTAATAAGTAGTGCTAAGATGTTGCATTTAAGGAACATGTTTTGTTTTTAACAAGAAATTTTTGTAATAGCGGCAATATATTGTCAAAGATGGCTAATTTTGAAAAGCACCAAATTTTACTCATTTTTTGGACCTTTGTATTAAAATTTTGATATGATCGATGCCCTGCCCAAGAATTTTGCTGAAATATGTCTTTGTGTAAGAGAAATATTATATTTAAAGCTTTTTGGGCGAGGCTGTTGCTCATAATTGTTTTGACCAAAATTTTCTGTGAAAACATTCAATTTTCTTCAAATCCTTGATTAAGCAGACATTCATGATGTCGCTGTTACACTTTGACAATACTTTTAGCATTATATTATTAGTATATAAACTATTGAAATTATTTTGGAATTGTAAAATTGTAAAAACTGCTCAAATTTGGGCATCAAATTGACAAAATAAAAGATGTTCTGTTCTGTTCTTGGGAAATCATTCCATCTCCTTTATATTTAAATTTTATCTTTTAGACATGAGTAGTACAGAAGAAACAGAAGACACTCGTGAAGAGGATGGTGAAGAAACGTCTCAGAAATATACACCGGCCATATCTGCTCTTCCTCCTAGGGTTGTACAACAAGAGGAGAGCCAAGTTGAGGTGTCAGCAAGTCCAGCATTCCAATGTCTTGATGAGGTTTGAACAGTATAAAAATTATCTCATAAAAATATTATTGAATCTTTATTTAAGGTATTCAGACCAGAATAGATCATGACTGTAAATAATGTCCTTTTTACCAAAAATAGCTTGAACCAAAAGTTTAGAGCAGATATATCTTTCTCCAAGTAGAAACATATTTTGTTGTTTGTATACAGAGTCTATGTAAATAAGTGAAGAATTTGCATTTCTGCAATTTGCCGATAAATACCATGGTCATTGTTATATTGTATGTAATATCTGAGACAGCTGTAAGAATCATATCGTTTTTCATGGTCCTAATACTTTAAAATAAAATATATCTCATTTTTTCAAAATATTGTAAATCAGTTTTTCTTAAAAGTGAAAATCAATGTCTTCATGATAATTATTTCATATAAATACTTCACAATATCTGTTTTTATATTTCAGCTTTTCCAAGAAGGAAAACTTACAGGAACAAGACTAGCACATTTGAAGGCAAAGTACACAGACTTGCATGAAACACTTAAAAAGTGGGTATTGTTTTTTTATGATACAAAAAGCTGCTTTAGACAGAACATTCAATAATTCAAATGTTTCAGATTGAAATGTATACATATACAACATGTATCTTCTTTGAAAAGAAAGCATGATTTAAATGTAAATGAATGCAAATAATCAAACCTCACCTTTTGGTTAAATAAACAAAAAGAATGATTTTGAAATTTATTTCTACATGTGTATTTAAAAAAAATCACTGATCAGACATTGTTTTGTATTTAAATGTACCATTTTTTATTGTTCATGCATGTTTTCATACAGTGTACTTAAATCATTTGGTTTCAGAACAAGAGAGAATGAGTCCAACCTACTGAAGCAATCAAAAGAATTACATGTAGAACTCGAGAGGCAGAGAGTTGAATTAGAAAAGGCAGACAATCTTCCTGATAAGACATCAAATTCAGAAGTTGTCAGTATTAGAAGAGACATTATAAAAAGTGTCAATGCTAAAGATGAGATATTGGACAGAGAATACCAGCTTAATTATAAATTAGAAACGTAAGTTATAACTGCATATTCTGCTGTAAAATCTTTGATTGAATGTTCAGAAGAAAATTTTGATATTTATAAAACAAGATATGATAGTCAGCAAGGACAGTTGTTTATGACTATTAACTTTTGAATAAGACATTTTGTTAGTATAAATTGATAGCATTTTTCAATTGATGATTTATTAGACACAAAAAAAAAATAAGAATACTTTCTTGTACTGGTAATAATGATTATATTTAACTTCTTAAAGTATAAATTTTAAGAATTTATGTTGATAGAAGACAGTTATATTTTTATAAGAAAATAATTATATTTATGTTGTTATATATTTCATTCTGATAATCAGGTTGACAGAAGAAAAGAAAATTTTGGAAAAAGAATTTGCAAGACTTCCTAAACAGGGTGTAAGTAAAGTTTTTCGATGGGATACATTTAAATTTGTAAAATGCTCCAATTTTTGTTAATAAAATTTTAACTGAACTAGTCTGAAGAAAGAAATAGTTGTATTTTTTATGTGAAAATAAAAGAATGCCAAAGTAAATTTTATGGGTATTGTATGTACAAACTTAAAAGAATCTTGTTGAATAGAACCTGAACGACATTTAATGTTTAAAAAAATAATAAGACTTATACTACAAAATGAAAATTTGTTGTTTAAGAATAAATGTCTATCTAAAAAAATATATGGAAGACAGTGATTGTCCACTGTAATATTTCAACCCATTTGTCAGGTAAAATTTAGAAAAAACTTTAGTTAAAGAAATCGTTAACTGATCTTTTGGGGGACCCTTCGCCTCGATACCATTATTTAATGATCATGTAGATTACAGTAAGTTGATAAGCAATTGAAAATAAGTAACATATTTATATAAATTACTAAAATTACTTTTAAATTTCCAGGAAACCGAAAAGAAAATAAAAGAACTTCAAGCTGCATGTGATGAAATTAAGAAAGAAATCATGCAAAGACAGATGGAAAACAAATCATTAAAAGAAGATTTGGAGGGCAATAAAAGACAAATTATACAGGAACAGAAAGAATATGAGAAACTTGTTGATGAAATGGAGAAATTTAAGGTATAAGATTGAAATGAATATAAACTGATGAAATTTTGTGAAATATAGTTTTGAACATTTGTGTTTTTGTCATGGACTTATATTAAGTAGGAGTAAGATATATATTTAACTAGTGTTCCATAAATTATTAAATAATGGTGTCACAGTGTACTTCAATTGAATTTGATGAATGTTGATGGAAAAATCACCTTTCAACAATCCCATATTAGCAGAACAAAGCAATAGAATGCTTCAACTAATATACATTTTTTTATACCCCCCATAAACGAAGTTTGGGGGGTACCTTTGATTCTCGCCCTTAATGCTACATGTCTATAAGACAAGGACCCTTTCTTGGGAAATTTTGCAGTACTTTTGCCTTGACCCTCGTATAAGACGATGGCAAATCATATCAATGATCTGGCAAAGTCTGGAGTGATGTTTTATCCTAAAATGCAGAAAACCTTGTCAGCATCGAGTCTTCCATTCCTCAAAACAAATAAGTTTACTCATCCAAAACATGAAAGTAATTGTTATAAATACAAAATTTCAAACAAATTTAATCGTTTTTTTGCATATGGAAATTAGGTTAAGATAGTAACAAACAAAGTAAAGTTCGGTATAACTATGCTTCCGAGTTTATGTCAGATAACGAGGATGAAATTTAAAACAATAATACAAAATTAAACATATTCTACTTCATAAGTCCTTTTATTTAACCTATAAAATGAATTGACATTGATCTTGTACGAAGATGAAAGAAACAAATCAAATAATTATTCATTAGGTTCCATTCCGAATCCAGATTACAACCACGTGTTGACCACATGTCAAAACGTGGGTCGTATGAAGTTTGTCATCGTTGTTGTTTTTGGATTTAAAAGAGCAATTTTTATGAATATTGATGATGAATTCATGAAAAACAAATGAAGTAACAACTCGGAAAGTATGGGCTTTAATATCGTCTTGTTATATTTACCATTCACAACAAAACAAAAAAACAACCCATTCATTAAACAAATCAACAACGATCTAATTTTTTAGATTTATTAAGATTTTGTTAAGCGAGTAGAAACAGTATATTAGGTTTCAGTCTGTCTGTCTGTCCGTCCGTCCATTTGTCCGAAATAACATTGTCTGCAACTCCCCCTACATTACTTGCATGATTCTCATGAAACTTAATGGAGTGTTAGATCACTATATGGAGATGTGCTTAATGTCAGGAATTACTGTTTGGGCAAGAAATGTAATAGATATGGCTATTTGGACTTAGGCATTTTATAAGAAAACTTTATGGAGTGTTAGATCACTATATGGAGATGTGCATTTTGTCAGGAATTTCTGTTTAGACAAGAAATGTAAAAGATAAGGCTGATTGGACTTACATGTATTCATTTTATAAACAAAACTTTGTTCCATATGTTGTCCGCAACTCCTCCTACATTACTTGCATGATTCTTATGAAACTTTATGGAGTGTTAGATCACATTATGGAGAAATGCATATTGTCAGGATTTTCTGTTATGGGCGAGGAGTTTCAAAAATATGATGATCTGAACTTTGTATAGGCTTCAAAACAGATATGTTGCTGCGGGGGGTATTAGTCCCTCTCAGGATAGTTCTAGTTGTACCAGTTTTATGACTATGGATTAATTGTACATAAAAAGCATTTCAAAGTAGTCAATTATGAAATGAAAGTAGAATAGCTTACACAAGACCAACATAACAGTAAGTCACAGGTGTAAATGGAATATATTTTGCAACTCAGAAAATTAAGTTGTTATTTATTTATTTATAGGGGGATTTGGTCCAAGTGAATTCTGTACCTAATCAACTGATGAAGGAAAAGGACAAACTACAAAGACAGTTTAAGTAAGTAATGTGAAAAGAAATATTGGTAGAAAATTAACATATGAAAGTTAAGAATTAAATTTTTTATAAATTTTTTTAAAAGTTTATTTGGCAAGATTTTAAAATGGATCAAAAACTTATTCTTGAGGAAAAGTCTTTTATGCCGGCTTACACTGAATTTTGTTATGTTAGCAAATAAATTCCTCCCAGTTCGAAAAAAGGGATATGCTGAATTAAGGGGGTAAAGATTCACCTTTTTACCGAAATCACGGTATTTTTCCAGACGGTTCGATACACGATACATGGGGGCAGCTTTCGATATTATCGATGTGGTTGTTTTTATTTACATAGTTTCAGAACTGGGGCAAATTTTTATATGCTTTTGGTATTTTAACCGAGATTTGATTCATATCGTTTTCAAAGTTTTCAAAAATTAATCGAAACTTAAATGTTTGGTCGGGGTCGATGCACGTAAATTTTTTTTTTTTTTTATGAACATCAACAGCGCGTCATGGCAGAGATGGAATTCGAGGGACTCAAAGCAATTTCTAACTCAATGGATCATACTAAAAACTTATCATGATACGTATCGTAAATCTATTAAAATACCGCAATATGTATCATTTGTCAAAAAAGTGTATCGTTAGACCCCTATGCTGAATCTCTAAATGTAACGGAAAAAATTATAAGTTCCTTTATCTGAAAGCTACCATGAGATTTCAGCAGGCAGAAAAATCTTACTCCCCAATCTAGACTAACTGTTTCATTAGAATTCTTTCCTAATTGTTGATCGCTTCACATTGACCTATAAATAAACAAATAAGACTGAATGGTAAAAAAAAAATATTTTTTGCAACTGGTAGATTAACAGATTTTTATCTTAGTGCAACAGAAAGTCCTTAATGTGACACATATGATATATTTTTCATTATTTTTTTAGCTCACCTGGCCAAAGGCCATGTGAGCTATTGCCATCACTTGGCGTCCGTCGTCGTCGTCGTCGTCCGTCGTCGTTAACAATTTTTCAAAACTCTTCTCCTCTGAAACTACTTGACCAATTGGAACCACACTTGGTATGAATGTTCTTTGGGGTATCCTGCATAGAACTGATGTGGGGATTTTTGATCCGTCAAAAAACATGGCCGCTGTTACTAAAAATAGAACATAGGGGTCAGACAACAGTTTATCGCAAATATCTCAAAAATCATTAGGTTACGGCAAATTCTGGCAGGATGAAAGTGTTCAGCATGATGAGAGCTACCTGTGTGCTGATTTTCGTGAAAATCTGTCAACTGATGTTAGAGTTATTGCCCTTTTTTGACATTTTTGGCTTTTTTTTATGTTATTATTTCAAAAATCTTCTCCTCTGAAACTACTTGACTAATTAGAACCAAACTTGGTATGAATGTTCCCTGGGGTACCCTGCATAGAACTGATGTGGGGATTTTTGATTCGTCAAAAAACATGGCCGCTGTTACTAAAAATAGAACATAGGGGTAAATTGCTGTTTTTTGCTAATAACTCAAAAACCTTTACAGATATCGAAAATCTGACGGGGTAAAATTGATCAGCATGACAAGATCTACCTACCCTGAAATTTTGAAGGAAATTTCTAAACCCATTTAGGAGTTATTGCCCTTTTTTCGTCAAATTTTCAAAATTTTAACATTTTTCGTCATTTATCTCCAAAACTATTTGAGATAGAAGTGAAATGTAAATTTGAAAAATGTTTGCCATGTTGAGATCTACCTACCCTGAAATTTTAAAGGAAATCCCAAAACCCATCCAGGAGTTGTTGCCCTTTTTTTGTCAAATTTTCAAAAATTTTTTATTCAAAAATCTTCTCCTCTGAAACCGCTGGGCCCATTGGTTTGAAACGTAATAGGAATGGTCTATAACATGTCCTCTACAAACGATCCTCAATTTATTTTGATCTGACATAAAACATGGCGGCTGTCGTAGCTAAAAATAGAATATAGGGGTGCATGTGTTGTTTTTGGCTTATAACTTAAAAACCGTTACAGATATCAAAAATCTGACATGGGGTAAAATTGATCAGCATGACAAGATCTACCTAACCTGAAATTTCGAAGGAAATCCTAAAACCCATTTAGGAGTTATTGCCCTTTTTTTGTCAAATTATCATAATTTAACATTTTTTGTCATTTATCTCCAAAACTATTTGAGATAGAAGTGAAATCTAAATTTGTAAAATGTTTGCCATGTTGAGATCTACATACCCTGAAATTTTGAAGGAAATCCCTAAACCTATTTAGGAGTTATTGCCCTTTTTTAATCAATTTTTCAAAATTTAACATTTTTTGTCATTTATCTCCAAAACTATTTGAGATAGAAGTGAAATGTAAATTTGAAAAATGTTTGCCATGTTGAGATCTACATACCCTGAAATTTTAAAGGAAATCCCAAAACCCATTTAGGAGTTATTGCCCTTTTTTTGTCAAATTTTCAAAATTTTAACATTTTTGCATTTATCTCCAAAACTATTTGAGATAGAAGTGAAATATAAATTGAAAAATGTTTGCCATGTTGAGATCTACCTACCCTGAAATTTTGAAGGGAATCCCAAATTCTATTTAGGAGTTACTGGTTTGTGTAATTTGAGGTCGGGTTCTGTTACATTTATTTAAGGTTCACCCTTATTCCTGGTCAATTTTGTCAACTTCCTGCCAGGACTACCACCATCAGGGAACATATTTTAACATTAAACCTTATGAAAAATAAATCTTCAACAAATTTTCCCTGAACAATTGAACCAATTGCAACAAACTTGGTCAAATAGTTGATTAATTGTCCAATGAAAACCAGACTCCAGGTGAGCGATACAGGCTCTAGTGAGCCTCTTGTTTAATTTCAGTGAGATTGACAAGAAACAGAAAAGTTTAGATGCAGAGCATGAACATTTAAAAGATTCTCTCAAAACATTTGCAAAAAAGAAAGAGGATCTGACAAGTGAAAAGTTAGAACTAGAGGATGAAGTAGAGAAAGGAAAGTCTTTGGTTGAGGAGAAAAATAGAGAAGTGGAAATGATTCTCAGAGAAATAGAAGCTGCCAAAAATGAACAGGCTACATTGGAAGGAGACAGGTATTGTATCAAATTAGACAGTTTTTCACCGATGTACAAGTTATATGCAATATACATGCAATATACATTTAGAGTGTTAGAACAATATCTAAAAAGGACTTTTTATGAGTTCCGACTTTGCCTATGCATGAAAAAAAGAAATGAAATTGACAGTGTTATTATATATAGGAAATAAAGACCATAGGAAGTGACTTTGTTGAAGTATATACATGTATGAATAGTTTATTCTATGTTGTGCATGGATATAAAGGTAAACAGGACATATCCTCATAAGTACATTTAAGTTAATTCTGGAAAATAAAAGTTAAGGTATATAAACCTGGATGAAATATTTGAAACTTTCACAGTTTTCATTTTGAATACAGTATTACTTACATGTATGTTTTTATGGTTATTATAATATGTTTTTCATTTTATTACAGAGGTACAATTGACATGGGTTTAAGGCATATTGGATTGGAGAAGAAAAATCAACACGAGACTCTTGCCAGACGGACAAGAGAAAAAGATAAAGATGTTAAAACATTGAAGAAAGCAGACTTACAGCTAAAAGTAGCAGAAGAAAATCTTTTACATACCAGATCAGTAAATGAGAAAACCAAAGCTCAGGTAATTTCATTGAATAATCTTCAAAGAAAAGATACTGTAAAGCAGGTTATATCATAACATTTTTCTAGTTCAGATTGAAATTGGATCTCAAATACTTCAGTGTTTTAAATTCTAATGGAATCTATTGTAGTTATGGCTAAAAATAAAATCTAAGTAAATATATTTTAGAAACTTTCAATAAATCACTAAACACTCAAACGTTTTTTCAAAACTTACCTGCTGTACCATTATTTACAGAAAGATAAAAGTTTATTTTAAAAGATGCAAATTAGTTTCACATAAGTTAATCAGTGTTCTAGCCAGGATTTTAAAGGGGCAGGGTGCCAGTGGTGGCAAAAGGGAATAATTTACTGTTACAAAATCAGTTTTGGTTTTAACTATGTGGTTTTTCTGGGATTGGAATCAGCTCTGTGACATTTTTAAGTTATTGTTTCAGCCTTCAATATTTTCAGCTGTGAATAAATCTGACAAGTTTTGCATATAAATGAAATATGCATATTTGATGGATCACATTTTGTATTATAGAATGTTTATTTAAATAGATAATTGACTTAGTTTAATTACATTAATGTGATAGTGAGATATATTATTTTTGTTAATACATAAATATCATATGTTATATCCTCAGGTTGAATCTTTACCAAAGGATGATGGTTCATTGGCCAAGAAAAAAGCAGATCTAGCTAAAGAGGTGGAAATGGTGAAAGTGTCTTTAGCTAAACATGTATGTATGAGAATGTTACATTCATAAAAAATATATTGAATCTTTGTGATGTATTCTCATTTATTACTCTTTAGATTAATAACTTGTTGTTTAATTTCATTATAGTGCTATAAACAATATACACGTATAATAGATATTTTGACAACTGCTTTGGTGGTGGCATGCTCATCTTGAGTGCTGGAGGTCATGAGTTTGACCATGTCAAACCAAGTATTTTAAAATTGATATTTGCTGCTATTTCATTAGGCATGTGTCATTTAGGAGTAAGAGCAAAGACATTAAAATAAATGTGTCCAGATGGAGTTTCATCTCTTGTTAGCTCACCTGACCCGAAGGGTCATGTGAGCTATTGCCATCACTTGGCGTCCGTCGTCCGTCGTCCGTCCGTAAACTTTTTCAAACGTTAATTCCTCTGACACCATAAGACCAATTGCAACCAAACTTCGTACAGTTGTTTATTGGTATATGTGCTACAAAATTATCGTTTGGATTTTTGATTCGTAAAAAAACATGGCCGCCATGGCTAAAAATAGAACATAGGGGTAAATTGCAGTTTTTTGCAAATAACTCAAAAACCATAACAGATATCAAAATTCTGGCAGGTTGAAAGTGTTCAGCATGATGAGAGCTACCGGTGTGCTTATTTTCGTGAAAATCTGTCAACTGATGTTAGAGTTATTGCCCTTTTTTGACATTTTTTGCTTTTTTTTATGTTATTATTTCAAAAATCTTCTCCTCTGAAACTACTGAATGGATTTGGATAAAACTTAGCATGATTATTCCTTAGGGTATCCTGCACATAGCTTGTGCTTCGATTTTTGATCTGTCGAAAAACATGGCCACTGTTACTAAAAATAGAACATAGGGGTCAAACAACAGTTTTTCGCAAGTATCTAAAAAATCATTAGGTTAAGGCAAACTCTGGCAGGTTGAAAGTGTTCAGCATGATGAGAGCTACCTGAGTGCTGATTTTCGTGAAAATCTGTATACTGATGTTAGAGTTATTGCCCTTTTTTGACATTTTTGGCTTTTTTTTTATGTTATTATTTCAAAAATCTTCTCCTCTGAAACTACTGAATGGATTTGGATAAAACTTAGCATGATTGTTCCTTAGGGTATCCTGCACAAAGTTTTTGCTTCGATTTTTGATCCGTCGAAAAACATGGCCACTGTTACTAAAAATAGAACATAGGGGTCAAACAACAGTTTTTCGCAAATATCTCAAAAATCATTAGGTTACGCCAAATTCTGCAGGTTGATAGTGTTCAGCATGATGAGAGCTACCTGCGTGCTGATTTTTGTGAAAATCTGTCAACTGATGTTAGAGTTATTGCCCTTTTTAGCTCACCTGACCCGAAGGGTCATGTGAGCTATTGCCATCACTTGGCGTCCGTCGTCCGTCCGTCGTCCGTCCGTAAACTTTTTCAAACGTTAACTCCTCTGACACCATAAGACCAATTGCAACCAAACTTCGTACAGTTGTTTATTGGTATATGTGCTACAAAACTATCGTTTGGATTTTTGATTCGTAAAAAAACATGGCCGCCATGGCTAAAAATAGAACATAGGGGTAAATTGCAGTTTTTTGCAAATAACTCAAAAACCATAACAGATATCAAAATTCTGGCAAAGGGTAAAAGTGTTCAGCACCTGAAGATCTACCTGCCCTGAAATTTTGAAGAAGATCCAACGACCCATGTAGGAGTTATTGCCCTTTTTCTGCATTTTTTCCAAATTTTGCACTTATTAAGCTCAATATCTTAAATACTATAAAGGAAATTTGAAAAATTTAAATTTCATATTGTTAGGCACACAAAGATCTACAAAATTTGTAACAGGATCGAAGTTGTAGGTTCGTTCCTTTTAGGAGTTATTCCCCTTAGATCGTCAAAATTGACCATTTTTGCAGTCTTTATTCATTGTAATAAAATCGTTAACTCCTCTTACACCATAAGTTTAATTGCAACCAAACTTAGTGTAGTTGTTCCTTGGCATGAGTGCTACTAAACTATCGTTTGGATTTTTGATTTGTAAAAAAACATGGCTGCCATGGCTAAAAATAGAACATAGGGGTAAATTGCAGTTTTTTGCAAATAACTCAAAAATGGTGACAGATATCAAAATTCTGATGGGAAGCTAAAGTGTTCAACACCTTAAGATCTACCTGCTTTGAAATTTTGAAGAAGATGTAACCACCCATGTAGGAGTTATTGCCCTTTTTCTTGATTTTTTTTGGACATTTTTGGCTTTTTAGCTCACCTGACCCGAAGGGTCATGTGAGCTATTGCCATCACTTGGCGTCCGTCGTCCGTCCGTCCGTCCGTCGTCCGTCGTCCGTCCGTAAACTTTTTCACACGTTAACTCCTCTTACACCATAAGATCAATTGCAACCAAACTTCGTACAGTTGTTTATTGGTATATGTGCTACAAAACTATCGTTTGGATTTTTGATTCGTAAAAAAACATGGCCGCCATGGCTAAAAATAGAACATAGGGGTAAATTGCAGTTTTTTGCAAATAACTCAAAAACCATAACAGATATCAAAATTCTGGCAAGGGTAAAAGTGTTCAGCACCTCAAGATCTACCTGCCCTGAAATTTTGAAGAAGATCCAACGACCCATGTAGGAGTTATTGCCCTTTTTCTGCATTTTTTCCAAATTTTGCACTTATTAAGCTCAATATCTTGGATACTATAAAGGAAATTTGAAAAATTTAAATTTCATATTGTTAGGCACACAAAGATCTACAAAATTTGTAACAGGATCGAAGTTGTAGGTTCGTTCCTTTTAGGAGTTATTCCCCTTAGATCGTCAAAATTGACCATTTTTACAGTCTTTATTCATTGTAATAAAATCGTTAACTCCTCTTACACCATAAGTTTAATTGCAACCAAACTTAGTGTAGTTGTTCCTTGGCATGAGTGCTACTAAACTATCGTTTGGATTTTTGATTTGTAAAAAAACATGGCTGCCATGGCTAAAAATAGAACATAGGGGTAAATTGCAGTTTTTTGCAAATAACTCAAAAATGGTGACAGATATCAAAATTCTGATGGGAAGCTAAAGTGTTCAACACCTCAAGATCTACCTGCTTTGAAATTTTGAAGATGTAACCACCCATGTAGGAGTTATTGCCCTTTTTCTTGATTTTTTTTTGAAATTTGTACTTATTAAGTTGTATGATCATTCCTTTTAGGAGTTATTCCCCTTAGAACATCAAAATTTTCACAGCATTTCCCTTAGTTTGCAAAATGTTTAAATGAGCCTTTAGGAGTTAAAGTTTTGTCCCTTAAATGTCAAAATAACTGTTGATGCCTTATAGATGGCAAACTGTAGAAAATGAAAAAAAGCTTTTGATTGCGTGTAAATTTGTTTTTATGTTATTATTTCAAAAATCTTCTCCTCTGAAACTACTGAATGGATTTGGACAAAACTTAGCATGATTGTTCCTTTGGGTATCCTGCACAAAGTTTATGCTTCGATTTTTGATCCGTCGAAAAACATGGCCACTGTTACTAAAAATAAAACATAGGGGTCAAACAACAGTTTTTCGCAAATATCTCAAAAATCATCAGGTTACGGCAAATTCTGGCAGGTTGAAAGTGTTCAGCATGATGAGAGCTACCTGTGTGCTGATTTTCGTGAAAATCTGTCAGCTGATGTTAGAGTTATTGCCCTTTTTGACATTTTTGGCTTTTTTTTATGTTATTATTTCAAAAATCTTCTTCTCTGAAACTACTATTCAAAATCAAATGAAACTTGGTAAGATTGTTCCTTAGGGTATCCTGCAAAAAGTTAATGCTTGGATTTTGGATTGGTCGAAAACATGTCCGCCCTTACTAAAAATAGAACATAGGAGTCAAAATGCTGTTTTTTGCTATTTTTTCCTGAATTATAGAAATAAAATGAAGATGAAAGCTACTTTGATGGCAAACATAGTATCCCGAGTTGAATGGTGATGATGAAAGTTTGTTTTGGACGGCCGTTTTTTTTAAAATGGCTGCCATTTTCCCGCCATTTTTTACACTTGCTCGGATTTCAACAATATTTGGTTTTTAAAGTAAACATGGTATCCTTAGTGAATGGTGATGATGAGAATGTTGTATAACAATGATTAAACTTCATAATATGTGAGCTTTTAATTGCCATCACTTGGTGTCTGTCATCATCGTTGTTAACAAATTTTCAAACATCTTCTCCTCTGAAACTACTAGGGGGATTTGGATGAAACTTAGCATGATTGTTCCTGCAATATTTCCTTTTCAAGTACAATAAAAAGCCTTAACCCACAATTTTTACATAACTTCTTTCAAACATTTTAAAAACGAAGACAACATATAGACCAAAAGATTTATACTTGTATTTGAAGATGAATTAAAGCTTGTATTTTGTATTGTGAATCATCAGATTGACCATGACTGTATCTTAATCAAGCATAGGGAGAACTCATGCCCATTTCTTTCCAGAGGTTCTTGAAAGGCTTTTAAAGGTATTTTATGTGACCTTAAATACTCAGTTTAATTTACAAAAAAACATTAATATATTAATTTAGTTTATAGTCATTGTTTGCCAGGTGAGCGATTCAGGCTCTTGAGAGCCTCTTGTGTTATGTTACCTTTTCAGCTTGCATGGCTAGGGACGTCAGTCTAGTACAAAACCAGTTTCATAAATGTATCAAGTCAGTATGCTTTTGTCCTTAATGTGCATATTATAATTTTCACTGGACATTGAAACAACAATTATTCTATCAACATCTGGATTTAAATGGTTTTTTTATGTTATTTTAAGGTTACATTCATATCTTTCAGAACAAAGTAACAACAGACAAGCATATAGCATTAGAAACCAGTGCTGCTCAGGAGCAGGCATTATTGTATGAACAAAGTGATCTAAGGATAGAGGTGGTGGAGCTCAATCGTTTGGCAGCTATAAAGGTAACAAAATATTTCTTTTACTTAAAATGATTCATGCCCTCTCTATATCCGATTCTGTTTATTGCAGGGCTCGAATACTTTCTTTTCACCTGTACACTGGATCAGGTTATTGATAAAAAAGCAGCAAACTGAGTCTGCTATTGTTCAGTCATTGCAAGGTCATAGTATGGTTGCTCTGTAGCATTTTGAAATAAAGAAATGATAAATACTTCAGTTCATAATTTTAGTAGATGTTCTGGTTGACAGATTTTGAAGATGCATTCAAGTTATTGAGATAAGACGAATATTTTAACTGACATTAATTATATATCCTTTAAGGTTTTTTGGTTTTTTCTAAACTTATATTTAACCAGATTTTCCAACAGAAAAAATCTGGTTATTAGAAAAATGGTTGATTTTTATTTTGATGTATGTAATCGTCACACAAAGAACTTATTGTTTTACTAAAAATATTTCAATGAATGTTTAACTTCAATTGATGTACAACATTTATTTACATATGAATAGGCAGATGAAAGAGAGCAGAAAGCGAGAGATTTTATGAGGGCAGAAATAAGATATCATAAAGCTGAGGAAGATCTACAGACTAAAGATTTACAGATTGCTGATCATAAAAAGAAAGAAAAAGAAATGGAAATAAAGTAAGAAAAAGTTTTAAGAAGTTATAAGTCTTAAATTGTTATATTTGTTCCTAAAAATCAGCCTAGTAATATCACAAGCATTACTGAAAATAAATGGGGTATGGAGCAGGGTTCAAGAGTTACTGTCACACTGTTTATATGTTTTATTTGGCATAATGAAGCGATCAAGATGATATATAATAATTTTTTTTATGTGTTCATTGTAGGAGTAAACATATTTTTCTAGGTTATATCTTTATGTAAGACTACAGATACTGGTGATTTAGTTATCCTGTTCAGTGTAATCTTAATTATATGGCATATTACAGCAAATTTCATGTCCTTTCATATTTTAAAAAGTTTATTGTAACGCATGATCCCCATAGGTGTTGAAAAAGGAATTTTATGATAAAAAATGAATTCTGTAGAATTTATTTCAAAGTTTTATTAAAAAGTTTTCAGTATCTCACATATGGATTTTGTTTATCTCTTTCTTGTAGATTGAAAGAATTTGCAAAGTTGTATGATGTAATCAAGAATGAGAGAAATAAATGTGTAAATTTGATTCAGACCAGCACACAGAAAGCTGCTGAGATGAAAGAAAAAATCAAAATGTTACAGAATGAAATTGAAATTTTACGTCACACAGTTAATGATAAGGATAAGTAAGTTTGAGATAATTAATAGTGAACGCAACGAGCGCTAGTTGGAGTATATGGGTCATTTAGAAAAGTCTTTGTTTAATAGGGGCAGCCATTATGCATTCCGAAATGAATTTATTTGTTAAAGCGAATATGGCCATATTGTGCTATTTACTAAGGCTAGAAAAATTTTTGTTCACCGGAAAGGAAAATAAGTAAAGTAAGGGAAATAACTTGCTTCAAAGTATAATTTTAGAGTCAAAATTGTGATACCGGAAATGAGTTTCTGAAAAGGGCTATTGCTGTGCTTGCATCATTGGCCATGCCAACAGCATATTATTGTTATATTGATTGCATTGTCCTGGTTATATCTGCCATAATATCCTTACCTTCAATACCATGTACTATTTTAGAGTTATGGCCCTTGAAAACTGGGAAATTTTCAGGCAGGAACTCTTACTCTTTTGATAATCCTTCTTCTACATAACAGCTTTAATACAATTTGCGAGTGTACCTTTGTTTGAAATTTAATGCAAAATGCTTGTTAGGAAATCTATAAATACATTCGTACCAAGATAGTTCTGTTTCTGATTTTTTAGGATTCTGCAGAACCAGAGGTTGAAACACATGACAAACATTGTTAAAAGAGACAGTCTGTTAAATGAGTTGTCTAAACAGAAGGCTGTTTATACGGAAATGAAGGCACAGCAAGATCAACAGAAAATGGATATGGCAAAATTAAATATGATGATTAACCAAGGGGAAGAAGAAAGTACAAGACTTAGAGATTTATACAGCAAAGAATTGAAAAAGAGAAATGATCGGTACAAATATATATAAAATATTTTCATCTATGTTAGCTCTAAAAATGTGGTGTTTTGAGATCATTTAAGAAAACTTGAAAACTACACCAAACAAATTTCAGTTAAAAGAAGCCTTTACAAAGCTTACATGTTAAATTAAGCCCTACCAAGACAATCCCTAAGTCTTTACATTGTCATTATTACTTTACATATACATGTATAACCTGTACACTTTATGAATGCCTGTATTTGTATTTTTACAGAGGTTTGAAATTGATTCAGATAGAAGAGGAGGTGGCAACATTCTATGAGAAAGTGAACATTGAAGGTACAATCTCATTTAATTTATTTATTTATTTTTTTTGAAACAGTGTGTATAGTGTGGATATCATTCATTTAGATGTATAATTTCAGACATTGATTTGCTTTCTGGTAAGACTTTTTACAGAATAAAAACTGTCAATGCTTTTTCTATACTTCTAAACATATTTTGCTATTAAATGTATTGGTTGTGTTTCTTGAAATAGATCATTTCTTGGCACCACAGCTTTGTGATACCATTGAACATAAAAAAAAACTTAAGTCATGAATATACATATTTTCATAAATTTGATGAAATAATTTGAATAATTTGATCTCTGGTGCCCTTCAACAAGTTTAGTCTTGCAAAGGTTATCAGTAAAATATCAATTTTATTTCAGACCAGTTGATTAGGAATGGAAATGTAGAATTACAAACTAGGGAAGAGGAGATAAGATTCCTTAATATGCAAATGACTGAGGACAGAAGAGCAATAGAATTACTGAGGAAACAGGTTCCACAGAAACAGGCATTAGAACAAGAAAGAGAAATACTACAGATGCAGGTATAATTCAGAATAATTTAGTATGAATAATTTTTCAGTGAAAATATATGAAAATTTGTGATTTTCTGTACACGGGGAATGTGGTGATTATTTTTTAATAAGTAAGTAAGGTGTTTATTTTTAGATTTTTTCAAACATTCATGTTCATTGCTCTTACTATACTACTAGAACACCCCCCCTAAATATTTATCAAGATATGGAATGAATTAATAATAGTGAAGATCACAGAAAAGGAAAACAATAAAAAGCTAACAAATTGTGCAGGTTTATACTGTAAAACTAGTTCAGGTAATCATAGTTCATTAGGTACTGTTGCACTATTAAACAGTATACAGAAATACATGTACAACTCCATTATAGGCTTAATAATATAATGTATATATGTATTACAGTTAGAGCAGTGTCAGGAGAGGATGGTAGAGTTATTTAAAGAATTAGAAGATCCTAAGAATGTAGATAGAGTACGGTATCTAGAAGGCAAAGATCCTACACCAACGGACCTTCATGAAAAAATGGAGGGGGTAAGTATGCATTGCATCTTTTCTTGTACAAATATTAAGTAGGTTCCCTAATTACAAAGCAGTTTTATGAACTGGAAAACTTATTGTCAGTGTTCAGACATCAAATCTGTATATAACAGAATTTTGTTATATTGTATCAGATCACCTTTATTATTGAAAAACATTGAAACCTTCCTGAAAAAATGACTGGTCCTTACTAGAACTGTCAAAGGCAGGTGACAACCCTGCATGTGGTACACTCATAGGTCCCTATGGGCAAGATCTGCCTGGAATCATTGTTTGCATTTTTACATGGTATAAAGATAAATGTTCAGTCCAATAAATTTATTATAAAAGTAAACAGTTTTCAGCTTTTTAGTATCTTGGTCTGATGAAGGTTAATCTGGAAAAGCATTTTCTGTACATAAATTTGGTATTGGTGTTTAATTTCTTTAACCTCTGTATACTGAATTTGTTTTTTTTGCTGTTTTTTAACCTGGAAACATACATTCATAATTTGTATACAGGTACATTTTATGTTAAAATGTAACTGTAAAAAGTAAAATAAATTCTGTACTTTTGTAGTTGGAAATGAGATTAGCAGAAAAAGAAGAACAATTATTAGAAAAAGATCTTATATTTGAACAAGTTAACAGGTTAGCTGAAAGAGTAAGGAAAAAGGCAGAATCTGGCAAAGAAGATACACTGGAACTTGCCAAAAAAGTATGTCTTGGTTTGAGTATGAAATTTAAGAAGAAAATATGTGTAAACAGTTTTTCAAAGAAGATCAATAAGAGAATTTTAATTCTGTTCATTCTGGTGAATTCCACTAGAGAATGACAAGCTTGATTTCTTTCCTGTTTTATGTAATTTGTTTGGATACCAGTAATAAGGACTTTACAAGGCAAAATTTTTGTATGAACTAAACTTGAAAACAGGGAGTCCCAGGGATGAATGGAATAGTTGTCTCATTGTTACTGGCAATGATGAATGGCCAGTCAACAATGATTTCAGGATGGAAATGTGTTTGACATCAGAAAAAAATGTCACTTTTCCTTCTGAAGGGAGGTGGTTCTTTCTGTTTACAAAATTAAAAACTGGCAGCTTCATTAAAGTATTTGGTTCCTGGACCATCTTATGATCTAGCACAAATCATTTCAAATTTCACTGTGTTGTAGGTTAATGATTTACAAGCAAAGATTAAAGAAACAACTAGAAAAATGATGGCTATTGTTTCTGAGTTATCTATGAATCAGGCTAATGCATTAAAACTTCAACAAAATTTAAAAGAAAAAGAAGCTGAATTAGAACAATGTTATATAAGGATGGAGAAAGGAGAACCACCTAACGATGAGTATGAGAGGGCATGGTTACGGATGTTACGAGATGAGACAATACGACAGAGAGATAAAGAAGAAATTAGAATGGTAAATTTTAAGCTATTTTTATTCATATACATCATTTAAATTTTATGGCAGATGAAAGTAAATGTTGAATTTTGTTTGGAATTTATGGAATACTTCTAAAGTATTCTTTAGTTTATATATCAAATGAGTAAAAGATTTTACTTAACACTCTTTTAGACTACATTAAGTTGAATATCTGGTTTTCAGACACTACCAAACCACTTAAAAAGTCGCAGACAGAACAAGTTTTTTTGGTGTCCAGAAAAAAATTGTTTCCATCTCGGTATTTTTTCCAAAAATAAACTTTGAAATTTGGTGCCAAAATTATGTTTCAAATGTCTGCCAACCCAGATTCAATTTTCAAGCATTTTATAATATTCACAAAGTCAAAATCTCTGTGCATATTTTATACACAGTTTTGCTTTAAAGTGATTATCAAATGTTTTTGGTATACATGTCATTTGTATATGCCAAACATCAAAGGAGTGAATAGTTTCAAACAGGATTTGTATGTTGCCAAAATAAACACCAAAACTGGAAACCCTTGCCTCTTTTGACAGGAAAAAAAATTACAATAAAAATTCTTTAGCTACCTTGCCATTTTTAAAAAACTATAGAATTTATTTTAGATGGACTTAGCTTCATTCAGATTTTATGTGTTGCAAAATCTGAATGTGTATTCATGTTTTACAAATATTGAATTTTTTTATTGACTTGCAGGCAGAGGAAGAGGAAGATCAATATAAAATCGCAGGTGGTGTCACAACAACAGCTGAACCTCGTCCTAATGCTTATATACCTGATGATGATAGTGAATTACCTATACCAAGACCTTATGGCAAACATGCTCCATTCAAACCTTCAGAGCCTGGCTCAACAATGAGACATGTTAGAAAACCTATTCCTAAACCTATTGAAATTTAATGTATTTTATTGTAATGTTGTACTTTTTCTGACTGTGATACATTTTGCCTGTGATGTTATGCATAAGAGAAAATTTATCTTCCTTAGACCTTTTTCAGGGGCCTTAAAATCACAAAATTGATTTGTGAAATTAGAGTTTCAAAAATACTGTTTATCAAGAGATACATTTAAGGATATTCTAGTAGAAGTTTAAGTTGAAGTATTATGTTTCCAGAATAGATAAATTTTAAATTTTTGTGTCCATAATGATCAGTCTAACATTTTTTGGAAATCATTAAATTGTAATTTTCTTCTATCTTTCTTAGTATGGTTGTTACTTTGACATGTTAGAACTGCAAAGTTTATTCACATTAGGGCTTGTAACTTCTTTTAAGCAACAAGTCCATTAAATAGATAGTTTATACAAAAAAAAATTCAAATATTGAAGAACCTTAATTTGTGACAACCAAAAGCTACTATACTGTACATTCATTTATGTTCATGAGTATAACAATTTTATCTCAAGATAATGAAGTTCATTGTTTTACAATTGTCCACAAAGGAAATTGAATAGAATTTGTCTAAAACTGAAATTTGTGACAGCAAGAATATCGCATTAATAGGTATCTAACAAAATGAAATGAATTCATACTATTTAAATTGTTTTTATACATGTACTTGTAAGTAAAATAAATCAAAATTCCTGATACTTTAGAAAGGTATTAATTCTAGTTATTCATATGTACATGTACTTAACAACATGCGGTACACACCACTTTATTTCATCTACATTTTCTTCAAATTTGTTATATTTGCTCAAGTTATTTCAGAAATTACAATATTCTACATGTTCAAAGGACCTGCTTACAATTAATTGCCTTAATACATTGCCTTTTTCAATACTTATGAGTTTCAAATCAACAACATAAGCATCAGAATTGATATTGTAGAATATATACTTGTACCCAAAACTGAACATTTTGTGTTGTAAGACACTAGTTACATGCAAGTAAGTGTCTCTAACATTCAGTTTTACTTAATTCTGATGTTAACCTTTAATGTCACTCATCGGAGCTGAAATTTGTAAATTGTTTATAATATAATAAGTTTACTTAACTACATACATGTTCTGTTTTATATCTGAACAATTAATATACATTTGAAGAACTTAATGTTCTTGATTGTTGAATAGAACTGTAATTTTTTTATGACCAATTTTCTGGTGCTTTTATAATCGCCATCTGTTATTCCGTCCTTGATATTGAAGTATATTTAATTTGAATTTATTTTTACAAAAATAAATAAACATACCAAAGATTGTTTTAGAGTCTCCATATTCAAATATTCAGTGATGAATCTGAATACAGTCAACAGATGGTCAAACAGATGTCAGACAATAAAGAAAAACATAGATCAACTAACAAAACAAAACTAGACTGTTTATGTTTCTGACATGAAAATTACCCCAGTAATCCCTTTTGAATTTTTATGTAGATGTATATATACCCCGGTAAATGTTTCTAAACCAATGAGTAATTATCTGAAATTCCAAACATTTTCATCTTTGGGCACAGCAATATACATGTGTAAAAATATTTTTAGGAAAAATGCAGGAATTCAAGTATGTAAATTGTTTTCTGTTTTGCCTCACTTTTGTCTCTTAAATGAACCCCAAGGAAAAACATTTATCAAAACTGCAGGACACTATTGCATTTCTACAAAGAGTTAGCAACAATATTCTCCTAAAGCCTAGTCAAAATCTTAACATAATGGAAGAATTCAAGACATCATTAATTGTGATTGATTATGGATAAGAGACACAACACACCTTGCTTAGAGGTTTTTAATGCCTTGAAGGCTTTTAATTTTCCTTAGTGATGCCATGATGGAGAATAAATGTCTGTTAGCAAGGACTACAAATATGTCATAAACCTTAAACACTCAACATATGTTGTCCAACACAGTGAAACTTGGTATTATTGTTGCTCAGTTGTAGGGGATGTGTAATGAATAAGGTAAGTCAAAGGTACAAACTTTTTGCAGTTATACATACCCATATCCTAGTGTTATCGTAAATGACCGCTTATCCCCGCTCCCGTATTTTCAGTTAATTGTTTTGAACATAAGGCTTAGATATTTTACATCATAAGATATTTCTTCTTGATAAAAAATTGTACTTTTGGTTGTTTTTGTTTGCCTGCGATGAAAAGTCGAAAGGCGAGATATAGGTCTTACTTTCGGGCAGTTGCGGCAGTGATGGCAGCGTAAACCTTTTTAAAACCTTAATAACATTGCACACATAATACCTACAATTAAGATTTAAGGTACACAGATAGCTTATCGTATAAGGTTTGCCGCAGTATAATTGTCTTGTGATCCTGACCTCATTTTCATGGTTCACTGACTTCATAAACATAAATGTAAAATCTGCATCCAAATTTCGTGGTTAAATCCATTTCTCAGCAACTAATACCTAGGCCAACTGTATTTGGTCTATAGATAGTTCTTAGCAGGTACATGCCAGTCTGACACCTGGCTCAATTTCATGCTTGAGTGACGTCATATTTTCGTGCTCAAGTCCATTTCTCAGAAACTGTAATACCTAAACCCACCGTATTTGGTCTATTGATAGTTCTAGGTGGGTACATGCCAGTCTGACACTTGTCTCTGGACCTTGACCTCAATTTCATGATTGATTGATTTCTTGATTAAGTCCATTTTTAGCAACTGTAATACCTAGACACACCGTGTTTGGTCTATAGATAGTTCATAGTGGGTACATGCAAGTCTGACACCGGTCGCTGGACTTTGACCTCAATTTCATGCTTGAGTGACTTTGTTACATTTTCGAGATCGCCGTGATATTGGCTGCAATATCGCCAACTCGGCAATAATTAATCAATCAATCATTTTCGAGATTAGGTCCATAATTTCTCAGCAAGTTTAATACCTAGACCCACCACATTTTTTTGTCAATAGATAGTTCTTACTGATTACATGTCGGTGTGACACCTATCTTATGACCTTGGCCTTAATTTCATGGGTGAGTGACCTGTGTCACATTTTTGCAATTAAATCCATTTCTTAGCAACTGTAATACCTAAGTCAACTTAATGGGTGCATGCCAGTCTGACACCTGTCTCTGGACCTTTACCTCATTTTCATGCTTGAGTGACTTTTGTCACATTTTTAAGATAAGTCCATTTCTCAGCAACTGTTTTACCTAGGCCCATCATATTTGGTTTGTAATAGTTCTTAGTGGATACATACCAGTCTAACACTTGCCAGCTGAACTTGACCTGATTTTAATGCTTGAGTTACTTGATATACATTTTCATGATTTAGTCTATTTCCAAGCAACTGTAATACATTTGTAACTAGACACACAGTATTTGGTTGATAGAAGTTCTTAGTGGGAATTACCACCTTAACATCAGACACCTTACTTTTGACCTCTATTTCATGCATGACTGACTTTTTTTCACGTTTTGGGATAATATCCATTTCTCAGCAATTGCAATACATAGACCAACCATATTTGAGATCTTGACTTCAATTTCAGACTTGAGACTAAGTCTATTTTTCTGTAGCTGTATAATACTTCCAAATTTAGTTTGTCCACTCTTGTTATACATATGTATCATGCTATTAATGTTGCTATTTCTATGAAGAAATGGAGTAATGATGGATGAAATTAATATTAATTTCATAATAGAAAATGTGTTATGACAAATAACAAGGGACCTCACTTCCCAATGTTGACCTCATAAAGATTAATTAATTGTTTTATTATACCAATAATAAATATAAAAAAAGCAGTTGTAGTTTAACAACAAAGTAGAAAATTAACAGTAACTTCAACTAGTTCTGTAAACATTATAGCGAGCTGACACAGGTCATTAATTTTATTGACGGAGTCATTATAACGCACGCGAGGTCAGTTTCTTGTCCAGTTGAAGTCATTATAACACGTGAGATGATTTCTGTTCAATTAGGCGTTTTCGGAGTCATTTGCCGATTTTAATGTTTGGTCAACAAGCAATCAAATTCCTAGATTCTGATTAGAGGTATAATAAACCTATATGACTTCCAGTGTCTTAGAACTGGACCTTAACGCAACAAGTTTTAGCTTTCTAAAAAGCTGTGGACTGCTTCGCTGTATCTTAATTTATGGTAATATGTGAGCATGTGGTTGTTGATTTAGTATTGGAATTCTCTGTTGACCAGTAAAATTTTCCGCGCGAAAACAAGAAATAGACACGACTCTGGAGATTGGCAGAGGTTATAAAGTAGAGATCATGCATTTTTTGTTGTAAACATAGGATTATAGTGTATACCTTTGTTTCGATTAAGCAAAACAAACCGTGCGTATTGCAGATTAACAAAGCAAATATACACGTATTAATAATTGATTTCAATAATGAATTTCAGAATATATGAATATTACAAAAACATGTAATGACAGTTGATCGGAACTGATATACACATATTTAATTTTCCGGCTTTTGATGACTTATCCTGAACGAGTAAAGTCTGTAATTCTTTATCTCATTTAAACCAATGGCTGTTGCTGTATCTCAGCCGCATCATAAAGTAACCAATCAGCGATCATTAATTATTTCAAGATGGCGTGTATGTCTACTGAAACTAATAGCTCCGCACCGTGATGCGAAGCAAAAATTAACCAGAGTCACCCATGCATAAAATTTGGGTCAGGGTGATCCACTTTTTATACGAACCATCGTTATTTTCCAAGACGCATCCACTGGTGAAATAAACCTATATGACTTAGTGTCTTAGAACTGGACCGTAACACAAAACTAAACCAGAGTTACTTATGCATAAAATGTAGGTCAGGGTGATCCATTTTTATATGGACCTTCGTTATTCCACTGCTGAAATATTATACCTATATGACTTATAGTGTTTTAGAACTGGACTCTAAAGCAAACCTTAACCAGAGTCACCAATGCATAAAAAGTAGGTCAGGGTGATCCAATTTTCATACATACCTTCGTTCTTTTCCAAGACTAATCCACTGGTGAAATTTTATACCTATAGGCTATATTACTTACAGTGTCTTATACAATTAATAAACGTATGATCGAGGAGAAAACCAACCACCAGCGGGAAAAACTGTCAATTACGACAAGAACTTCCTTGCTACGTGATGGGTTCAAATTAATTAACATAGGCTGAGACTACTATATATATTTATAGTAGTCTCAGACATAGGTTAAGAATTTTATCAAGAGCATAGATCATATTATAAATTGTAAATCTTTAAATATTTTTTTTACTTTACTTTTATACAAAGATAATCATAATCGGCTATAAGATCACAAAGACTGACACCTTTTGTTTTCTCTCTCGCTCTTTGAAGGTAAATACTAAAATAACAATCCAAAGATACTAATATTAGATATAGTAAATTTATACTATGCTGTATACGACGCATGACGACTGGGTTGGCGAATATCCTCGGGGACCTAGGGTCCACCAGCAGAGGCATCATCCCAGGAGTTTCAAAAGAACAATCCAAAGATACTAATATTAGATATACTAAATTTATACTATGCTGTATACGACGCATTTCAAGGAGTTACCTCTCATCAGCAGTATTAAAACCGAAACATTTGGAAGACCAAAAACCAAACTTATATTAAACAAGAAGTACTCAACCAAAAATACCGAAATAGGAAGCCAAATTTCAGCTAAGGAGATCTACCATGTGCAATACAAGGAATGAACCCTTAGTATTTCTATTATTTTTGAATTTTGCTAAATACTGGTAATTTCTGTAACAAATCAATGAATACTCATGTCAGACAAGTCTGACGACTGGGTTCGTGAATACCCTCGGGGACCTAGGGTCCACCAGCAGAGGCATCATCCCAGGAGTTTCAAAATAACAATCCAAAGATACTAATATTAGATATAGTAAATTTATACTATGCTGTATACGACGCATTTCAAGGAGTTACCTCTCATCAGCAGCATTAAAACCGAAACATTTAGAAGACCAAAAACCAAACTTATATTAAACAAGAAGTACTCAACCAAAAATACCGAAATAGGAAGCCAAATTTCAGCTAAGGAGATCTACCATGTGCAATGAAAACTTTTTAATAAGCAGTTTCTGTTTAGTCTGGATCATTAACTGTGATGAATCAGTGATTTGTCGGTTTATAACACTTTAAACTGTTGTTATACCTTTGCTATACTTAGAAATGTCAGTTCCATAACTCCAGATCCAAGTTTTCCACATGAACATACGACTTTTTAAATTGAAATCTTGTTTATTACTAATTTAATTCATAGTAGTTGCTTTTTCTGACTGTATCAAGGTTAGTTTTATACTTCGTCTGCATCAGGATCATGAGGAATTGCTCTTGATGTGTTTTGAAATAGAAAAAAAATCTCCGTGTGTTTAATTTTAATTTTCTAATTTTTAATGTGAAAGTTTTATGGTAGCCTTCAGTGGCAAAGAAGGTTATGGGGAAATCTTTTTTATTTCGGCTCAAATAAACAAATACACGAATTCAGCTATGATATGGTTGCTAAATTGTGCAGTCACTACGGGATTTATTTATATCAGATATACGCGGGGAGGTACATTTATCTGTACATCCAATATAACACGAGAATTGTGCATTTATCACTAATTTAACCTTAGCCAAAATCATATATTTAACAACGGTTTTCGCTTCGTCATCATACATATGATACATATAGTTACCTGAATTCGGAGAACAAGGTCTGAATAAAAAGCTAGCTTAATTCTTTCTATTCCCAGATTTTTAAAGTAGTGTTTTAAGCCGTCCGCTACCTGTCATCTATATCCTGGACATTCAGCATATTAAAGCTACGCTTATTTGCGAAGGACTCCTCCCCCCCCCCCCCCCCCCGAAAAAAGATAGATGAAACAGGAACATACCTCACGATTTAAATATTTTGCCAACCTGCAATAATTTCATATTTCTTGTCGTATTAACCTTATGTAAATCGACGAAATGTTCATCAAAATTGGTATCACATTTCTAGTTTTACTTTATCCTTTTGGTCGTTTTTTGGTCTTTTTTTGGTCTTCACTGTTTTTAGTTGGCTTAATTTTCGGCCTTGAGCATAATCATTGAGACGCAAATCTATGAAATGTGCACTGACACCTTGCGCATCAAAATTGGCGGGTATCTCAATATGACGTCGAACAAAAGAGGTGTATTACCTACTGGGCATACACGGTTTATTCCCACTTAGCCAAAATTCTGAAATTTCAATAGGAAACTATGATATAAAAACCATGTTGAACGTAATTAAATTACATTTAATTAACAATTCATCTTGAGACATTTATTATAATATGCAATTATAATTATCATTATTTATTAATGATTTCACCAGGGAAATATATAGTTCATATACAGTTCCTGATTTCACATTGATTAATATAAACAAGGATTTAAATATTAGCATTTAAAAAATTTCTATTTTGTTATAGATTTATTTTGTATCATAACTTTCTCTTATGACTTAAAACATATAAACAAATTATCTTATTTGTACAATTTTTGAATACTGACCCCAGGCATATAACCACTAGAGGTGAGAAAATAACAATTTTGGCCAGATGGGAATAGAAATTTTAAAATTTTGGCTAAGTGGGAAGACACCGCATACACATTAAGACAAGATTATTAAAAATGTTTTAAAATAGCACAATACAAATAAAATCCAATATAAATTTGCCACCAGTACCTATGATTTGTGCAAAATATATTTAATTAATATTTTATTAATTTTATTTTGCTCCACAGGGTTCAGTGACTATGCAAACTTAATAATTTTGTTCTTAGGATTCAGTGGACGCTTTAAAGCTTAAAAGAAGACAAAAAGATAATAACAATTTAAATAAAAAATAAAGAGGAATAAAAAAGGATAAACTTGAAAATAAACAAACAAATATAAATAAAAACTGTATGCCGGAATTAGCCCAGCTGTTCATGTTGGTTTCTTTAACAGGATTTATAATCGATACTTCCGGGAGATATGTGTCAAAACACGAGCAGTTGAACAGAGCTGTTAAAGTCATTTCATCGTTAGTTTCCAAACTCACCAGCAATGCCTAACATTTTTATTGCTGGATTCGGGATTCTAAGTGTATTATGTGCCATTTTATTTATATACACACGGACAGCAGTACCGACAATCAGCGATGCTGCCTTCAAACAGTTCCAGCGTGTCTACCTGGTTGTGTATTTGCTTGCTATGGGTGAGTGCACATTACAGGTATATTGGTTTTCCTTTGAATTTTCAGAGGTTTTTTATAATTGGAATTTTAAGTGGATATTGCCATGATTTTGTAGTCACAAAATTCAATTATTTAAAAGTAGTATACTTTTTATCCGGTTGCACATGTTGGAAATAACTCAAAAGAAATAGTCTCTTCAAATGGGTATTGTAGCTATCAATTAAATTGTGCTCTCAGTTTAATGAAAAAAGTACCAAGTTTTATAGGACAAAGGGGGAAATTTTTGAAACTTTAAGGGCAGGAGGGTGGAATGCTCTTCCATTTAGGGCAAGTTAGAGCACTGATTTTCTAGGATGTTTAATGCCCTGATAACCGCAAATATTTTAGAAATAAGATTTGCACTTGTGTTTGGGATATTGTAAAAAAATTGAAAAGGCAAGAGAATTTGGGGAGATGTTATTTTCTAATCTTACTTGTACATGTAGTTTGAATAATCTACAATGTATAACTACATGTAGATAAGAAATTATTATATGGAAAGTACCAGTATTCTCTTAATTGAAATTCTTAACAATTTTAATAACTAAGCTGTATAATTGCCCAATTACCTGATTACATTATTATTAGGATAACAGATCTGTATTAGAACATATGCTGCATAGGCTTTATCTAATATTAAATTAAATTAGGTGTATTTCCGATACTTTATGTGAAATATTGATGAGGCCAGCCTTAAAATAATGTTTGTTTGCCTTTTTCCGACTGTACCTTGAGAGGGGAGGGTAGGTAGGTAGGGAAAATATTTTATTTTATCAAATTTGATGGAGGTTCATCTAGCATGAAAGAGTGGAAGATATAACGGTCACGTATGCATTAAACAGGAGCTCTTTCCCTGAAAAAGAGATATATTTCATAGAGGAATTTGCTCCCAGAAAATAGTATTAAAAAATCAAAGAAAAGTAGAGTAACATGTCTAATTAAATGCTCAATGAGGCATCTTCCCATCCATGTTTCCGTATCAAGGTAATCGGTGTGAAACTTTGTACCCTTTTGCAGGACAGACAGAATGACCCACCTCCCTAACCCGCTTATGGCTTCAGCCCCGGTATGCTAAGGCAGCAACCATTTGATTTTATTTGGGGGGGGGGAGAGGCTATGGATTTTTTTCCGAGCCAAACTTCGGCGAAAAACAATTTTTTTTTCTTCTATTTTATAGTTAAAGCTATATACATCTGTCTGATATTTCAAATATTGAATTTTAGAATTAGATAGGCCACACAGATTGGGTTTCAAGAGAGAGAAATTTTGCAATGAGTGGGGAAGGCCCCCTTATCCTAAAGGAGCGTGTTCATTGCAAGTAAAGATAGATCAGGGAATAATGTCTTGGTTTCAAGTAATGCCAACCATTCATTACATCCAAATCTTCTCTAATTTTAGGAGGGTGTTTGTCAATTTGTGTTTCTTTTTCCATCAATACCGCAAATGCATCTTTTCTCTGACTCTGTACAGGTGTAGAACTTCCTTCTGGACCAGCTTCCCGGTGGACTGTAAATATCACGTACATTAAGCTCCTATCGAAATTTTGGACTATGGAGATGGGCTCTTGGAAGTCAGTCTCGAAAGTGTCAGTGCAGGCTTTATTTGACACAGAGACGGTCACAAAATCAGTTTTCTTCATGTCAAAAGTTTCGTCCAAAACATCGGAGTAAACATCTTCCCAGGTACATGTTGTTTTGAATCTAAAGAGCCCGTTGGAAACCAGTAGTTTTGCTTTGTTCCCAGTGTCAAGTTTTACAGACGAAGATATCGTAAAGAACTCGGTACCCTTCATCAGCTTCGCAACATGACAACAATGACATGCGGTTTTCACGAAATTGTCCCACAAACGCTTGACTTAAACAGCGCTTACTTAGCGAAACCAAAGCATCTCATTGATACCGATAGTTAAAAGAAAAAACCGGCACAGGTGCGGAAACGACCCGAGATTCCGGGAGCGATCGATCTTATAAAAAAAAATTTATAAAATTTAAGAGCAATAAAATTTTGTCACTCGGCCCGATTTTTGACGGTTGGTCGGAAAAAGGCAAACAAACAATATTTTATTTTAGGCCTGATACAGATATATCAAAGCAACTTATTATTGATTTTATTATATTTTACAGTTAATTTTTTGTCGATAAACAGTATTCTTTTCCTAACTGTCATGTCTCGACTCTTTGGAATTAAAGTTTTACACAAGTGAAGTAATACATGTACCAGCAAATTACACACAATAAATGTTACAGTGAAATTTGAAAATACAAAAAGATTGATAGGGCTTCAGAAATGTATAGGGAAAAAACTATGTTAGATAAGACCAAAAATAAAATTAAGTTTGTTTGCCCTTCCTCAATCAGCCTGACTTAAAAAAATTTATTGCAAAATAAAAAAGAAAATTTTGTTTATTTTTGTCACGGTCTGTGACAGTTCGTATTTTACATCTGTATTCTACATATTTCAGTTCAAAAGTGTGTCATGTCTTTGAACATCTTACTGGTCAGCAATTTTATGTTACATGTCGTGTATCATTGGAGGGGAATCTATGCAAAATACAAACAAAAATCTTCTTCTATAGAACCTGTTTCAATCAATATCATATAATGATAATCATATATTTCAGACATAAATAGTCCATAGTTATATACAAATATGATATATACAGAAAACCCATATTTAGTATTAAATATATGATGAAACAAGATATTTTACCTACCTACATACCCAGACAAAAAATGGTAGGTGGGAGAAGGGTACACAAACATATTTTTAATCTTGGCCTAACTTGAATTGTATATTTACAGAAAATGTATATGAATTAAACAAATAATACTGCTGAGTTTAAAAACCTTTTAGATTCAATGTGAAAAATGATATTGTACACATATGAGAAGTTTATTTAAAGAATAAATGGCCATAACTGGAAAATCATAAGAGAATATGTATCCAGTAAATTATGTACAAATATTTCTTTTGAAAAAAAATCTATTTATTCTTTTTTTAAATTTCACAAGAAGATATTAATTTCATATTTTTTAAATAGGATTATTTATAGAATTAACATTTAAATGATAGAAAAAATTAAGTGTTTCTTTGTTCAGTATACACTAGAAAAAAATCAGGATGTCCACAAGAATATAAAGGTACCCAAAATAGAAATGATTTTAGGTATTGGTTAAGTCAGATCAAGATTATCTTGATAAGATCACATCTTTGAAATGGAATTAAATATGTATCAAACAAAAAGTATGAATTAAGTACTTGTTCATGTCAGAATAGCATCCTTAAGATAGAATCAGACTACAATTAAGAAGATTATCAAGTAATAAGGAAATCTGTTAGACATATAAAGAACTGAAACTTCATATCAACTTTATATTATTGATTTTGTGGACTACAAACAAGCAGAATAAAGCTGTAAATAAAAAATGCTGAAATTTAATCGTTATAGAAGACTTTTCTGCAACAATTACTAATAGATGTTTATTTTCAGACAGTGCACATAAATTCTTTTTTAACAGTTAATTGATATCCATAAAAACTTCATAGTCAGTTTTGTGATGTTAAAATTTGAATTTAATCCTTTAATCCTTTAATGGTGTATGCACTTGTTGAGCCTGCGACTTTTGTGGCTGAAGCGAGACATAGCGATCCATACATGTCGTATTGCAGTGTCAATATTTAAATTCACTCTGTGGTGAAAGTTTTTGAAACATTAATAACTTTCTTAAACTATCCTAGATTTTTACCAAACTTGGACAGAAGCTTTTCATGATCAAAAGATTAGATAGTATCCAGATGAAAATTTTTGCAGTCGTTTATTGGTATGACGTCGTCGTCGTCCGAAGACATTTGGTTTTCGCACTATAACTTTAGTATAAGCTAATAGAAATCTATGAAATTTAAACACAAGGTTTATGACCACAAAAGGAAGGTTGGGATTGATTTTGGGAGTTTTGGTCCCAACAGTTTATCAAATTGGTCCACATTGAAGTTTAGAGGGTCCAAAATTGAACTTTATTTGATTTCATCAAAAATTGAATTCTTGGGGTTCTTTGATATGCTTAATCTAACCATGTATTTAGATTTTAGATATTGGAATACCACAAAGGGATGGTAAGAATTGTCTTTGGTAGTTATGGCTCAAACCGTTAAGGAATAAGGTGCGAAAAAGGGGGAAAAAGGGTTTCCATGTTAATGGACAATTACTTAAGTACAAAACATAATTTAAAAGGCAGTGTAAGGTTGGTTATTAAAACTCATTTGAATATCTCACCCAAACTGCTTTTAAATTATTTATATTGGAAATTTGCCAAAAACTTTATTATTAATAAATTCCATTGGAAATTTGCCAATAACTTTAGTTTAATGAACTTCATTGGAAATTTGCCAATATAAAATGTTACTGATGAAGCTTTTTTGATTATCTCACCTAAACTGCTTTTAAATTATGTATATTGGAAATTTGCCAAAAACTTTATTATTAAATTTCTGATTATACTTAAAAGCAAATAATAATGATAAGGTAAGAGATAAACACCTAACAGGATGTGTAAATTATTATAATAAGTATTGTACAATAGCAAGAAATTTTCAATTGCACAGTATTGCACAATAGCAAGAAATCTTCAATTGCACAGTATTGCGCAATAGCAAGAAATTGATATTTGGGCCCGGTGATCAAATTGGTCCACATTGAGGTTTAAAGTGTCCAAAATTGAACTTTATTTGATTTCATCAAAAACTGAATCATCAAAAATCGAACTATTGCGGTTCTTTGATATGCCGAATCTAACCGTGTATTTAGATTCTTAATTTTTGGTCCCGTTTTCAAATTGGTCTACATTAAGGTCCAAAGGGTCCAAAATTAAACTTCTTTAAAATTTTCCATTTTAAATTGGTTATTTCTGATTTATATATAAAAGCAAATAATACTGATATGGTTTGAATAGGTAAATTAAAAATTTTTAAGTTCTTAGACCACATTAATTCTGTGTCAGAAACCTATGCTGTGTGAAATATTTATTCACAATCCAAATTCAGTGATGTATCAAGCTTGAATGTTGTGTCCATACTCGCCCCAACTGTTCAGGGTTCGACCTCTGCGGTCGTATCAAGCTGCGCCCAGCGGAGCATTTTATTTCGTATTTTACGTATAAATGGACTTAGTTTTTCTCCCAGTTAACGTTACATACAGTCTGCAGTTATTGTTTTTAAAACATAATTACTTTCTTAAACCATTATCATATACACATACAACATCATTAATTCATGTACATATGTTATATATGCATTGGGATTGGATTGGCCATTTGTGATGTAATCCAGAGCAATTTGTGTCGAAAAGATAAATAATAAGTTGAATATCCTATTAAAAGTACTGGTAAGAACATTGTATATATTTTACATTTATTTCAAATACAATGTAAGGCTTTAAAGTCAGCAGGGAAAATAAAAAAGTGATCCTCTTCAGAGACAGGACAACTCTGAAAAGTTTACCAGCAAGACCATAACTAAAAAAGATGAATGTAAAGTACAGTCTCTAAAGGGCAGCTAAGGGACCGGAAAAAAGTGCCCTTTATGAGCAGGTGCCCTTTATAGAGAGGTTAATTTTACATACTTTGTTCATGAATTGGACTTTTTGTAGTTATAGATTTTGATACAACAAACAGATGATTTAATATATGATGTATTAAACATAACATTGTATTTCATGTTCACTTATCTATCTAATTCATAAAATTGGTTATTATTGACTTTTTATAAATCAAAATTTGGTGAATGTGATTCAATGAAACATTTCTTGTTTGATGCTTGTGTACTGATACTACCTCATTTATATACATACAGTTATGGTTAAAAAATCTGTTCCTATCTAATATTGGCTATTGAAAATTAGTTAAGAGCTGATTTTGCAGCTACACCTGTATTTTATTTACTAGAATTAAACAAACACAATAAGGAAATAATATTACAGCGAATCACATTGTTGGATTTTAGAAATAGAACATAATAATGAGAGTATATAGCCTTATCAATTGTTTTGCATGTGAGAGATAAGCAAGCATGTATTTGTTTGTTTGTTAAAGTACATGTATAAACACATGTTTAGTATACACATACTGTAGTTCTTATTCATTAAACTGTTTTTTTTTCCAGCTGGTGATTGGCTACAGGGTCCCCATGTCTATGCTTTGTATGAAAGTTATGGGATGACAACACACCAGATAGAAGTCTTATTTGTGGCTGGGTTTGGCTCCAGTATGATATTTGGAACCATAGTTGGTTCAATTGCTGATAAATTGTAAGAATTTAATTTATACTAATTTTATAATGACAATAAAGGTTCACCAATTTTCTATGAGTACTCCTTATACCCCTGATATCCTACCTTGGCATTGGTTAGGGGTAGGAAAAACAAAATCATAATGTAGAAGTTTTAGTTTGGAATAAAATGGAAGATGACAAATATATTCTAATTCAATGATTTCAGGAATATATACATCTATAAAATTAATGATAACAGAATCAGAAACTGGATGCATTGTTAGAAAATTTATTTTTGTAACATCAGTGTCCTTTAGTATACTCCTCTGCATTATGAATTAAGCATGACATAAATTACATCAAAGCAAATTTTTTACTTTAAATGACCATATGCAGAATGGCTTGTATATGCATTTAAGGAGTAAAGGAAGCTTAAAAAAAACTCTTGAAAGCACAATAAATGTTAACAATTGAACTTGCTTTAAATAAAGCTTATACTAACATGAACACTGTCCTATCCTAGATCTTGATATCTATATAACCGGAAGATTAATACTAAAATTTACGATAAGAGATGAGTTTTCATTTCCTATTGTTAATTATCTGTTTTTAGATGGTGATGTTCCCTTGGGACTATCATATGGTGTTTATATATCTCAACTTGTTCGATATCGCTGGTGTATGTAACAACGTATTTGATTTTAATGAAAGAAATCTCTGTATTACCAAAAAATTATTACGCCAGGGATTTCGATACAAACTTTTACCAAATTTTATCATCGGTACAATGACCTCATTCGTAAATATAAATCAATTTGCAAACATCTTATATGTTCAGGTATTTCATATCCCACCTTTTATGGTAATATTCTATATATACAAAGCACAAAAATGTCACCTGAAAAAGCTAATCAAACCTTTAAACAGACTTATCAATAAGGGATATAGTTACATGTACGATACTGTCAAATTATCATTAAAGATGGCATTTTTTTTTAATAAATATTGATTCACTGATAGATTCTTTGCGTTGGAAATAAACACATTTATTCTAAAACCAGTTGTTGGCATGATACGGGTTGTGCTCTTGTATAATTAATGATGGCATAATGCTAAACCCCTAACAGGAGGGATTATTGCTGATTTTCTATATAATATAGACATATTCTTTATCGCTGTGTGTTCGTTTATTCCACATTGGCTAGAGGTCTAGGGCCAGGGTTGAGATGTCACAAAACATGTTTAACCCTGCCATATTTTTGTGCCTGTCCCAAGTCAGGAACCTCTAGCCTTTGTTAGTCTTACGTGTTTTTTAAATTTTGGTTCATTTTCATGTTTCAGAGTTTAGTGTGCTATCCATTTTGCTGAACTAGTTTACATTATTGTTTAGGGGCTAGCTGAAGCCCACCTCCGGATGTGGGATTTTCTCGCTGCGTTGAAGACCCATTGGTAGCCTTGAGCTGTTTTCTGTTCTTTGGTTGGGCTGTTGTCTCTC
The DNA here is from genome assembly GCA_028015205.1 of Mytilisepta virgata. Classification (NCBI taxonomy): domain Eukaryota; kingdom Metazoa; phylum Mollusca; class Bivalvia; order Mytilida; family Mytilidae; genus Mytilisepta; species Mytilisepta virgata. The sequence goes on from CM051519.1 coordinate 76,072,447, forward strand.
TGACACATTCCCAGTTTCCATTCTCTATTCTAATACTTGTGTTAAGTTTCTGCAATATTGTTTGCCCTTTTGAGTCCAGAAACCAAGTTACAGTATCCCCTATCTTAAAATGTGGTCCTATCCAAAAATTTGAGCTGAAACAGTGCTTCAAACATAAAATGAGAAATATTATTTATCAATATACTACAAGTGTAGGAAATTATTACTGGTATATAAATCATTAATGATACACAATAATGTTTAACAGTTAAATTTCATATGTCACCATAAAATCAATGCTTATATACATTTTTTGTAGTTATATATGTATTCTTTACAGACTTGAACCTAATGCATTTGAAATAAATTTTTCTGATCAATATTTTTATTCATTTAATTATCATAAATATTTAATTCACAGTTTGTAAGTTCCAACATTACATGAGTTATTTAAAGAATTTACGTTCCATTGTTCTTCTTGTTGAATACATTAATTTTGTAAATTTCAAACAAGTGTAATAAAATCAGTTCACAATAAGTTTCCATTACTCACATGTGGCAAGAATTTCCAATTAGAAATTACAGTGTATACTCATTTCAAAACAGTTGCCTTTTTTCCAGACTCTTAGTGGCTTAGGAAATTATCCATCAAATAAATATGCAAATATTGAAAGTTCAAGTAAAGGAACAGTTGTTTTATCGCTCCTCTTTATTTTTAAGTAACATTCAGGCCTTCAACAAAAATCTGGCATCTCAATGCAAATTCAAGATGGTCCCTAGGACTAATTTTAGTGGAATTCTATGTAAAATGTTGATCAAGTCACATATGTATATTGAAAAGACATAGATATGAGGTAAACAACAAAATGGATAACAGGAAAGGTCATAAGTGACATACATGTATGAATCAAGCAAGGCCACCTAACGGGCAGAACCATGGACAAAAAATGACTGAAGAGCTAAAACACCACAGAGAGTCAGGTACAGACACTGAACAGTGGTGGGGTTAAACCAGCTTTATGTAAACCCAAACCTTCCACTTATCTAACCTGACACTTTTGTGTATAAAATATACTATAAAAGCCAAAACAGTATGAATACCAATAAGATGACAGCAAACTGCATAAATCGGCAGTATATGTGAGAGGCCAGTATAAATTTAAGTCTTCAAGTTTAATAATGGGAGAAAGCAATAACAAAGATTATTACATTGTAACCGATGATTTACCATAGTATCTGAACGAAAGAAAATCTGGTAAATCACATGTGAAAAGAACAGCTGTAATTTCACTCTAGGAAGTGACGTCACAATTGCTGCAAAGAGATATCGAAAGACATAGTCCATTTTATTTCAATTTAATTCTACATAAATGCTAGATTCTGTACAATGTAATAAAAATTATAACTAATCCTGAATTGAAATACCAGAAATAAACAACTAGCTATAGTGACCAAACTACAGCTGTAAATAATTCAATCACAATTTACTGCGTAGTTCGGTCACACGTTGTTTATTTCTGGTATTTGAACTTGGCAATTTCGTATACTATGAATATAACAAATACTGTCAAGACAATATGATTGATTGATTGGTTGTTGTTTAACGCCGTGCTGGCGATATTGCAGCCAATATCACGGCGAGAACTAATTAGTCTCCAACTCTCAAGACAATATGCACAACAATAAAAATACAAAGCAACTACTAGCCATATCTAACAAGATCATATCAGTGATGTTAGAATATTCAATAGTATCAGTTTTTAGCCTCCAGTTATTTTCATTTAAAAAACTATGGAAATTCAAAAAGAAAATGACAGCACTGAAAGGACAGTTTGACATTTAGTAAATAATTCCACTCAAACTGACGCTAGTGGTTGTCTTCAGGTTGAAGACATTGCTAGTACTTCTAAGATGAATGAGAGCAGTTATGTTCATTTTCTTAAACAATGTCATGTTTATTTAGGGATGTATCTGCCATTTCCTCACAAACTTTTTTTTTACAGTGGTAGAAGAAATAACTGTATAATCTATGGAATATTGTATGGTGGAGCTTGCATTACTAAGGTAAACATGATGTACATGTATCGCAATATCAAATAATTTATACTTCATTCCTTATTCTTCCGTAAATGGCCGTTTTCGAGTTGAGACGACCGAGTGAAGACGAGTTCACGTGTGCTTGCCTTCACTCGGTATGACGTCCAATGAGAATCCTTAATACATTCGTTTATTGTGACTCTTGACAAATCAAATGTAACGTTACTATAACTTTTCGGTTGTTCATACTGAAAATACATAGGTTTGTGAAGCCTAAAACCCCTGTTTTTATGGAAGAAATAGGTACTTACACTCGTTAAAAAATGAATAACTGGAAAATCTTCAACTCGTTTTTAAAATACAGTGTCTTTGCCCTCGTTTTCGCTGCGCTCCACTCAGGAAAGACGTGAATTTTATAAATTTGTTGAAGATTCCCAGTCTCCATTTTGAACTCGTGTGATAACCTATTATTCTTTCATTTATAAGCTCACGTCTGTTAACTTTTCACATTTTAATCTTCTCCTCTGAAACCACTGGGCCAAATGGAATTAAATTTGGCAGGAAACATCTGTGTAAGGTCCTTTATAAAGGTTGCTCATTTCGTTCTGATGGGGCAAAAAACATGGCCGCCATAGGCAATTCTTGTTTTCCATTGGTTTATTAAAAAAAATTTTCTCTGGAACTGCTGGGCCAAATGGAACTAAACTTGACAGGAAGCATCTATGGGAGGTTCTTTGCAAAATTTCTTTATTTCATCCCAGTTGGAGTACATATATGGTCACCATTGGCATTTCTTGTTTCTGATTGGCTAATATAAAAGAATCTTCTCCTCTGAATTTGCTTGCCCAAATTGAACAAAACCTGACAGGAAGCAGATATATGGGAGGTCCTTTATAAAGTTTCCTCATTTTGTCCCGATCGGAATACAAATATGGCCGCGATAAACAGTTCTTAATTCTGATTGGCTGATATAAAAAATCTTCTCCTCTGCTCACATGGACAAATGGAACAAAACTTGATAGAAAGCATCTAATTGGGAGGTTCTAAATAAAGTTTCCTCATTTCGTCCTGATCAGGCAGCAAATATGGCCATCATGGGCAGTTCTTGTCTTTCATTGGTTGATAATCTTCTTCTTTGAAACCGCTTGACCAAAGGGAACAAGATTTGACAGGAAGCATCTGTTGGAGGTTTTTTTACAAAGTTTCCTCATTTTGTCCAGATCAGGTGACAAACATGGCCGCCATGGGTAATTCTTGTTTCTGATTGGTTGATTTAAAAAAAGAAATTTTCTCTTAAACTGCTTGGCCAAATAGAGCCAAATTTTACAGAGAGTGTCTATTACATATACCGGTAACAAAAATCTACAGAACCTCAGAATTGCTTGAAACCAAACATGGTCTGAATGTTCCTCTTAAGGTGCTCACCAAGTGTTGTTACTCTGGTGCCTATCCCTAATTCAAAATGGCCTTCAGCAGAGGACTTAGGTTAACATAAGACCCTATGGGAAATACATGCAAAAATCTTCTGGAGAACCACCAAATTTTAGAATATGCAGACCTGTAAGTAGAAGGACCTTGATGAAGAAAAATTTGGTTCCTACAAGGCTTACCACACTTCATAGGTAGAAGTGACCTCTCTTTGAGGTACATCAATAAAAATGGCTTTCATGCCAGGTGAGCTATACAGTTTTAATTAAAAGTCAATCATAGAAAATTTTTGCAAAGATAGGTAGAAACAGATATGAGAATAAGCCGTAATGCAAAGTATAAAATTGGCATCTATACCTTATGAACCAAACTTTAAAAATGTTACATTTTTTTACTAATATATTTAAACATTCATAAATTTCCCAATTCCAGTATATATTTTTCAGCATTTTGGCAACTTTTGGATATTGATGTTAGGACGTTTATTAGGAGGAATTGCTACATCAATCCTTTACAGTGCCTTTGAATCCTGGATGGTTTATGAACACACTAAGGTATTTATTAGGTTTTATTTTGTCTCAAATCTGTACCTTATCAGATTGTTTTTGTTTGTCCATCATAAACTTTCTTAACTTTTATCTCCAATATTTTCTATAGGAATTTAGTGAAACTGGCAATATTATATACACAGTGTAATACCATGCATTGTTGTACATATGGTATAATTTGATATTTGATTTTTTGGGGTTTCTCATAAACCATTTTTAGCTCAGCTGGCCTATAGGCCATGTGATCTTATGTCATCACTTTGCGTCGTTGTCGTCATCTTTTGTAAACTTTTCCCATTTTGATGATCTCATCTGAAACTGCTTGGCAGATTGTAACCAAACTTGGTAGGAATGATGTAAAATGTATGGAAGGACCTCAACAAACGATCTATCTTTGGTTTCCGGTTTCCACAGGCCATCTTTGAATTTGATTGGCCAATTTTCAAAAATTTTCTCTGAAACTGCATTATGAAATGTTTTGAAACTTTGCAGGATGGATGACAACAACGACCCATTTAGTTTGAGATTCATCTGGTAAACAGATGGCTGCGGCTGTTCAAAGTTTCCATTGAAACCATATAGAAAGGACTTTTTTGTCATTTGCTCAGGACCTAATGGACAAATTGTAACCAAAGTTGACAGCAATGATGTATGGAAGGACTTCTACCAACTTTCCAACTTGGGTTCCGGTTAGATGAAATAACATGGCTGCCAGAGGCCATCTTTAATTTTGATTGGCCAATTCTCAAAAATCTGAAACTACATTATGTAATGTTTTGAAACTTTGCAGCATTGATGACAACAATACCCTCAAAAAAACGGTCCACTTTTGATTGAGAAAACATCTGAACAACCAATGGGTGCGGCTGTTCAAAGATTCCATTGAAACCATATAGGAAAGTACTTCTTTGTCATATACTCATCAGGAACTAAAGGAACACTGTAACTATGTAACTAAAGTTGGTAGGACAGATGCAAATCATCTACCTTTTTTAGGTCACTTGACATTTTGCATTTCTTTAACAGAATACAACAGAGCTTACATTTTCAAATGACCTAATAAAAGCCAGGTGAGCGATACTGGCTCAGGTTAGCCTCTAGTTTTTTAAGGAAGTTGTTTTTTCATCTGTACCTCCTACATTTAAAATATTCTAGTAATTACACAGGAAGGTACATTTAGGGGAAAGATATACATAAAATATTCACTAGAAGGAGTACAAGATTTAGAAATTTTACCTGAGGGTCTATTTCTTGTACTTTCTGTGTTGTCCAATTCCATTTTTATACGCCCGTCATTAAAGACTGGACGTATTATGGTATACCGTTGTCCGTCCATAGTCCACACTTTAGACAATAACTCAAAAACACAATCACCAATTTTCATGAAACTTTGGTGATTTGTTTATCTCATAAGCTCCCTTTCGATTTTTAGCTCACCTGACCCAAAGGGTCAAGTGAACTATTCTCATAACTTGGCATCCGTCGTCCGTCCTCGTCCGACATCATCTGTTAACTTTTACAGAAATCTTCTCCTCTGAAACTACTGGGCCAAATGGAACCAAACTTGGCCATAAGCATCATTAGAGCATCTAGTTTAAAAAGTATGTCCCATGACCCCACCTGCCAACCAACATGGCCGACATGGCTAAAAATAGAACATAGGGGTAAACTACAGTTTTTGTCATAAATCTCCAAAGGAAAGCATTTAGAGCAAACTGATGGGGTAAAAATGTTTATCAGGTCAAGATCTACCTGCCATGAAATTTTCAGACGAATTGGTCAACCCTTTGTTGGGTTATTGCCCCTGAATTGTTAATTTAAACCAGATTTTGCAGTTTTAGGTTATTATCTTGAATATTATTATAGATAAAGACAAACTGTAAACAGTAAAATTGTTCAACAAAGTAAGATCTACAAATAAGTCAGCATGACCAAAATCATTGATTGACCCCTTATAGGAGTTTTTGCCCTTTAAAGACGGCATCCAGCATAAAATTTCCTTTAAAGATCTTCTCTTTTGAAACCACTGGGCCAATTAAGACCAAACTTTGGTGGAATGGTTCTTGGGCCCTTTCAAAAATATGTCCAGCATCCCAGATCTTTCAAATGACATGGCTGCTGTTACTAAAAATAGAAAAAAGGAGGGGATAAATTTCCAAAATCGTCTTCTGTGAAACTACAAGGCCAATAGGAACCAAAGTTGGCTGTAATGGTCCTTAGGACGTTCCCTTTCAGAAATATGTCTGATGACCCAGATTGTTAACCGAGATGGCCACCACAGCCGAAATTAGTTTAACATAAAGCCCTATGGGAAAATTCATTAAAAAATCTTCTTGTCTGAAACCACTTGACCAATTGGAACCAGACAGGGCAGCAATGGTTAACATAGGGCCCTATGGGTAAATTCATTAAAAAATCTTGTCTGAAACCACTTGACCAATTGGAACCAGACAGGGCAGAAATGGTCCTTAGATGGTCATCTTTCAGAGATGTGTCCGATGACACGGACTGTCAACCAAGATGGCCATCATAACCAAAGTTAGTTTAACATAGGACCCTATGGGAAATTCACTCAAAAATCTGCTTGTCTGAAACCACTAAGCGAATTAGAACTAGACTTTGTAATGTTCGGAAAATAGAAGGCTTTTCAGATCCTTGGTTGAATTGTCCAATCTTACATTTTTGACCATGACTGAATATTTTTCTCACATTTCTCCGCTGAAAATTACAGTTAATAAACATGGCCACCATGACACAAAAATGTGTTCTCTTAAAGTAGGCATCCTAGTGCAAAATAAATTCTATATTTGAAAAGATTGTATGTGTTTTGGTTTTGTACCAAAGATATCTAAGTTTCGCTTCAGGGGTTTTCAAATTGAAGCGATGTTAATTTCGACTTTGTCATACCATTTGTGTAAAGTTGTGTGTTTTCTGACGTTAGCATTGTGACATGATATTATTTTGCATTGTTACTTCAGGGTAGGTCATGTGATGTGAGATGCATGAATCTCACACTGTTGTCTCACACAGAATATAACTGTCCCAAACACATAGAAATGTGAGAATATAATAATCAGTCATGGTCTAAGGTGTGAGATGGGACAATTCAACCTGAGGGTTCACATTTTCCAGTCAGAAACGAGGCTTGTCAAGTTTCTGATGATAGGATATGTGAACCTGAGGGTGGAATTGTTCAGTCTCACATTTTTCACCATGACTGATTATTTTTCTCACATTTATCCACTGAAAATTAAAGGCAATAAATATGGCCACCATGACACAAAAATGTGTTCTCTTAAACTAGGTGACCTAGTGCAAAATAAATTCTGTATATTCGAAAAGACACTCTTCAGGGGTTTTCGAATTGAAATGATGTTAATTTCAACGTCGTACCATTTGTGCGAAGTTGTGTATTTTCTGACGTTCTAGCATTGTGACGTGACTGTTTTTGCATTTTTACGTCAAGGTAGGTCATGTGATTTGAGATGCATGAATCTCACACTGGTGTCTTACAATGAATAACATGTGAAGAAAAATTTTTAAAATAAGTATTTCCATATTTCTGTATTTTATTGATAAATGGAATTTACATACAGTCTAAGCTGAAAGTTTTTAAAAGATTTAAAAATTTATCAAACATATATGCAATTCATGTATAATTTCAATCAAGAGATAGCATCTTGAAAAGATTTTTTTTTAAAAAATTATTCTTTTTCCATATTTCACTGAAAACATAGACAACAGGGAAAGTAGGCTAAACACTGGGTTCTGTTGAATCCTTACAATTTTTTTAAATCTATGAGTTATTATTGAACAGTTAAAAGAAATTTTATTGAAAAATGAATTTTTTACAGAGAGGATTTGATAGTGATTCCCTTGGTACTGTGTTTAGCCATGCTGTACTGGGTAACTCACTTGTTGCTATATTAGCAGGATTAATAGCACAGTTCTTTGCAGATAGATTTGGATTTGTGTAAGTTTCTTTTACATGTCAGTCGTATGAAAGATTACATTTAGATTCTTTTGAAATATTCAGTATATTTGTTTTTGTGAATCTATAATATGCAGTTACGATTGGTTAAATTTAAAGCATATTTTAGATATCTCAGATTGTGGCCACACCAGATTGATTTTTAGTTCTTCTGATTTTGTCGACCCCAACTTCCTGTTTGACAGGACTTTGGCTTTGTAAAAATCCAATATTACACATAAAAATTTATGTAACATTTTTCTCAGCTTCTACAGGCCAGAATGATTTCATATTTTGTGTGTACCTTTAAAATGATGAGTTGTACGTTGTTTCCTATTTACAGTTCTGCCGGACCCCAACTTCCTGTTTGACGGGACTTTGACGAGAGGGGGTATCCTTAGCAAGACATCACATGCAACTTTTTTTTTTGACAAGTTATCTTTATGTTGTATTAATATAAATTTGTAATTTCTCATATATACACTAATTTCTAATTCTCACTACGTTATTGTAGAGCTCCGTTTGATGTCTCTCTGACAGTACTAACTATTATGACCATTATAATTGTTTTCACCTGGACGGAGAATTATGGTGATAAAACTACAAATATTACCCACAGTTTTTCTGCAGCATGGAATTCCATTAGAACAGGTGAGTATTAGTTCTGTTGCTGTAAAGATGATATCAAATCCTGTACAGTCATGCTTATCTCCCTTTAGCATTTGATTATTGCATTGTTTGTAAAACAGATTTGTATTTTAACATTTTCTTTAGCCTTTGGCTATAAAATTATGTAATTTTAATGCCGTTATATAAGAAACTTAGATTGAATATTTCAGGTAAATTTGACAAAAAAATTCTTATTCCTCTTGTTGAATAATAGAAATAAGTTGGTCATAGCAGACACCTAGTCCAGTGACTTGCTCTCTGTTACACCAAGTGTTACTTTTAGTTGAATCAGTTTCAACACTCATTCACTTGTAGCCTTTTCATTGAAATTTTCAACATTTAGTGTTATAAAAAATGATTAATTGGGAACATTTGTATCTTTTCTATTTTAACAGATCCAAAGATATTATGTTTAGGAATGATCCAGTCATTGTTTGAAGGATCTATGTATATATTTGTCCTAGAGTGGACACCAGCACTAACCCCACCAGCAGAATCTACTATAACAGGCACAGACAGACGTCTGTTATCTTCTAATGAAGCCTCCATTCCTCATGGTCATATATTTGCTGGTTTTATGGTAAGTCTTAATTGTCTCCCTAAGAATATATCATTCATTTGAAAGAGTTTGTTTTAGAGAAATTTTCAGGTAGAATGTCAGAGGAAAATTCAGCTTGATTACATTTTTAGCTCACCTGGCCCAAAAGGTCCATTGTTGTCGACGTAATGTTTATTTTAAAGATCTTCTCCTCTGAAACCACTGGGCCAATTGGAACAAAAATTGGCAGCAATGGTCCTTAGGTGGTCCTTTTTCAGAAATATATCCAATGATCCTGCCCACCTTCAAAATGGCTACAAGAGCCGAACATAGTTAGGCCCTATGGGTAATTTACTTAAAGATCTTCTTGACTGAAACCACTTGGCCATTGGAACAAAACTTGGCAGCAATGGTTCTTAGGGGGTACTCTTTCAGAATTGTATCCGATGACCCAGCCTACCATCCAAGATGGCGACAAGAGCCGAACATAGTTAACATAGAATTCTATGGAGAATTTACTTTAAGATCTTCTTGTCTGAAACAGCTTGGCCAATTGGAAGAAAATTTCGCAGAAATGGTGCTGAGGTGGCCTTTTTTTTTCAGAATAGTATCCAATGACCTCGCGCACCATCCCAGATGGCTGCTAGAGCTGAACATAGTTAAACATAGAACACTATTGGAAATTTACTGAAAGATCTTCATGTCAGAAACAACTAGGCCTATTGGAACAATATTTGGCAGCAGTAGTCTTAAGTTGCTTTTCTTTCAGACTTATATCTGATGACCCTGTCCTCCTTTCAATATGGCTGCCATAGCAAAACATAGTTTAACATAGTACCTAATGGGAAAGTTCACTGAGAGATCTGCTGGTTTGAAACCTGTGAGCCAATAGGATCTTGACAGCAATGTTCCAGGCTGCTCCTGTTAGCCCCTAGTTTAAATGCATATGGAGTAAAATATTCATTCAAAATGTTAAAGCAGACTGCACTTTTTATGTCTGTCTGTCTGTATGAGGACTCTACAACAGAGCATAAGAATATTGTAAAGCAAAAGGAACCAAAATATTCAGTTAAACTGCAAATTTTTTGATTTAATATATAATTACATGTATAAGAATGCTTCCTTCTGGTAATTTTATAAGGTTGTAAAGCATTGTTGCTAAGCACATTTATTGTGTGAATAGCTTGCATACTTGGCTTTCGACAATGTTTTAATACCCCAAATAAAGCTACAAAAAACATTCAATTCTTAAACATAAGACTGCTGCTTAAATATTCATGTTGTCAACAAATTAAATAAATTTGAAAGAGGTAAATTTGAAGAGAACAGGTAAGTGCGCTGCTTCCAGTATTTTAAAATTCAAATTTTTTTTGTCTGAAATGAATCATTACAGCCTGTCTAATATATTTGAATGTTTACCACAGGTATCCATCATGATAGGATCTTCATTGTTTAAATTATTGTCAAAATATTCCACCGTAGAATCTTTCATGAGGTAAGTCTTTTTGTATATGTTTGTTTTTTAAAGGCCTAGGTTTTATAAAACATCTCAGATTTGAGGATTTCCTAAATTTATTCTCAAATTATTGACAAACGGGATTCTTTGAAACTTAAAATTTGGAAAAATTCTAAACACTTTGAGGAAAATCTCAATTTGAGAGTTAAATTATGAACCAGACTTGTACTATTATTTTTGCATGCTGACCTTCAAATATTTTTCGTAATCTTACATGTATTACATCTTAAAAGAAAAGAAGAAACTATTGTAAGTTCTTTTGCCAAATGTCCAATATAATTTGATGGATGATGCCAGGGCTGATGTCAAAATTTATTTTGTCATATATTGCTGCCCATCTGAGAGTCTTCATGGATTTGCTTATAAATCCTTATTATCAGTTGTTGTATTAGATTACTGAGTTTGAAGTCAATGGTTCAGTCTTGTCTGTATCAGCTGTTTAAAAAGCATTATTAGGATAGAATATGTAATAAAACTATTTCAGCAAGTAAGATTGAAAAATATGGAAACTGATTTTGAAATGAAGTGTTAATTTTCTGTTTCAGATTTGTGTTACTTGTAGCATCAGCATCATTAGCCACACCCATTTTATTCAAAGGTGTAAGTACCTGGATTTTTTAGATACGTTTGTAAAACATAGATGTGAATATGTGAAACTTCACAAAGAAATTGGTCAGTGTTATTTATACACAGTACAATGGACAAAGTATCACTGGAAAATGTGTGAATAATTTAATACAATATATAATTACATGAACAAAGTTAAGATTTTACTTAGGAAATGTTTTGTCCAATAAAATTGAACCAACATTGTTTCACACACATAATATATGCCTAGTATATTGTAATCAGAAATGAATAAATTTCATATATATTGCAAAAAAAAAAAACCCAACTTTTTCAACTTATTTAACCTAAGGTTAATTTTTACAGGTTTAAATTGTAGAAAATATCTATGTTCAACGTTTAGTTAAATCTAACCCTTGGTTAAAAGAGTTTAAAAATCAGGGCCCACTTATTTTACCTGTAAAACCAGATAAATTTAACCACAGGTTAAGCATAGGCCATTTTTCCCATTTAAATTTTACTTTGGATGAAATCAGTTCAGCAACTTTGCATAGAATGAATAAAAATTCCATTATAATCTAACTTGCATTTTATTTAATTTAGTAATATAGTTAATCTCTTAATGTAGTCGCAATAATAGATGAATCCATTTATTTCTAGGTTTATAGTTATTTTCAATATTCTATATACATGTATGTTTGATTAAATTTGGGGCAAAACAACATTTAGACATCAATATTCCAGATATCATCCTACATGTATATCAACTTATAACATATGTTAAATGCATCTTACTGCTGAGGGATAATTTCAAGACTTATATTAAATGTAACATAACACAATCTATTTATCATGCATATACTGTGATACAAAATTCTTCTTCTTCAACATTGCTTTAAACTTTGTTACAGTTAATTTATAACCCAATGTAAATTTTGACTTGCTGGTAACATTTTTAATGCTAAATATATGATTGTTTTATTGTTTTAGAGGAACATGAAATAATAAAGGGTATCATTAAAATGAAAGAATTTTTTTTTTCAGCATCAGTTGATAGTATTTATTGGTTTTCTAGTGTTTGAATGTTGTGTAGGGATATTCTGGCCATCACTAGGACAGATGAGGGGAAAATATGTCCCAGAAGAGAGTAAGTCATCATAAATTATTGATAACAGTCTAAAATCAATAATATAACATATGTGTTAATGAAATACTTAAGTAAAATTCAATTTCTCACAAAGATACAATATCTTATATTTATAGTTATATAATTCAGTTCTGGTTTTAAACATATTACACTAAGTGAAATATTAGGGTCACTATTTTCTTTTTTTAAGGGGAATGTGTTGTAGCATATATTAAGTAGATTTGGGATTTTACACAAAATATGTTACCATGAATATTACAGTAGGTAACCATGGTGATGAATTTCTTTGAGTCTTTAATTAAAGAACAGCCAATACAAAAAAAAATTGCCATTGATTCATCTTTGATATGGACATTGAAACTAAATCATACATAGTTACTTTATGATTCTTTTTTGTATTTACAGCAAGAGCCACCATAATGAATTTTTTCAGAATTCCTTTAAACATGATTGTAGTATGCATTCTGTTACAGGTATGTACTATACATAGATATCAATGATATATGTGTATTATATGTATAGATAAATTCCTTGGTATAAATTTTAATGCACAAGATATGGACGTTTCATCAGTTTACAACTCATCATTTGTGCTCAAGGTCTAAAACATTAATCCAAGGATTTGAATAGCAAATTAAAAAATGCCAAATTGACTAAAAGGGTAAAGCAGAACCATTAAAGAACATATGGACCAAAAGGGTTAAGCAAAACCAATTAAGAACAGAGCTTTGAGAACTCTTTAGTTTCACAAATTTTAAGTTAAGAGGGAATTTTACACTGAATCTTACAAATTGAAAAATCCTTGAAATAATGAAAATTGTGAAAATCTGGAAAAAAAGGAATTTTGACATCCTACTTTGTTACTTCACTAAAACTGGTTATAGCCAGATAAGCCAAATGATTTTATGAAGGAACCAGTAGGAACCCTGAATAATAAATTTAACATTTAAAAGTTACAAAACAAAAGAAAATTGAAGTAATGACCATTTTACTTATAGACATGCAAAAAAATTTATTAATCTTGTTGTTACTTTCTGAATATATCTGATATTGATAGCGAGAATGACTTTGCATTTTACCAGTACCATATTTATTTTTCAATGCAAGTAGTGTTGTAATCAGTTAATTCCTAGATTCTCATCCAAATGCTCACCTCATAGAGGATGCTTTTTAGTACCCTACTGGCAACGCCGAAGGAGACTATAGTTAAGGAGCATTATGTGTGTTTTCTCACTGCTCAAGCCGATAGCAGACATTGTATTGCTCAGCAAAACTCTCAGAATGATTGTTAAATTTTTTGTTTGTTTTTGAAAGTTCTTCCCAAAACAGTCTATTTTCATGTGCATTTTCGTAAGGGACTTTTATTTCAGCTTAATAAAGTTTTTTTTGTAATGTATGATTTTATTTTTTAACAGAATTTACAGATGAAGATGATATTTCAGTGCTGTGTAGTGTTCCTGTTTTTTGCTGCTGCATCACAACAATGGCTGTACAAGTATGTTTCTTCATAATTATAATATTCTGTTTACAGGAATATTTTTTCACAGTTCCACTTGTTACTAGAAGTAGAAGTTATATTGCAGATATTATTTGGACTTATCAATGCACCCTCAAATATTTTATTGATATTTGTGCATTGTTTGCTGTTTTTTTTTCCTGTTTTTTTCCCCAAATACCATTATTGATATGTCAGTACATCTCAGTTTACTGAACCAAACTGTCTTCTACATGTACAAGTATATGATATGGTCAACATGTTTTGTCATATTTTTTTCTTTCATAAATTACTGCAATTGATACATTCCATAGCAGCCATATTTTTGTTCCTAAATATCTATCAAGTTCTTTCATCCATTTAATACTTTATCCATCTAACAATCCTAGATATAAAAGTAGATATCCTGATACATTACAGGGATTTTACTGTAGATAAAGGACTTCAGTGAGGTATACATGCAGATTGTCTGCAGTGGGACTTCGAATATTTAATATATAATATAATTGGTTTTTCTGTTGTATATATCTTTGATTTTGTTATATGTTTTATTTTATTTTGCTTTAAATTTTGTTATTCCGACTTTTTAGGACAAACAGATAATTTTTTTTGAAGTTTGTAGTTGGTAAAATACAGTTGAACGTGGGTACCTCAAACTCGGATCGCTTGACCACAACCAATTGCTTGATCTGTTTTGAAAGTCCTGTCAATGTTCCCTTTATTTTCATGTTAAAGAAGCCTCGGTTTTTCGAACACTGATTTCTCAATACTAAAGTTGTGTGATTAACCACGGAAAACTCAACTCAATAATTAAATGGTTACCTGATATCTATAGTTATGCATCTAACAATCAAAGTTGTGATAAAAATGTGATAAAATTATTTCATAAAAATAAATGGTAAGCATCAGCTATACCAACTTTGCATAATTGATCAAATTTCAGTAACTCCAAATACCTATAACATGAAGAGATTTCGACAGTTCCTTGGAGTTCGAGTGATCAAACAGATATTATTCAACCTTCATCAGCTACTCTCATGACTGAAATAATTGAAGACATGTGATTTCCAAAACATAGAGAACAAAATTCCAAATAGAACAACCAAAATTCACGAAGTTTTATTGTCTCAACTACGGATTTGATATAGATTATAATACCCCATTATCCAATTCAGATATGATTCTGAACCTTGGGTGAGGGATATCGGGACTGATATGAAAAATGGGGTGTTATAAACTATTTATCATATATTTCCAATGTGACCAACAAATTTTACCGATTATTTCATAAAAAATTTAAGTTAGTGAGGTAGCAAAATAGCTTTACAATAAACAACAGCTGATCCAGAGGTCTTGATAAATCTTTTGAGAGTGCTGTTATGTCATTTTACTCTTTACTTTGACTTCATTTTCATGGATCATTGACCACATGAAGTCTGCATTAAGTTTTCAAGATGAAGTCTATTCCTTATATATACTGTAGATGCATCATTAGGAGCACATGTCATTATTTTTGTGCCATCAGATTGACAAAGAAATATAATAATCAAAGTAAAGCAACTTAAGTTTTTGTTTATACCTAGCCACTTTCATTATTTAATATAGGCTGAACCAGTATGAGATTGAAAAGTATTTGAAAGCAGATTGATATCTCTTGGTAAAATAGAAAATTGTCTCCTTGTTATTAACAAATGTAATTGAGGCATGTCAAAAAGATAGTATTTGTTCAATAAATTTGTTGTTGTCAACAGTATATATATAATATGCTGTTGGCATGGCCAGTGATGCAGGGCAGCAGTAGCCCTTTCTAGAAACTCATTTCCGGTATCAGGATTCTGACTGTAAAATTATAATTTGAAGCAAGTTATTTCCCTTATTTTACTTACTTCCGTTTCCTGCAAACAAAACTTTTTCTAGTCTTAGTATGTAGCACAATATGGCCATATTCGCTTTATCAAATGAATTCACTTCAGTTTGCATAATGGCTGCCCCCATTAAACAAATACTTTTCTATATGACCCATGTGTAGATTATGCATATGCTCCTATAGCGCTCGCTGCGCTCACTATTATTAACCATTTGTATCTGCATGATAGATGATCAGGGTTGCATGTTATTTTTTTTTGGTGGGAGAGATTTCATTTTTTGTTTTTGTGGTTTTATCATTCTACCCATCAGGTCATCCGATTATCTGTTCTGCTTGAGAAAAAAGATTTTAGGTAGATCATACCAACATGAAATTATGCTGAGTGGAAGGTCAAGATAAAAAAATAAATGAAGTAAATAATAATAATGTGTATGAAATGGTGTTTGTGAACCCCTGTTTTAGGCTCCATTGATTACATTTATCTTATGATCTGAAATCATGTTTAGTGCACTTGATGTGCTGTAAAGACCACAGGGGCCCGACTTCTGGATATTTATTTCTTTTAAGCTCACCTGGCCTGTTGCGTAAAGGATAGAAACTTCGTTGCGTTGTGTATGTTTATTAACGTTCAGCCATTCAATACAATATAACGTCATAAGAGTGAGACTTGACATGAGTTACCTAGCAATGTTACTATAACGTCAAGTTACTTGGCGACGTCGGTACGTCTGTGACGCCTAATCTCCGACATTCTCGGGGCCGGCAAAAGTGAAATTATGAAATAAATATAACGTTAATGAAAAGAATTAATGTCTATAGAAATAAAAAGAATTTTCACTGAAATATTTAACTTAAAGCACTATTACGAAGTCCATTTTCTAATATTTTCCCTGGCTGCTACTGCTGCCTCTCGTCTTCGTGGTGACACTGTTGGATTCTTCGTAGAAGTTGTAGCTTCGTCGTCTCCCTCTAAGTTGTGCACATTTGCCCGAATTTCCAGAGGATATAGTTTAACGATAGGACGTGATGTTCGTCCTCATTTAGTTCTAATTACAGCTGCTCGAGTATAGCCATCATTGCCTGTAATGAGTTCCTCAATAATAGCGATATTCCATCGACTTCGTGGTTGTTTATCGTCCTGGACTTGCACAACATCTCCTGTTTGAATTGTTTGTACATTGTTTCCGGTTTGGCAATGATACTCTCTGAGAGATGTCAAGTATTCCGACTTCCATCTATTCCAGAAATGTTCCATTAAAACTGATTGTGAATTATACCGTTTCACCAATTCATGTTTTTCACTGTTCATAAATTTGTCCTGTAGTTCATCTTGCGGGTACGGCATCGTCGTTATTCTCCTACCGTAGAGTAAGTGTGAAGGAGTCAGTGGGTCTTCGTCCTCAATGTCAGCTGATAAGGATGTTAGAGGTCTATCATTGATTATAGCCTCTATTTCAGTCACTATAGTTTTAAGTGCCTCTAAGTTGACATACGATCTTCCGAGTGTTTTCCTTAAACAGTTCTTTGTTACTCCGATGAGGCGCTCCCACCAGCCTCCGTACCACGGAGCGCGCTTGGGGATAAACGTCCAAGTTGTTCCATATGTGGATAACGTCTGATTTAGTGTCTCTGATTGAGTGAGTCTCTTTATCGTTTCGGAAGCGGCTAGGTAAGTTGTTGCATTATCTGATAGCATTGTTCGTGGTCTTGACTTGCGGCTAACGAATCTCCTAAATGCCTGTAGAAATGAGCTTTCCGTGAGATCAGATACAACTTCAAGATGTACGGCTCTTGTCGATGCACAGGTGAATAAACATATAAAAACTTTCTTTTCCATTCCATGATTGTCCTTTACGTATAACGCACCTGTAAAGTCAACTCCTGTAGTAGAAAAGGGAGGTGCTTTCGAAAGTCTGACTTTAGGTAGTGGTGGCGGATCAGGCGCTGTATACGGTTTACCACTGAGTTTCTTACACGTTACATAATTGCGCAAAACGCTTCTTGTATATTGACGTATTCCCGGTATCCAAAATTCCTGTCGTATTTGAGTCACTATTGTTAAAACTCCCGAATGCATCAAGTTAAGGTGTGTATCGAGAACAGTTAATTTGGTAAATCGATGATTCCTAGGTAGTAAATAAGGAAACTTCGTCTTTTCACATACCGGTGCATTGTGAATTCTCCCACCGCAATTGCACCTTTATCATCTAAGAACAGTCTTAGTTGTCTCACTAAATTAGGGCATTTTGCGTCCTTTGATTTGAGAAATGCGATTTCTTCCGAGTATACAGTCCCTTGACAATTTGTGATCCATGCTTCGGTAGCTTCCTGTAATTCATCTTTTGTCACAAACTTTTCCTTTATCCTTTCATCTCTTGATAATCGACAATTTCGAATAAAGCGTTGCACGTACGACGTGATTCTAAGTAATTTTGGTAGAGTACTATATGCGTCAATATTCACAATTCTATGAATTCCGATTTCATTCCTTGGTTGATCCATCGACGTGATCGATTCTCCTGTATTTAATCCCGTAAGTAGCACGGTAGTATCCGTTACTTTCCACTCTGGCCAACTCGATTGGTCTTTCATCCAATCTGGCCCCTTAAACCATAATGTGTTATGTTCGAAATGTGAGTGTGTTAATCCTCTCTTCAAAAGATCGGCGGGATTATCATTCGTAGGGCAGTATCGCCAATTGAAATTTCCTGTTAGTTCCCGGATTTCCGTAACTCTATTTCTAATGAATTTCTTCAGTTGGTTAGTTGTTGAAAGCCATTGCAAAACGATTTGACTATCTGACCAAAATATGATATTATCTGTAGGTAGAGTTGATGCAACATGTTTAGCAAGTCTGGCCCCTACGAGTGGGGCCATTAATTCTAGCTGTGGCAATGTCAGTTGTTTTAGCGGTGCTACTCTGCTTTTTGACATAACTAGTGATGAACTATGTCCATTGCATATGTAGATTGTCGCTCCGTATGCTACTAAACTTGCGTCCACAAATATATGTAGGGTCGTTTTCTGATTTGATGAATTGACGTTGTAGTATCTTTCCAACTTCGTGTTTGTCGATTTTTCCAAATCATTAGCCAGAGTCCTCCATATTTTCTGTATTTCTAACGGTAATGGTTCGTCCCATTCGAATTTTTCCTTCCACAATTGTTGCATAAGGATTTTAGCTCTGATTGATATTGGACTAAGAAATCCCAACGGATCATAAAGTCGTGATGATTGCTTGAGAATTTCACGCTTGGTCACGTTTGGCGAATTAATATCCAGTATTTCGAGTTTTGGAAAAGCTATCGTGTCCTTGACTGAATCCCATTGTAGACCTAAAATCTTTACGACTGTGTCTCTTTCCAACACATGCTGTTGCTTAGCTTGATTTCTCAGTGTTTGACAGTTTGAACTCCAGGATCGTAAGTTGAACCCTGCTTCTAGCATCATATTTCGAGCTTCTCCGAAATATTTAACAGCTTCATTTTCAGTATCCACACTTGACAAAATGTTATCTACGTAAAGATCATTCCTCATTATTCCTGATAGTTCTGTATTTCGTTCCTCCAAGTGTTTCATTAGGGTTGCGTTCAAAATGAACGGCGAGCATGTGGCACCAAATAAGACTGATTTGAATCTATAGGTTTGTAACTGTAAATCTGTAGGGTTGCTAGGATCTTTTAGCCAGAAGAAACGTGTGTAATCTCTGTCTTTCTCATCTAGTCCAACATGTAGAAAAGCTTTCTCTATATCCGTACTAATTCCGTATTGTTTCCTTCTAAATCTTATCAAAATCTTAGTCAAGTCATTAAGGTCTGGTGGAACTGACATTAAGCAGTCATTTAAGCTAGCAGAATCCGGTGAGCGTTTACAACTACAATCGTAAACTATACGGATGGGTGTGGTAGTGGATTCCTTCTTTACAGCGTGGTGAGGTATGTAGTGTACGTTTGTTTTGTCCTCGCTAACATCATCGACTGGTACCTTTTCTATAAAGCCTCTCTTTTCTTGCTCGTCTATGATCTCCGTGTATTTCTGAAGTAATTTCGGTTCACGACTAAGACGTCTGATAATGTTTTCAGTTCTGGCTTTTGCTATTTGAATGTTTGATGGTAACTCTGAATGATCGTGTTTCCATGGCAACTTTGCGGAATATCGCCCATCTTCAAATTTGATAGATCTTTGTTGGTAGGTTTTCAGAAAACTTTCATCTTCGTCCTCGTGTGGTGAACTTATTCCTATAGATTCTAAACTCCAAAACTTCTCTATGTCCGACTCGTCACAACGATGTGATGAAATAACGTTCAGTAGAACAGATGATGTGTTTGATTTTGGTCCATTCTTGACGACCGGTCCAGATAACAAGTACCCTATTTTTGATGCAACCGCTGTTGGTCCATTTCCTCTAACCACTTTATCTTGCACAATGTCCCAATAATAATCCGCACCAATAAGTAGCGATATTTCAAAGTTTTCCTCGTCATTTATGGGATGCGCTAGTTTCAAGTCCTTCAGATAAGGTAGATTTCTTTTCACGTATTTCATCTGATTTTGAAGCGGAACTGCAATATCTGGTACAATCAGTGCGTTAATTGTTAACCTTTCACCATTATCGGCCTGTAGTTTTGCGGTTGCTATATCTAAATGTCGTACATTCTTCTCCTTGTCTCCAAATGCCGAAAGTTCAATGGTATCTCTTCCACTTGGCGTAATTTGTAGTTTGTTAGCTAGACTTTGGCTGATGAATGAGCGCTGAGCTCCCTCGTCGAATAAAATCTTCGCATCCATCGTCTGTTTTCCGTATGTGACGGGGGCTATGGCTGTTTTTAATAAGACACTCGTGTGCGCTTGTGAACTATGCATTACTGTGGTTTTCGTGTCGTCGTCCGTTTTGATCATCTTCACGCTAGTTTGTTTCTCATTCTCATGTTTTCCTCCGCATATGCTGGTATGATGCTTTTTGTTACACTTTTTACATCTCTTATTTGACTTACAATCGGAGACCCGGTGGTCGCGTAAACAATTAAAACAGAGTTTCTTCTGTTTTACAATTTTCAACCTCTCGTTTACATCCGTAACATGATTACATTCTCCCGGAAAATGTGTTTCTGTACAATAAATACATGGACGGGTTTTCGTTTCCGTTTTCTCGTTGCTCCTTATGATACGATTCGAATGTGACTTCGCATTCCGTGCTCCTGTGTGAAAAGTTGCGGTGCTACGTATACCCTCTCTGTCGGTAAATTCCCCGGCTTCAAGAACTCTAACTTCCTTCATGATAGCTTTTCGTAAAATTTTAAGCGTGATATCATCGGTATCGTACTCCCGGGCGATGTTTTTGCGTATTTCGACTGGCAGTTTACTTATGACAACGGGTACCAGTAATGCACCGTACATTTCTTGTGTTTGGCCTAGACATTCGAGTCCTCTTACGTATGATTCTAAGCGATCTCCGTAGCTTCTCAAGCTATTCAACTCATTTGAAGGAGCGGGTATGGCCATTAACGCTTTCATATACGAATTGATTATCTTTTGTGGGTGTCCGAATCTTTCTCTTAGCATATTTGTGGCTGTGTCATAGTTTGCGTGGTTAAGAGCAAAACCTGATATTGTTTGAGCGGCGGTCCCTAGTAACTGAGCTTTCAAGTAGCTAAATTTCTGAACTGGAGTTAAGCTGCTATTGAAATGTATTGTCGACTCATAAGTGTCCCAAAACGTACTCCATTCTAAGACATTCCCGTCAAAATGTGGCAAATCAAGTTTGGGTAATCTGTGGTTGTTCATACTAGTATTATGATATGACGCTGATGTATGCGAATACTCCTCGTAGTGTCGTGAACTTTGGCTTGGTATTTTAGGGGCGTTCCTATTGTGTGATATGTTCTTTCTATCTAGTACATACATTTCATGTGAATCAATATTTGATGATCTAGGGACGTCTGTCGTGTTCCCGGCGGAACTGTTTGTATTGTATGTTGCTCTGAATGGCGTAAAACTATCTGCATGGGCATTGAGTGTGGCATGGGTTTGTTCATCTTTAGAAATGATTGATTGCTTGAATTTACGTATTTGTCTGAGCTTAGTATCTAAATTAAACATATACTCATCTGTCTGTGCTATTTCTTGTTCAATATCTTCATCCTGTAGAACTTCAATCAGCTTATCGTTCAGTCCACTAAGAATTGTTATTTTCTGCACAAGAGAGTTCTCGATTTGTTGAACATCTTCCGCTTGTATCCCGTCTGGATTCGCCTCTAACTCCCCGAAATTCTTCACCAATCTCGTCACTGCTGCTTTGTTGCCTGCCCGTGTAGCCTTGATCTTCGTTTCCATATTGGATCCTGGTCACGGCACCATCTAATGTTGCGTAAAGGATAGAAACTTCGTTGCGTTGTGTATGTTTATTAACGTTCAGCCATTCAATACAATATAACGTCATAAGAGTGAGACTTGACATGAGTTACCTAGCAATGTTACTATAACGTCAAGTTACTTGGCGACGTCGGTACGTCTGTGACGCCTAATCTCCGACATTGCCAAAGGCCATGTGAGCTATTGCCATCACTTGGCGTCCGTCGTCGTTAACATTTATACAAAACTCTTCTCCACTGAAACTACTTGACTAATTAGAACCAAACTTGATATGAATGTTCCTTGGGGTACCCTGCATAGAACTGGGGTGGGGATTTTTGATTCGTCGAAAAACATGGCCGCTGTTACTAAAAATAGAACATAGGGGTAAATTGCTGTTTTTTTCTAATAACTCAAAAACCGTTACAGATATTGAAAATCTGATGGGGTAAAATTGATCAGCATGACAAGATCTACCTAACCTGAAATTTTGAAGGAAATCCTAAAACCCATTGAGGAGTTATTGCCCTTTTCTCGTCAAATTTTCATAATTTAACATTTTTCGTCATTTATTTCCAAAACTATTTGAGATAGAAGTGAAATCTAAATTTGAAAAATGTTTGCCATGTTGAGATCTACATACCCTGAAATTTTAAAGGAAATCCCAAAACCCATTTAGGAGTTATTGCCCTTTTTTGTAAAATTTTCAAAATTTTAACATTTTTGCATTTATCTCCAAAATTATTTGAGATAGAAGTGAAATATAAATTGAAAAATGTTTGCCATGTTGAGATCTACCTACCCTGAAATTTTGAAGGGAATCCCAAATTCTATTTAGGAGTTATTGGTTTGTGTAATTTGAGGTCGGATTCTGTTACATTTATTTAAGGTTCACCCTTATTCCTGGTCAATTTTCTCAACGTCCTGCCAGGACTACCACCATCGGGGAACATATTTTAACATTAAACCTTATGAAAAATAAATCTTCAACAAATTTTCCCTGAACAATTGAACCAATTGCAACAAACTTGGTCAAATAGTTGATTAATTGTCCAATGAAAACCAGACTCCAGGTGAGCGATACAGGCTCTGGTGAGCTTCTTGTTTATTTTATTTTTTTGTTATCTTATTTTATAAGTAATTTTAATAAACATTAACTATAACAACGAATATTCTGCGTTTATTATCAATGTGCTATACACTATCCACGTCCTTATACTAAAAAATCCTAAAGGGATATAAGCGGCCATTTTGGATTTCCTACCTCTGCCACGATTAAAATCAATTAAAAATACTTCCGTGTGATAATTTATTTCATATCTGCCCTGAATCTCCTCCAAAATGAATGATCTTCAAAGTCCAATCATCATTTTACTAAGATTTGACATTAAACTCAATAATTTGACAAGCGAAGTCAAAAGTTTTTCGCGTCGAAAGCAACGTTCCTCGTTACTTCACTATTGCCTGTCAAAGGCAAGCAACTCCGATTCTCATTGACTTATACATTGTTATATATTGTAACTTTGCTATTGACCCGAAATCCGCGAACTTTTGACTTTGCTTGTCGAGATAAAGAGTTTGCTGCCGCATCTTGGTAAAATGATGTCTGGATTTTGAAGATCATTCATTTTGGAGGAGATTGAGGGCAGATATGAAATATTTTGATACACTGAAGTATTTTTAATTGATTTTAATCGTGGCAGGGGTAGGAAATCCAAAATGGCGGCTTATATCCCTTTAGGATTTTTTAGTATAAGAACGTGGATAGTGTATAGCACATTGATAATAAACGCAGAATATAAATAGTAAATATTTATTAAAAGTACTCATGAATATAAACAACAAAAAAATAAAATGAAAAAGAAATTAATATCCAGAAGTTGGGCCCCTGTGGCAAAGACATGCCAGTATAAACTTTCACCAAAGTTATGTAATGGTGTTAAACATTCAGATTTTTGTCTTAAAGTGGATAATTCGTCATATATTTCAATAAACAAAATGGAAAAAAGAGATTAGAATTTTCAAAAATCTTTCCCATTACATTGCTAAATACTTTTTTTTTTATCTCAAAAATACAATATTATTCAAGAAAGACATACATTGTAATCAATGAAACACTGTTTTAATCTATAGTTAATTTTAAGTGTACCATTTTATATTTTTCTCCATCTTTATATTTTTTTTTTATTGAAAACTCAACTAATATGACCATTCACATGTTGATGTAGAGGAATTCATATGAAACATTCATGATATATACGTAAGTGCCATAGCTGCTAGAATTACAAGATCAAATTTATAATTATTCAATTTAGTGTGATGAAATAACCAGATTTTCGAGTGAAAGAAAATCTGATGAATGACTAGTGAACAGAAAAGTCATATTCACTCTAGAAAGAATATTAACAAAAGCCATCTCCAATGAAATTACTATAAAAAACATCAATGCATAGTCAAATAAAATACATAGTCCTTTGTCTTTTTTCTAATTAAATATTCTGTCATGTCGTAAATAGAATAACTAATCTGAAATCTAAAATTCTTTCCCGTTACATTGTCAGATACTTGGTATAATTTTGGTTTCTTTACTTTCATCTCTGACAAAAAAATTTAGTCCGTCTCATCTGTCTGTCTGTCCGAAATAACGTTGTCTGCAACTCTTCGTACATTTCTTGCAGGATTCTCATGAAACTTTCTAGAGTGTTAGATCACTCTAAGGAGATATGCATATTGTCAAGAATTTCTGTTTGGACAAGAAATGTAAAAGATAAGGCTGTTTGGATTAGGCATTTTTTAACAAAACTTTGTTCAATGTGTTGTCCACAGCTCCTCCTACATTACTTGCATGATTCTCATGAAACTTTATGGAGTGTTAGATCACAGTATAGAGATAAACCTATAATCAGGATTTTCTGTTTGGACGAGTACTTTGAATAAAAAGATGATTTGAACTTAGGCGTAGGCTTCAAAACAGACATGTTGCCTGCGGGGGGGGGGGGGGGGGGGGGGGGGGGGGGGTTTAAGATGTGCCCTTGTATTAATATGACCATTCACATGTTGACGTGGAGAGATTCATCATACCAAACATTCATGGTATATATGCTGCTAGATTGCATGATTGTTGCATTAAAGTGGTGGAATAGCAGACTTTCTGAATGAAAAAAAATCTAATAATTCACTAGTGAATGGTAAAGTCATATTTCAGTCTATTTGGAAAAGTGACAATAGCCATCTCTAGTGACACTACTATATATGTACAAACATGTAATCAACAAGTAATAAACAGAATTACTAATCTTGAAATTTGAAAACCGAACATCTACAACTCATGAGTCATGACCTAAGAACACTATTAATTCTAATATACTATGTGCATTCATGAATTAATGTATTGTTCAGTTACTCGTATATTTTAGGGATTTGAATTTCAAGATGAATTATACTATAAATAATATCTCAGCATGTCTGATATGCTGGATTAGTATGTGGAATAATATATGCCAAATACATGTAATTTATTAAGCCACTTTCTTTTTACTTTTTCTTTGAAAAGTCTTTTTGAGATCCAGTGCAGATACCAATAGAAAATTTGGTAAAGTGTCTCAAAATTATCACCTGTAAAATAATACTACAATCTTATATTTAGGGCCCCGCATCTGATGATGCTGTCTATCCATCAACTATTGTTGTTAGTGCTCTCAATTCTACATTTCAAGCAAATTTTAATGACGATATATTTGGGCAATACCTTGATCAAGTTTGAAAATAGCGCTATTCGATAATTTTTGTGGGAGAAACTACCCTTGACATAGTTTCTCCTTATCAACTAGATTCTACATTTTTTATCCATTATAACCAAGTTTATTTGGAAGTTGTATATTGACAATGCCCTATCAGTCACTTGAAATATTTTTCTGTTCTCTACAACAATATATATGCAGGGGGGCCCTTTGTGATGATCACATCACAATTTTCTAGTAAGTATAGTATCCATATATTTACATGTACATATGTATAAAATTAGTGTTGAACAAATCTGCTATGTTCAACAGCAATGAACCATTTTTTTTAGATTATTTTGGCCAATCTATAAAGAGCCAGCAGAAATAATAAAATGTTCTAAACATTGTGGGAGTATAGGATTAGCTAGGATTATTTAGATGTATGCCTGAAAATATTAATATATTAAAATGCATGGTTTAATGCCATAAAGATTAGATGTAGTTGTATGCTAATAAAATACTGTAGACTCAGTGGACACTGTGAAAATAAAATGCATTGTTGGATTTACTGATATTTAGCTCACATGTCTTTTAGGACATGTGAGCTTTTGCCATCACTTGGCATCCGTTGTCTGTCGTTCGTCCTTCCGTCATAAACTTTTTTCAAAGATCTCTGAAACCACTGAACCAATTACAGCCATACTTAGTCTGTATGATCCTTTGGGTATCTAGATTAAAGTTTGTGTTTTATTTTCTTGTCCGTCGAGAAAAATCTTGATAATCTTTCATTATCAATAATTATCAGTACTCTCTCTTGTCCTGAATTAGCTTCATTACGTAATTTTAAGGAATAAAACCACTATTAGATTTTCCCAAAAAATTCTATGTTAAATTGTCAGATTTCAATCTTCTGTGGAAAATTTATGTTTATTTTAAATAAAGTGAGAGGCATATCATGGGAAAACAGTTCTTTTCCTCAGAATCTCACCTCACTGTAACTTGCATATAAGAGAACAATGTTCCATGGAACTCCAACGTTATAGTTTTTATACGACCGTATATTGGTATGACGTTGGCGTCGTCGTCCGTCGTCAGCGTCGTCGTCTGAAGACATTTGGTTTTCGCACTATAACTTTAGTATAAGTTAATAGAAATCTATGAAATTTAAACACAAGGTTTATGACCACAAAAGGAAGGTTGGGATTGATTTTGGGAGTTTTGGTCCCAACAGTTTAAGAATCGGGGGCCAAAAAAGGGCCCAATAAGCATTTTTCTTGGTTTTCGCACAATAACTCTAGTATAAGTAAATAGAAATCTATGAAATTTTAACACAAGGTTTATGACCACAAAAGGAAGGTTGGGATTGTTTTTGGGAGTTTTGGTCCCAACAGTTTAGGAATTAGGGGCTAAAAAAGGGCCCAAATAAGCATTTTTCTTGGTTTTTGCACAATAACTTTAGTATAGGTAAATAGAAATCTATGAAATTTAAACACAAGTTTTATGACCACAAAAGGAAGGTTGGGATTGATTTTTGGAGTTTTGGTCCCAACAGTTTAGGAATTGGGGGCCAAAAGGGTCCAAAATTAAACTTTGTTTGATTTCATCGAAAATTGAACTATTGGGGTTCTTTGATATGCCGAATCTAACCGTGCATTTAGATTCTTAATTTTTGGTCCCGTTTTCAAATTGGTCTACATTAAGGTCCAAAGGGTCCAAAATTAAACTTAGTTTGATTTTAACAAAAATTGAATTCTTGGGGTTCTTTGATATGCTGAATCTAAACATGTACTTAGTTTTTTTATTATGGGTCCAGTTTTCAAGTTGGTCCAAATCGGGGTCCAGAATTAAATTTTGTTTGATTTCATCGAAAATTGAACTATTGGGGTTCTTTGATATGCCGAATCTAACCGTGCATTTAGATTCTTAATTTTTGGTCCCGTTTTCAAATTGTTCTACATTAAGGTCCAAAGGGTCCAAAATTAAACTTAGTTTGATTTTAACAAAAATTGAATTCTTGGGGTTCTTTGATATGCTGAATCTAAACATGTACTTAGTTTTTTTTATTATGGGCCCAGTTTTCAAGTTGGTCCAAATCGGGGTCCAAAATTAAAGCTAAAAAAGGGGTAAATTATTTTTTTTGGGGGGGGGGAATTCTCCATAGCATATTGTATTGCACAAGAAGCAAAAAATTGAATATAAATTCAAATCATATGACCAATTCTAAGTTCTGTATTTCAGTTATTCTGTGTCAGAAACCTATTATGTGTCAAATATTTGAAGAAATTTTAAATTGCACAGTATTGCGCAATAGCAAGAAATCTTCAATTGCACAGTATTGCGCAATAGCAAGAAATTGATATGTGTGCCCAATTTTAAATTTTAAATTTGTTATTTCTGATTTATATATAAAAACAAATAATACTGATATGGTTTGAATATGTAAATTAAAAATTTTTAAGTTCTTAGACAACATTCATTCTGTGTCAGAAACCTATGCTGTGTCAAATATTTATTCACAATCCAAATTCAATATTGTATCAAGCTTGAATGTTGTGTTCATAATTGCCCCAACTATTCAGGGTTCGACATCTGCGGTCGTATCTAGCTGCGCCCAGCGGAGCATTTTATTAATAAATTCATGTTAAAAATCTGCCAAGACTCTAAGTTTCCATAGATGCCAAGTTTAATTCAAAATACTAATTAATAAAAATAAAACTGAGCAGCACAAGGAACTGTGTTTTTAGCTCACCTGACCCAAAAGGTCAAGTGAGCTATTCTCAGCACTTGGCATCTGTCGTCCGTTGTCTATTAACTTTTACAAAAATCTTCTTCTCTGAAACTACGCGGCCAAATGGAACCAAACTTGGCCACAAGCATCATTAGGGTATCTAGTTGTGTTCGATGACCCCGCCTACAAACCAGCATAGCAGACATGGCTAAAAATAGAACATAGGGGTAAACTGTAGTTTTTGTCTTATATCTCAAAAACTAAACCATTTAGAGCAAAACTGACATGGGGTATCAATATTCATCAAGTCAAGATCTACCTGCCATGAAATTTTCAGACAAATAGGTCAACCTTTTGTTGCGTTATTGCCCTTGAATTGTTAATTTTAAGGAAATTTTGCAGTTTTAGGTTATTATCTTGAATATTATTATAGATAAAGACAAACTGTAAACACCAAAAATGTTCAACAAAGTAAGATCTACAAATAAGTCAACATGACCAAAATCATTGATTGACCCCATATAGGAGTTTTTTCCCTTTAAAGACAGTGTTTGGCATAAACTTTGCTTTAAAGATCTTCTCCTCTGAAACTACTGGGCCAATTGGGACCAAAATTTGATGGAATGGTCCTTGGGTGGCCCCCTTCCAAAATTATGTCTGGCATCCCTGACTTCCAACCGACATGGATGCTGTTATTAAAAAGGGGGAAATAATTTAAAAAATCTTCTACTATGAAACTACTGAGACATTTGGAACCAAACTTGGCAGTAATGGTTCTTAGGAGGTTCTCTTTCAGAAATGTGTCTGATGAACCGGACTGTCAAACAAGATGGTCACCACAACCAAACTTTGTTTAACATAGGGCCCTATTGGAAAAGTCATTGAAAAATTTCATTGTCTGAAATCACTTGACCAATTGGAACCAGACTTGGCAGCAATGGTCCTTAGGAGGTCCTCTTTCAGACATTTGTCTGATTTCTTGTACTGTGAACCAACATGGCCACAACTGTCGAACTTAGTTCAACATCAGACCCTTGGGAAAATTCACTCAAAAATCTTCTCGTCTGAAATTGGAACTAAAATTGGCAGCATTGGTCCTTAGATGGTCCTCTTTCAGAATTGTGTCTGATTTTCTGGATCGTCAACCAAGATGGCCGACACAGCCGAACTTAGTTAAATATAGGACCCTATGAGAAAATTCATTTAAAAATCTTCTTGTCTGAAACCACTTAGCCAGTTGAAACAAGACTTAGCAGTAATGGTCCTTAGATGGTTTTCATTTAGAAAAGTGTCCATTGACCTGGACTGTCAACCAAAATGGCTGCCACAGCCAAACTTAGTTTAACATAGAACCCTATAGAAAAACCAGCCAAATTGACTGCGAAACTAAAATGTTTAGTCTTGCTCAGGGTGAAAAGTTAAATCCAGGTGAGCGATACAGGCTCTTGAGAGCCTCTAGTTTATATGTACTAATTTCAGACATGATCTAAAAGGGGATTTCCTGCAATAATGGTTCTTCACCTTTAATAAGGGAGATTAATAAGTAAATTCTTTAATTATCCAGCTTCCAAAAATGTAATGAATAATTAAAAAGACATAAAAAGATTATTAATTTATTATATTGCTTAAATAATGGTATTATATTGAAATGTTGTTGATTGATAATTAGATTTGCAGCATGTTCCACAGTGAATTTCATCAAACCTGGTCATGTGATCACCTTTGAAATTCTTTTCCTGATAAGAAAAAATCATCCAACTTTTTGAAATGATTTTGTATATTCAGTTAATTCTAGATTTAATTAAGACTGGTGGTCTGAACAGGTTTGAATATATTTTTCAGTATGGTCAGGCCCATGAAACCATCTGGAAGTAGTGTCTTTACAGCTTGAAAGTTCAAGGTATTTTCTATCTCATGCTGCATTCCTGTTCTGGTTCACTGTTGGTAGATAGTATATTTGGCATATGTCTAACATCATTCAGGATAATATTGAACAAAAATCAATTTCATAATACCTAAACAAGGTTATACAGTTTACCTTACATTTTCTTACCAATCAAATTGCTTGTTACATCTACAAATCTTACATAAATCTTAATATCACTCAATAAAGCACCACTAACTCTTACTCAATAAACCTTAATATTTATTGACAAAAGACTGTTGGCATTCATTTACACACGGGAAAACAGTCCATGTACATATGTTCTGCCATATATACCTTTTAATGCAATAATCTGACCCTTGATCCAAACCCAGATATAGCCTTAACCTGCCCTTAACATATTTTAACATGAATGAACTAAAATCATAAGTTTGGAGACCCCTGTGTAAATGATGGCCACTTCAGAAAACATATCAACCATTTAACATAGTACTAAAAGCAACTGAAATCTGCCATGTACTTTTTCAAACCTTCTTAGCATATTTCTCATACACTGTAAAGAGGTTGGGCCAATAAGGCGAGAAAATGTTTCACTCAGAGGGTTATTTTCTGAAAATGTTAATATCTGTGAAATTTATCTTTTTCTCATAATAAGAATAGTTTCTGTTTGCGTCTCAGTTAATCCAACACAGAACTTACAGTAAGTTCATAAAAAAACATTAAAAACTAATTTTTGTCATTTTCGGGGGGTTTCCTCACCTTTTAAGTGGGAATTCCCTGACAAGCACCTCCAGAACAAAATTAAATAAAATGTTTTCCTGAAAGACTGCACCACTGGTCAAATTTTGTATGTTTCCTGTTTTGGTTCTAAATGTGTTTTTTAACGAAAATGGAACTTTTCTTTAAAAAATCAATTCGATACTTTAATTAAGATACATTTACCTTTAAATTACTGATCTAAAGTATGGTCAGTCGGTACTGTCGTTGGTTATTAAATAACAATTAAACTGTCTGTGAGTACGAATCTCAGAGAGAGCCTATTTTTTTGTTTCTTGCTAGATTTGCATTTTTGTCATATTTTTTAAAACTGCAAAAGATTTCTTTCTTAATTTTCCCTACCTAAAATTTTTTATTATCACTAAATTTTTAGCACAAAAGGAATTCAAGATTCCCCCGTTCATTTGTGGAACTTCCTCCCCAAGTTTGATTATATTGCTGTGCTTACATGAGTAAATGGTAGTGAAAGTGGACTATAGGTTTTTTTATTTATAACACCACTCATCTTATCATAATCATGTAAAGAAGCACTATAAATAAAAACAATGAAACCATTTTGTTTTGCTTGCTGCAAATGTCTAAACAAAAAGTTTCTCAGGCACAAAGTCCATAAGCGCAGTGACAATATTTGTGATGTATGCAGGCAGAAATTCTACAAATCTGATAAGTCTGTATAGTATTTTTTCACTCAACCTTTTCCAACCTGTTCAAACTTATGTTAAATATTAAAATGGATACCTGATTGTGATTATTATGCCTTGACTATTATTGCACCATCACTTTAATTAAAACCTTAAAACTGTAGATTTCGACAACAGGATCCAAGTTTCAAAAGATTCCACCACATAAGTATTTCCCTGGCATACAAGTTTGCTGGTAGATATTTCGAAATGTCCTTGTCCATTTAATACTTCAATTCGTTTTGTTTAAAATATAATGCCAGTAACAGTTACTGTAAAACCGGCAATGATGCACTGCACTGTATCGCAAAAGCAATACCTCAGTTATAATTTCATTAGTTTTTAGCTCACCTGACCTGAAAGGTCAAGTGAGCTTTTCTCATCACTTGGTGTCCATCGTCGTCATCGTCTGAAAACTTTTACAAAAATATTCTCATCTGAAACGACAGGGCCAAACTTGGCCACAAGCATCATTAGGGTATCTAGTTTAAAAAATGGGTCCGATGACCCCACAATTAGAGCAAAACTGAGTAAAAATGTTCATCAGGTCAAGATCTACCTGTCATGAAATTTTCAGACGAATCGGTCAACCCTTTGTTGGGTTATTGCCCCTGAATTGTTAATTTTAGGGAAATTTTGCAGTAAATTTTGAACAAAGTAAGATCTACAAATAAGTCAGCATGACCAAAATTGTAGGAGTTTTTGCCCTTTAAAGAAGGCACCCAGCGTAAACTTCCCTTCAAAGATCTTTTTCTCTCAAACCACTGAGCCAATTGAGACCAAACTTTTGTGGAATGGTCCTTGGGTGGCCCCCTTCCAGAATTATGTCTGGGATCCCCGACTTCCAACCGACATGGCTGCTGTTACTAAAAATAGAAAAAAAGGGGGGTGGGGGGTGAATTTCAAAAATCTTCTTATATGAAACTACAAGGCCAGTTGGAACCAAAGTTGGCAGTAATGGTTCTTAGGAGGTTCTCTTTCAGAAATATGTCCAATGACCCGGAATGTTAACCAAGATGGCCCCAGAGCCGAATTTAGTTTAACATAGGGCCCTATGGCTAAATTCATTGAAAAATTTTCTTGTCTTAAACCACTTGACCAATTGGAACCAGACTTGGCAGCAATGGTCCTTAGATGGTCACTTTACAGAGGTGTGTCTGATGACCTGGACTGTCATCCAAGATGGCCAATACAACCAAACTTAGTTTAACATAGGGCTCTATAGGAAAATTAATTGAAAAATCTTCTTGTCTGAAATCACTTGGCAGCATTGGTCCTTAGGAGGTCCTTTTTCAGAAATGTGTCTGATTTTGTGGACTGTAAAGCAAGATGGCTGCCACAGCAGAACTTAGTTTAACATAGGACCCTATGGGAAATTCACTCAAAAATCTTCTTGTCTGAAAATACTAAGCCGATTAGAATTAGACTTGGTAGCAATGGTCCTTAGATAGTCCTCTTTCAGAATTTTGTGTGATGACTCAGACTGTCAACCAAGATGTCCGCCACACCAGAACTTAGTTTAACATAGGGCCCTTTGGAAAAATTCATCGAAAAATCTTCTTGTCTGAAACCACTTGACATATTGGAGCCAGAGTTGGCAGCATTTGTTCTTGGGATGTCCTCTTTCAGAAATATGTCCGATCACCCAGATTGTCAACCAAGATGGCTGCCACACTGAACTTTGTTAAATATTGGACCCTATAGGAAAATTCATTTAAAAATCTTCTTGTGTGAAACCGCTTAGCCAGTTGGAACAAGACTTAGCAGAAATGTTCCTTAGATGGTTCTCTTTTAGAAATGTATCTGTTGACCTGGACTGTCAACCAAGATGACTGCCACAGCTGAAATTAGTTTAACATAGAATCCTATAGAAAAACCAGTCAAATTGACTGCAACATTTAAATTTTTAGGTCTGCTCAAGGTGAAAAGCTAAATCCAAGTGAGAGATACAGGCTCTTGAGAGCCTCTAGTCTTGAATATTATTATAGATAAAGACAAATTGTAAAACAAAGTAAGATCTACAAATAAGTCAACATCACCAAAATCATTGATTGACCCCTTATAGGAGTTTTTGCCCTTTAAAGACACATCCATCGTAAACTTTTGTTTAAAGATCTTTTCCTGTCAAACCACTGGGCCAATTGAGACCAGACTTTGGTAGAATGGCCCTTGGGTGGCCCACTTCCAAAATTATGTCTGGCATCCCCGACTTCCAACCGACATTGCTGCTATTACTAAAAATAGAAAAAGGGGGGGAGGGGGGTGAATTTAAAAAATTTTCTTTTATGAAACTACAAGGCCAGTTGGAACCAAAGTTGGCAGTAATGGTTCTTAGGAGGTTCTCTTTCAGAAAGATGTCCAATGACCCGGACTGTTAACCAAGATGGCCGCCACAGCTGAACTTAGTTTAACATAAAGCCCTATGGGAAAATTCATTGAAAAATCATCTTGTCTTAAACCACTTGACCAATTGGAACCAGACTTGGCAGCAATGGTCTTTAGATGGTCCTCTTACAGAGGTGTGTCCGATGACCTGGACTGTCAACCAAGATGGCCGCCAAAACCAAACTTAGTTTAACATAGGGCCCTATAGGAAAATTCATTGAAAAATCTTCTTGTCTGAAACCAGTTGACATATTGGAGCAGGACTTGGCAGCATTTGTCCTTAGGAGGTCCTCTTTCAGAAATGTGTCTGATTTCGTGGACGGTGAACAAAGATGGCCGCCACAGCAGAACTTAGTTTAACATAGGACCCTGTGGGAAATTCCCCCAAAATTCTTCTCGTCTGAAACCACTAAGCCAATTAGAATTAGACTTGGTAGCAATGGTCCTTAGATGGTCCTCTTTAAGAATTTTGTGCAATGACGCAGACTGTCAACCAAGATGGCCACCACACCCGAACTTAGTTTAATGTAGGGCCCTATGGAAAAATTCATTGAAAAATCTTCTTGTCTGAAACCACTTGACATATTGGAGCCAGACTTGGCAGCATTTGTCCTTAGGAGGTCCTCTTTCAGAAATGTGTCCAATCACCCGGATTGTCAACCAAGATGGCTGCCACACCGAACTTTGTTAAATATTGGACCCTATAGGAAAATTCATTTAAAAATCTTCTTGTGTGAAACCGTTTAGCCAGTTGGAACAAGACTTAGCAGAAATGTTCCTTAGATGGTTCTCTTTTAGAAATGTATCCATTGACCTGGACTGTCAACCAAGATGACTGCCACAGCTGAAATTAGTTTAACACAGAATTCTATAGAAAAACCAGTCAAATTGGCTGCAACACTTAAATTTTGCTCAAGGTGAAAAGTTAAATCCAGGTGAGTGATACAGGCTCTTGAGAGCCTCTGGTTTCATCAAGTGGTAATAAACTAATACATGCTTATATATTAGCTAGGCCTTGATTGGTGGCAAGGTAAAAATAACAAGGTGTGATGCAATTATCCATTTAAATATAGTATAAATACATTTAAAATTAAACCTACACAGGTAAACTAACCAAACGAAACAATATCAGGAGAAAAGGACCCTCGTTTTTTAATTTATAGTAAATATAAATATATATTTATTAGTAAATATGATTTTAAAATTATTTCACATTATTTGTAAGCAGTCGTCAAAACGTCTTTGTTAGAATAATGGTTTCTGTATTCGCTACTTCCAGATGATTTTAATGGACAGAATATATTTAATTTAATAAGAGATACTTTTTTGTTAATCTTAAGTTAAAAGATCTTATAATGTTATAATGTTATCCTACCTTAGTTACCAATAATTAGATATGTACATATACCTTTAGATGTCTCTTAACACTATATGTAATATATATTTGCAATGCCATTATTTAATTCACTTGTGCATTTCACAGAAGGATATCTTACATTTTGTGTGTGTGTTTATGACTATTGCTAATGGACTGCAAATCTGACATAAAACTTTTTGAGTGCACATATACTTTCTGAAGCCTTCATTGGTAAAATAAAATATAAATATAGTCAGATAAGGTGCTTGGTAGTAAATACTTTTACAGATTCACTGTACTAATTGGTAACAAGAAAAATAGTACGAAATATTGTAGGAATGTATCTGTATATTCATTTTATATGAATACATGTATCTCCAGTAAAAAAGTTAAATGGACTGCTGTTATCTCAAAATTTCAAAGTTTGCAAAATAAAACACTGGATTTGACTGAGGGTATCAGATTTCATGGTTTAGTAAAAATTTGTTGTATTGTGGATGCTGATGGTTTTTGTCTCGCCTGCGACGAAAAGTCACAGAGGCGAGATATAGGTATTACTTTCCGGCGGCGGCGGTGTCGTAAACTTTTGTAAAACTTTAATAAATTTGCACATGTAATACCTACAATTAAAATTTATGGTCCACAATGTAGCTTATCATATAAAGTTTGCTGCAGTATACTTGTCTTGTGACCCTGACCTCATTTTCATGGTTCACTGATTTCATAAACATGAATTTAAAATCTGCGTCCAAGTTTCGTGGTTAAATCCATTTCTCAGAAACTGTAATACCTAGGCCAACCATATTTGGTGTATAGATAGTTCTTAGTGGGTACATGCCAGTCTGACACCTGGCTTGGGACCTTGACCTCACATTCATGCTCCAGTGACTTTGTCAGTTTTTCGTGGTTAAGTCCATTTCTCAGAAACTGTAATACATAGACTCACAGTATTTTGTCAATACTCAGTCTGACACCTGTCTTTTGACCTTGACCTCAATTTCATGCTTGAGTGACCTCTGTCACATTTTCGTGGTTAAGTCAATTTCTCAGAAACTGTAATACCTAGGCCAACCATATTTGGTCTTTAGGTTGTTCTTGGTGGGTACATGCCAGTCTGACACCTTGCTCGGGACCATAACCTCAGTTTCATGCTTGTGTGACCTTTTCACTTTTTCATGGTTAGTCCATTTCTCAGCAACTAGAATACCTAGACCCAACATATTTGGTCAATAGATAGTTTTTGGTGGGTACATGGTAGTCTGACACCTGGTTTGGGACTTTGACCTCAATTTCATGCTTGAGTGACTTTGTCACTTTTTCGTGGTTAAGTCCATTTCTCAGAAACTGTAATACCTAGAAGCACTGTATTTGGTCTATTGATAGTTCTTGGTGGGTACATGCCAGTCTGACACTTGTCTCTGGACCTTGACTTCAATTTCATGCTTGAGTGACTTTCATCCAAATTTCTTGATTAAGTCCTTTTTTAAGCAACTGTAATACCTATACCCATCTGTGTTTGGTGTATAGATAGTTCTTAGTGGGTACATGCAAGTCTTACACCTGTCTATGAACCTTGACCTCAATTGCATGCTTGAGTGACTTTGTCACATTTTCGAGATAAGGTCCATTTCTCAGCAACTTTAATACTGAGACCCACCATATTTGGTTAATAGATAGTTTTTAGTGGATACATCTCGGTATGACACCTGCCTTTTGACCTTTATCGTATTTCCCTATGGCTGTATCGACCTGCTGAGGCCTTCAGAATTTCCGGTATTTCGGCACTGTGACGTCGTAAAGAGTTGACCCGACCCTAATATGAGCTGACCCGAATATATCAGCGACGTCATAATGTTTGACCCAACGTTGACCTGAATATATCAGGAAAACATCCGGTTATAGGCGGATGGCCATTAAAAGTAAGAAATTCCATTAAGATTGCTTGTTAACAATACGATAAATTTATCATCAAGTTTTCTTCAAACAAATATTGTAAAATATAAGCCGCTCGACACAATATCAAGCTTTTTGGCTCGTTCACTACGCTCACTCGCCGAAAAAGCTTCACATTGTGTCTCGCGGCTGATATTTTACGATATACATTTGCAGAAAACCTGATAGTATATACTGACCTCAACTTCTTTTAGCACATTTTCCTTTGACTTCCAAAATGTCGGGTATCATTATTCTGTGTCCATGTGCATACTATACTCAGACGAGACATGTAGTGTGTCCACTCTTGTATAAGTTTATAGTGCAAATATGTTATTTATTGAATGTTTAAATTCAGAGTTCCTCTTTACCCATGAAAACCACAAAAAGTTGTATCCAGTGAAATATAAATCCACAGTATGTTTGAACTAAGATAAAAATTTGCCTCCTAATGTCTCAAAATTCTCCTTACCACAAATTATTTTTATAGTCATGTGAACTTCTTTATATCAATAGTTAGCTATAGTTTTCTTTTGGTATCTTTTTAGGCTGTTTTTAGCAGAATCTCAGAAACCAGTTATAAAGGGTGGTGTGTTGGTCAGACCAAGCGAGAATGTGGTAGAAAAGGAAGAAAAGGAACCTTTAGTGTAGAGTACCAATCAAACTGTTTCAGAGGGATATCTGTTATATTTTTTTGTATTGATTTGTTTATGGTATAAATATTCTATGTTTTGTTAGTGACTATTCAGTGTCAGTTTTGATATTTTTGTATTGTTTTGCTTAGGTAGATTATAACATTCTGTGGTTAGATGCAAAATGGGTTGTTTTACATCTATATGTATGTTAGAAACTTTATTGTAGCCAAATTTTTACCTTTCAAAATAGTCACATTGTCTTGTCATGTAGAATGTTCAAGGCTGTTGTTTAAAAAAAAGATGTTGCTTAAAAAAGGAAAATATAACTGAAAAATCACAAAAACATAATGCTGATATAAGTTTTATCATCAGTTTTCCTTAGAACCAAATACATGTTGAACTGCTGGTTTTTTCTTACACAACTATTTCACAA
The DNA here is from genome assembly GCA_028015205.1 of Mytilisepta virgata. Taxonomy (NCBI): domain Eukaryota; kingdom Metazoa; phylum Mollusca; class Bivalvia; order Mytilida; family Mytilidae; genus Mytilisepta; species Mytilisepta virgata. Next base: position 76,111,093 of record CM051519.1, read on the forward strand.
ATTTTAGAAAAGATATTTATAAAATTATAATAAATATTTAGTGAATTTTATCAAATGGTGGAAACTCATAGGCTTTGAGTTTTTTGTCATAGTCTCTTTTATATATGAAAACTAACACCAATTTTATATTTTATTGATATATTATAAAAAAAAAATAATATAAATACATTGGATACAGTACCATATGTGATATTTTTTGCACATAGGCATAGCACTTTGCTTAAAAGTACCTGTTCATTTTGTGGTAAAGGAAGCATATCAGTGAGTACAAAAATTTAGGATGTATGGTTCAAGAATATCACTTGTAAACAGGTTCTATGTGTGTGATTTAAACTATTTAGAGGGTATACATTAATGTGAATCAAATTCAAATTTTATTTTTAACAAAGATCCATTGCCAGTTGCATTATAAAACATGTTTCCCAAGTGAATGGCTACGGATACTTGAGATCTGTTGGTTAACTGATAGCTCCACGGTTGACATATTGACTATATAGATATATATGTAAACACTACATGGATTCAATAAGATCTTATAATGTCATTTCCTTACAAAGTGTTGTTTTACAAACAATTTTCTTGTCTAATACTTTATGAAGTATCATTGCAAAATACTGAGAAACCAACATATCAGCAATAAAGCTTTTGTGTGTCAAGAATCTATTCTTCATATCGCTTCTCCCTTATTACAGTTTAAATTTGTAAATTTGCTGACATTAAATTCTATCGGAAATTCAAGGTAAATGTACTAGATTAATTTCTGCAAATTCAGAAATTATTTCATGCATTTCTTATTGAAAACATTCAGAAATTGACAATAATGGAAGATTAATTATGAGCAATTACTAAAGGATACAATTAGAAAAAAAAAAACAATTTCAATTTATATGACAATTCTCATTATAATAATTATATTTTTGGCATTAGTAAGAAAATTACTTTAATTTCTGAATTTTAAAGTATACTCCCTTCTCATGTGTGTTCCACAATATCATGTTGTGTTTTTTCTTGGAAAATTGGAACACTATTTAAGCTGTCAAGTACCATAAAACATAGAGCAATGGGTACCAGTATATATAGTCTTGCAAGATGAGCCAATAAAACATAAAGCAGTTGTTACAAGAATATAGTCTCGCAAGGTGAGCCAATTAAACATAGAGCAATGGGTACCAGTATATAGTCTTGCAAGGTGAGCCAATAAAACAGAGCAATTGGTACCAGAATATAGTCTCGCAAGGTGAGCCAATAAAACATAGAGCAATTGGTACCAGTATATAGTGAGCCAAACAGGGATTAATGATTCTTATGTTTTAGTTGTAAACAAAATCTGATCATATGTTTGTTACCTTTATTTGAAAGAGATTACGAAAACAAAGTTTAAATTAAGTGATGATATTTGTTTTTTGAAACATTTGTTATACATGTATATAGGTTTGTTGTATTTTTGAAGAAGAGTTTAAGTGTCCGTTTCATAATACCTGTTAAACTTCTTATAGTCCTTATAAAAATTACTTGATGTGCAATATAAAAATGCATATACATGTTTAGTGAATATGAAGAAATGAAATTCTATATTTACATTTTTAATTTAAAGTAAAAACATATACACCATAGACTTGAACTGTATTTAAATAGGACGATTATAATGTACATTGATGTAAACATTAGTGTTTTTGATCAAGAATGAAATCACTTAATAATTAATAACACAATCTTTATTTACATGTATTGAAATTTTCTGTTGTCAAATTTTAAATTCTTTATCTTTACTTGATTTTGGCTATATTATTTACGCCCATTTTATTATGTTATGATGATTATTTTTGGCATTCCAAAGTTTTTTTCATTAGTGTAACTGATGAAGGTCAGTTCAAAAAAGCACATGGTACGCAAGAAATTTATCAGTGGAGATTAATTTATTGATATTGTCTGATTGATTTGAATATTGACAGTTAATATATATATACAATACAAGGCGAGCTTTAGCGAGCCCAAATACATTTTATATTTTCCGACAATAACTTTGTATTTTCTTTATCCTGCAATCCCCTCTTGATGCATAAGGCCTTTTATTTTTAATTAATTGGTTTACAGATTATTTTTTTTAAAAATAGGGTCGGTCGGTCGGGAAAAAAAAGAGAAAAAAAGAGGGAAAATCATGTACTTTTGAACAATCTTGGTTATATTGCCAAATGTACAAAGGTTGCAAATGATCAGTTAATTGCCTCTTTTGAAACCCAAATGTCAGAACATCTATCTTGAAAGGTGTTGTTCAGTAGACCGTTCCCTTTTTAAGGGATCCGACTCGTCAACTACAACATAAAATGAGTGCATTCGATATCTTACGGAATCAAGATATTCATACAAAACGGACTTAAAAGCTGCATGGATTCTACTAAGAAATTCGTTTCATAAAACTTTTTTCGGAAATTGGCATCAACTAATGTCTATAAATAGATTTTTTTTTTTGGATCATGTTTACAAGTATTTTAATATTGATGGATAATCTATTTTTAGGAATATAATCTTTTATGAAATTTTGATGCCAAAAGGATTTTAATTTATTTTTATTTTTGGGATGGCTGATTTCAGAGGGTCGGCGGTAATAAAAAACCAAAATTTTCAATTTTATTTTTTTTCTTCAAATCGGCAAAATCGGGTTGGCGAATCCGTTAACCAACTAATTAAAAATAAATGGCCTAAAATGCCTTAAAATTACGTTTGAAGTTGAAATCAAAATGCTGTGAAAACGCGGGAAACGCCATGATGTCATCTGGTACATTCATCATGCTCCTCGCGCTCTTCATGTAAACAAGTACCAGTAGACATTAGGTCATTGACCTAATATGACTAAAGTTTATTCTACCCCTGTTATTAGACGGGAAATGGCTTGATTGCAGGATAAATATATAATATTATCATTACTTTATTTTGCTGATATCATTAGTTATTGCATTTACCAGTTCTTTATTATATGTTATTATCAAGGCTATTCTTTTTAATATAATAAATATGTAGAAAATTATTTTGTAATAAGACATTGAATTTTTTGTCATTATTCCTTTCATTCTTTGGTTTTGAAAAAGAGTAGGGTAGGAGCAGTTCATTTTCTTTAATTTACATTTGAGATAAGTGGGATCAAATAATATTTCCACAATGTTACTGATAAGACCTGTCTGTGTGCATTTATACATCTATTGACCTGTTTGATAAATTCTGTTATTATACTTTATGTAAATTTCTGATGTAATCCAGTTATTATATTGGTTCTTCAGAATGTGGTATTTTGCATTGTTTTTAGCTCACCTGACCCAAACATCGTCGTTTGTTAACTTTTACAAAAATCTTCTCCTCTGAAACTACTGGGCCAAATGGCACAAAAATTGGCCACAAGCATCATTAGGGTATCTTGTTTTAAAAATATGTCCAATGACCCTGCCTGCCAACCACCATGGCCGTCATGACTAAAATTGGAACAAAGGGGTAAATTGTAGTTTTTGTCTTATATCTCAAAAACTAAAGCATTTAGAGCAAAACTGACGGGGTGAAAATGTTCATTAGGTCAAGATCTACCTTCCATGAAATTTTCAGACGAATCTGTCAACCCTTTGTTGGGTTATTGCCCCTGAATTATTAATTTTAAGGAAATTTTGCTGTTTAAGGTTATTATCTTGAATATTATTATAGATAAAGACAAAATATAACAGCAAAAATGTTCAACAAAAAAGATCTACAAATAAGTCAACATGACCAAAATCATTGATTATAGGAGTTTTTGCCCTTTAAAGACAGTGTCCGGCATAAACTTTCCTTTAAAGATCTTCTCCTCTGAAACCACCGGGCCAATTGGGACCAAACTTTGGTGGAATGGTCCTTGGGTGGCCTCCTTCCAAAATTATACCTGGCATCCCTGACTTCCCTGACATGGCTGCTGTTACTAAAAATAGAAAAAGGGGGGATGAATTTCAAAAATCTTCTGTGAAACTACAAGGCCAATTGTAACCAAACTTGGCAGTATTGGTCCTTAGAATGTTCTCTTTTAGGAGTATGTATGATGACCCGGACTATTAACCAAGATGGCCACCACAACAGAACTAGTTTAACATAAGGCCCTATGGTAAAATTCAATGAAAAATCTTCTTGTCTGAAACCACTTGACCAATTTGAACCAGACTTGGCAGCAGTGGTCCATAGATGGTCCTCTTTCAGAATTGTGTCCAATCACCTTTATTGTCAACCAAGATAGCCACCACAGCCGAATTTAGTTCAACATAGAACTCTATAAACAACCAGCCAAATTGACTGCAACACTTAAATTTTTAGTCCTGCTCATGGTGAAGGTTAAATGCAAATGAGCGATACAGGCTCTTGAGAGCCTCTAGTTTGTTTTATTCGCCTACCCCTAGCAACATGTGATAATTTGGCATAGCAACGAAAATATCACATTCTGCGGCCGAACATTACCAAACTCGTCATTTGTCTATATGATTCTTTTTGTTTTTATCTCGAACCTGAAAAGTACATGTATTTTAACAATTCCATAATAGGCCATAACAGTTGCCACAACCTTACCAAGTGTTGGTTCTGCAGTACCACTATTGATTTTATTGATATTATATTGATATTATGTTGTTGACTTAATTCATTGAGATACAGTATTTTGCATCAACTAATCCAGATGAGATCAAGGAATTCAGTATAATGAAAAAAACATATTGCCTTTAGTTGAGGGTGTTGTTGTAGATTACCACACTTAGAAAAAATATCACACTCAGAAAAAAATATCACCCTCGACTCCATCTCGGGTGATATTTTTTCTTCGTGTGGTAATCTACCATAACACCTTCAACTAAAGGCAGTATGTTTATACAATGTAAAATCACCACACATTGTGAATGTTCGTGAAATTTCCTGCCAAAAAAACGTTTGGGAAACCTCTCAGAGTTTTACATTGTCGTTAGAGAAAAAGATTCTAAAACTCTTGATGCGTTAATCATGAAATTCATCCACTCTCGATAATCAAATTTTCATTTTTTAAACTTCTTGGACAAGCCTCACAGTTTAAAAATGAAAATTTAATTATCTCAAGTTGATAAATGTCATAATCAACTGGTCATTGTTGTAGAATCTATATAGGTTGAACAATTCAAAGTTCATATCATTGAATTAAGGTATATCATTTACAATCAACATGTATTATAAAATTACGTAATATATCAGAGAATAGCTTTGATAAATATATCAGTTCTGTGATGTCTTTGCTACAAAATAATATTTATAAGTAAATATATATATTTGTATTTGACTGTATGTTTAAAAATACATGGGACACAATAAACAGTGGAATTAAATCTTTTTTTTTTCTTTATAACATTTGGCATGCAGCATTATTTTTAGACTTGCAGTAATCATATTTTCTGAAGTAGGAATTTTATCAGAATAGATAGTTACCAACAGATACAACAAAATAGATATCAGGAAAAGTCAACAATTATACACCGATCAATCAGTGAATGTTGGCTAACTGTGAAGACAATGTCTATAGACAGAATCCAAGACAAAACACTAGGCTCCCAGGAGCCTGTAGCGCTCACCTGGATTCAATTTGCCAATCAACAGCCATAAAAGCACCTAAGAAACAATCGTCTGTATAATTGGACATATAATTCTGAAAGACGACGATCTAATAACCATGGCTGCCAAGTCTGGTTCCAATTGGCTGAGTGCTTTCAGACAAGCAGATTCTTTAAATGAATTTTCCCCACAGCGTCCTATGTTAAACTAATTTAGGCTGTGGCGGCCATCTTGGTTGATTGTCTGGGTCATTGGACACAATTCTGAAAGAGGACCATCTAAGGACCATTGCTGCTAAATTTGGTTCCAATTGGCTCGGTAGTTTCAGACAAGAAGATTTTTCAAATTCATCCATTCCCTTTTAGGCCAGGTGAGCTTTTGCCATCACTTGGCATCTGTCCGACGTAAACTTTTCTTTTAAAGATCTTCTCCTCTGAAACCACTGGGCAAATTTGGACCAAACTTAGGTGGAATGGTCCTTGGGTAGCCCCCTTCCAAAATTATGTCTGTCAACTGACATTGCTGTTGTGACTAAAAATAAAAACTAGAGGCTCTCAAGAGCCTGTATCGCTCACCTGGATTTAACTTTTCATCTTGAGCAGACCTAAAAATTTAAGTGTTGCATTCAATTTGGCTGGTTTTTCTATAGGATTCTATGTTAAACAAATTTCAGCTGTGGCAGTCATGTTGGTTGACAGTCCAGGTCAACGGATACATTTCTAAAAGAGAACCATCTAAGGACCATTTCTGCTAAGTCTTGTTCCAACTGGCTAAGCCGTTTCACACAAGAAGATTTTTAAATGAATTTTCCTATAGGGTCCAATATTTAACAAAGTTCGGTGTGGCAGCCATCTTGGTTGATAATCCAGGTAGGTGATTGGACACATTTCTGAAAGAGGACCTCCTAAGGATCAATGCTGCCAAGTCTGGATCCAATATGTCAAGTGGTTTCAGACGAAGATTTTTCAATGAATTTTTCCCTAGGGCCCTATGTTAAACTAAGTTCGGGTGTGGCGGCCTTCTGGTTGACAGTCTGGGTCATCGCACAAAATTCTGAAAGAGGACCAGCTAAGGACCATTGCTACCAAGTCTAATTCTAATTGGCTTAGTGGTTTCAGACGAGAAGATTTTTGAGTGAATTTCCCATAGGGTCCTATGTTAAACTAAGTTCTGCTGTGGCGGCCATCTTGGTTCACAGTCCAGGAAATCAGACACATTTCTGAAAAAAGAACTCCTAAGGACCAATGCTGCCAAGTCCTGCTCCAATATGTCAACTGGTTTCAGACAAGAAGATTTTTCAATGAATTTTCCTATAGGGCCCTATGTTAAACTAAGTTCAGTTGTGGCGGCCATCTTGGTTGAAGGTCTAGGTCATCGGACACACCTCTGTAAGAGGACCATCTAAGGACCATTGCTGCCAAGTCTGGTTCCAATTGGTCAAGTGGTTTAAGACAAGAAGATTTTTCAATGAATTTTCCCATAGGCCATATGTTAAACTAAGTTCGGCTGTGGCGGCCATCTTGGTTAACAGTCCAGGTCATTGGACATACTTCTGAAAGAGAACCTCCAAAGAACCATTACTGCCAACTTTGGTTCCAACTGGCCTTGTAGTTTCAGAGTGCACACAACAGTTTTTCTTAGAACGTTTCATGATGTCATGAATTGAAGGAACATACTCAAAAGATTGATAGCTGGACAATTGGCTGTATCATATACCCATAGACAACCATATATCAAAGAAACATATTTCTTCAAGCTTTCACTGTATTTAAGTATTTCTAAGGAATTCCTTTCCAAATTCTTACCATTACAGAAAGATAACAGACAAAAAATAGGCCTCCCCCTTCAAATATTTCAAAAACAGAGCATCCTAGCAAAGATTCCTGTGTAATTTAGAGAACTGAGTATATGTGTTTTCCAAAGTACACATTCAACTGGTTTCAGCACATGTAGTTTCAGGGTACATTCGCCGCCTTTTAAAATCGCTACATGAAGTGGTATAAAAATGTTGTGTTTTCACCTACACTATTTTTGGATGTTTTCAGAGCAGTCTCCCATTAATAAAACTTTTCTGAAAATAATTACTTTTTTACATTTCATGCATTTTTTTAAACTTAAAATAAAGCCAAGACTCTAATTTAAATAATGAAACCAAAAAACAATCAGAAATCAATATCTAGAACTTATAAATAGAGGGAATTCCATACCTATGACATCATATATTTAGGGAAAAATCACTGGAATTTTATACGAAACTGTTGTTTGCATTCTTCATATAAGAAGATTTTTTAAATTCACCCCCCCTTTTTTCTATTTTTAGTAACAGCAGCCATGTCGGTTGGAAGTCGGGGATGCCAGACATAATTTTGGAAGGGGGCCACCCAAGGCCCATTCCACCAAAGTTTGGTCTAAATTGGCCCAGTGGTTTGAGAGGAAAAGATCTTTAAAGAAAATTTTACGCTGGATGCCGTCTTTAAAGGGCAAAAACTCCTATAAGGGGTCAATCAATGATTTTGGTCATGTTGACTTATTTGTAGATCTTACTTTGTTGAATATTTTTGCTGTTTACAATTTGTCTTTATCTATAATAATATTCAAGATAATAACCTAAAACTGCAAAATTTCCTTAAAATTAACAATTAAGGGGCAATAACCCAACAAAGGATTGACCGATTCGTCTGAAAATTTCATGGCAGGTAGATCTTGACCTGATGAACATTTTTAGCCCGGTCAGTTTTTCTCTAATTGCTTTAGTTTTTGAGATATAAGACAAAAACTCCAGTTTACCCCTATGTTCTATTTTTAGCCATGTCGGCCATGTTGGTTGGCAGGCGTGGTCATCGGACACAATTTTTAAACTAGATACCCTAATGATGCTTGTGGCCAAGTTTGGTTCAATTTGGCTTAGTAGTTTCAGAGGAGAAGATTTTTGTAAAAGTTAACAGACGACGACGGACGCCAAGTGATGAGAATAGCTCACTTGACCCAGTATGGCAGCATTGTTCCTTTATTGGTGACCAAGATGGCCGCCACAGCCGAACTTAGTTTCACATAGGACCCTATGGGAAATTCATTTTAAAATCTTGTCTGAAACTACTAAGCCAATTGGAACCAAAGCTAGCAGCAATAATCCTTAGATGGTCCTCTTTCAGAATTGTGTCCAATGACCTGGAAGATCAACTAAGATGGCCGCAACAGCCGTACATAGTTTAACATAGGACCCTATGGGAAAATTCATTAAAAAATTGTCTTGTCTGAAACTACTGAGCCAATTGAAACAAGACTTGGCAGCATTGGTCCTTAAATGGTCCTCTGTCAGAATCATGTCCGATGACCCGCATGATCAACCAAGATGGCAGCGACAGCCGTACATAGTGTAACATATGACACTATGGAAAATTAGTCTATAATCTTCTTGTCTGAAACTACTGAACCAGTTGGGACCGAATTTAGCAGCAATGGTCCTTAGATGGTCCTCTTTCAGAATTATGTCTGATGACCTGGACTATCAACAAAGATGGCCGCCACAGCCGAACTTAGTTTAACATAGGACCCTATGTGAAATTCATTTAAAAATCTTGTCTGAAACAACTGAGCCAATTGTACAAGACTTGGCGGCAATGGTCATTAGATGGTCCTTTTTCAGAATTTTGTCCAATGCCTTGGACTGTCAACCAAAATGGTTGCTTCAGTCGTACCTAGTTTAACATAGGATCCTATGGGAAAATTCATTAAAAAGTCTTATCTAAAGCTACTGAGCCAAATGAATAAAATGTCTGTTGAACAACACGTCCAATTCGTCACTGATTTCCGTATTAAAAAAAGTTTGTACGAATATCGGCATCGCTATTTATACAAAAAAACTATTCCAGGAACAAGTGCCTTTACTTAACTTGAACTTTAACTCGAACTGTAGCTCTAACTCGAAATGTAACTCAATAAATGACATTAGAAATTAATATCCCGAGTTCACTCAAACTTCAACTTGAACTCTCGAACTCTAACTTTAACTCGATGTTTAGTCACACAAATGGGAAAACCAGCCAAACTAACTTCTACACTTAAATTTTCAGTCCTGCTGAAGATGGAAAAGTTAAATCCAGGTGAGCGATACAGGCTCTTGAGAGCCTATAGTTTGACGTAAACTTACTTTTGACTTTTGTAATAGAATCTGCGAAGAAAGGTCAACAATTCTTCAAATTAGGAGAGAACTCTTATAGTTGCTGTTGTCAATCGTTCATTTGACTCACAAACTGGGTTTTCCGGCAGAGCCTCAACTGTCTAGTAACACATGTTTGCGGTAATAATATGCTAGATTGTCATTAGCATATAAATACAACACACTTCTCTAAACATTCTAATGAAACCGTTAAAATGTTAATTTCATTTATCTCCCAACTTATGAGCGGAAGTCAGATTTTCGGACTAACGGGCCTTCGGACTATCGAGCCTTCTGACTGACAGACCTTCGGACTTTCAGACTATCGAGCCTTCAGACTTACGGACCTTCAGACTATCGGCTATTTCGGCCTTCGGAATTCTGGACACGCATACATATGGGATTAAAATTTTGTTTACACACTTACTAGCCAGGGGCTTAGCATGCAGGTCAAATCTACTAGTCCTTGGTAGCCCACCTACTCAGTTTTTATAAGTATTATAAGGTATTGGTTTCATCTAGTAAAAGATGAATCTGATGATACTCTATTATCAAAAGCTTTTCAATTGTCTAAATCAATGGCTCAAGATAAAAAAGAGTCATGGTGTTGTTGTATTCAAGAAATCTTAAAATACTTAAATTTAGAATATTTCCGAAATAATAATAACAATGTTAAAACAAGTTACATTATAAATAAAGTAAAATCAGTTTTAAAATAAAAAATGTGAACATATGGAAAAAAAGGTTATTTGATGACAAGAAAAAAGCAGATATGGGAAATAAACTTAGAATTTATAGATATTTAAAAGTTACTTTAATTATGAAACATATTAAATATTGGAAATAGAGAACAAAAAAGACTTTTATCTAAATTAAGAGTGAGTGATCATTCCTTTGAAATAGAAAGAGGGCGTTATTTCGGAGTTGAAACTAAAAACCATTTATGTAAATTATGTAAAACCTATGTTGAAGATGAAAAACATTTTCTACTTGAATGTAAATGCTTAAATGACCAAAGGAAAACTTTTATAAATAAAATGAATAAAGAATTTAAAAATTTTAATCTGTTGACGATCGACTACAGGCAAATTTAATTGGCTTATATCATCAGTAGATTACATTGTCATTAAGGGTCTTCAGCACCTAAATGAAGAATTATATAATAAGAGAAATGAAGTTATGTCACGGTCTGATTTGCGGGCTTCATCTGGATCACAGTGCGTTAATATACATGTGTTGATATATATGAGTTTTCTTTAGTTATTATTTCCTTTTATTTACAATTTTCAATCATATTAATAGTTTACAATAACATTCATTATCCTTGTTTAATCTTCATTTGTATTTTCTTCAAAATTGATTACATTTGATTGTCATGCCCAGTAATGGGCTCCGTGATTGGAAAAATAAAATATCTGTATCTATCTGTGTCTGGTAGCAAACTAGTAGCCCTAAGTTAATGCAACTGAAGTACTAGTCCTAACTCCACGAAATGATAAGGTTCATCATCAAAACAACAGTCAAATCATTGACGAAGCTGTGAAAGGGTTTAATACAATTATTTACAAAGTATGTGATAAGTTTCATCGGAAAAAGAACATGAGTTATCAAAAGACCAAAAAGAATAGAAGTAAAACTCATGAATGGTTTGATCAAGGTTTATTTTTCATGTGAAGGAAATTGATCAGAAATAGTGAGCATTATGCAAAATACCCTTATGACCCATTTATTTATTAGAGGTTCTTTTTACAAATATAGACAAGAGTGGACACACAAAAATGTCTCGATTGTCGTGTATTTCTAATGAAAGTAAATGCTATCAGACATATTGCATACAGTATTCGAAAAACATGCCAAAACACAAAAACTTAACTATAACCACTGAACCATGAAAATAAGGTCAAGGTCAGATGACACCTGCCAGTCGGACATGTACATCTTACAATCCTTCCATACACCAAATATAGTAGACCTATTGCATACAGTATTCAAAAAACAGGCCAAAACACAAAAACTTAACTATAAACACTGAACCATAAAAATGAGGTCAAGGTCAGATGACACCTGCCAGTTAGACATGTACACCTTACAATCCTTCCATACACCATATATAGTAGATCTATTGCATTCAGTATTCGAAAAACAGGCCAAAACACAAAAACGTAACTATAACCACTGAAGCATGAAAATGAGGTCAAGGTCAGATGACACCTGCCAATTGGACATGTACACCTTACAATCCTTCCATACACCAAATATACTAGACCTATTGCTTATAGTATCTGAGATATGGACTTGACCACCAAAACTTAACCTTGTTCACCGATCCTTGAAATGGGGTTGAGGTCAATTGAAAACTGCCTGACGGGGATGAGGACCTTGTAAGGTACGCACATACCAAATATAGTTATCCTATTACTCATAATAAGAGAGAAATTAACATTACAAAAAATCTTAACTTTTTTCAAGTAGTCACTGAACCATGAAAATAGGTCAAGGACAATGTACATGTGACAGACAGAAACTTTGTAACATAATTCATCTATATACAAAGTATAAAGCATCCAGGTCTTCCACCTTCTAAAATATAAAGCTTTTAAGAAGTTAGTTAACGCCGCCGCCGGATCACTATCCCTATGTCGAGCTTTCTGTGACTTAAGTCGCAGGCTCGACAAAAACTGTTAAGCAAAACCTGCAAAAGAAAATGCAGAGAGTTTAAAACACATATTATTGAACAATATTATTGGTCCTTCATAAAGTGCCCTCATTTCATCCCAATCAGACTACAAATATGGTCGCCATGGGCAGGTTTTTTTCTGATTGGATGATGTAAAAAAATCTTCTCATCTGAAATCGCTTGGCCAAATGAAAACTAAACTTGACAGAAAGCATATATGGGAGGTTGTTGACAAATTTTCAACAAACATGAACATCATGGGCAATTCTTGTTTCTCATTAGTTGATTAAAAAAAATTTTTTTTCTCTGGAACTGCTTGGCCAAATGGAATGAAACCTGACAGGAAGCATCCATTGGGAGTTTCTGTACAAAGTCTCCTCATGTTGTCTCGATTGGACAAGAAGCATATATGGGAGGTCCTTTATAAAATTTCCTCATTTTGTCCTGATTTGACTTCAAATATGGATTCCATGGGCAGTTCTTTTTTTGTCACTTGGCCAAATGGAACGAAATTTGATAGGAAAAATCTATGGAAGTTTCTTTACAACTCTTCCTCATTTCGTTCCGATCGGGCAACAAACAAGGCCGTCATGGGCAATTCTTTTTTCTCATTGGTTGATTAAAAAAAAAAAAAAAAAAATTCTGGAACTACTTGGCCAAAACTGTCAGCCAAACTTGACAGGAAGCATCCAGTGAAAGTCTTTTATGAAATACTTTTTTTTCATCCTGATTGGACGACAAGCATGGCTGCCGTGGGCAATATATTCTTGTTTCTGATAGGCTGATATAAAGAAACCACTTCGCCAACTGAAACGAAACTCGACAAGAAACATCCGTGGGAGGTTTTCTACAAACTTTTCTCATTTTTCCAGATGATGCAACAAACATGGCAGCTATGAGCGATTCTTGTTTCTGCCAGGTGAGTGATACAGGCTCAGCCCTCTGAGCCTCTAGTTTATATTTTTAGTAACAGCAGAAATGTGGGTTGGAAGTTGGGGATGCCAGACATAATTTTGGAAGGGGGCCATCCAAGGACCATTCCACCAAAATTTAGTCCCAATTGACCAATTTTTTTAATCATCCAATGAGAAACAAGAATTGCCCATGACGGCCATATTTGTTGCCCGATCAAGTCGAAATGAGGAAACTTTGTAAAGAACCTCCTATAGATGCTTCCTGTCAATTTTCGTTCCATTTGGCCATGCGACTTCAGAGGAGAAGATTTTTTATATCAGCCAATCAGAAACAAGAACTGCCCATGGCGCCATATTTGTAGTCTGATGGTGACGAAATGAGGAACTTTATAAAGAACCTCCCATATATGCTTCCTATCCAGTTTCATTCCATTTGGCCTAGCAATTTCAGAGAAGATTTTTGTATATCAGCCAATTAGAAACAAGAACTGCCCATGGCGGCAACATTTGTAGTCCAGTCAGGACGAAATTAGGTAGGTTTGTAAAGAACCTTCCATAGATGCTCCCTGTCAAGTTTCGTTCATTTTGGCGAAGCAGTTCCAGAGAAAAAAAAATTTGATCAACCAATGAGAAACAAGAAATGCCCATGACGGCCTGTTTGTTGCCCAATTGGGGTGAAATCAGGAAATTTTGTAAAGAACCTCTCATAGATGCGTACTGTCAAGTTTCGTTCCATTTGGGCACACGATTTCAGAGATCTTTTTATATCAGGCAATCAGAAACAAGAAATGCTCATGGCAGCCTTATTTGTAGTCCAATCGGGATAAAATGAGGAAATTTTATAAAGGACCTCCCATATATGCTTCCTGTTAAGTTTTGTTCTATTTGGCCAAGCAGTTTCAGAGGAGAAGATTTTTGAAAACTCTGCCAATCAGAAACAAAAATTGCCATGTCGGCCATGTTTTTTGCCTGATCAAGATGACATGAGGATTATTTGTAGAGGACCTCACACACATCATTCCTGCAAAGTTTAGTTCCAATTGTCCATTGGTTTCAGAGGAGAAAATCTTTAAAGGAAAAGTTTACGCCAGACGACGGAGGCCAAGTGATGGCAATAGCTCACATGGCCTTTTAGGCCAGTAAAGCTAAAAAGACACAAAACATAACAGAGGGTAGTCTGAAATGGTACAGCCACTAATCAGAGGTGGGGTTTAATTGGTTTTATGGGTACGTTTGTTACCAAATGGATTTGAGAAAAATTTCCTGTAACAACAAGAGGCACACTTGACAGAATGAAAGTTTTGACTAATGACTTCATTTTAAGAAACCTCTTTGCACTGATGGGAGCTACAATATAAAACAAATAACAAGAATTATGAATAAAAACTTTTATGACATGTATTAAACTTGAAAAATGAGAAGTGTTTCAATTTCTACAACATCATCTTGGTCATCTAATGCATACATAAAGTACTTTAACTTCTTTGATAAATATACTAAAATTCATCAGAATATTTAAGACACCACTTCAATAGACCCAAGACATTAAAAATAAATTTATTATGTGAAATTTACTACTTATGACAATACACTGGTAGATATCTCACTAAACCTGAATGTAATTTTTATTACACGATACATTTTATAATTGTTAATTTTTCAAAATTTATCTTTTGCCGAAAGGGAGACGATACAAAATGAATTGTAATGCACACTACTAGTGTTATTCTTTCTAACATACGAAAACAGAGTAAAAACAAATGGAAAAAAAAATTTTTCATGAAAATATGGAAAAATATATGTTATTTTCTTTGCAATATAAAAATGTGTCAGATATTCAGATTTACAGAAATTGCCAGTTTTTTTTAAGATAAAGCTAAAAAAACCTGTCCATTGTTGTATTCCAACTGGATTATTTTAATACTAGGCTGTTAAATATATTTTTAAAACTACTTAACTACATTAAACACCACAAACATTCAAATCATTCTAAACTTGTTATGGAGGCAAAAAATTCTTTTATTCAAGATGTGGAGTTCTTCTATAAATACACATTTATTTGAAGATTTAAAATGCAGTCCCAAAATAAATTTACTTTCACATCAGAAATGAGATATTCTGTGGCTTATCTTAATATTTTGGCATGGACAATTTACAAGAATGACAATGCAACTTAGCAACTCATAGCTAAAAAATATGTTCTAAGCCTTCTAAGCTCAGTAAATACACTGCAAATAACTGACAAAAATGCACCGAATTTCCAAGAAAGTAAGAAAAAGGATTGTCAGGTAAAATGAGATAAAAGTTTATGCTTTCGTAATACTGAATTGTATTATGGGTAAGTTAATGTGAATTCTTATATACTGTATTTCTTGTACATATATACTAGTTAACTGTATCTAATACATTTAAATTTCTAGCAATTCTGTGACCATAAAAATCAAACAAACATAAGTTCTTTAGAGTTGAGTTAGCATGTTTGTATACAACATTAATCTCTGTTTACAGGTAGATATATATATGTTAATACTTATGATGTATGTACAATGATGTGTAAATCTAAAATTAATTAAATCTGAAACATTCACAGGAGATTGTGAATTGCTAGCTCTAATGATATAAAATATACACCATAAATTGTTTAAGGGGGTACAGAACACCTAAGGGAGTTAACTCTAAAAATCGGCTGAATGTTTTAATCCCATAATATTAGTGAAGAGAAATTAAGCTTCTAAATGATCAAAATTAGTGTCTGTCAAATTGTTATATATCCAATGTAATTATTCCCGTAAATAGTATGGTTCAAATTTCTTGAAATTTTTATGTTTTTGTAAACAGGTCAAAGTAAATATTTTGTTAAAATTTTATGAAATTAAACGAGCCAAATAAATTTCAGTCAAAGTGTTGGGTATCCCCTTAATCAGTTTATTATTTCTAATCTTAGACAACTCATCATATTGTGAGATTAATAGATACAATATCATTCCTTATTGTGATACAGGAATATTTTATAATGTAAGTTTTTATTATAGTCATATCCTGTTGTAATATTGGCATTTCTTAATTTTTAGTACCCGTACATTGTACGTCAGAATAGAGAAAAATGCAAGACCTTTGTCTCTGTTTTCTGATAAATGAGTTAACAAATTTATTAAGATATCGCTGGAGTGTGGCGTCAGAACCACAGAGTAATGTCCATAAATGGACAATATTAGATCTGTTTACTTCACACAAATGATGACAAAACAGTACATATACAGCTATGACACACCAAATGGAGATTACATCAGTATATTCAGTATTAAAAATGCTCATACAATACAATCATAATTTATATCCATTCAAAATAATGTAAGATTTTGTTAGATGTACAATTACAAATATTATTAAACAAATCATATCATTGTCATATTACATTAACATACTATAAGTTTGTCAAAAGCTTAAATTTGGGGTAAAAAATTCATTCTTCAGAAAATGATGTAATAATTGTACACAGAATGACACATGTATCTATTTCATACACAAGAATCAAAATTTCGTAACAAAGAGAAAAATTCAATCAATGTTTCTTTAATACCGTAAGACGGGTCATATTTATCATTCTTAAATGAAAGGAAAATCTTATGAAACCAATCAGCAGAATAAATATATATACATGTATTTAACAAGTCTGCGTAATACAACACTTAAGGTTTTTATACAAGTTGTTTTACCGCTAAAAGCAATGCAATATCAGCTGTATACAACTTTTTCACATTCAAACACAAAACACTTAGCTGGACCCATTTCTTCTTGCTGTAGTTTGTGCGAGAGTACTTCTTCATGTTTATCTATTAATGCCTCTATCACCAAAGATGAGTTTCTCGTATTTCACCAATTATATGACTAGCTCTCTGCAAAGCCTAAAATAAAAAGGAAATAAATCAATTTCCCACATGAAGCAGCACATACTCATTTTTGTAATTTAATCCCAGGAGCCTGTACCAGTCAACTGGATTTTATTTACCCACATAAGGATCACTGCTTAAAAAATTCAAATTACCCACAGCTGGATTACAAACTCTATGGACTGAGCGAAAACAAGACTAAACCTAGACACATGTCATTGTGTTTTGTTTGGAATGGCAATATGCTATCATTTTTAAATATATTTCAGATTATACCTGTGTCATTTCCTGAGCCTCTTTTCTCCGAGCTGCCATATGTTCGGATTCTTCTAGTAAATAATCTATTTCTTCTTTCTTGTACAGCTGACTTACTAATTCACTTTGTAAATTGTCTTTTACGTAATTAACTAAGAAATGCATTATAGCTTTTGGTACATTGTCTTGTATATTCGTCTTTACTATCAGAAAATAACTCTGTATTAATCTCTCTGAAATTAGAATGACAAACTGTATATTTTACCCATTATTTTTAATGAATCATTTCTTCATAGTAATGAAAGCTGATTAAATACATTAATATACTAATATTAATTGAAAATACACACATTCATGAAAACTGTATTTTGTTTTAATCAGTTTTTTAAATCAATTTTGGCTAAATTTAATTTTTGAAGAAATGTACATTGTAAAAGTAAATTTTTTTTTTGGACAAAATATTTTGTTTTGTTAACTTCCTTCTGTTTTTCCCCAAGTATTTTCTTTAATCATTCAACATATATTGGCATAACTTAATTTGAACATCTCTAGATAAGAATCAAAAGATAAATCATACATTAAAAACCTTAAACATATAATGTACAAAGTACTAACCAATTACATCACAGTCTCTTTGTTCTCTGGCTGAAAGTTTTCTTGCTGATGGTTGGTTTGGCTAAAAACAGGAAGTATATAAGAATGCTCATTCATCAAATTAAATAACACAGGGTTCCCACACTTTTTTTCCTGATGAAAATATCAAAAAAGAACTTTTATTGAACATGAAGATCGTGTCATAATGTCAATGTTATTCCTTAGAAGACTTGCGATTGTTTTCTGAACCGTTACTTTAAGAGCAAAGAAGATCTAGATAATAAAATCTGGTTACCATTTCGAAAAAAGAACCAAAGGCTCCTAGGAGCCTGTATCGCTCACCTAGTTTACAAATAGCCCAAAAAATCTCATTTAAAGACTACCCTGTCTATTTTGCCCTTTGAAGATGAAATGATAAATCTTTGTAGAAGACCTCAAACACATCATTTGTACCAATTAACAAAGCTTTGGATAATCAGTAACAAGAACTGCCAATGGCAGCCATGATTTTTGCCGGATCAAGTCAAAAAGATGGATCTTGGTAGAAGATCTCAAAAAAATCACTTGTATCAAGTTACAAATCATTTGCACTTGTAGTTTCAGAGGAGATGATTTTTCAAATTTCACCCAATCAGAAGCAAGAATTGCCCATGGCGACCATGTTTTTTTACCAATCAAGATAAAATGATGAATATTTGTAGAGTACTTCATTAACATCATTTGTACCAAGTTACAAATCAGTTGCACTTGTGGTTTCAGAGGAGATTTTTAAAGTTTCAACCAATAAGAAACATGAATTGCCCATTGTGGCCAAGTTTTTTGCCGGATCAAGTCGAAATGAAGAATCTTTATAGAAAACCTCACAAACATCATTTGCACTTGCAGTTTCAGATGAGATGATTTTTTAAATTTCAGCCAATCAGAAAAGAATTGCCAGGTTTTTTGCTGGATCAAGTCAAAATCAGGAATCTTTATAGAAGACCTCACAAACATCATTTGTATCAAATTACAAATCATTTGCACTTGTAGTTTCAGAGATGATTTTTCAAATTTCACCCAGTCAGGAAAAAGAATTGCCCATGGCAGCCATGTTTTTTACCAGATCAAGTTGAAACGAGGAGTTTTTGTAGAAGATCTAACAAACATCATTTGTATCAACTTACAAATCATTTGCACTTGGGGTTACAGAGGAGATGATTTTTAAAATTTCAGCCAATCAGAAACAAGAATTGCCCATGGCAGCCATGTTTTTTGCCAAGTTAAAATGAGGATTCTTTGTACAAGACCTCACAAACATCTATTGTCTCAAGTTACAAATCATTTGCACTTGTAGTTTCAGAGGAGATGATTTTTCAAATTTCAGCCAATCAGAAAAAAGAACTGCCCATGGTGGCCATGTTTTTCGCCCGATCAATACGAAATGACAAATCTTTGTACAGGACTTCCCCAACATCATTTGTATTAACTTACAAATCATTTGCACTTGTAGTTTCAGAGGAGATGATTTTTTAAGTTTCAGCCAATCAGAAACAAGAATTGCCCATGGTGGCCAAGTTTTTCATACAATCAAAATGAAATGAGGAAATTTCATAGAGGACCTTTAGTACATCATTCCTGCAAAATTTGGTTCTAGTTTCAGAGGAGATGATCAAAATTTGAAATGTTAACTACGTCTAAAATGGACGCAAAGTGATGGCAATAGCTCACATGGCTTTGCCAGGTGAGCTAAAAATGTCTTACATGTAGTTCACAGAATGACAGAACTATAACTCTTTAAAATGTATAGGCCAATTTCTCCCAACCCACATAATTTATGGGAGAAAAGTGACAACATACTTATATATATATTTTTAAATATTTCCTTCACACAGAACTCATAAACTGAAAGGTATGTTTGTTAAAAGTCTTTTTAATGTTAAATTAATGGAATTCAAAATCGGCAAAAAAAACCTGCCATACAGTACCCTTCTCATCACTTGCAATGATCTGTATTGTGTTGTTGTTCACTTTGTTCATATCATCACGTTTTCTTGTGTTACTGGTAAAAAATTAACTTCTTCAAATAGACCAGAAATGTCTCATTTTCATGGCTTTTCCTGATAACAGATAAAAACTTACTGTTGCAGGATATAAACAATTTAAATATACCTTACCACAGAATCCAGCAAGTTAATTCCCTTCCTATTGTGTGCTGGAGAGTTAACTAGACTACTGGAAGAACTACTAGGTTTAGATTCCTGTTCTGATAAATTATCTGTTTCTGATTTACTACTCCCTCCCATCAAGGTACTTAATTTCCAAGGTTTGGCCGTTAAATGTTCATGCAGATTTACATTCTACAAAATAAATAAATCAACCCTGCTGATATTTTACTGTTAAACATACACGTACATGTATATATATCATATACATTTGAATGATAGATTTTCAAAATTTAATGCAAAGATTAGAATTTTCAAATTGTTTGTAAAATTATGAAAGTTCATTGCAGCCATACTTTTGTTGTTGATTTTAATATGGGAAACATTTGAACAAAATTTTATCCTGACCATTAGCAAGGGATAAAATCTAAGCAAATAATGTTATCCATATTAAAATCTAATACAAACGTAAAACTGCAATGAATTATTTCCATTCCAGCATGGCAAAGATGAAAATTAGGTAAACAATGTTGTACTATAAGGCTTTTCAAATGACAACCATTTTGATTTTGGAGCTACTGAAAATAAAACTGAAAATGGTAGAATAACTTTTGAAAACAATAAAACTTACTTTTTATTAGATTTTATTGCATTCTGAAGCATAAAAACGTCAAACAATTATTGAAATGGTGGCACAGTATGGATGTCAACACTTCTACCAAACATGGGAACAATAAGTGTGACAACAAAACTAAGAATTTGGTCAAAGAGGGTAAATCCACAAAGATGAAAGGCAAATCCAAGAGCACGTTCAACCACAAACATTGGCATTCAAAAGGTCATCCTTGTGCATCACATCAAAACTCCGGTAAAATCTGTCGTATAAAAAAATTGCAGTAAAATACAAATCAAAATTTGCATCCACAATTTCAAATTTTTAAAGTAAAATTAATATTTATTAAATAAATACTTACCTGTGGCTAGAATCATAGATTTGTGAGCCAGTTCGTCCTTGAAATGAAGTAAGGCAAGAAGTGCCACTCTCATCTCCAACAGATTGATGTGTTCCTGCTGTTGAGCAGGAGACCACAGGCCTGACAAGGTCTTCCCCTCGAGAAAGGCATCTGTGTAAAGAGTTAAAGATGGAGGGGGAGGAGAACGAGAAACTCCCTGGAGAACATTTTCCTTTACACATGTCCAAGAGGAAAACCAAGAAATTGTGAAAACTGTCTGGCTGTGACTGAGGGTGAGACCTGAAGTAGAGAAATTATCTGACAAAGTGACTGAAATCTTCCAAAGGGGGAAAAACCAGACCTAGGTCTGTCCTGAAATGCTCCCCCAGAAAGATAAAATACTGCGAAGGAACTACCTTTGATTTTTTCCAAGAAATCAGGAAAGCCAGTTTAATAGTAGTTTGATCACTAATTCCGTATGGGAAGCTAATTCCTGAAAAGGGAGTTGTCCAGATAAGAATGAATCTGCACTGACCGAGTGTCAACATGGGCAGTTACTGCATGAAAAATTCTGGTAAATACCAGAGGAGCTGTAGAGAGGCCGAACAGGAAGTGTTTGGAATTGATAAACAACATTGTTCCACACAAACTGAAGGTACTTCCTGCATGAAGGAGCAATGAGAATATGGAAGTAAGCATCTGTCAAATCTACACTGGTAGTCCACATGCCAGGGAGGATACAATTCCTGATAGACCAGTTTGTTTCCATCTTGAAGTGAGGGATAACTAAATAAGTGTTCAGAATAGAGAGATCAAACACAGGACGAAAACCACCAGTCTCTTTCGACACGAGGAAGAGTCTGGATAAAAAACCTGTACCACCTCTATCGCTGCTTTCGAAAGCATAGAGAGAACTTCCTCTGAAAGTAGAGTCTGTTTTTCCTTTACTGGAGTATGTGACAGCAAAATTGGAATCTCTGATAGAGGAGGAGTGTGGAACTGAAGAAACAATCCCCCCGAATTACTGACAACACCCAAGAATCTTGAGTAATCTGTTCCCAATATTTGAGAAAATGTGCAAGTCTCCCCCCTACAGGTATTGAGGGAGAAGGAATTTGAGAGTGGTTTTCCCCTTTGGATGTTGTCAGTAATATACCAGGGGGCAAGAACCTACCTACGATTCCCAGACTTCTTACCGGCCTCCTGTTTGAAAGAAGACTCCGCAGAAGAAGGGTTATACATTTGAATGATAGATTTTCAAAATTTAATGCAAAGATTAGAATTTTCAAATTGTTTGTAAAATTATGAAAGTTCATTGCAGCCGTACTTTTGTTGTTGATTTTAATATGGGAAACATTTGAACAAAATTTTATCCTGACCATTAGCAAGGGATAAAATCTAAGCAAATAATGTTATCCATATTAAAATCTAATACAAACGTAAAACTGCAATGAATTATTTCCATTCCAGCATGGCAACGATGAAAATTAGGTAAACAATGTTGTACTATAAGGCTTTTCAAATGACAACCATTTTGATTTTGGAGCTACTGAAAATAAAACTGAAAATGGTAGAATAACTTTTGAAAACAATAAAACTTACTTTTTATTAGATTTTATTGCATTCTGAAGCATAAAAACGTCAAACAATTATTGAAATGGTGGCACAGTATGGATGTCAACACTTCTACCAAACATGGGAACAATAAGTGTGACAACAAAACTAAGAATTTGGTCAAAGAGGGTAAATCCACAAAGATGAAAGGCAAATCCAAGAGCACGTTCAACCACAAACATTGGCATTCAAAAGGTCATCCTTGTGCATCACATCAAAACTCCGGTAAAATCTGTCGTATAAAAAAATTGCAGTAAAATACAAATCAAAATTTGCATCCACAATTTCAAATTTTTAAAGTAAAATTAATATTTATTAAATAAATACTTACCTGTGGCTAGAATCATAGATTTGTGAGCCAGTTCGTCCTTGAAATGAAGTAAGGCAAGAAGTGCCACTCTCATCTCCAACAGATTGATGTGTTCCTGCTGTTGAGCAGGAGACCACAGGCCTGACAAGGTCTTCCCCTCGAGAAAGGCATCTGTGTAAAGAGTTAAAGATGGAGGGGGAGGAGAACGAGAAACTCCCTGGAGAACATTTTCCTTTACACATGTCCAAGAGGAAAACCAAGAAATTGTGAAAACTGTCTGGCTGTGACTGAGGGTGAGACCTGAAGTAGAGAAATTATCTGACAAAGTGACTGAAATCTTCCAAAGGGGGAAAAACCAGACCTAGGTCTGTCCTGAAATGCTCCCCCAGAAAGATAAAATACTGCGAAGGAACTACCTCTGATTTTTTCCAAGAAATCAGGAAAGCCAGTTTAATAGTAGTTTGATCACTAATTCCGTATGGGAAGCTAATTCCTGAAAAGGGAGTTGTCCAGATAAGAATGAATCTGCACTGACCGAGTGTCAACATGGGCAGTTACTGTATGAAAAATTCTGGTAAATACCAGAGGAGCTGTAGAGAGGCCAAACAGGAAGTGTTTGGAATTGATAAACAACATTGTTCCACACAAACTGAAGGTACTTCCTGCATGAAGGAGCAATGAGAATATGGAAGTAAGCATCTGTCAAATCTACACTGGTAGTCCACATGCCAGGGAGGATACAATTCCTGATAGACCAGTTTGTTTCCATCTTGAAGTGAGGGATAACTAAATAAGTGTTCAGAATAGAGAGATCAAACACAGGACGAAAACCACCAGTCTCTTTCGACACGAGGAAGAGTCTGGATAAAAAACCTGTACCACCTCTATCGCTGCTTTCGAAAGCATAGAGAGAACTTCCTCTGAAAGTAGAGTCTGTTTTTCCTTTACTGGAGTATGTGACAGCAAAATTGGAATCTCTGATAGAGGAGGAGTGTGGAACTGAAGAAACAATCCCCCCGAATTACTGACAACACCCAAGAATCTTGGGTAATCTGTTCCCAATATTTGAGAAAATGTGCAAGTCTCCCCCCTACAGGTATTGAGGGAGAAGGAATTTGAGAGTGGTTTTCCCCTTTGGATGTTGTCAGTAATATACCAGGGGGCAAGAACCTACCTACGATTCCCAGACTTCTTACCGGCCTCCTGTTTGAAAGAAGACTCCGCAGAAGAAGGGTTATACATTTGAATGATAGATTTTCAAAATTTAATGCAAAGATTAGAATTTTCAAATTGTTTGTAAAATTATGAAAGTTCATTGCAGCCATACTTTTGTTGTTGATTTTAATATGGGAAACATTTGAACAAAATTTTATCCTGACCATTAGCAAGGGATAAAATCTAAGCAAATAATGTTATCCATATTAAAATCTAATACAAACGTAAAACTGCAATGAATTATTTCCATTCCAGCATGGCAAAGATGACACTATGAAGTTGCACATTGACCCCCCCCCCCCCCCCCAAAAAAAAAACAAAAAACAAAAAACAATAAAATTTATTGTAACCCCCCCTTTTTTTGCTAAAAAAAATTTGAAATTTTCTTTTTAATTTATGAAATATGAAATGAGAAAAAAATTACCCCCTCCCCAATTTCTCATTTACCCCCCCTCTAAATTTTGTTTTCAACCCCCCCCCCCCATTTCTTTATACTTTGCAACCATAACAGCCCATTTAAATACACCATAACATATTAAAATAGAAAATGACATCATAGTCATGGAATTTGTTAATAAGAAGGTTTTGATAGCAGAGCACACATATCAATTTCTTGGTATTGCACAATACTGTGCAATTGAAAATTTCTTCAAATATTTGACACATAATAGGTTTCTGACACAGAATAACTGAAATAAAGAACTTAGAATTGGTCATATGATTTGAATTTATATTCAATTTTTTGCTTCTTGTGCAATACAATATGCTGTGGAGAATTCCCCCCCCCCCCAAAAAAAAAAAAAATTTACCCCTTTTTTAGCTTTAATTTTGGACCCTGATTTGGACCAACTTGAAAACTGGGCCCATAATAAAAAAAACTAAGTACATGTTTAGATTCAGCATATCAAAGAACCCCAAGAATTCAATTTTTGTTAAAATCAAACTAAGTTTAATTTTGGACCCTTTGGACCTTAATGTAGACCAATTTGAAAACGGGACCAAAAATTAAGAATCTAAAAGCACGGTTAGATTCGGCATATCAAAGAACCCCAATAGTTCAATTTTCGATGAAATCAAACAAAGTTTAATTTTGGACCCTTTTGGCCCCTAATTCCTAAACTGTTGGGACCAAAACTCCAAAAATCAATCCCAACCTTCCTTTTGTGGTCATAAACCTTGTGTTTAAATTTCATAGATTTCTATTTACTTATACTAAAGTTATTGTGCAAAAACCAAGAAAAATGCTTATTTGGGCCCTTTTTTAGCCCCTACTTCCTAAACTGTTGGGACCAAAACTCCCAAAAACAATCCCAACCTTCCTTTTGTGGTCATAAACCTTGTGTTACAATTTCATAGATTTCTATTTACTTATACTAGAGTTATTGCGCGAAAACCAAGAAAAATGCTTATTGGGCCCTTTTTTGGCCCCTGATTCTTAAACTGTTGGGATCAAAACTCCCAAAATCAATCCCAACCTTCCTTTTGTGGTCATAAACCTTGTGTTTAAATATCATAGATTTCTATTAACTTATACTAAAGTTATAGTGCGAAAACCAAATGTCTTCGGACGACGACGCTGACGACGACGTCGACGACGACGCCGACGCCGACGCCGACGCCAACGTCATACCAATATACAACCGCAAAAATTTTGCGGTCGTATAAAAACTACAGGAAGTTTACCATCAGTCACTTGAACACTGACCTTCACTGGCTCAGGGTGCTTGGCAAGCTCGTCCTGATGGTCCTTGACAGATAGGTCAAAAATCTTGTCTGTCAGAGGAGAAGCCAGAAGAGAACCTTTAACCGATTCTGCAACTGAGGATTTCTCTAAAATTTCAGCTCTTTTAGAAATAGTGAAATTAGAAAGAAAGCACATAAGTAATAACTGACCAACTCCAATAGACTAATCAACCTGCAAAAGGAAAGATTTTATATCATCAAATTCTGCACCTTCCTTGCCCCGAAGTAAAGATCCGGCAGCAGTGAGAAAGTAGTCTGCACTACCAAGAACATGAGAAGTACTTCTGAATAAATTCTCCGTCTTAGCCCAAACAGATTGGGAAAGATGTAGACCATCAATGCTCTTTGAGCCTAACAAAGAAGCTGAAGACTTGTCACAAGTAGGAGCTGTTTTGCCTATGGAAGAGCCATGAACCTCAAAATCATTGCTATTGAACATGCCAGGAAAGGAAAAGGCACCAAAACCAGGGAACCTGGAAGAAATTGAAGTAGGAATGTCAACCTTGGACTCCTCAAGCTTGTCCTAAACTACCTGAAGTGCTGACCCAACATGTTTAGATTCAGGAAAGGATTTGTATGAAAAAGAAGATTCCTTCAAAAAACAACAAGAAGTCTCAAATGAAGATAAATTCTTCTTTATTCTAGGAGGAGAGGGCACACACGTCTGAGAGGAGGACCCCTCAGAGAAGTAGCAGTACATAAGTTGGAGGAGGTAAATTTTCATCTTGGGAAAACCCCTCCTCATCAGTGCCCAGAGCAACAGAAAGAGTATCCTCCTCCTCATCCTCCTCAGTGTCTTCATCGGATTTCGAGGAAGGAGTATTAGCTTCAGCCATAGAAGAATTGGAATTAGATTCCAAAGCTCCTAACCTTGCTGAAAAACTCTGAAACTGAGAAGAGAAAGACTGCTTAAAATCCTCCTTAAAAGCAGACTCTTAACCTCAATGACAACCAAATGCTGAGAAGAGTCAGCAGGTTGTGACACACCAGCACTAGACCTGAGGGTGTTACTAGGAACACTAACAGTATTAGCCAGACTGACGGGCAGCATGCAAGACGGATCACTAGGATATCCATAGAAAGGATAAGGCATAGGCCAAGAAGGCTGGCGCCACCTAGGATACCCAGTACTAGAGGGTAACCGTACCTGAGGGTTACCTGTAGTATTACTTACCTGCACAGCATTAAGCCCACTTAAAAAGTTGGGTGGAATAACAGAAGAAACAACTGAATCCACTGGGCCTGATACACCAATGGGATTGATACAGACCTATTCGGAACTAGGTCCGAGCTTAGGTCAATGCTCAACCTGGTACCGAAGTCACAGGTAGAATTTAAGCAGTGAACTATTAATCCTTAAACCAAGAGAGTTTAAAACTGACTCATCTCAAAGGGCATTGTCCACAGTAATCAGATTCATATGTTCATCTAAATCCATAATGATATGTACCGTATTTTTTGTTGTATTCGTGGGATCTTATGTGGATTACGAGTTTAAAGCATTTACATCAAAAAGCAGTTGTAATAGGTATATATTAAATATATTCCTTTGTCTATGATAAATAATTTTATCAATAGATTAATAAATAACTTTTTTTATATTACATGCTTAATAAAAAAATTGATTGTGGTGAAATATCGGGATTTCCAAGTTAAATAAACTTTGATAATTCGTGAGAAATTTCAAGTCAAATTTCACTCTTGGAACGTTGCTATACAAAGTCAACCCATAGTATCATAAAACATAATTCCTTGTACTTTCGCATTTAATCTTATGAATACATACAATATGTCAATTTAATAAACAGATCTTGAAATTCACAGTATGGATGGATGTCAACATATAATAAAAACAAGAGGCTCACCAGAGCCTGTATCGCTCACCTGGAGTCTGGTTTTCATTGGACAATTAATCAACTATTTGACCAAGTTTGTTGCAATTGGTTCAATTTTCCAGGGAAAATTTGTTGAAGATTTATTTTTCATAAGGTTTAATGTTAAAATATGTTCCCTGATGGTGGTAGTCCTGGCAGGAAGTTAATAAAATTGACCAGGAATAAGGGTGAACCTTAAATAAATGTAACAGAACCCGACCTCAAATTACACAAACCAATAACTCCTAAATAGAATTTGGGAATCCCTTCAAAATTTCAGGGTATGTAGATCTCAACATGGCAAACATTTTTCAATTTACATTTCACTTCTGTCTCAAATAGTTTTGGAGATAAATGCAAAAATGTTAAAATTTTAAAAATTTGACAAAAAAAGGGCAATAACTCCTAAATGGGTTTTGGGATTTCCTTGAAAATTACAAGGTATGTAGATCTCAACATGGCAAACATTTTTCAAATTTACATTTCACTTCTATCTCAAATAGTTTTGGAGATAAATGACGAAAAATGTTAAATTTTGAAAATTTGACGAAAAAAGGGCAATAACTCCTAAATGGGTTTTAGGATTTCCTTCAAAATTTAAGGATAGGTAGAATTCGTCATGCTGATCAATGTTACCCCCCCATCAGATTTTCGATATCTGTAACAGTTTTTAAGTTATAAGCCAAAAACAACACATGTACCCCTATCTTCTATTTTTAGCTACCACAGCCATGTTTTATGTCAGATCAAAATAAATTGAGGATCATTGTAGAGGACATGTCATAGATCATTCCTATTAAGTTTCAATTCAATCGGCCCAGCGGTTTCAGAGGAGAAGATTTTTGAATGAAAAAAATTTTAAAATTTGACAAAAAAGGGCAACAACTCCTAAATGGGTTTTGGGATTTCCTTTAAAGTTTCAGGGTAGGTAGATCTCAACATGGCAAACATTTTTCAAATTTACATTTCTCTTATATCTCAAATAGTTTTGGAGAAGAATGACGAAAAATGTTAAAATTTTGAAAATTTGACAAAAAAAGGGCAATAACTCCTAAACGGGTTGTGGAATTTCCTTCAAAATTTCAGGGTAGGTAGATCTCGTCCTGCTGATCAATTTTACCCCGTCAGATTTTCGATATCTATAACGGTTTTTAAGTTATAAGCCAAAAACAACACATCCACCCCTATATTCTATTTTTAGCTACGACAGCCATGTTTTACGTCAGATCAAAATAAATTGAGGATCGTTTGTAGAGGACATGTCATAGATCATTCCTATTAAGTTTCAAACCAATCAGCCCAGCGGTTTCAGAGGAGAAGAGTTTTGAATGTTAAAATTTTGAAAATTTGACGAAAAAAGGGCAATAACTCCTAAATGGGTTTTGGAATTTCCTTCAAAATTTCAGGGTAGGTAGATCTCATCATGCTGATCAATTTTACCCTATGTCAGATTTTCGATATCTGTAACGGTTTTTGAGTTATTAGCAAAAAACAGCAATTTACCCCTATGTTCTATTTTTAGCAACAGTGGCCATGTTTTTCATCGGATCAATATAAAATGAGGATCGTTTGTGGAGGACATGTCATAGATCATTCCTATTAAGTTTCAAACCAATCGGCCCAGCGGTTTCAGAGGAGAAGATTTTTGAATGAAAAGTTTACGACGGACGGATGGACGGACGGACGACGGACGAAAAGTGATGGCAAAAGCTCACATGGCCTTTGGCCAGGTGAGCTAAAAATTGCAGTACAATGCAAATAGAAAGTGTTCCTAAAGTGTCATATGCACAAAAATATTAAAGTCCCATAACTCCTGTAAAATTTGTCGAATCAAAATCGCGGTGTGATAGGATCAAGTACATGTGGAGACTAACAATCCTACAAAATTTAAACGAAATCTAATCAGCGGTCTCAGGAGTTGCGTCCACAAAGTATAGTGTTGAATGCAAAAAAATCCCATTACTCCCGTAAAATTTATAGAATCAAAATGGCAGTGCAATAGGATGAAGTACAAAAGGTGACTAACAATCCTCCAAAATTTAAACGAAATCCGATCAGCAGTCTCAGAGGAGTTGCGACCACAAATAACTGTGACGGATGGACGACAGAAAGACGCAGACCATTACTAGGTCCTTCCGTCAAACTGTGACAGACAGATGGACGCAGACCATTACTAGGTCCCTCCATCGCGTTGCAGCAGGGAAAAAAAAAGAACGGTGGTGTAATTTTTATTATGATAAAAATTTTTATACATCTTTATTTGCCAAGCAAAAGCAGCATGCCATGTTAGGCTTTACTCAATTCATACATACAAGACATCTAATACCTGTACAGTCAAACCTGCCCTAACAGTCACCTCAATTAAGCAGCCACCTGCCTTCAGAGATTGTCCTGGAGTCCGTCCAAAGAGATTTACGTCTTAATTTAATTTGAATAAGCAGTCACCTGTCTTATGCGGCCAGTCACAAAAATGGTATCCAAGAAATTTACCTTTCTATACATGTTAAAATCACTTTCAAATCATCTTTAATAAATGGTAGAGCTTAATTAACATTCAAATGATCAACCTCATCGTTCATTTAGTGTCCATTGTGGAAAAAAATATTTTTTCACCTCAGTCTAACCGCCATGTTTTGTATGTTAGACAACAATATCTTGATCACTACGGACCAGAAAGCAAAATCCAGATTTGCCGCTCAGTGGAAAACTTGATTAAACGGTCACCTGTCTTATGCGGCCACTTTACTTTTGTCCCAATAGTAGCTGTTAAAGGCAGGTTTGACTGTATATGTGTTCTAAGTTGTTTATATTTCATTTTTTTATAGAATTTTATTGTAAGATAATCAGGCAAATTATGACAGTATACATTAGATTTCTGTTTGTAATGTGTTGATTAACCTTACAGAGATGTCCTTCTAGAATGAATTGTGACTTGATCCTTTTTTTTGTCAGGTATATGTATGGATTTTGTGTCAACAACATATCCTCCTTTCATAATTTATTCAACTGTTTTTCGATACACAAATTTATAACAGACATTTCTCACTATAACTTCACTGTCAACAGTACAGTTACCTTTATATATAGGAAGTGGAGCTGAGAATTTTTTCTCTCTATTCTACTTAGATACAGCTATCAGGATTGCTGAGATGTGTCAAACTGAACTAGAACTGTGAGGGGACCTCATTAACTATGACCCTCACTGCTGTTAATTAAATGGAGAAGGGCATCCTTATCATGGTGAATTGTATCACAATTTCTAAGTCCAACTGGGTATAACTGAGGGAACAAAAGGGTATAAAATTATGGGAAAAGGTATTGGAATAGGACATACTTTGCATGCGCACATCTGCGTACTAGGATCTAACGGTATGAAGTTTCATTAACATCTAATAAGGCATGTTTCAGAAACTGCGGGTACAAAAAAAATTGGGGCCTAGACAGAATTTCTAAGTCCAAAAGCGTATAAAATTATGGAAAAAATTATTTGACCAGGACATACTTCGCATCTGCACATCTACGATCTTGGATCTAAGAGTATGGAAAGTTTCATTAACCTCTGATAAGGTATGTTTGAGAAACTGCAGGTACAAAAAAATTCTGGACAAACAGACAGATGGACAGGCTCATTCCTATATGGGGGGGGGGGGGGGGGGGTGTTATAATGAATAAGAAGACCTTTATTAGATAACTGTAAATTAATTTACCTGTTTTGATTTTGTATCTTGTATTTTATGATCTGCTGTCTTATGTTCTATTGTATGACCTAAATTATTACCCTCGGACAGCATTTTATGTATCAGATGTGCTTCTGTAAAGTCTGGGTGTTTGGTATTTATATATGCTAACTCTATTGACATTAAATTTTCGACCTATCAGAAAAAGAGAAAGATAAAATTATAGATTAAAATATATTTTTCTCTATTTGCCATATTTTCTGAATTCTCCTTCAAATATTCTTTGAAAATATGTTTAAAAGAGCATGGAATGATTCAAACTGATAAATCATGAGACCTAATATATCCTTTAAATTGATGAAAAACATACTTTTTGATTCATCTCTTTCCTAATTAATATCTAACTTCTTGCCATCATATTGGCGTTCATTTCTTTGATTATTCACATACAAAACAAGAGCTTAGCAAAGGGATTTTACATATGAACTTCCAACAAAAATTTATACTTGATACATAAATAGCAGCAAATCGTGATTTTTCAGATTTCTCAACAATAAAGTCAAGTCCTTTTTTCACAAAAACAATTTTTATGCAATTAAAACAATCTAGGACATTATTTTTTTTCTTACCATAGTATTAGTTGGAGGTAATCTTCTCCGTAATAAATTTGTTACGACATCGACAATTTTTTCATGTAATTTTGGAAATCTCAGCATTTCTTGCTGAAAAAAAAAACGATTGTATAAATAAAATGTACTAAATTAAAGAATACTATTTTACAGCACAATTATAATATTTAACTAGAAAATGTGTTTATAAGACATGGATGCCCTGCCCTAGAAACAATATAGGTTGCTAAACTGTGTTGTACTATACAAGAGGACTGTAATAGTGAAATATCATTGATATATTATTGTGCCAAAAAATGCTGCAAAGCTCCACCCTTAGTGACATATCCAAATGTGGGAAGTGGCCATCACCATAAAAGGCTTGGTTTTGCACAAAATTTTCTGGGTGTTGCAGAGAGCAATAACATTTACCATAAAAGGCTTGTTGTATAGCCCGTACTTTTTTACTACAATATACTATCCACGCTTTCATCAAGATTTGGTTACTCACCTGTGTGTAAAGTAAACAGGTAGGTGCTACAAGTTACGACAAACCAAACTTTTTAGTCTAATTACAAGATTTAAACCTTGAAAATACGACATAAATTGTGCTCAATTTAAACGCTTTATGTCAAATTAAGAAATAATTCATTGGTGTCATGCCCTGTGGTTATTTTAACATGGTTAGGCCTTATATTTGTTTATATTTTACACCGAGCGTTAGTGACAATTTTCCGTTTTTGACTGTGGATCTGGTGTCATTTGAATATATGACGTTATGAAAGGTTCATGGAAAAAATTTCTGGAATACACGAAAATAAATACATGTACCTTGTAATTGTCTTGTTTGGCTGAATATTAAATTCTATTCACATAGTTTGTAGAAAGATTAGGAATAATACCCGAAATAAGTTTTGGAAATGGTTAGAAATTTTTAAAAGTTCTGTGTCAAATATTTCTCTTGATTACCTTCTGTGCCCCTATCTATTCACTGATGGCACAAATTTTATATTGTTCGACAATGACTATGTATTATACATAAATTGTTATGCATCACTATATTCATTTCATTGCCAGACTTTACGAAATAAAGATTCACATTAAAGTGCAAAGAGGTTTTACAAAGAAATTGACCTTGGCCATTGAGAAATTGTGAAATCATACTTTTACGATAAATACAAGTGGTAAAAATGACCTCAAGAGGTATCGGAAAGTGGTCTGCCCCAAGTTTTTTTTAATTCTTTCCTGTACGGTAAAAAAATATTTCATGACGAGATATCACACTATAATCTGTGTCCGTGATGTACACAACCCTACTTCCATGCATAGATTGCACTGTTGAATGTCACCCTAAATTTCTGATCATGCCGAAAAGAAAAAAAAGAATTCAAGTCACCGAATGCCTAGTATTATGCTACTACGATGCAAATTTAAATAAATAATGTTATTCGTAGTAGCAGTGTTGGACATAACCCCAAGGAAAAATATTAAATAGTCGCAGAAATGGGGAAAACAAGGCCCTTGTTTTCTTCATATTTTTTTTTTGGAACTGTGGGATTTGCACTTTTAATATATGTATTAATGGACAGTAATTCGAAGGATTTTTTTATTTATTATTTCAATTTTAATGATGGGTTCTTTCTACTTGTCATTATTAAATGTATACTACATTTTTATTTTACTTCAACATCTGTGGAATACCGTAGAAACTCGAGCAAAATTCGCTCGGCGTATTAGTCAGGGGGTCTTTTCAGGAAAGTAATCTTAGAATTTAGCGTTGACCCCCTTATTAGTCGGCTAGGATCTGGCCATGTTGAAATTAAATAACAATGAACCAAAATTCTTGTACACCAGTTTCTTTGAATAATGAAAAAAAAATCTTCAGGTCTTTCTTTTTCATTTAGGCATTGCAACTGAATAATGCATGATCGAGCAGCCTTCTATTTATGGTAAACAACAGTGGACACACAACATGTCTCACCTGAGTATGCACATGGACATAGAATAATGATTATCTGATACCCGACATTTTGCAAGTCAAAACAAAATGTGTTAAAAGAAATTGAGGTCAAGATCAAAAGGAAGGTGTCATACCGACATGTATCCTCTAAGAACCATCTATTGACCAAATATGGTGGGCCTAGGTATTAAAGTTGCTGAGAAATGGACCTAATCTTGAAAATGTGACAAAGTCACTCAAGCATGCAATTGAGGTCAATGTCCAGAGACAGGTGTCAGACTTGCATGTACCCACTAAGAACTATCTATAGACCAAACACGGATGGGTCTAGGTATTACAGTTGCTTAAAAGAAGACTAAATCAAGAAATTTGGATGAAAGTCACTCAAGCATGCAAATGAGGTCAAGGTCCAGAGACAAGTGTCAGACTGGCATGTACCCATCAAGAACTATCATAGACAAAATACAGTGATTCTAGGTAACCTAAGTCAATGAAGTGTGACAAGGTCAAAGTGACCTAATTTTGGTGGGAGGCTGTGTTACTCCCCGACATGCATCCTCATACCAAGTAATGTGACCATAGATCCCTTTGTATTGGAGAACTGAACTCAAATGTAAAACGTCAAGAACTATCATAGACAAAATACAGTGATTCTAGGTATTACAGTTTCTGAGAAATGTACTTAACCATGAAAAAGTGACAAAGTCACTCAAGCCTGAAATTGAGGTCAAGGTCCCAAACCAGGTGTCAGACTGACATGTACCCATCAAGAACTATCTATTGACCAAACATGTTAGGTCTAGGTATTCTAGTTGCTGAGAAATGGACTTAACCATGAAAAAGTCACTCAAGCATGAAATTGAGGTCAGGGTCCCAAGCCAGGTGTCAGACTGGCATGTACCTACCAAGAACTATCTATAGACCAAATGTGGTTGGCCTAGCTATTACAGTTTCTGAGAAATTGACTTAACCACATAAATGTGACACAGGTCACTTAAGAATGAAATTGAGGTCAAGGTCCCAAGCCAGGTGTCAGACTGGTATGTACCCACTAAGAACTATCTATAGACCAAATATGGTTGGCTTAAGTATTACAGTTGCTGAGAAATGGATTTAACCACGAAACTTGGATGCAGATTTTAAATTCATGTTTATGAAGTCAGTGAACCATGAAAATGAGGTCAAGGTCAGAAGACAAAGATACTTCAGCAAACCTTATACGATAAGCTACCTTGTGGACCATAAATCTTAATTGTAGGTATTGCATTTGCAAAGTTATTAAAGTTTTACAAAAGTTTACGCTGCTGCCGGACAGTAATATCTATATATCGCCTCCGCGACTTTTCGTCGCAGGCGAGACAAAACCTGACACTCAAAAATATTATTCACAGCTTGGGCATGTTAATAGTGATTAAACTTCACAAAATAATTCATTATCAATTTCATTACAATCATAAGTGTTTCACTGGATTAATTAATTATAATTAACAGCTGTTTAATGAATGATGGATTTAATCAAGCACCAGTAAAAATAATTTGAATAATTCACACCCTATTTGATAATTACATGTTTAAGCTGTCTGACACCAATTAATGATATTCTTTATGTTAATAGTGACAATTATCAACTAGAGACATTTTTACAGTCTACACAGTTGACTAGTCATCAAATTATCTCAAATTCAAAATTGTTTTATCATTTATTTAATGTTTAATACAGAACAGAATTAAGAACATACATTGAATGAACATTTCATTGTACTTTGTTATCTCTATTCAATGTCCGGTTTTTAGCTCTCTCATAATCACTTGGCCATGAAATACACAACATTCTCAATATGTAAACAGAGGGAAATACGACTGAAAATCATTACAAACTACAGAAATTAACCAATAAAGACTTAATAAAAACACAGTATCTATTGAAATACATTTATTCACAACATAAATAATTGAACCATATGGTTTCAATGTCTGTCTTCCACCATCATACTTTTCTTACAACAAGAGGCTCACCAGAGCCTGTATCGCTCACCTGGAGTCTGGTTTTCATTGGACAATTAATCAACTATTTGACCAAGTTTGTTGCAATTGGTTCAATTGTTCAGGGAAAATTTGTTGAAGATTTATTTTTCATAAGGTTTAATGTTAAAATATGTTCCCTGGCAGAAAGTTGACAAAACTGACCAGGAATAAGGGTGAACCTTAAATAAATGTAACAGAACACGACCTCAAATTACACAAACCAATAACTCCTAAATAGAATTTGGGATTCCCTTCAAAATTTCAGGGTAGGTAGATCTCAACATGGCAAACATTTTTCAATTTACATTTCACTTCTATCTCAAATAGTTTTGGAGATAAATGCAAAAATGTTAAAATTATAAAAATTTGACAAAAAAGGGCAATAACTCCTAAATGGGTTTTGGGATTTCCTTTAAAATTTCAGGGTATGTAGATCTCAACATGGCAAACATTTTTCAAATTTACATTTCACTTCTATCTCAAATAGTTTTGGAGATAAATGACGAAAAATGTTAAATTATGAAAATTTGACGAAAAAAGGACAATAACTCCTAAATGGGTTTTGAAATTTCCTTCAAAATTTCAGGGTAGGTAGATCTTGTCATGCTGATCAAATTTACCCCATGTCAGATTTTCGATATCTGTAACGGCAATTTACCCCTATGTTCTATTTTTAGTAACAGCGGCCATGTTTTTTCGACGAATCAAAAATCCCCATATCAGTTCTATGCAGGGCACCCTAAGCAACAATCTTACCAAGTTTCATATGATTTTGAATAGTAGTTTCAGAGAAGAAGATTTTTGAAATAATAACATAAAAAAAAGCCAAAAATGTGAAAAAAGGGCAATAACTCCTAAATGGGTTTTGGAATTTCCTTCAAAATTTCAGGGTAGGTAGATCTTGTCATGCTGATCAATTTTACCCCATGTCAGATTTTCGATATCTGTAACGGTTTTTGAGTTATTAGCAAAAAACAGCAATTTACCCCTATGTTCTATTTATAGTAACGACAGCCATGTTTTTCGACATTTCAAAAATTTTAAACGATAGAAATTTTCCAGATGCCCTAAAGAACAATTCTGCAAAGTTAGGTTGAAGTCGGTCCAGTAGTTTAGGACCAGTTAACGTTTGAAAAAGTTTACAGACGACGACGACGACGACGGACGCCAAGTGATTGCAATAGCTCACATGGCCTATGGCCAGGTGAGCTAAAAATGACAACAGAGATCGATCTTTCTTTGGCTGGATTTTCTCTCTGGATGATAGATCTCTCTTATAGGTTGGTATAGGCCTTACAAGTTTGACTTTTTGTCCCAATTTTCTGAATTTTGCTCAAGGATCAACAGTATGTGTTTTTTTTTATCCCAGTCAAAGTTTGTCGCAAATTCTATTGTTATGCCACTCTCACAGGTGAAAAATGGGAAAATCATGTGCAAATACAAGCCTTTTATAGTGATTTACTATAGGTTTCTGAGAAATGAACCTAAACACAAAACTTAACGAAAGTCACTGAAGCATGAAATGTAGGTTATAGTGACCCAAGTGTTGATGAACTGTGTTTTACTATACAAGAGGACTGTAGTGTTGAAACATCATTGATAAATTACTATCGGTTTCTGAGAAATGAACCTAAACACAAAACTTAAGCAAAGTTACTGAAGCATGAAAAGTAGGTCATAGCGACCCCAGTGTTGCTGAACTGCGTTGTACTATACAAGAGGACTGTAGTGATGAAATATCATCGATATATTATTATAAGTTTCTGAGAAATGGAGCTAAACGCAAAACTTAACCTAGGTCACTAAAGAATGAATTGTAGGTCATAGCAACCCAAGTTTGCTGAACTGTGCTGTACTAAAAAAGAAGACTGTAGTGGTGAAATATCATTGATATATTACAATAGGTTTCTTAGAAATGGAGCTAAACGCAAAACTTAACCAAATAGGGACGTACATACGGACGGACAGATGGACAAGACACATTCGTACAAACAACAGATTTACAATAAACATCAATTACATTGTAATATTCTCCTATTACACTTATCAGTAGTTCTGATGGATATATGATTTATTTACAAACCTGGGTGCCACAGTGCTGAATAATTCTTTGCATTTCCTCATGAACCAATTCTACACATCGTAAACTTGGTTCTTCCAACCGTCTCATTTGTCTTTTTACTAACAGTTCAAAGGATATCTCTGGTACAAATAATGCAGGTCTGGGTCCCTGTTTGATAGTTTAAATGCTAGATAAAATCTAAAATTACTTAAAGTCATGAAAATTCATGATTATGAAATACAAATGTTAAGCTAAACTGTGTTAAAGTCACACAACAAAAAAATATTTTTTTCAAGCTGTAACATTAATGAAGTTTTCATATCAGTTTTTTATGGTACATAGTTTATCAGTGAAATAAACTGCCTGTAATAATCTGATGCATTTTTACTTATCATGTTCCTGTTCACATAAGATAAAACCTAACTACAGGCTCTCTAGAGCAGAGGTGTTTACCCTTTTCTGGTGTTTTCAGTAATTTTTGTCAGTAATCTCAAATTTCAGCATGAAAACTACCATAGAGACCCGCCATCAAAGGATCTTATATTGTGTTAAGTTTAGAAACAATCTGGGTATTCATCATCAATGTCGTTAAAATGCCTTTCATAACTGAAAATCAAGCGCAATTACAAAGCATTTACACGACCGGGAATAAAAAACACACAAACTTTGGTACAAAACCAAAAACCATAATTTCCTGACGTAATTCCGTAATCCGTATGAATCTAAAATCCGGGACAATTATGGAAATTCCGTAATTGTAAACACCCCTGCAAGAGCTTGTATTACTCACCTGGATTTAACTTGTCCACCTTGAGCAGAACTAACCTGAAATCTACGATTACAAAGTTTGCCTCGTTCTCCCATTAATTTTGGGGTGTGGCTGTGTAGCTCCCCGAGATGCACCCTTACAGCAAGTAATGACTGTAGGTCGCTTGGTATTGGAGAACTGAACTGAGATGTAAAACTTAACAAAAGTCAATGAAGAGCGATAAGTAGGTGAGAGTGATCTACTGTTGGTCGGAGGTTGTGTTACTCCCCGAGATGCATCCTCACACCAAGTTATATGACTGTAGGTCCCTTGGTATTGGAGAACTGAACTTGGGCGTAAAACTTAACCTAAGTCAATGAAGTGTGACAAGGTCAAAGTGACCTAATTTTGGTGGGAGGCTGTGTTACTCCCCGACATGCATCCTCATACGAAGTAATGTGACCATAGATCCCTTTGTATTGGAGAACTGAACTCAAATGTAAAACGTAACCTTAGTCAATGAAGCGCGATAAGAATGTCAGTGAACTAATTTTGGTAGGATGCTGTGTTACTCCCTGAGATGCACCCTCACACTAAGTTATATGATTGTAGGTCACTTTGTATATCAAAACTGATTTTTAACATAAAACTTAAAAGCCAGTCAATCATGTAATATGGGTCATGTGACCATCATCTTATGTCACATAAGAACTGGCTGTAGACGCAGAAGCGGATGTGGACGCCGGGTTGACTCCAATAGCCCCCCTCAACTTTGTTGAGGCGAACTAAAAATGTAAGTGTAGCAGTCATCTTGGCTGGTTTTCCCATAGGGTCCTATGTTAAACTAAGGGTCATTTAACATAATTCTGAAAGAGGACAATCTAAGGACCATGATGGTTCCAATAGGTCAAGTGGTTTCAGACAAGAAGATTTTTAAATAAACTTTTCCATAGGGTCCAAAGTCAAACTAAGCGTGGCTGTGGCAGCCATCTAGGGTGACATCTGGATCATCGGATATAATTCTGAAATAGGACCATATAAGGACCAAAGATTACTCGATCATTGTAAAACTCAGACTTGATCTGTAGTTCATCATTATAAGCTCACATACCAAAAATAAGATCATTTGGTAAAATAGTTTGCTAAACCAGAAATCTATGATTACAAAGTTCGCCTCGTTCCCCCGCTAATTTTGTTGTGTTGCTTTGTAGCTCCCCCAGATGCACCCTTACAGCAAGTAATATGATTGTAGGTTGCTTGGTATCAGAGAACTGAACTCGGACATAAGTCAATAAAGTGCAATAAATAGGTCAGAGTGACCTCATTTTGGTGGGAGGCTGTTTTACTCCCCAAGATGCACCATAACACTTAGTTATATTACTGTAGGTCCCTTGGTATCAGAGAACTGAACTCCGATGTAAAACTTAACCTAAGTCAATGAAGCCTGATAAGTAGGTCAGAGTGACCTAATTTTGCTGGGAGGCTATGTAACTCTCCAAGATGCACTATCAAAAGAAGTTATATGATAGTAGGTAGTTTGGTATCAGAGAACTGAACTCGGACGTAAAACTTAACCTTAGTCAATGAAGTGCAATAAGTAGGTCAGAGTGACCTAATTTTGGTGGGAGGCTTTATTATTCCCGAGA
Organism: Mytilisepta virgata; assembly: GCA_028015205.1. Classification (NCBI taxonomy): domain Eukaryota; kingdom Metazoa; phylum Mollusca; class Bivalvia; order Mytilida; family Mytilidae; genus Mytilisepta; species Mytilisepta virgata. Next base: position 76,151,732 of record CM051519.1, read on the forward strand.
TGCACACTCATGCCAAGTAATATGATTGTATGTCCCTTGGTATCGGAGAACTAAACTCGGACTTAAAATTTAACCTAAGTAAATGAGGTGCGATAAGGAGGTCAGAGCTAATTTGGGTGGGAGGCTGTATTACTCCCTGAGATGCACCCTCACATCAAGTAATATGATTGTAGATCACTCTGTATATCAAAACTGAATTTTGACATAAAACCTAAGAGGAATAATTCTCACAATAATTATCTGATCAGTGTGCTCTGTATCTCATCACTATTAGCCCACATACCAAAAATGAGATGACTTGGTAAAAGGGTTTGCAAAAAAAGTCTGGAAAACTAATATTTTGACAATAAATTCCCATCTCCAAGGCCAGTAACTCTCACAATAATTATCTGATTAGCATGTCAAATTTGATATGTTACTAATCAATATACCGGTAAGCTTTCATACCAAAAATGGCAAAAATAAGATCATTTGGTATAAGTGTTTGCTAAAAAGTCAGGAAAACTATTATTTTGGCAATAATTTCTATTTCTAAGGGCCATAACTGTCACAACAGATATAATCAGCTTGATACATAATGATACCATAGGAAGAAATATATTGATTGATTGATTGTTGCTTAACGTCCAGTGGCAAATATTTCATGCTTCTTCAGGACGAGAACTAGTTCGATTTATCAAACAATTGAACTAGCAGTGGGATATGACACAAAGGGGAACCAATTCTGAATGCCACTGTAAAAGAAGGATGGTTGGGTAGGATCTGATAAATTAGCCTTCTGTAGCGGCCATCAGCCTACTCTTTTTCGAAAACTACAGAAGGGGTCTTTAGCATGCAGGGAGTGTGGCATTCTCCAAACATGTTACCTACTATGGTCCGCGGTCAGTCTTTCCGTATTATGACCTGACAACTGCCCAACTAGAGGGTCTCCCCTATCCATCACCTGGGGACATGCCATGCAGCTCTATGGGTTGAGCCCCCATGATCCCTCATAGGTGCCTAGGGAAGAAACATAAAAATCTTACTGTTGCATTTCTGATGGCTGTTAGTATATCAAAAGTTGAGAGGCCTCCAAGAGGGTGGACACTATCTAAAGTTTTACCAAATGTTTCATGAAAAATATAGCAGATTCTTGCACCTCCACACCTGAAAAGATTCACAAGTAAAAATTTACTTTGTAACAATGAATCATGGAAAAACAGAACTGGTATTTTTATGAAATCTTCTTGAGGTTAGCAGATGATTCTCCACATAAAGCTGGATATGAAATATGAATTTCTTAAAATGGCAGATTCTAACTTTTAGCATATTTTAATAATAAGAAAATGAGTACTTCAACAAAAAAGAAAGAGGCACATAGCTAATATACAATTCTCTTGTCAGATCTTATAAGAGAATAAATTCTTTACTGAGGTTCAGTACACTTCTAAATGCAACCATAAACATAATAAGAATCCATAATATGTTTCTCCTTTACCAAAAAATTCTTTATATACTTACAATTCAGATGTTTCAATGTTCTTGGCTGTGCCTTCTATTGTGCTACAATAAGCTGATGCAAACCTTGTAATTATTTGTAATAAAAGATGGCTCTGTAGTAAAAAAAAGAAAATTAAAACTCATTTAATCAATATATAAAAGTCATTGTTTGAATGGTTTATTGAATTTGACTAACTTTTATATGTACAGTTAAACTTGTGTATAAGAGGCAGTCATGGGACAAGAGCAAGTACCTTTATAGACAGGTGCCCTTTATAGAGGTTCACAGAAAAATGGCACAAAATCTTGAATATAGCTGTAATGTTTTACATATGTATATACATTTCAGACAGAGTATAGATATGATATACATGTTTATGCCTGTTTAATGCAGTTACATTCTTTGTTACAATAAAAATGTTATAAACCATAATCTGTTGATGGCAATGTTTTGATTTTACTTTGATATTTTTATTGATTGTAATTAATTAACTATTAAAATTTTTCTTCATTCACCAAACACGTGACGTTATTTGTCCTTTCAGTTATATTCTATATCTAACAATTGATTAGGTAAAAGTCAGAGATTTCCAAATAACAAACATTTTTTGAATTTGTAAACAATGGCCGCTATGTACAGGTTTTTGCGTAATTTGTTATGCAAAATCGCAGCCCACTACCCGTGTGGAGCAGTGCCTGCTGTATAGAGGTCAAATATATGGGAAAATATGTCGGAGGAACCATGTTGTGGCCATTACACACAGGTGCCTGCTTCATGGAGATGCCCGTTAAGGCAGGTGATATGCAAGCTTTAATTAACAGTCAAACAATACTTCTTTGATGATAACTTTGAATTTTGCCAACGTTTCTGCGTATTTGTTAATAGCAGGCGATTTTCGGTGTCATTGAATTTAAAGATTAATATGTTTTTTGCCCTTTAAAAGAAGAATTTGAATAAACAGTTACATTTTATGTCAAGATGATTGAAAAACTTCATTTTCAGACTTATTTTTAAGGGCATACGATACAGTTTCGATCTACTATTGATTTGTCTTTGAGATTTTGCATATTGATAGTTTTTTCACCGATCTTTCTAAAAATACAGAGAAAATTACACCTTCATATGCTACTTTTTCAGATATTTAAGGTTCAATTTCCGGGTTTTTTACAAAATTGTGCAGATATCGTCTTTTCACCTATTTCGATAAAAATCAATAACTTTCTTGTTTTAAAAGATAAATACATCAGGTTTTTTGCATAAAGAAAACGAATATCTCTTCTCTTCCGATAAATAAAATTTAGACAATTTTGTGCTACAAGATCTTTTCATTTTTTCAAAATATGTGATATATTACCAAAAACTTTGAATTTAGGCACGATACATCAGTGTATTAAAAAAAATCTGCTATTAATAATTTCATCTAAAAATCACATAATGTTGTCCTTATAATTTGCTATCGAATGCAGTTTCGAAATTAAGGGGTCCATGATTTCATTTTTTAGATATTTTGAAAAAACTGTCGACTTTTTAGGCATTGGTTCAACTTTTGATTTTAAAGCAAAACGGATACTCGCGTGGTCCCTATTCCCATGTGTATGAATAAAAGGCTTGGAATCACTCTCTTTGAAAAGAATTCCTGATCAAATTATATGTTTTACAACAATTTTGCTTATTGCATCTTTTGTGTTAAATGTCCTGTCACCAATGTGACATAATGCTGTGGCATGTGTTGCCTCTAAAAATAATTTTTATAAAATTGTTTTTTTCCATATATATCTGGAGATACTGACAATTTTCGCCGATTATTGAACTTCTGTTTCTATCCAAAGCAATACATGTATTTAAACGTATATGAATAGCGTTTCTCGGCATATATATGTCTAATTAGTATTTGTTCTCTCTTTCGAAAACTAGAGGCTCACCAGAGCCTGTATCGCTCACCTGGAGTCTGGTTTTCATTGGACAATTAATCAACTATTTGACCAAGTTTGTTGCAATTGGTTCAATTGTTCAGGGAAAATTTATTTGACAAAAAAGGGCAATAACTCCGAAATGGGTTTTGGGATTTCCTTTAAAATTTCAGGGTAGGTAGACCTCAACATGGCAAATATTTTTCAGATTTACATTTCACTTCTATCTCAAATAGTTTTGGAGATAAATGACGAAAACTGTTAAATTTTGAAAATTTGACGAAAAAAGGGCAATAACTCCTAAACGGGTTTTGGGATTTCCTTCAAAATTTCAGGGTAGGTAGATCTTGTCATGCTGATCAATTTTACACCATGTCAGATTTTTGATATCTGTAACGGTTTTTAAGTTATAAGCCAAAAACAACACATGCACCCCTATATTCTATTTTTAGCTACGACAGCCATGTTTTATGTCAGATCAAAATAAACTGAGGATAGTTTGTAGAGGATATGTCATAGATCATTCCTTCAAGTTTCAAACCAATCGCCCCAGCGGTTTCAGAGGAGAAGATTTTTGAATGAAAAAATTTTGAAAATTTGACAAAAAAGGGCAACAACTCCTAAATGGGTTTTGGGATTTCCTTTAAAATTTCAGGGTATGTAGACCTCAACATGGCAAACATTTTTCAAATTTACATTTCACTTCTATCTCAAATAGTTTTGGAGATAAATGACGAAAAATGTTAAATTTTGAAAATTTGACTAAAAAGGGCAATAACTCCTAAATGAGTTTTGGGATTTCCTTCAAAATTTCAGGGTAGGTAGATCTTGTCTTGCTGATCAATTTTACCCCGTCAGATTTTTGATATCTGTAATGGTTTTTAAGTTATAAGCCAATAAAATGCTCCGCTAGGCGCAACTAGATACGACCGCAGATGTCGAACCCTGAATAGTTGGGGCAATTATGAACACAACATTCAAGCTTGATACAATACTGAATTTGGATTGTGAATAAATATTTGACACAGCATAGGTTTCTGACACAGAATGAATGTTGTCTAAGAACTTAAAAATTTTTAATTTACCTATTCAAACCATATCAGTATTATTTGTTTTTATATATAAATCAGAAATAACCAATTTAAAATTTAAAATTGGGCACACATATCAATTTCTTGCTATTGCGCAATACTGTGTAATTGAAAATTTCTTCAAATATTTGACACATAATAGGTTTCTGACACAGAATAACTGAAATCAAAGAACTTAAAATTGGTCATACGATTTGAATTTATATTCAATTTTTTGCTTTTGTGTAATACAATATGCTGTGGAGAATTGCCCCCCCCCAAAAAAAAAACCAATAATTTACCCCTTTTTTTAGCTTTTGTGCAATACACTATGAAGTTGCACATTGACCCCCCTCCCAAAAAAAAAACAAAAAATAAAATTTATTGTAACCCCCCCCCTTTTTTTTGCTAAAAAAAATTTGAAATTTTCTTTTTAATTTATGAAATATGAAATGAGAAAAAATTACCCCCTCCCCAATTTCTCATTTACCCCCCCCAAATTTTGTTTTCAACCCCCCCCCCCCCATTTCTTTATACTTTGCAACCATAACAGCCCATTTAAATACACCATAACATATTAAAATAGAAAATGACATCATAGTCATGGATGGCAAATTTTAAATATACATATTAAAAGCAGTTTAGATAAGATAAACAAACTAGAGGCTCTCAAGAGCCTGTACCGCTCACCTGGATTTAACTTTTCACCTTGAGCAGACCTAAAAATTTAAGTGTTGCAGTCAATTTGGCTGGTTTTTCTACAGGATTCTATGTTAAACTAATTTCAGCTGTGGCAGTCATCTTGGTTTAGTCCAGGTCAACTGATATATTTCTAAAAGAGAACCATCTAAGGACCATTTCTGCTAAGTCTTGTTCCAACTGGCTAAGCGGTTTCAGACTAGAAGATTTTTAAATGAATTTTCCTATAGGGTCCAATATTTAACAAAGGTCGGGGTGGCAGCAATCTTGGTTGACAATCCGGGTGATCGGACAAATTTCTGAAAGAGGACCTCCTAAGGACCAATGCTGCTAAGTCTGGCTCCAATATGTCAAGTGGTTTCAGACAAGAAGATTTTTCAATGAATTTTTCCATAGGGCCCTATGTTAAACTAAGTGGAGGCCATCTTGGTTGACAGTCTAGGTCATCACACAAAATCCTGAAAGAGGACCATCTAAGGACCATTGCTACCATGTCTAATCCTAATTGGCTTAGTGGTTTCAGACGAGAAGATTTTTGAGTGAATTTTCCCATAGGGTCCTATGTTAAACTAAGTTCTGCTGTGGCGGGCATCTTGGTTCACAGTCCACAAAATTAGACACATTTCTGAAAAAGGTCCTCCTAAGGACTAATGCCGCCAAGTCCTGCTCCAATATGTTAAGTGGTTTCAGACAAGAAGACTTTTCAATGTATTTTCCTATAGGGCCCTATGTTAAACTAAGTTCGGTTGTGGCGGCAATCTTGGTTGACAGTCCGGGTCATCGGACACACCTCTGTAAGAGGACCATCTAAGGACCATTGCTGCCAAGTCTGGTTCCAATTGGTCAAGTGGTTTAAGACAAACAGATTTTTCAATGAATTTTCCCATACGACCCTATGTTAAATTAAGTTTGGCTGTGGCAGCCATCTTGGTTAACAGTCCGGGTCATTGGACATATTTCTGAAAGAGAACCTCCTAAGAACCATTACTGCCAACTTTGGTTGCAACTGGACTTGTAGTTTCATATAAGAAGATTTTTGAAAGTCATCCCCCCTTTTTTTCTATTTTTAGTAACAGCAGCCATCTCGGTTGGAAGTCGGTGATGCCAGACATAATTTTGGAAGGGGGCCATCCAAGGACCATTCCACCAAAGTTTGGTCTCATTTGGCCCAGTGGTTTGAGAGGAAAAGATCTTTAAAGGAAAGTTTACGCTGGATGCCGTCTTTAAAGGGCAAAAACTCCTATAAGGGGTCAATCAACGATTTTGGTCATGTTGACTTATTTGTAGATCTTACTTTGTTGAACATTTTTGCTGTTTACAATTGGTCTTTATCTATAATAATATTCAAGATAATAACCTAAAACTGCAAAATTTCCTTAAAATTAACAATACAGGGGCAATAACCCAACAAAGAGTTGACCGATTCGTCTGAAAATTTCATAACTGGTAGATCTTGACCTGATGAACATTTTTACCCCATGTCAGTTTTGCTCTAATTGCTTTCGTTTTTGAGATATAAGACAAAAACTGCAGTTTACCCCTATGTTCTATTTTTAGCCATGTCGGCCATGTTGGTTGGCAGGCGGGGTCATCGGACACATTTTTTAAACTAGATACCCTAATGATGCTTGTGGCCAAGTTTGTTTCAATTTGGCCCAGTAGTTTCAGAGGAGAAGATTTTTGTAAAAGTTAACGGACGACGGACGACGACGGACGACGGATGCCAAGTGATGAGAAAAGCTCACTTGACCCTTTGGGTCAGGTGAGCTAAAAAGCTTCATCAGCACATTTTATATTGGCAAATTTCCAATGGAATTTGTTAATAATAAAGTTTTGATAACAGGGCACACATATCAATTTCTTGCTATTGCGCAATACTGTGCAATTGAAAATTTCTTCAAATATTTGACACATAATAGGTTTCTGACACAGAATAACTGAAATAAAGAACTTAGAATTGGTCATATGATTTGAATTTATATTCAATTTTTTGCTTTTGTGTAATACATTAAACCCCTTTTTAGATTTAATTTTGGACCCCGATTTGGACCAACTTGAAAACTCGGCCCATAATAAAAATAAACAAAAAAACTTCATCAGCAAATTTTATATTTCCAAATTTCCAACGAACTTCATTAAACTAAAGATATTGGCAAATTTCCAATGGAATTTGTTAATAATAAAGTTTTGATAACAGGTCACACATATCAATTTCTTGCTATTACACAATACTGTGCAATTGAAAATTTATTGAAATATTTGATACATAATAGGTTTATGACACAGAATAAGTGAAATCAAAAAACTTAGAATTGGTCATATGATTTGTATTTATATTCAACTTTTTTCTTCTTGTGCAATACAATATGCTGTGGATAAATGCCCCACCCCCCCCCAAAAAAAAAAATTACCCCTTTTTTATCTTTAATTTTGGACCCCAATTTGAACCAACTTGAAAACTGGGCCCATAATAACAAAACTAAGTACAAATCTGAAATGAGAAAAAAATTTTCCCCACCCCCCGCCAATTTAATATTTACCCCATAAATTTTGACACCCCCCCCCCCCCCACTTTCCCTTTTTCAAAAAAAAAAATCTTTCCCTCAAGATAATGTCATAATCCCTATTCAAAATTATCATGAAGTTTGCAAACATAATTAAACATTTAAATACATCATTGAAGTCTTAAAATAAAAAATGACATATGGCTAAAATTAATATTAATTCATAGTAAGTTCTAAAAATAAATTGACAGCTATAAATCACCCCAAAAACAATCAACATTTCTTTATACATAATTGAATCATACACAATATTTTACTTTAAATGTGTTTGGAATGTGTTTGGATTACCTTCCTTAGCCCACCAAGCTAATATCATAGATTTCTATTTATTTATACTACAGTTATTGTGCAAAAACCAAAAAAAATGCTTATTTGGGCCCTTTTTTAGCCCCTAATTCCTAAACTGTTGGGATCAAAACTCCAAAAAATGATCATAAACCTTGTGTTAAAATTTCATAGATTTCTATTTACTTATACTAGACTTATTGTGCGAAAACCAAGAAAAATGCTTATTGGACCCTTTTTTGGCCCCTAATTCTTAAACTTTTGGGACCAAAACTCCCAAAAACAATCCCAACCTTCCTTTTGTGGTCATAAACCTTGTGTTTAAATTTCGTAGATTTCTATTAACTTATACTACATTTATAGTGCGAAAACCAAATGTCTACAGACTCCGACGGACGACGGACGACGACGACGACGACGACGCCAACGTCATACCAATATACGACCGCAAAAATTTTGCGGTCGTATAAAAACAACACATGCACCCCTATATTCTATTTTTAGCTACGACGGCCATGTTTTATGTCAGATCAAAATAAATTGAGGATCGTTTGTAGAGGACATGTCATAGATCATTCCTATTAAGTTTCAAACCAATCGGCCCAGTGGTTTCAGAGGAGAAGATTTTTGAAAATCAGCCAATCAGAAACAAGAATTGCCTCTGGTGGCCATGTTTCTTGACCAATCAGAACTAAATGAGGAAACTTTGTTGAGGACCTTCCATACACCACTCATGCAAAGTTTGGTTGGAATTGGCCAAATGGTTTCTGAGGAGAAGATGTTTGAATGAAAAGCTAACGACGGACGGACGACAGACGGACGACGGACGCAAAGTGATGGCAAAAGCTCACCCTGGCCATAGCCAGGTGAGCTAAAAAGCAAATCACCATTAAGTTAGAAAGTCCGAGAAATTAATTCTGTAATTTCATTATTATTAGATTATGTACAAAAATTTAAAGGTATCTGCATGATATACGGAAGTTCCTCACAGTACTCATGCACCATTTGAACTAAGGGATTTTACAACTACATGAACAATAAATATAGATGTCAATGTATTGCATTCTTTATCTATTCCAAAAGGGAAAACTTTCTGCCTTGAAACCCATTAAAACGCCATCCTTTAATTTTGGTGGGGTTCCTGCTACTCGTTTCTGTGTGTTTTTAGTATTTTGTGTTATTTGGTGTTTGTCGTTTGACTTTTATCTTTTTGGTGTTCCTGATCGTGTCGTTTTGTCCACTGATTTACCTCAATGCGCTAACCGTTTTATGACGTAACGTTATTTTCCGCGAAAAGGAGATGTCCGAATTAGCGAAGTTGCTGGAAAAGGAAAATGTTCCTTGAAAAGTTCTAGTTGGACGTTAGCGACACGATTACCTCCCCTGTAACTGTATCCTATGCCCTTAAATATAAGAATATGGATCTACTGAAAAAGCAAACGATCTTGATCCAAGATTTTGTCAATAATATATTCACCCACTTTTTGTCAATATCTACACATCCGTTGCTCCAGAAAATAGTCTAAAAGTAGATGTGTATTATACAGTCGAACTATCTTTTTTCTCAGACCTAAAGGGCCAAACTGGGGTGCGGATTTTACATAACTGCTGACTATACATTGCCTTTTGAAGTAAGACAAAAAATCAAAAACATATTTTTTGTCAATTCCCAGAGTGTGGTCAGGGTTTATATATTTATCCTTGATTTATTCTGTATTGTCTCACTGAATTGTAGCAAATATCTGTTTAGCAAAGTACAAACACTGTTTCTGCACTATCTCCATATACAGTTGAATCTCATTATCTCGAAGAGCAAGGAACCATAGGATTGGGTTCGAGATAGCCGAAATTCTTGAGTTTTTGACAAGGGAGATAAACATTAAATGACTTCTATATTCCTTTCCTTGCGTTCACTGATCATTTTTACTCGTTAGCGTAATCCAATGATTTTGATTAATGATGATGGTCTCATAAATTCTTATTGTTTCATAATTACAACTTGATAATATTGATTTTATAAATATTCTTTTTCAGCAAAATTGTTAAATTTATTTTTATCACGTAAAACTGATATATTGTTTAATTGTAAAAACAATATTAAACATTGTCACGTTTGTTTGTTGTGTTCAATTCTCCTGACTGTCTATTCCTTGGACTTCAAATTTATGGACTTTTCCTACTGTTTTGTCGCTGCGGTATTCTTTTGCCGATATTTAAGTCTTATGAAGATTGTTATCAAAACATAATTAACATGATATGACATTTCCGTTATCGATTTCCTACATGCTGTTTGACAGGTGTAAAAATTTGGTTCACCTATAAAGATGATTAATAAATTTGACATAACAAGTTAATATTTGCACTAATTATATTTCCTTTGTACATAATATCACTTCGACACAACTGAAATTTTGACTCATTGATTTTCAAAGTAAAAGGAATTAAAATATATAAATTATACTGGTCGCTGGTTGGGACCAGAATAAAAAGTTTGACATAACCGAAATTTTGACTCAGGCGATTTCAAGATAACGAGATTCAACTGTACATGTTTACTAAGTAGAATATAGACTCAGGTTCCTGTTACCTTATCCTCAACTGGTTCTCCAAAAGAATTAAGAAGGGACTGGAACTGTGCTATTAATACATTAACTCTGGTTTTCAGTTCAGGTAAACAGTCTCTTATATGATGCATCAGTAACTTAAAAATAAAAGTATTTTTTACAATGTTTGTAAATTCTAAAATATTAACAGTGATTTTCAACTTGGTAATTTTTGAATACATTGTGCAATAAATTGTTTTCTTTTTTCTTATGTAGCTACTAATAAAGTAGAAAACATAAATCATTTAACCATTGATTTCACATAAGCAGACAATATTTTGTTTCCAACCAAAGTGAGTGTTTATTTACATGTACTGGTATATCTTTTAGCATCATTTTGCACATATCTTAAAAAAGATTAAAAATACTGAACTTTCCCAATATAAAATTATTTTTGTGTCAAACAGCAAAACAAACTATTATACCCTATTCAATGTCTTAGCTAGGAATGGTGTTCCATTTCTACTTGCTATAGATGGATACTTTCTCTGTAAATAGGCTGCTTCATCTGTTAAAGCATCTTGCATTTCCTGTGTATTAAAACAAAAATACTGATACGTATGATAGTTCAGTCAAGCCTACAAGAATACACTATATGTGACATATTTTGTTGTCAATAAGACAGAAAGACCTGGCTCAAATACTATCATAAATGATGTAGTTACTTTCCGCAGAAAAAAATATTTAAATAATAACTAAACAATAATGACTTGTACTTAAGATTTGATGAAAGCCCTCATATGTCGAATGACAAAAGGTAAAATATCCAAAAATACCTTTTTCTGATTGATGTCAGCTTGGCTTCTGTTGACCACACCTATAATACCAAGTTTAACAGGTATGACACGCCCACATAATACTTCCATTGCATCAGTTCCATGGTCCATCAAATCTAATTTGGTAATTACAGCTAAAGTCCTGCGACCTAAATAAGCAAAATACATTTTAAGGAAAGGCACATTTAACTCCAAATGAACTTATAAATGTTCATCAAACTTCATAAAAACATACCTGTACAATTATCATCACGTCCATATACATGTTTGTACATGTAGGATAAAAATTAGCAAAATTTCTATCTAAGGTCAAATAAAATATATGTGTGTCAAGGGTTTCATGCTTATAAGCTTATAGGTTTTTTTTTAACTTTTTACCATGACTTTATGAGGAATGTTTTGTTTTTAATAGTGCTTTAAAAAAATACTAATTATAAATTAAGGATGTATACCTCTGAGGAGCAAAAAATTTCTAGAATTAAACTTTTTTTCTTAATTTGATTTTTGGGTTTATATGACTGTAAGAAATTTATGAAGAAAAAATCATATGGTGGTGCACTTCTTTTTTCGATATGGTCATTTGAAAGTACCCCATTTTTGATGATTTTCCCATTTTTCATCAATTTTTACCCATTTTTGGGCTATTATCATGAAAAAAAATCACAGTTCCACAATCACACTTTTTTTCATACTTTCCCTAAAGATGAAGTGGACCAATCTGGATAAATCTAACTTAAAAAAACTATAGGTAGGTGTTAATATAAGAAAGTTTTATAAAATTTTGTTGTTTTTTCGTGTCAAAATGACCATGCAGTCAATTTAGTAAATTTGGGATTTTTCTCATTTTTTTTTAGAACAAAGAGCATATAATTTCAACTTCTTTGTTATAAATGATTGAAAAAAAAAATAATTAAAGAATTTTAAAAAGAAAAAATTGACATGGGATGTACATATTTTTGGTAAAATCATTTATTTGTACCCCTCACCCATTTTCTCAACATTCTGGCTGATGACACTGACCAGATTGGTTATAAAATTGGAAAATTTTATTACTCAAAAACTACTAATTGTAAGTACATAATTTTATCACAGAGTTTAGTTGAATTATGATATTTTTTAAATTCATTAATATTTTCCACTTGTATCACATATTTTGGAAACAGTTCCCGAACAAGATTTCAATGAGACTGAAACATCAGAAGAATACACCCTTAAGAGTTGGATCCAAAATCAGGGTTGCTTTAGGAACCCTTCACACAAATAGTATTTGGCTTAAGTGGGTGATTCATGACAATACATACATACAAATGCACATCTAATATTAAACACTGTAAACTGAGTATAACTTGTTCATATAAGGGTGAACATATTAACTGGAGCTTTTTATTTCTAGTATAGATCGTAATTGTTCTGGGACTTCCAAAGACCTCAAGTTACCTTGTGAGTTGTTGAGTAACACAAGATACCTACCATCTGGGTCAATGTCTTTGGCAAGTTTTAATGACTCAGATGTAGCCATATCTGTATTAGCTGCTGTCACAGCCAGGATTATTGAGTTAGGGTTACTGATATATTTCATACACATTTCTACAATCTGATCTTCAATGTCCTCTGGCTGGTCACCTATTGGAACTTTGGTCAGACCAGGCAGGTCAACCAATGTCAGATTAACAACCTTCGAGGAAAACACCTTTAAATTTATTGGTTCAGGACATACACCCTAAAAGAAAAGTCATCAATTTTACAGTAAACAAATTTTTAAAATCATTTAAAGCAGACTGGTCTTTCATGGGAGAGTCTCTCAAATAAGTGTACTTAAATATACAATAAACTTAAACATAAGAATGTAAAAATTTAAACTATTGTAAAATGAAGACATTCCATCAAAGACAAGAAGTTGTCTAAGTGACAGCAATCCATATTTTCATTCATATTTGTTTGGAGCCACCAGCTGGCCCATCCACTGTACATTGCCAAACAAATGATCAGATTTTTCTTTTGAAAAATTCTGTTTAAATTTTTTGGATCTGAACTAAAAATTGACTGAAAATTTCTCTTCTTCTGATAACACAACACAATCAAGTCAAATTGGAAAAGGAAATGGATTAAATGAATGATCAAGAAGGAAATCTGACAAAAAACCTTATTAGTTCCTCCCATGCGGTCAGTTTCATTTTCAATTTCTTGTCTAATTTCACCGAAGTCTGTATATATCTTGTTCTTTGTGTGAAGAAACTTAGCCCATTCCTCTGCTTTTATAGAATCTAAAACATAAGGTATTCTTTTTAAAATTCCAAATCATAACATGATTTACATATTTTTTAAATGATCTAATTAAGTGAAAATCAACTCTAAAAGTTCACAGTATCAGTATGTCATCTCAAGACTATGATTTCTATAAAACAGTTGAAATATGAACAATTTTCTGTTTCAAACTGGTTGTCTCAAGTATACCTTTTTTTTAGATATGTATCTGGCTTTATGTGGTTCAATGAGTATGTCTCTTAACAATATTTTAGAAGTGTTATTTCCCTTTCCACTATAATAAATTGTCTTCTAAAGACATATAATTTTGCTATCTCAGCTATACAGCTCACCTCCACTTCCCTCCTGAAACCGTGTTTCTGTGTCATTTTTGCTAACATGAACCAATTGTAAAATTAATGGTCTTCTTGTAACTATTCCAGTGCCTCTAGGTAGAAAATCTTTTCCAACTAACCCTTCTATCACAGAGCTCTTCCCTGAACTCTGTAAATAAAGTATAAATTAACATAAAATTATAGAATTTTACAAACCCTTTCATAGGTGACACATTTGAAGTTCTTGTTCATTTGGCAAAGAAGTTTCTGAGAATTTTTTTTTTGGAAACTGATAAATCTGAAACCATTTCCTTCTTCCACAGTACCCACATGATCCCTACTTATATTCAAACACAATGAGATAAATTAAAAGAAAACATGCCATATAAATGCTTCATAGAAGAACCATGTTTGTATTTAGCGTATAAAAAGTCCCACCACTAATACATTGTATTATATGATTGGTTGCTATGTCACAGCAGCCAGTTGAATTTGTATACATGTTCATGGTCAATATCAATAGTCATTACACATAAATTCCTAGGCTCGGCTGCTCTGATATGACTGCTTTACCACATGCTGTTCTGAGCAGTTATTGATACATTTGTACCGTAATATTTTCACGAATATTTTTGTGTATGTCACATTGTGACTGTATGTGCAAATTGAAGGCTCATTTTAATTTGTATCTCTTTCCAAAAATCTAATCCATGCTGACTTTTAAGACATACCTAATTGTTATTTTAAACATACAGAATAGCAATGAAATATTTTTATCAAGAAATCAGTTGCTGAAGTACCTGAGACACACAGTAGAGAATTTTTTTTATAGCATAACGTATTCCTTCTTCAAACTTACACCTTAAAATATCAATGTTTCATTTAGACATTTAAATCTTAGACATTTTGTAAAATAATTTGTCCGAAAACCATTTTAATGGAGGATGCATTACATGTACATCACATTTCAATATTTACAAATTAATTGTCAAACTAAAAAGTTTTGTTTGTAAGCCACCATATTTTAATGAAGAACTATGTTAAGAATACTTTCTACACTAAATGGAAAAACAAAAAACTTTAAAATCGAGATTGAACCCATATCACAGAAATAAATTTACTGTTATATTTCTCGCATTGAAATATTTTTGCAAAACAGAAATGGGAAAAACTATATTTAAAGACTACTTCAGTAATTCTTTACCCATAATGATGAAGCTCTTATGAGCAATCATTACTAAATAATATGTCTTTTCAAAAAGTTGCCATCTACTTTTGGATCACTACTGTGAAAAATTTCCCCATTTCACTCACTTGTTTACACTTATTATTTTCATCTGTAACAAGTGTAGCCTGTGAAATAGGGATTTCTTGCCAAAATAAGTCAAAGATAAAGATAAAATGTAATTTTTTACCAGACAGAGTGTCAAAACTCATTCATATTTGGACCAAATATACAAAAATTTGACTGCAGTGAAACACTTCAAAAATCCAGAGAAATTAGATAATAAAGAAAATATTGAAATAAAACTTGTGAGTTGTGTCATGTATTAGTGTAAAATATAGTGCATGTAGTACTTTTGATAATGCTTCTATGTTATTTTCAAGTTTAATATTGTTTCTAGGAGCTTCATAATTGTTTTTTTAAGTTTAGTTCTTCTGAAAGGCAAATAATAGTATTGTGTAAGGAACCATGTTTTGTTAATAATATTATCCAATGATCATAATAAAGTTGCAAACCATATGTACTTGCTTGACTTGAAAGTTTAATTGTCAAATACCTTTCAGTTTGGTTTTGGTAAGGCAAAAACAAAATATAGTCTTGTTTCCTGCTACCCGACTGACCCTGTTTTTTCATGCCTGACCCTAAAAGTTTTTTGGGCAAAATATTGAGCTCGGTAGCTCTAATGTGTTGAAGCTTACTTTTCATGAATAGAGACATTATCTAAATAAAAGACATTTGATAATGTCTTTATTGAACTGTCACATATTACATTATTATGTCACAGAAGTCCATACCTGAAAAAATGAAGAGAAAAAAAAATAAAATCATTTTCCAACCTACTACCCTCTTTTTTTCTGGCCAGTAGCAGGAAACAAGACTATTTTTTTTTTCTTCGCCTTAACAAACAGTTTGTGACATTATCAGCTTCATAAGTATTTAAATCCTGGACTCACCATTTTAAAATTTGGTGAGTCCTGGACTAATCCAAAATAAAATTTTACCAAATTGAAAAAAAAACAAATCCTACCAAAAGCCATGGACTTATCAGTAGAAGGGTTAAAACAATATCATGGGTACACAAACAAAAACTTGCAACTATACAGACTCCTTTGTGAATACAACACACTGAAAAAGCTAAAACAGTATCATTACCAACAAGATGACAGCTAGCTTGCAATTTTAAAACTGACTCAATGGCACATATTGGATGGGTGAAAGTACAGAAGGTACCAAAATCCAGAAATCAGGAAGAATCCAATTCTTTTTACAGGACTCTATAGAGACTAAAATTTTCAGAATCTGGAAATCCGGCTAACTGTAGAAAACTTTCAGTCATGATAGTGCAGTACTTATCCTTATTAGCTACATAACTGCAGGTAATCCTGCAATAATTATTAAATTCATTAATTTTTTTAAAAGTTACTTTTGTGTGTCCCATATACATTGGTAAATGATTTCTCCATGAAAAATTTTGAAGATTATTACAGTTCTGTACATTTCAAATAACAATGTGTTATATTCCAAAAGTCAACATGGTTCAAACTTTTGGAAACAAAACTTGCACATATTTAGAAACATCATATTATCACATTAAAACTCAATGAACTATACAAATAAATGGAAAATCTGTTATGAAAATGTTCGAGAAGCCAATGCTTAAGGCTTTTGGAAACAAAAGATATCCCAATACTTATTACATGTACTATGTTGTCAGGTAATTCGGCACATTCAAATCATTTTCATGTTAATACGCCAAAAAGGACGATGCATAGAATTACCCGAAATGACTGTATTACTTTCATTTTAAAGACACACATTAATTATGTTATTTGCTAAATGTGTATGATAATGCTTTACCAGGTCTTGATAAGTTTATTTGGATTAAAAAAAAATATGAACAATTTGAATCCTAATTATGAATACTGAAAATGAAAGTAGATTATTTCATCATATATATTTTTGATCAACAATATTGTATTTTTTATGTGAATTATGATACTTCTGCTTTTATATCTTGGGACAAATATTTAAACAGACTAGATCAAAAGTGTGTGCAGGAATTATGGAATAGAAATATGTACAAATATTTAGCGAATGAAGCAATGAATTCATTTTCATTATGGTCTTCGAACTACATGAACTAAAGTCTAAAAGAAAACCGTTAAGGGCACAACCTGATTTCCTATGACAACTATTTGTGGCAGCTGAATGGTCTCTGACCCGACAGTATTAAAAACATCTTGCAGTTTGTTGATTACAGGAATCAACCCTTCCATGATAGGAGGGTTATGTGTCGTTTTTGAATGTCAGCTAAATCAGGACATCCATTCGTTTCGCTTTCGGCAAAACCTAACCCCAAAAATTATTCACTTCCGGGGCATTTTTAATCTCGAATAAATGACAGATTTAACACAAGCTTTTCTTAGCTACATTTACCTATCCCTTTTAATATGATTTTGGATAATTGCAATTAGTATTAAGTAATAAATAGTGTAATAAAAATTCTACATGACAAAAATGAATTACAAATGATTTATTTGTGTGCCCACATGAAAACGGATTAAAAAATCCTTCTTTTATATTGTTTACTTGAAGATCAAAATTGATGACGTTTTTCACAAGTCGTGAATGAAAATAGAGAACACTGATTATTTGGTAGTTTTGATTGTTTTACAGTCATGACTGATGAAAGCCAGGTGACTGTTTCTGTAAGTTTGGCTAGAGTGATAATAGTGAACCTGATTTATTATTTTTGCTACAAAATATCAGCTTATTCATAGATTTTTCATGGATAGTACTAGTAGTAGGATAGGATAGTCTGTCCTGATTCTGATATTTATTTATGAATTTATATATTTCGTAAACTCAAGTTGAACATTGTAGTTGTCAGATGGGTGTGACTAAACATCGAGTTCAAGTAAGAGTTAAAGTTCGAGTTAGTGTTCGAGTTATAATTCAAGTTTAAGTTAATCTTCGAGTTAACTCGAGATATTGATTTCTAATGTCATTTATCGAGTTGCATTTCGAGTTGCGGATTAAGTTTAGGGGGAGGTAAGTAAAAAATTACATGTATATAGGCTCGTAATAAAAATACCTAAATTTGTTGACACCCCCATAAAGATATCTCTGATTTTTTCAGACCCAGAAAATCTTTCATTTAACCCAATAAAACAGGTTAAAAATGCAACTTATTCGTCTTTTTGAATGCTTCCAAAAAATACCTGCAATTTTTGTAGAGGTTTCCCCTAGACCAGTTTAGCATGGCGCTGTGCCATGCCTCCATCTTCAAGCACCATGCTGCCCTCATCATGAATTTTACAATGTGCCCCCAGGTAGCCAAACCTAACTTTCAATTTTTACTTTAATCTTATCTTTTTGAAACTGATTTGCATTAAATCATGTACCCCTTTTGTATTGGCACACTTTTATGAAACTTTTTCACCATCACACTAGGGTGAAGGCTGTTTATTGCAGGTTATGATAATTATACTGCCCTCATGTCAAGGTGGGGTGCCCCCAATATTATCTTTTTTAATCATTGAGTGCCTTCAAATACAAAATTTACCATGCCTTCACAAATATCTGGGGAAAGCACTATTTTGGGACCCCCAAAAAATATAGGATAATCGAGAAATTTGACCACAAAAAATAGTACTTGCGTACATGCAGAAAATTTGGACAGTACCACCCCCATCTCCCCCTTTTGGGATTAAGTTATTGTGCGTTGATTTTTATTCTTCGCCGTTTAATCATCTGGACACCGAATATAGGTATCAATGAATCTAGATTGGCCGCCTCCTCATGCAGCCACATGAAACGTTTCCGACTTCGTTTCCTCACATGTTTTCCTTTTGTCTTTCTCCATATGTTCCACCAATGAATGTGGACAAGACATACATATAGTTTTACTCTTGTCCATTTAATTATGTTAATTATTTCCATAAAATCACAAACTGAAAACGAAACTTGTTCCCCCAATGTCCGAAATACGTGTATTTATTTTATTCAACCCCCCTTTAAGTATGACGTTCTCCGTAAATCGAAATGTGGATTCTGTATAATTAAAAAAAGTTTTTAAAACCTTCCTTAAAGTAATCCGTACACTGAATTGTGAGATTTAAAGTTGTGACACAAAACTACATGTATATTCTTTAGAATAATATAAAAGATGTGAATAGTTTACTGATTATCTCAGATGAGCCGATTGCATACCATGTTAACAAAAAATCATAAAGGCTATGTGAGCTTTTGCCATCACTTCTTGTCCATCATCTGCCATCCTAAAGATTTTTTGAAAAAATCTTACACTCGAGGGTGTCTAGTAGAAAAAAGTGCCAAAGGATGCCGCAAGTCAAACCACATGGCCTGTGTTACTAAATATAGAGCATATGGGTCAGACAGTAGTTTTTATACGACCGCAAAATTTTTGCAGTCGTATATTGGTATGACGTTGGTGTTGTCGTCGTCCGAAGACATTTGGTTTTCGCACTATAACTTTAGTATAAGTTAATAGAAATCTATGAAATCTAAACACAAGGTTTATGACCACAAAAGGAAGGTTGGGATTGATTTTGGGAGTTTTGGTCCCAACAGTTTAAGAATTAGGGGCCAAAAAAGGGCCCAATAAGCATTTTTCTTGGTTTTCACACAATAACTCTAGTATAAGTAAATAGAAATCTATGAAATTTTAACACAAGGTTTATGACCACAAAAGGAAGGTTGGGATTGTTTTTGGGAGTTTTGGTCCCAACAATTTAGGGATTAGGGGCTAAAAAGGGCCCAAATAAGCATTTTTCTTGGTTTTTGCACAATAACTTTAGTATAAGTAAATAGAATATGAAATTTAAACACAAGGTTTATGACCACAAAAGGAAGGTTGGGATTGATTTTTAGGAGTTTTGGTCCCCACAGTTTAGGAATTAGGGGCCCAAAGGGTCCAAAATTAAACTTTGTTTGATTTCATCGAAAATTAAACTATTGGGGTTCTTTGATATGCCGAATCTAACCGTGTATTTAGATTCTTAATTTTTGATCCCATTTTCAAATTGGTCTACATTAAGGTTCAAAGGGTCCAAAATTAAACTTAGTTTGATTTTAACAAAAATTGAATTCTTGGGGTTCTTTGATATGCTGAATCTAACCATGTATTTAGAATTTGGATATTAGAATACCACAAAGGGATGGTAAGAATTGTCTTTGGTAGTTATGGCTCAAACCGTTAAGGAATAAGGTGCAAAAAGGGGGGGAAAGGGTTTCCAGGTTAATGGACAATTACTTAAGTACAAAACATACATGTAATTTAAAAGGCAGTGTAAGGTTGGTAATTGAAACTCATTTGAATATCTCACCTAAACTGCTTTTAAATTATTTATATTGGAAATATGCCAAAAACTTTATTATTAATAAATTCCATTGGAAATTTGCCAATAACTTTAGTTTAATGAACTTCATTTGAAATTTGCCAATATAAAATGTTGCTGATGAAGCTTTTTTGTTTATCTCACCTAAACTGCTTTTAAATTATGTATATTGGAAATTTGCCAAAAACTTTATTATTAAATTTCTGATTTATATATAAAAGCAAATAATAATGATAAGGCCAGAGATACACACCCAACAGGATGTGTAAATTATTATAATAAGTATTGTGCAATAGCAAGAAATTTTCAATTGCACAGTATTGTGCAATAGCAAGAAATCTTCAATTGCACAGTATTGCGCAATAGCAAGAAATCTTCAATTGCACAGTATTGTGCAATAGCAAGAAATTGATATTTGGGCCCGGTTATCAAATTTGTCCACATTGAGGTTTAAAGGGTCCAAAATTGAACTTTATTTGATTTCATCAAAAATTGAATCATCAAAAATTGAACTATTGGGGTTCTTTGATATGCCTAATCTAACCGTGTATTTAGATTCTTAATTTTTGGTCCCGTTTTCAAATTGGTCTACATTAAGGTCCAAAGGGTCCAAAATTAAACTTCTTTAAAATTTTCCATTTTAAATTGGTTATTTCTGATTTATATATAAAAGCAAATAATACTGATATGGTTTGAATAGGTTACATAAACTCAAAATGTTTGGTGTTTGTGAAAAAAGTTTAAAATGGTTTACATCTTATTTATCATGTAGACAGCAATGTGTAGGCTGGAATGGTATTTTATCAAAACCAAGTGATATTACAATTGGTGTACCTCAAGGATCCATTTTGGGTCCATTATTTTTTATACTTTTTGTCAATGATTATCCAGATTGTTTAATTCATTCTCATGCAACTATATATGCTGACGATACATCTCAAGATGTTGCTGATAAATGTATAGATGTTCTAGAAAAAAAGCTCAAAGAAGATCTTGTAAACTCAATTAATTGGATGAAATGTAATAAACTTACAATGAACCTTAAGAAGACTCAATGTATGCTTATTGGTACTCAGCAGAAATTATCGAAATGTCGTAAAATATATATTGATATAGACACTATTGTATTAGAAACTGTTGAACATTCTAAACTCTTAGGAGTTAATATTGATTGTTTTTTATCCTGGTCATACCATATTGATTTTTTGACCAGAAAAATCTCTAAGAAAATTGGTGTTTTAAAACGCTTAAAAAGCTTTATGTCACCTGAAGCACTTTTAAAGGTATATAACTCTGTAATATTCCCACATTTTAATTATTGTTGCACTGTATGGTCTAATTCTAAAAATGTAGCAAATGTAGACAAGATTTTTAAACTACAGAAAAAAGCTGCACGCATAATTTTAAACGTGCATAATATTTTGACACCATCGACTGTATTATTTAGTAGATTGAGATGGATGCCAATGCCTGACTATTTTATGTATAGAAAAGCTATTTTAGTGTTCAAATCGCTCAATCAATTAACACCTGAATATCTTTATGTTTTTAAATATGTACATGAAGTTAGTTCGAGAAACACCAGACAGAGCGAAGTAGATTTATTATATATTCCTAGAGCTCGAACTGATTATTTTAAAAGGTCTTTTGTTATCTCAGGCAGTTTATTATGGAATAATTTACCATTATATATTAGAAATTGTACTACAGTTGAGAGTTTCAAGAGATCTTATTTAGAACATTTCTTTAGTATGTCAAACAATAATTAGACATTCATATATATATTATTTCATTTGTAGTAGGCTATATTTTGACTTTTTTATTCAATCAATGTGTATTTTATACTTTATGTTGTAAATTATGTATATAATGCAGGACCATATTGTGAACTAGTCTTTGTGCTAAATATGTCATTCTGTTGAAATAAAAAGACTTTATTATTATTATTATTATTATTAAAAATTTTTAAGTTCTTAGACCACATTAATTCTGTGTCAGAAACCTATGCTGTGTCAAATATTTATTCACAATCCAAATTCAGTGCTGTATCAAGCTTGAATTTTGTGTCCATACTTGCCCCAACTGTTCAGGGTTCGACCTCTGCGGTCGTATCAAGCTGCGCCCAGCGGAGCATTTTATTAAGCATTGCATTTAAAAACTTTTGTGTTTTATTATCTAATGAAAACTTGATTTTTAAATGTAAAAAGTAAAAGATGTACAAGAATATTAACTAATGGGAGGCAACTCTTTAAACATCCTGATTTTAGCAGATGGAAAATTAACATTTTTGTGTCAAAAAATGCAGCAACTTTGGAAGCCAGCAAATGTACCCTGAAACTATATATTTTAAGAACAGATTGATATACCCTTTCAAATGCCTGTAATAATACACCTCTAAATCTTGCACATATTATCACTAGATTGGGCTAAAATTAGCCAATATTTGGGATTTTGGTAGAGGGGAAGGCTTTGTTTTGTCACTTTTCTTCATGTGGCAGCTGAACTACAAACCATCAGTTCATGATGTCATATAAAAAACTAATGACCAATTAACACACATAATGTTGTGCATTTTAATTATTTGAAGAAACAACCTTTTTTAAATGTTATAAGGTGTGAGCATTCCATGCTTTGAAGAGCCTCCAGACTGCACATAATGATATTGATGACCAATTAACACACATAATGTTGTGCATTTTAATTATTTGCTGAAATGACCTTTTTTAAATGTTATAAAGTGTGAGCATTCCATGCTTTGAAGAGCCTCCAGACTGCACATAATGATATTAATGATGTTATATTGATGTGTCAGCTATTCTTTATATATTAGTTGCCATTTACATTTTAGTGTGTGCAGAAAATATATT
The DNA here is from genome assembly GCA_028015205.1 of Mytilisepta virgata. Classification (NCBI taxonomy): domain Eukaryota; kingdom Metazoa; phylum Mollusca; class Bivalvia; order Mytilida; family Mytilidae; genus Mytilisepta; species Mytilisepta virgata. The sequence goes on from CM051519.1 coordinate 76,175,150, forward strand.
ACATGAGCATGTTACAGTCTAGTGATCTACATTTTACTAACAAAAATATTGAGTTACAGAATTAATTGGCATTTGCCATTAAGTTTGTGAAGCAGATTCCATTGTAAATTAAGCATGTTAACATTACTACAATACTGATAACCTGGTTTGGTTCACTTTTAGTTTCACAAGATTATCTTGATAAGGCTAGTATAAAAATATAATTGGTATACTGGTATATGTACATATTTCATATTCTTTTTAAAGTAGTGGCTTTTTATTGATTGCATTATCTAGGTGAAAATTAGAGGTAGAAACATGAGGTGTGTCATGATATTTGAGAAAAAAAATTGTCTGTCAGGATTTGTTTAGTGATACAGGAATATAAATCAAACAACAAAAAGAGTAAAAAAGACTGAAATATCATATATCTTGAATTTTATTTGCTAGAGTGTAATATGAATCAAGCATATTTTGTTTGAAGAAACCTTTCCACGGAGAAAGAAATCTTGCAATAATATATTTGGAGTGTATTATTTATATAAATTAGAGGATTATTATAGTTAATTGTTTTAATTTATCTACAGAAATAGTAGCAGAATTATCAGGTTAGTTTATTTTTCACTTTTACGCTAATCAGCTGTTCTTTCCATCATTTTAACCTGGAATATGGTCACAGTTCCCATAACTTTGAAATATTTGTTAAAAATTTTATTAACAGAAATTTCTATGAAATGAAAATGAGTGAATATCATCAGCTTAAGCAGGTTTGTATGGCTTTGCTTTTATACCACTCAATTTCCACGTTAATCATCATTTACCAAAAAAAAGACGATATTTATATATTAATATATTGTCTAATTGATAATTTATTAATGTCCACTGTAAGTTATTTTAATAAAATACTTAAATTATCGGGATGAAAATGAATATAAACCCTGCTGTGTACTAGACTGATATCCTAAGCCAAACTTTAAATGTGCTAGCTCATAAATACAAGTCTGCAGTAAGACATATTACCCATATGGACACAATTACTATTCCGACTCCTAGCCAACCAGTCTGCTCTTACTCCTAAATACTGCATGCTTATGTGAAAAGCGGCAAACACCAATTATAAAACCTTTGCTTTGAACAGGTGGGGGGATTAAAACCCACAACCTACCACACTCTTGGAGAGCACACTTTCAAAACCCACAACCTACTGCACTCTAGAAGAGCACACTTTCACTATACCACCAAGGGGATTATTAGGGATTATTTCAATTATGGATTAGACCATTTTTAGCTCACCTGGCCTAAAAGGCCATGTGAGCTATTCTCATCACTTGGCGTCCGTCGTCGTCTGTCGTCGTCGTTAACAATTTTTCAAACATCTTCTCCTCTGAAACTATTGAATGGATTTGGATAAAACTTAGCATGATTGTTCCTTAGGGTATCCTGCACAAAGTGTTTGCTTCGATTTTTGATCCGTCGAAAAACATGGCCGCTGTTACTAAAAATGGAACATAGGGGTCAAACAACAGTTTTTATACGACCGCAAAATTTTTGCGGTCGTATATTGGTATGACGTTGGCGGCGGCGTCGTCGTCCTTTGTCAGCGTCGTCGTCCGAAGACATTTGGTTTTCGCACTATAACTTTAGTATAAGTTAATAGAAATCTATGAAATTTAAACACAAGGTTTATGACCACAAAAGGAAGGTTGGGATTGATTTTGGGAGTTTTGGTCCCAACAGTTTAAGAATCAGGGGCCAAAAAAGGGCCCAATAAGCATTTTTCTTGGTTTTTGCACAATAACTCTAGTATAAGTAAATAGAAATCTATGAAATTTTAACACAAGGTTTATGACCACAAAAGTAAGGTTGGGATTGTTTTTGGGAGTTTTGGTCCCAACAGTTTAGGAATTAGGGGCTAAAAAGGACCAAAATAAGCATTTTTCTTGGTTTTTGCACAATAACTTTAGTATAAGTAAATATAAATCTATGAAATTTAACACAAGGTTTATGACCACAAAAGGAAGGTTGGGATTGATTTTTGGAGTTTTGGTCCCAACAGTTTAGGAATTAGGGGCCAAAAGGGTCCAAAATTAAACTTTGTTTGATTTCATTGAAAATTTAACTATTGGGGTTCTTTGATATGCCGAATCTTACCGTGCAGTTAGATTCTTAATTTTTGGTCCCGTTTTCAAATTGGTCTACATTAAGGTCCAAAGGGTCCAAAATTAAACTTAGTTTGATTTTAACAAAAATTGAATTCTTTGGGTTCTTTGATATGCTGAATCTAAACATGTACTTAGTTTTTTTATTATGGGCCCAGTTTTCAAGTTGGTCCAAATCAGGGTCCAAAATTAAACTTTGTTTGATTTCATCGAAAATTGAACTATTGGGGTTCTTTGATATGCCGAATCTAACCGTGCATTTAGATTCTTAATTTTTGGTCCCATTTTCAAATTAGTCTACATTAAGGTCCAAAGGGTCCAAAATTAAACTTAGTTTGATTTTAACAAAAATTGAATTCTTGGGGTTCTTTGATATGCTGAATCTAAACATGTACTTAGTTTTTTTTATTATGGGCCCAGTTTTCAAGTTGGTCCAAATCGGGGTCCAAAATTAAAGCTAAAAAGGGGGTAAATTTTTTTTTTTTTGGGGGGGGGCAATTCTCCACAGCATATTGTATTACACAAGAAGCAAAAAATTGAATATAAATTCAAATCATATGACCAATTCTAAGTTCTTTATTTCAGTTATTCTGTGTCAGAAACCTATTATGTGTCAAATATTTGAAGAAATTTTCAATTGCACAGTATTACGCAATAGCAAGAAATTGATATATGTGCCCTGTTATCAAAACTTTATTATTAACAAATTCCATTGGAAATTTGCCAATAACTCTAATGAACTTCATTGTAAATTTGCCAATATAAAATGTGCTGATGAAGCTTTTTCGTTTATCTTATCTAAACTGCTTTTAAATTATGTATATTTAAAATTTGCCATCCATGACTATGATGTCATTTTCTATTTTAATATGTTATGGTGTATTTAAATGGGCTGTTATGGTTGCAAAGTATAAAGAAATGGGGGGGGGGGGTTGAAAACAAAATTTGGGGGGGGGGGGGTAAATGAGAAATTGGGGAGGGGGGGTAATTTTTTCTCATTTCATATTTCATAAATTAAAAAGAAAATTTCAAATTTTTTTTAGCAAAAAAAGGGGGGGTTACAATAAATTTTATTGTTTTTTTTTTTTTTTTTTGGGAGGGGGGGGTCAATGTGCAACTTCATAGTGTATTGCACAAAAGCTAAAAAAAGGGGTAAATTATTATTTTTTTTTGGGGGGGGGGGCAATTCTCCACAGCATATTGTATTGCACAAGAAGCAAAAAATTGAATATAAATTCAAATCATATGACCAATTTTAAGTTCTTTGATTTCAGTTATTCTGTGTCAGAAACCTATTATGTGTCAAATATTTGAAGAAATTTTCAATTACACAGTATTGCGCAATAGCAAGAAATTGATATGTGTGCCCAATTTTAAATTTTAAATTGGTTATTTCTGATTTATATATAAAAACAAATAATACTGATATGGTTTGAATAGGTAAATTAAAAATTTTTAAGTTCTTAGACAACATTCATTCTGTGTCAGAAACCTATGCTGTGTCAAATATTTATTCACAATCCAAATTCAGTATTGTATCAAGCTTGAATGTTGTGTTCATAATTGCCCCAACTATTCAGGGTTTGACATCTGCGGTCGTATCTAGCTGCGCCCAGCAGAGCATTTTATTCGCAGATATCTCAAAATCATTAGGTTACAACAAATTCTGGCAGGTTGAAAGTGTTCAGCATGATGAGAGCTACCTGTGTGCTGATTTTCGTGAAAATCTGTCAACTGATGTTAGAGTTATTGCCCTTTTTTGACATTTTTGGCTTTTTTTTATGTTATTATTTCAAAAATCTTCTTCTCTGAAACTACTATTCAAAATCAGATGAAACTTGGTAAGATTGTTCCTTAGGGTATCCTGCAAAAAGTTAATGCTTGGAATTTTGATTGGTCGAAAAACATGTCCGCCCTTACTAAAAATAGAACATAGGGGTCAGAATGCTGTTTTTTGCTATTTTTTCCTGAATTATAGAAAGAAAATGAAGATGAAAGCTACTTTCAAGGTAAACATGGTATCCCGAGTTGAATGATGATGATGAAAGTTTGTTTTGGACTTCCATTTTCCCGCCATTTTTTACACTTGCTCGGATTTTAACAATATTTGGTTTTTAAAGTAAACATGGTATCCTTAGTGAATGGTGATGATGAGAATGTTGTATAACAATGATTAAACTTCATAATATGTGAGCTTTTAATTGCCATCACTTGGTGTCCATCATTAACGTTGTTAACAAATTTTCAAACATCTTCTCTGAAACTACTAGGGGGATTTGGATGAAACTCTACAAAATGTCAGATGAGTTAAGCATGGTTTATTGGATAAAAACCAACAGCTTAGTCAATATGATCAAAGATCAAGCATAATAGAAAATAAAAAGCCTTAACCCACAATTTTTACATAACTTTTTTCAAACATTTTAAAAGCGAAGACAACATATAGACCAGACCAAAAGATTTATACTTGTATTTGAAGATGAATTAAAGCTTGTATTTTGTATTGTGAATCATCAGATTGACCATGACTGTATCTTAATCAAGTGTAGGGAGAACTCATGCCCATTTATTTCCAGAGGTTCTTGAAAGCCTTTTAAAGGTATTTTCAGCATTTTACATGACCTGTAATACTCAGTTTAATTTACAACAAACATTAATATATTAATTTAGTTTATAGTGCATTGTTTGCCAGGTGGAGCGATTCAGGCTCTTGAGAGCCTCTTGTTTAATCTTTTATCATACACTTCAAAAGTACATGTACATGTATTGTATGTATGTTTGAATGCCCCATGACTGATATGGCCATGTGGCATACCAGCCCAGGCACCTTTGAATGTGGGAAAACTATATGAATGATGTTACAGACTGGAATTACACCCTTTCTGCGCCTTTAATTTAGCCTTTCATTTCAGCCAGTAGCATGTTGGATTGTTGCCTTTTCATAAACTTTGAATCTTAAGCTTTATGTAGCAGTGCAATGAGTGAATATTTATTGTACTGTAGTCATTAAATGGTAAATGGCATATTTGGAGGAAAAACATCTTGCTTTCTTTGTTTTAATATGTACTATATTTTGTATTAAATGACTTAAATGTTAAATTTTTATTGTTAATTTTATTGGAGTTCTGTTCTAAAACGTAATGCAATGTTCTATACAGAAATATTACACATGTATATTACTGGTAAAGGTAATGCAACTTGGTTCAAGGAAAGACCTTTCATTTATTTTTTTCCTCTTAGAAATCACTCAATAATTGTATAGCAATTTGAATATGCATATGAATTACAAATTCACAGGACTCTTTGGTTCTCATAAATGTACTTCTGTTCAATATTGATTCACATACCAGTACTTCTGTTCACCATTGGTTCACATACCTGTACTTCCATTCACCATTAGTTCACATACCAGTACTTCTGTTCACCATTAAAAGATGTATTGAATGAAAAACTTTTCATATTATCTGTAAGCTCAACAAATCAGATCATTTAAATTTCAATTTTGAAGATTCCTAGAATAAGATTTAAAAGATCAAATGTCTAATAGTGTATGTTATTATACTGATGTACTGATGTTATCAGCCATGTTTATTTTTGCCATTTTTTTCATTAAAATATCACACATATTACAGTTTTAGATTTTACTGTGATTATTTCTGAATTTGGTTTAACTTTCTGTTAACCATTGAATCCATCACTGACTTTGCAAGTCTGATATTTCAATATTAAAGGTGAAATAGGTAGTATTTAATGTCGTTTACAGGTTTAAAACATTTATAATATAATTGTGAAAGTGCAGCAAATGAATTCAACTCAATTTTTTTATGACAGCAGGATGATATAGCACAGAAATTTTTACTCCCAGAAAGGCAAGCTAAAGTAAACCAACTTATCAATAGGATGGAAGATGATGGTGTCATATATTGTATATGTAGGTCATCTGACTGTTCCACATTTATGATGTAAGTGATAATGTGTATATATTAAGGTAACCTGACTGTTTTAGGTTCTTATTGAGTATGTTTATACCAGTCCATGGGTTTGCAAGTAGACAATATTCATAAAATTTCTAGTTAACCATTTAATGGAATTCAGTGAAACTTCATTCAAAAATGATAACAATATTGAAATGTGCATGAAATGCAAAATAATTCCTATCAAAATCTGAAAGCAGGATAATTGGACTTGAGCAACAAACGATTTTGAAGCTGGGAGTATATTTTTGTAAACTTGCTTACAGTCAGGGATGATTTATTCTATTTTTTAGCAGTTTTCCGCTTTCTGCAATCCAGATTTTTCCATTATGATTTCTTTATTATACATATCAATATGGCTTTTCTTGGCAGGGAAAATCATCTTTGTACAGTAGTCAGAGCCGGTTTTTGTCATATTCTTTACAAATATTTCTTTATAGTCAGTGTAATAATAAAATCCAATACATTATTGTGAGAAGCAGTATTACTCTTTTTTTTCAGTATCAGTACTTCATTTTCATGCTGTATGATTCTGAATTGTGTAAAGTCTATTGTTTTATTACAGAGGCTGTGACCACTGTGAAGAATGGTATCATGGAAATTGTATTGGAGTTACTGAGAAAGATGCCAAATTAATCAAGAAATTCTTCTGTCATTTTTGTAGAGGTAAATCATTAAAAACACACTATTAATTCAAATTTAATCGTATGCAAAATTTGCTGTGTTTTGTTTGGTGTTAGCCCTCTATATCTGATTATTTAAAAAAACTTACCACTATGTCAAATATAATTATACTCCCCGCAAAAAAAGTTTGTGGGGGTATATAGGAATCACCTTGTCCGTCCGTCCGTCCGTCCGTCTGTCTCTGTCTGTCTGTCTGTCTGTCTGTCCGTCTGTCCATATATCTTGTAAGCGCAACTCCTCCTAGACCGTTCAATGGATGTCAACGAAACTTTACAGAAAGGAAGTACATCATCTAAAGATGTGCATGAATAAAAATCTTTGCCTTCCGATATCACACAAGGGAGATAATAGGACTTCTATTTTTTTGGCTTATACATTATATATGAACCTCGTAAGCGCAACTCCTCCTAGACCGCTCAATGGATTTCAACGAAACTTTACAGAAAGGAAGTACATCATCCAAAGATGTGCATGAAGAAAAATCTTTGCTTTCTGATATCACACAAGGGAGATAATTGGACTTCTATTTTTTTTGGCTTATACATTATATATGAACCTCGTAAGCGCAACTCCTCCTAGACCGCTCAATGGATTTCAACAAAACTTTATAGAAAGGAAGTACATCATCCAAAGATGTACATGAAGAAAAATCTTTGCTTTCCGATTTCACACAAGGGAGATAATTGGACTTCTTTTTTTTGGCTTATACATTATATATGAACCTTGTAAGCGCAACTCCTCCTAGACCGCTCAATGGATTTCAACGAAACTTTACAGAAAGGAAGTACATCATCCAAAGATGTGCGTGAAGAAAAATCTTTGCTTTCCGATATCACACAAGGGAGATAATTGGACTTCTATTTTTAGCTCACCTGACCCAAAGGGTCAAGTGAGCTTTTCTCATCACTTGGCGTCCGTCATCCGTCGTCCGTCGTCGTCGTCTGTTAACTTTTACAAAAATCTTCTCCTCTGAAACTACTGGGCCAAATTGAACCAAACTTGGCCACAAGCATCATTAGGGTATCTAGTTTAAAAAATGTGTCCGATGACCCCGCCTGTCAACCAACATGGCCGACATGGCTAAAAATAGAACATAGGGGTAAACTGCAGTTTTTGTCTTATATCTCAAAAACTAAAGCAATTAGAGCAAAACTGACAGGGGTAAAAATGTTCATCAGGTCAAGATCTACCTGTCATGAAATTTTCAGACGAATCGGTCAACCCTTTATTAGCTCACCTGACCCAAAGGGTCAAGTGAGGTTTTCTCATCACTTGGCGTCCGTCGTCCGTCGTCGTCCGGCGTCGTCCGGCGTCGTCGTTAACATTTTACATTTTGAACTTCTTCTAGAGAACCACTGAATGGAATGAAACCAAACATGGCATGAATGTTCCTTATGAGGTGCTGACCAAGTGTTGTTACTTTGTAGCCGATCCATAATCCAAGATGGCCGCCAGCGGGGGACTTAGTTTAACATAGAACCCTATGGGAAATGCATACAAATGACTTCTTTTAGAGAACCACTGAATGGAATGAAACTAAATCTGGCATGAATGTTCCTTATGAGGTGCTGACCAAGTGTTGTTACTTTGTAGCCGATCCATCATCCAAGATGGCCGCCAGCGGGGGACTAAGTTTAACATTGGACCCTATGGGAAATGCATACAAATGACTTCTTTTAGAGAACAACTGAATGGAATGAAACTAAATCTGGCATGAATGAACCCTTATAAGGTGCTGACCAAGTGTTGTTACTTTGTAGCCGATCCATCATCCAAGATGGCCGCCAGAGGGGGACTTAGTTTAACATAGGACCCTATGGGAAATGCATACAAATGACTTCTTTTAGAGAACCGTTGAATGGAATGAAACCAAACATGGCATGAATGTTCCTTATGAGGTGCTGACCAAGTGTTGTTACTTTGTAGCCGATCCATAATCCAAGATGGCCGCCAGCAGGGAACTTAGTTTAACATAGAACCCTATGGGAAATGCATACAAATGACTTCTTTTAGTGACCCACTTAATGGAATGAAACCAAACATGGCATGAATATTCCTTATGAAGTGCTGACCAAGTGTTGTTACTTTGTAGCTGATCCATCATCCAAGATGGCCGCCAGCGGGGAACTTAATTTAACATAGGACCCTATGGGAAATGCATACAAATGACTTCTTTTAGAGAACCACTGAATGGAATGAAAGTAAATCTGGCATGAATGTTCCTTATGAGGTGCTGACCAAGTGTTGTTACTTTGTAGCCGATCCATCATCCAAGATGGCCACCAGAGGGGGACTTAGTTTAACATAGGACCCTATGGGAAATGCATACAAATGACTTCTTTTAGAGAACCGTTGAATAGAATGAAACCAAACATGGCATGAATGTTCCTTATGAGGTGCTGACCAAGTGTTGTTACTTTGTAGCCGATCCATAATCCAAGATGGCCGCCAGCGGGAGACTAAGTTTAACATTGGACCCTATGGGAAATGCATACAAATGACTTCTTTTAGAGAACCGTTGAATGGAATGTAACAAAACATAGCATGAATGTTCCTTATGAGGTGCTGACCAAGTGTTGTTACTTTGTAGCCGATCCATAATCCAAGATGGCCGCCAGCGGGGGACTTAGTTTAACATAGAACCCTATGGGAAATGCATACAAATGACTTCTTCTAGTGATCCACTTAATGGAATGAAACCAAACATGGCATGAATATTCCTTATGAAGTGCTGACCAAGTGTTAATACTTTGTAGCTGATCCATCATCCAAGATGGCCGCCAGCGGGGAACTTAGTTTAACATAGGACCCTATGGGAAATGCATACAAATGACTTCTTTTAGAGAACCACTGAATGGAATGAAACTAAATCTGGCATGAATGTTCCTTATGAGGTGCTGACCAAGCGTTGTTACTTTGTAGCCGATCCATCATCCAAGATTGCCGCCAGCGGGGGACTAAGTTTAACATTGGACCCTATGGGAAATGCATACAAATGATTTCTTTTAGAGAACCACTGAATGGAATGTAACAAAACATAGCATGAATGTTCCTTATGAGGTGCTGACCAAGTGTTGTTACTTTGTTGCCGATCCATCATCCAAGATGTTTAGAAGTCTATCAGAAAATTGTAAAAAAAATTCTGAATGGTCACAACTTGACCACATATTCAAAAATAATAATGATAAGATGTCTTCAGTAGCTATTGTAATCACATTAGATACAGGTGAGCGACACAGGCTCTTGAGAGCCTCTAGTTGGGTTATTGCCCCTGAATTTTTAATTTTAAGGAAATTTTGCAGTTTTAGGTTATTATCTTGAATATTATTATAGATAAAGACAAATTGTAAACAGCAAAAATGTTCAACAAAGTAAGATCTACAAATAAGTCAACATGACCAAAATCGTTGATTGACCCCTTATAGGAGTTTTTGCCCTTTAAAGACGGCATTCAGCGTAAACTTTGCTTTTAAGATCTTTTCCTCTCAAACCACTGAGCCAATTGAGACCAGACTTTGGTGGAATGGTCCTTGGCTGGCCCCCTTCTAAACTTATGTCTGGCATCCCCGACTTCCATGGCTGCTGTTACTAAAAATAGAAAAAAAAGGGGGGGTGAATTTCAAAAACCTTCTTATATGAAACTACAAGGCCAGTTGGAACCAAAGTTGGCAGTAATGGTTTTTAGGAAGTTCTCTTTCAGAAATATGTCCAATGACCCGGACTGTTAACCAAGATGGCCGCCACAGCCGAACTTAGTTTAACATAGGGCCCTATGGGAAAATTCATTGAAAAATATTCTTGCCTTAAACCACTTGACCAATTGGAACCAGACTTGTCAGCAATGGTCCTTAGATGGTCCTCTTAGAGAGGTGTGTCTGATGACCCGGACTGTGAACCAAGATGGCCGCCACAGCTGAACTTAGTTTAACATAGGCCCTATAGGAAAATTCATTGAAAAATTGTGTTGTCTGAAACCACTTGACATATTGGAGCAGGACTTGGCGGCATTGGTCCTTAGGAGGTCCTTTTTCAGAAATGTGTCAAATTTCGTGGACTGTAAACCAAGATGGCCGCCACAGCAGAACTTAGTTTAACATAGGACCCTATGGGAAATTCACTCAAAAATCTTCTCGTCTGAAACCACTAAGTCAATTAGAATTAGACTTGGTAGCAATGGGTCCTTAGATGGTCCTCTTTCAGAATTTTTGTGCGACGACCCAGACTGTCAACCAAGATGGCCGCCACAGCAGAACTTAGTTTAACATAGGGCCCTATGGAAAAATTAATTGAAAAATCTTCTTGTCTGAAACCACTTGACATATTGGAGCCAGACTTGGCAGCATTGGTCCTTAGGAGATCCTCTTTCAGAAATATGTCCGATCACGTGGATTGTCAACCAAGATGGCTGCCACACCGAACTTTGTTAAATATTGGACCCTATAGAAAAATTCAGTTAAAAATCTTCTTGTCTGAAACCGCTTAGCCAGTTGGAACAAGACTTAGCAGAAATGGTCCTTAAATGGTTCTCTTTTAGAAATGTATCCGTTGACCTGGACTAAACCAAGATGGCTGCCACAGCTGAAATTAGTTTAACACAGAATCCTATAGAAAACCAGCCAAATTGACTGCAACACTTAAATTTTTAGGTCTGCTCAAGGTGAAAAGTTAAATCCAGGTGAGCGATACAGGCTCTTGAGAGCCTCTAGTTTTTTGGCTTATACATTATATATGAACCTCGTAAGCGCAACTCCTCCTAGACAGCTCAATAGATTTCAACGAAACTTTACAGAAAGGAAGTACATCATCCAAAGATGTGCATGAAGAAAAATCTTTGCTTTCCGATATCACACAAGGGAGATAATTGGACTTCTATTTTTTTGGCTTATACATTATATATGAACCTCGTAAGCGCAACTCCTCCTAGACCGCTCAATGGATTTCAACGAAAGCAACCATGAGTATGCTTAAATTGATGCAAATATCTTATGAAACTTTACCCTGGGCAAGGCAAAGCGGGGGTATCCTTTGTGAGCTTTGCTCACAGTACATCTAGTCTTGTTTATTTTCAAATGTTTTCTGTCTAAGTTTAACAGATATAATGGTGATGTATATAAATCTATAGAATATTTAGATATAAAATGATATATTTTGTTTGATTGTTCAATGAATGATAAATATTTTGATTTGAAAAATCCAAAACTTTTGTTTTTGCAGTTTCATTTATAAGGACTGTACTTATATAATTTTTAACATCATTGCTCTTTATTGTAGAAAAAGATCCATCACTACAAATAAAGTACAAAAAGAAATTTAAAGAAGTTGAATATGTTCCTCCAACTGACAGAGAAAGTCGACAGAAAGAAAAGGTTTTTATTACAAAAACATTTTTCATATACACAAAGTTTTTCAAAAAAAGTTTTACAGATGATAAAATTTCTGTTCTTTTTTTCTTTACCTTATATTTTTACAAGTATTTAGCAGATAATGCAAATTTTCATATTTCATAGGATTTCCCAATTTAAGATTAGTTATTCCCTTTGAAAATTTAAAATAATTAAATAATTGGTCTCTAAAACTCATCACATAAATTTCATATTTTCCAACAATGTACTGGTACATATATTGTATAAATGGGACAAGTGTGCTTTGATGTTTGCAACGTCCTAACTAGTTTCAAAAGGAATCTGTGATTGACAGACTCTGCGTTCTTTTCTAGGATAGTGCAAAAAGAAAATCAACGAGGCGATGTGGGGACTGTGTAAACTGTCATAAAACAGAGGATTGTGGAAGATGTGATTTCTGTAAGGTGTGTATTAAATGACAGTTTAACGTGTGCTTCATACATAAAAGTGGTAAATTTTACTTTGTAATTGGGAGAAATGCCATTCTTGCAACCTTTTCAATATCTTTCTTTTAATACTCTGAACAAATTTAGTTGCAAAATATTTTTTTTTAATTTTTACTCAGATTCATTGCTTAAGTAGTCTAGGAATTGCCTGCATGCAATGAACTGTTGATGGCCAATATGTCAGTAGAATATTTTCATCTCAAAGATTAAACTAGAAATCTGTACTGTCTGAATGGACAGTGATCCCCGCACCACCTTTAAATAGTTGGACCACTTACCTATAGTCAAAAATATAAAACCTTATGCCCATCCAAATATAGTATGCAGTCATTCTACAAAGAAATTAAATCAATAAACCTAATGAAAATGAAAAAGCCTTAGTTCACAAGCTTAAACTGACAGTTTTTGAGATTTGACCTGAGTGTGCCCCCGATTAAAAAATTGATATTCTAAATCCTTATTGTGCAACTAAATATAGTGTAGTACAATACTATAATAAGCAAAATGAAGTTCAGGTCACACAAGCTTAAATTCAAAATTGAAAATTTCGACCCCTTTGGGCCCAAATTTTAGAAAATTAAAATTCTAAAACCTTATTCCACATCTGCATATGGTGTTTGACAATACCGTATAGAAATAAATTGCATAAATTGAAAAACAAAAGGGAGTTAATGTCACAAACTTAAATTGATAGTTTTTCAAAATTTGACCCCTGTGGGCTCCAATTTTAGAAAATCAAAATTCTAAAACCTTATTGCATATCTCCATATGCTGCACGACAATACTGTATAGAAATAAAATGCATAAATTAAAAAATGAAAGATGAGTTTAGGTCACAAGGTTGAATTCCAAATTTTCGAAGTTTAGCCAACAAGGGCCGATTGTTTAGAAAGTCAAAATTCGAAAACCTTATTGCATTTTATTTCTATACAGTATTGTCATGCACCATATGCAGATGCAAAATAAGGTTTTAGAATTTTAATTTTCTAAAAATGGGGCCCACCGGGGTCGAAATCTGAAAATTTTAATTTAAGCTTGTGACCTTAACTTCTCTTTCATTTTGCTTATATATAATATTGTTCTACGATATATTTAGTTGCACAATAAGGATTTAGAATATCAATGTGATCCGGGGGCTCACACAGGCCAAATTTCAAAAATTTTCGGTTTAAGCTTGTGAACTAAGGTTTTTTCATTTTTCATTAGGTTTCACTGATTTAATTTCTTCATAGAATGATTGCATACTATTATTGGATGGGAATGACGTATTATAATATTTTGACTTTAGGTAAGTGGCGCAATTACTTGCAGGGGGTGTGGGTATCACTGTTGATTCCGACACTCTAGATTTCTATTTTTTTTAATTTTATCACTTCTTTATAATACAGGACATGAAGAAGTTTGGTGGATTGAATAAAATAAGACAAAAATGTCGTCTTCGACAGTGTATTAATTTTGTAAGTATTTCTTATCAACATGAAGAGAAAAATAATACATAGATTGTTCAAACATTACAAATAGACTGATAGAAACATATACACAATGTACATGTGTCAAGCTATCTGAGTAAATTTTGAAAAATAAGTCAAAATCTCAGAAATTTCACATCACATTTGTGCATGTATGTAAAAAAAAATATTCACTGACATTTTAATAAGTGTAAAAAACACCCCCAATATTTTTTTGCATAGTGAGAATTTGATGTTTCAAAATCCCAAAATTTCATGGTATTTGTAAGTTTGTAGGAAAAAAGATATTAAAAATGTTTGAGGTTCCAGCAAGCTCATAAAACAAAATAATTACTGTCTAATATGATATAATGAATCAACAGTACATTTATATTTTGTACTTATAATTTTATAAAGAATGATAATTTTTTATTGCCATATCACTAACATTTTACAGTACAGAATTCAAAAAAATTGTTTCAAAAAGTGGTGGGAACAAAAGTAAACATTTCAAGATAAAAAAAAATATAAATACAAAACCATTCTGTCTGTTATTTTCCCCAAGAGGTTTGATGCAAAATAAATTTTGTGTGTCTTATTTTCTTTGAAATTTAAAATGAATGGAAGCTGTCCTAAAATTGTTTTCTTAAAAACATTAAACTAGAATGTTCAAATATGCATCATATAGTCTAATTGATCTTTTTAATCAGACATTAGGAAACATAATTTCATTTCCTGAATATCATACTCTGATATATTCCAGGGGTTAAATATGTCAAACAGTGGTAAAAAGCAAAGTAAGTCTTCACTGAGAACTGTTGTAGCAGAAACAGAGTCCATGAGAACAGAATATACAGAGTAAGATATATATCATGTCATACGGCCAACTCTGGTTAGTCAATAGATTATGACCTGCTCCTTCTAAAAAATGTGGAGGTGGGAAGAATAGTTCTATATTTTCCCAAGGCCCTTGTGTGCAGAAATTCTTTCTGTTGGCAAGTCAAGAATAGGGGACTTGTGGTCGATTTGGCCCCTCACAAAGTCATTGTGTATGTTAAAAGTTGTTTTTTTTTGTCATAAAATTGGATACATACTATCCTTGTCTCTGAATTTGGCCAACAACACATATGCAACAGTGAAGACCGTTTATTTTTCTTTCACAGGAAATGGATTCCTAATATATATAGTGGCATTTTTAATGTTTATTGTCCCTGCATTCTTCAGTGAATATTTCGGGATATTGTGGTTGCATTAACCACAACTTGAAATCTTCCTTTCATATATTTTTTTTATGCCCTGCCACGAATGTGGCTGGGTCATACAGATTTACCCTTGTCCGTACATATGTACGTACGTCCTGATTCTGTTAAGTTTTGCATTTAGCTCCATTTCTCATAAACCTATTGTAATATATCAATGATATTTCACCACTACAGTCCTCTTGTGTAGTACAATGCAGTTCAGCAATACTTGGTTCACTATGACCTACATTTCATGCTTCAGTGACTGGTTAAGTTTTGCAGTTAGGTTCTTTTCTTAGAAACCTATAGTAATATATCAATGATGTTCCTCCACTACAGTCCCCTTGTATAGTACAATACAGTTCAGCAACCTATATGGTTTTTAGGTAGGCACGTCCGTGTCTTATAAACACATTTTCTAGTTTTAATTTAGATTTTATTTTTTGGGGTTATTACTAATGTTTAACCCTTGTAGTTCTGTATGTGCATGCATCCGTCCGTCTGTCTGTAACAAAATTTTTCGTCGCACTTTTCTCTGCAACAACTCATAACAGCCACATTGATATTTTATCACAAGCCTTCCATAGGTACGCCATATCGTGGGATAAATTTTCAGACCGAGGCGACTTTCGTTTATTTTTTTACCTTATCGAAAAACCAGGCTATCACTAGTGAGAAATGGCTCATAGTACATCTTGTTTTATATCTAAATTTCTGTATATGTAGAATAAAGTATTGGAACTTAAAAGTTTGTTTTGGATTCTGGTAAAGGTCCAAAAATAGATGAAATGAAGGCATTGAACTCTTTGTCTTAGATAATTTAGTTTATAGTTGTCATTTATAATGCCTAGATATGTAATAAAATCACAGAATTTTCTCAATTCACGCCTGTAAAAGGGACAAATTAGCTTGATATTTGTCAAAGAACATTTTTATTAAGTGGCCAGATTGTGTGAAATAGGGTCAGATTTTGTAATATTACATTAAAGGTTGTTTGTAATGTATGATTGTGAATGTTGCTTCCTGCAGATACAATCCATGATACAAAGCAAGGACAATTTTTTTTCAAACATTGTGCCCCATGTTTACTTTTCAGGGTTGTGTCCATGACCTTTGTCCCAAATCACCTTTCATTTCTATTGTATAATGTCATTTCAATTATTATGGAATGTAGATATCAATATCAGCATGGATTTAAGGAATCATTCAGAGAAAAACTGGCAAAATTTTAAATCCAATTAAAGCATGGTTGTTGTTTACTCTGCACTAGGCTGCAAATGTGAAAATTAAAGTTAGTGATAGATCAATGATATTTTGTATAAAGTTGCATTACTATCAGTACATCTCAATTTGATGACCAGTTTGAGGCCCTGCTCTCCTAGGTAATGGTCCAGTAACTTTCAAGTAATTAGAAATTTTCAGTGTTAAGTTTTCTGCTTCAGTTAGTTTGATAGGAACTACTTGTGATAAATCAATGATTTTTTTTTTTTATAAAGTTGCATTACTATCAGAACATCTCAGTTAGTCGACAATTTTGAGGCCCTGCCCCCTAAATCATGGTCCAGTGACGTTCAATTATAAGCAATTTTCAATGTGAAGTATTCTGCTGAAGCTTGTTTGATACGAACTGCTTGTGATAGATCAATGATATTTTGTATAAAGTTGCATTATTATCAGTACATCTCAGTTTGACGACCATTTTGAGGCCCTGCCTTGATCATTGTTCAGTGACTTTCTATTAATTAGCAATGTCGCTGTCCATTAGGCTGTCTTTTTTCAAATTTTCTGCCATCAGGCGAGACATATCTCTGTGTCAACAGTTTATGTTGTAAATGTTATTAATGATTTTGTTTACATATACCTGAATAATCTGAATAATTATCTGTAAAGTAGAATACGGAAAAATGTTCATCTGTGAAAATTGTTATCTTCAAACAGAAACATATCTGATGATGATTTTGATATGGATGAAGACATTGATGTTGATATTGATGTGCCACCTTTCATGCCTATGGAAATTTCAGAAAATGAAAAACCAAGAAAGGTATTTTGTGTTGGAATATGTCCTTGAGCATGTTGAAATTTTGTTTATTTACATATTATTTTCTTCTTTTTTTCTGTTACATTACTTTTACTTGAACAGTAGAGTCAATGAAAATCATTAGAATGTATTTTTATTCTATTAGACATTTTATGGCATGCTGCAGGTTCTGTTAGAAGAGATGATTAAAGTTTTTTTTTAATAAGATAACTGTGACTTTGAAAAACAATCAAAACACAAGGTTCATAAAAATGTGTAAAACTGAATTTTTTTTATCTCAACACCTCTGTATTAAACGAGCCATAGCATGTTTTTCATTCAAAACACAGAGGAGGCTGTTTATTGAACACTTGTTTGAAAATTGGGTCATGCCACAAAACACAGTAAAAGTACACCACGAGTAACCATTCATCTTCCACTTACTTTGCTTCTATTGTAATACTATGTATATATGTTGTTTTGGTAATTGAAAACTGTATAACTTTATTGCTACTGAGTTTGAAATAAAATCTTGTCTAGTAAGAATTAAAAAAAAAACATTCAAGACATATACTCTAAGTCAGAAGTACAAAACATATACTATAAGTCAGAAGTACCGGTACTGTAAATCTGTGTTGGGAAAAGAATATTTTCAAATCTTTGCAGAAAAGAGGAAGAAAACAGAGTTCATCAGAATCAACACCTTCTCCAAAGAAAAAGTACAAAAAGAGAGGTCGTAAACAAAAGGAAAAGGTATCAAGAATTAATTTTTCTTTCGTAATTTACTGTTTAAAATGCAAGACAGTCCATGAAAGACATCGTCACATAAGGCTGCTATCTATGGATAAATATTATATTATACATTCTTCTTGTTATGATGTCCTAGTTGCAACTGATAAAAAATATATGACACATTTGGAGTCCATTTAATAATACACAACAAGCATTTTGATAGTATTGCTGAGCAATACAATGCCCCCTGCCGGCGTGAGCTGTGAGAATCAGACATATGGACAGAGTGATTCCTAAAAATCCTAAAACTATGTAATGGGTACACAATAATTATCCAATCTGCCTGAAACACAAACTTGATCGTCAGCTCATCATTTTAAGCTCATATACCAAAAATAAGATAATTTGTTAAAAGGTTTTGCTACAAAAGTCCACAAAACTATTATTTTGCAAATAAATCCCATTTCAAAGGGTAATTACCCTTACAATAATTGTTCTATCAGCGTGAAATTCAAACTTGGTAAAATGGTTTGCCAAAAAAGTCTGGAAAACTAATATTTTGACAATAATTCCTATCTCTAAGGGTAGTTACTCTCACAAAAATTATCCTATTATCTTGAAAGTCAAACTTAATCTGTAGCTCATCATTATAAGCTCACATACCAAAAATAAGATGTTTGCGAAAAAAGTCCAGGAACTATTATTTTGCATATTATTCCTATGTCCAAGGGCAGTAACTCTCACAATAATTTTTCGATCAGCATGAAACTAAAACTTGATTCCAAGCTCACATACCAAAAATAAGATCAGTTGGTTAAACGATTTCTGAAAAAAAATCGGGAAAACTGTAGAGTGGCTGATGGATGGACTGACTGATGGACAGAGTGCAAACCTATATTCCCCTTCGGCGTTGCTGGTAGGGGACTAATTATTGCCTCCATCTGAGATAGACATCACAATTGTCCATCCAGGTGTGCTTTCTTCACGAGGAAATAATTGTTTTATAATACATAAAAAACACAAGCCACTCTGCGTATTCTGAAACAGTACATGTAAATTTTTGTACCTGTTCTTTGCTGAAATATTTCACAACAATTGGTTTATAAATTCGGAACAAAAGACAGTTATTTCTGGATAGCCATGGGAATCCCATATGTCGGCGGTGGGCATCACTATTGTTTCATGACGTCACAAACAAATATCCTGCACCGATGACGTAAATTCTGGACAGTCATGGGACATCACATTTGTCTGCCAGTGTCACAAATATACAGAAAAACATCAAAATTGTCTTATTACAATAATATTATGTAAGGTATAATAAATAGCAATATATCCCATCCAAGAGGCAAAAATAAGACATATGGATATCTTCCACTTTTGTAGGCAATTATATGCCTTTTGTCCCTGTTTGAAAATTGGGTCCTTTAGCTGCAGTGATGAACATTTTTTACTGTCTTCAGTAATTTTCTACATTATTTACAAAATTTAATGAATGCTGCCAAAAAAGCAGAAAACTTTATTTATTATCTGACAACAGAAATTGAAAGAAAAAACAACTTCAGACAGAAAGAAACATCGCTACATAGAGGTGGAAGACATTAGGGAACATTACGATGAAGAAGAACCTAAACAGTGTTACGGTCCTGGGTGTATAGAGGCAGCAAGACCTCATTCTAAATATTGCTCAGATCAATGTGGTATGAAATTAGCTAAAAGGTAAGATTATTGTGTATATCTTGGCTCCTACCATCAAAATTTTTAAATATTTATTACAAATTTGTCAAAGTTCGCATAGTTGTTTCAGTGTGAACATTTTTTATGTTGACTTCCAGAGATAAAATTGTGAGCCAAATTTTTCAAAAGTTATTAAATAAATTCTTATTAATAATGAGTAGCAGGAAGACTTTTGAATTTATGTCTTGTTATGCAATCTGCAATTAGATGAAAATGCAGCAGAACTTCTGTCCATTATGTACTCAAGGGATATACAAAACACTGAATTTTAGGAGGATTTCAGTAATCAAAGCCCTAAACAATGGAAATTCTGTGATAGAACTTAAGAATTACTTTGAGATACCTATGTTTGAGAACTGATTTCACCGATATGTATTTACACTTTATTACAGTCGTATTTACGAATTACTTCCTCCAAAGATACAACAGTGGCAAAACAGTGCATGTATATCTGAAGAAAATAATAAGCGATCTTTAGAAAAGATTCGTCGCCAGCAGTTAGAGGCTAGACAAAAATTAGGTGAACTTGACCTGAGACATCAGGAACTAGATGCCATAGTTGAGAGAGCAAGGCATGCTATTTCTCCTGATCAAGAAGTTAGTATTGAAAATTTCAGCCACTTCAAAGGGTTTTGAAGTTAATGATGTAATATTGAGAGCAATAATGTGATTTTATTAAATATCTTATTAAAGCAAGTAGTATTATTTATATTAAGAAAGAAGCAGAAACTAAACTTCAAGGGAAGTAACTCCTTAAAAATTGACTTGTAACAGAATCATATTTAAAGCATGAAAATTGGTTATTGCTGGAAGATTTTAAATAGAATTTTGTGAAGATATTTTGTTCATTATGAAACTTCATATAAGAATGAATATAGAATATACGACACAAAGCCGTTGAAATTTAGATTTAGATTAAATTTGATATGGAGTTCAAATTTTATAAATTAAAATTTATCAAACTTTTATACATAAAGATGAAATTTTTTCAATGCATCTGCTATCCCAATGTCATAGTTAAATGATTAAATTTTTGGCTTTGGAATATTTCATATTTCGAAGACACAAAAGTTTTTGGGTTAGCATTCAAAAGTAGTAAAATTATCTGAAATATATTTTTAGGGAGGCGAGGAAGATGATACAGAATTAAGTGTATATTGTGTAACATGTGGTGTAGAAGTAAACCAGAAAGGAGCTTTACGTCACATGGAGAAATGTTTTTCAAAGGTAAATATGAAGTTGCATAGAAATGGCCTTCCTGGATTTTGTTACCTTCATCTATATATAATGTCTTGAAATAAGAAATGAAATGTGGAACCTTTAGGTAGATAATTTTCTGTAAACCAACTAAAAGAATTTAAGTGATCTCAAATTGTTTCAAAGTGAATTAAAGTAAACCAAGTTAATATTTAAAAAAAAAAAATATGATTACATTGATTTTTTTTCTAATTATTGATTACAGTTTGAAGCACAGACTTCTTTCGGTTCTATATACAAGACAAGAATAGAAGGCAGCTCCATGTTCTGTGACTACTACAATGTACAGCAAAAAGTCTACTGTAAAAGATTAAAAGTTCTATGTCCAGAACATACCAAAGAACCTAAGGTAAGACTGAATATATGTCACTGTTTATCTAGAACCTACAGACTGAATATATTCTGAGTATATTTAGGACCTAAGGTGTGTAATCTGAATTTACCCATAAAAATATCTAAATCTTGAGGTATGTTGACTTAATATATCATGGATACATGTTTAACAGGTAGATGATTGAATTTATTAATTTGAGACAAATTGTTTTACCCATAATCCTTAAGTCTTCTTGTTGCTCATGTTCTTCTTCTCATACAGCCTTTACACGCTAGAACTTTATATTTTGACATAGGCTAATGATATTTGGCACATTGGTACGTCACCTTAAGATAATCGGTTTTTTACCAAGGTGACACCTTATTACCTGAGGGTTATCATAATTGACACATAGATGCATCAGCATAAAATCATAATGACCTCCTTATAACTTTGGCCTGTGACCTAAGAGTTCAAATTTGCATAAAGTTGACTTTGAGCATTACTTATCAGTCTTTATTCTATGAAATATGCTTGAAGTATAATTAAAATGATATGTACTTGAGTAATTCGAAATTGATCAGAAACAAGACGGGGGGTGACAGTTGTGACTGTTTTTCTGTTCATCCACTTTGTAAGCGCTCTCACATATAATTTGTCAACATATTTTAATGAAATTTATGTCAGAGATTTACATCAGCATTGTCAAGGAAAAGTTTAGCTAGGTAATTCTGCAAATTACTGTATTTTTATTTACACAAAATAAATGTATGTTATTTTACTGTAATCAGCAAGGAACATTTACCACTCAAAAGCAGTCTTGTTCTTTTTGTTATCAAATGCTTTTAATTGTCATTTATTATTTGAATTAGCCCAGCTGGCTATATTGTGCTAGCTTGTTTTCATGAGTGAAGGGTGGAGGGAATTGGTAGGAATCTGGTAATACTTATGTTAGGATTGTAGTTAAACACACAGCCAATTTTGAATTTTAGTTTTCCTAATTAGAATTTAATAATAGTTTTCAAAATACAGGTTGGGCCAGATGAAGTATGTGGCTGTCCTTTAATATCTAATGTATTTGAAGAAACTGGAGAATTTTGTAAAGCTCCAAAGAGAAAGTGTAATAAACATCTGTGCTGGGAAAAATTACGTAGAGCTGAAATTGATATGGAAAGAGTTAGACAGGTACAGTAGTATGAGCCTAATGTTTTTATTCTTCCTTTAATGGTAAATGTTTCTTAAGATGTCCATTTATATATTTTATATAAAATATTCATAGAAGCTAATCCAAGGAAACATAAATTGTGTATAGATGATGTTTTGATGTTATTTAATGAACAATTGAAATGTTTTCAATGAGTAAAAGATACTATTAATACACCAAAGTCCAAACCATATATGGATTTTTTTCTTGAAATTGAAAGGGACATCACTTTCCTATACCATTTTGTGATTACTACTTGGACAGCATGACCACTTTTTTATAATAACAAAGAAGTTTTTGAAATGTATTTCATTGATGCATAATCAAAATTAGATCATGCTAAATTTATTCTGTTTAAACAGGTTATGTTCATAATTTGATATATTAAGCAAACAACCTGCCTTTTCTGTAGATGTATTTTAAGTTGTATTATCTATGTATTTTTCAGTGGTTGAAACTAGACGAGTTATTTGAACAGGAGAGGAACATAAGAGTAGCCATGTCAAATCGAGTTGGTGTATTAGGATTAATGTTACATCAGACTATTGATCATGATCCTTTGAACCCTATCAAAGTTCCCACAATGCAATAAACTATCAAATTCTTATGACTGTACAAAGAGTAACTTGTCTTTTATAAAGGCTTTTAGTTAAAATATCATGTTAATGAATAATAAAATTATTTGTGTAGTAAACTTTTTTAGAGTCTGGTTGCTGTCAACAATTGAGGTTGATTCTTCATAGCTTTTACTTCATAAAAGAATTGAGCCTGTATTGCTCACCTGACAGTCCAACAATCAATAAATTTTATTTCAAGTGAAAATTGCAATGGACCTTCCATAGATATCTGTTAATTTGGCTATATGGTTTCA
Organism: Mytilisepta virgata; assembly: GCA_028015205.1. NCBI lineage: Eukaryota > Metazoa > Mollusca > Bivalvia > Mytilida > Mytilidae > Mytilisepta > Mytilisepta virgata. The sequence goes on from CM051519.1 coordinate 76,198,617, forward strand.
GAGGAGAGGAGTTTTGAAATTTTGACCAATCAAAAATAAGAATTAATCATGGCCGCCATATTAGCTGTCCGACCAGGACGAAATATGCAGACTTTATAAAGGTTCTTCAACAGATGCTTCATACCAAGTTACAGCTCATTGGCTTGCGATTTCAGAAATATTTTTTGTTGAAAGTTTGACCAGTCAAAAATAAGAATTCATCATGGCGGCCATTTAAGTTCTTTGACCGGAACAAAATATGCAAAACTTTATAAAGGTCCTTCCATAGATGGTTCATACCAAGTTTCAGTTCGTTTGGCTTTTGGGTTTCAGAGGAACAGATTTTAAAAATTTGTCGAATCAGAAATAAGAATTCATCATGGAGGCCATATTAGTTGTCCGACTCAAAGAAAATATGCAAACTTAATAAAGGTCCTTCTACAGATGCTTCAAACCAAGTTACAGTTCAGTTGGCTTTATGGTTTCAGAGGAGAAGATTTCTAAAATTTTGATTAATCAGAAATAAGAATTCATCATGGCCGCCATATTAGTTGTCTGACCGGAACGAAATATGCATACTTTATAAAGGAAGCTTCATACCAAGTTTGAGTTCATTTGCCCTACAGGTTTCAGAGAAGATTTAAAATGTAAAAGTTTACTGATGGATGGACGGACGACTTACGCCAAGTGATGACAAAAGCTCAAATGGCCCTTTGGAAGTCAAATTTATTTACCTGTAAATTGAAGCAAATTTCCTAGCCAAGAAAAAAAATTGAAATGCTGTAAGGGAAGCTATGATATTGCTATGTGTAATAAAAAACCATAATGGACAAATCGAAATGGCAAAAAACGGAATAAAATCAACCCTGAATATAGACAATATTTCAGTCAGGTGTCATTCTTATGTGTAATTCTCCTTCCATATTTATATATGTGTCATAGTTATGTCAATATAAAAATTTCAGGAAATTGCATCAATGAGACATCCCATAGGACTAAACACAGGAAAAGATGCTTTACAGTCAGATATTGTCTTGTGGTCTTCATCAGGGAGTAACAAAACAAACCACAAATCCCAATACAGTATATAATAAGCAGACAAGAGACAGCCACTGTCTATTTAATCTCTACAGTTGATGCTAGGCCATTTCATCTCTAATGCGCTTTGAAAATAATATACACTTAATTGTTCTATTTAAATATATTCATCATCACAGGTATAATCTACTAGTACCTGTTACTAAACATCAATAATTTTCAAAGCAGTATTATCTACAACTAGGATTAACATTCTACCTCCTTTGAGTTATTCTGAGGTTAAGGACAAATTACATAATTATGTTGATCGGACGTACACCTAATAATGACTTCACATACAAAATCTTTTGACCTAACATTTATGGTTATTTATTGAGCTAATCACAAAAACTTTACCTAATTTGTAAGTGAATCATGAACTAAAAGTTAAGGTTATGAGTTAAAATACAAAATGCTAGTTAAATAAGAATATAATTTATTTCAATACTCTAGTACACACTGTTTCAAAGATTTGTAATATTCTGGTGTCAAATATTCTGGTAATTCATCTAATGTAACCCATTTATAGTCTATAATCTCTTCATCTTTGATTTCAACTTTTCCTCCATGGAATTCAGCCTTATATATAAAGATCTGAAAAGGGAAACATTTGTGAACTACAATTCTCAGAAAGATTTAGATACACTATCAAACATTTCATTTGTGATGTCATTTTCAATGCAAAAAAATGTATGCTTTGTTTCCAGCAGTTTTGGACAGTTTGATGAAAAAATGCTCAACTGGATAATCTAGATAGTGTTCATTTACATGTATTACACGATGTATATCTATGCAAATGGATTACAAAATGCTGAAGCATAAGCCTTCTCATATACTCCATTTCAATCCAAGATTTTAAGCTTTCCCTTCCATTCATGTCTCTTTATCATACTTATCTAAGAAACAATTAATGCCAATATTTTTAAAGACTTGATAATAAATAGAGCTTGCAATACATACCTTAGCACCTTTCTTCCCTTCTGTTTCTGCCAAAGTACTAGGGAATTTGTATTTGTAAAATCCATGAGGTGCATTACTGAATATACTAGATTTAAAGTTTGGCCCATAATGTTTCAATATGTTTTCTGCAGTCTGAAAAAATAAATCACTTAGGAATCAATGGCCCGGGTAGAGTAAAAGTCAATGAGAGAAGATGCACAACTGTAAGTACAAAAGAGGTCCTTGTACAGATGTAACAGTGTACAGAGCAAGCTTTATATAACATTTTATAGAAAATGTGAAGAAATTCAATTTTAACCACAAAATATCAAAAATAAAACTTAAGTATATTGCAAAATACATAAACAAAAAAAAGAACAGCGTTCCAATGTCCCCAGCAACGTGGCAATAACTCCAACAAAAAAATAATGGTACAGCACTGAAATTCGAACTTGACTGAGATAATACTAAATCGCAACAGATATAAATTAAAATAAAATCCATTAAAGCCTAAGTTCTAGGGAAAATTTCCAAAGCATATTGTAAACATTACCCCTAGATAAGAAAGTTTTGGTGTGTTTTATTGATCAATTCAATAAGGGATAAAAAAATAATTTGATATGAGCGATCTGTGGAAGCCAGCCATTTTTGTATAGGCGGAGCCACAATCGATGTGGGTGGCATCCTATAACCACAAAGTCGTAAATCAAAAGTGGCATGTCATAGCCAAACATTTTCAAAATAACTTGCAGAGCAACAGGGTACACAATTCGGGAATGGAAGATTCTTGTTTTGATGATAATTTAGTGAAAAACTTTACTTCAATGGTTTTAAGTATATTTTTTGTTCAATCTTACAACTACCTGGAATTCAATATTTCCTTTGTGTCCTTTTTCCTAAATAATAATAAAATAGTGCCTGGCAGTCTGAAATATTGCTGTCAAGCCAACTGGCTCACTGGTTTCAATCAAGATCTATCATTGGTTTTTCCCAGTAGGTCCTGTGTTAAAACTATATTCAGCTTTAGTGGCCATCTTGGATGATGGGTGGGGTCATCAGATGTAATTCTGAAAGAGGACCAACTAAGGACCACTGCCACTAAGTTTTGTTCCAATGGCAAATGGCCCTGTGGTTTTAAACAAGAAGATTTTTAAATAAATTTCCCATAGTGTCATATGTTAAACTATTTTCGGCTCTGGTGGCCATAATGGATGACGGGTGGGATCATCTGATATATTCTGAAAGAGGACCACCCAAGGACCATTGCTGCCTAGTTTTGTTCCAAATGGCCAAGTGGTCTCAGACAAGAAGATCTTTAAATAAATTTCCCATATGATCCTTTGTTAAACTAAGTTCGGTTCTGGTGGCCATCTTGGATGACAGGCCAGGTCATCGGATACAATTCTGAACAGGACCACCTAAGAACCATTGCTGCCAAAGTTTGTTCCAATTGGCCCTACGACGACAAGGACGGAGGACGACAGCGGACTCCAAGTGATGACTTCGTAAAAGTAACTTTGAAAAGAATTGTACCGAAGCTTGAGGTTTCTCCAAAAATTCTATACTGATGCTTATATATATTATAGTTTTTTTCACATTGAGAATAATTACTTCAACGAGTTAAGCAAACAAGAGGCTCCCAAGAGCCTGAATCGTTCACCTGTTATATTTTGTTTAGATCTTGTATCAATGATTATTTTTGCTATTTAATGTATACAGTCACAATTTTCTCCTTAATATTGACCTGTACGGCTAAAATATAGAATCCTGAACCCAAATAGATATAGTTGCTAAGGACTTTCTCATCGGTTGCTATGGCATTGACTCTTAGCTTCCATTTTGACTTAAATAGGTAAATTGTAGGGTCCTGAACCCAAATTTATATGGTTGCTAGGGACTTTTTCAATGACCTTGACTCTTGACCTTTCTTTTTGACTTGTACTGGTAAATTATAAAGTCCTTAACCCAAATATATATAGTTGCTAGGGACTTTTTCATCCATTGCTAGAGACTTTTTCATCGGTTGCTAAGGACTTTAACAATGACTGTGACCCTCCATTTTACTTGTACAGCTACCATTTAATTTATAGCAAGTTATGCTTTAAATATCTGACAATATTTCAGACCATTATTTTCTGTTTACATGTAACTAATCTTTCAAGGCCAAAAACTCCTATAAGGAGTCAATTGATGATTTTGGTCAGGTTGACTTATTTGTAGTTCTTACTTTGCTGAACATTGTTGCTGTTTATAAGTTAATAACCTAAAACTGCAAAATGTCCCTACAATTAACAATTCAAGGGCAATAACCCAAAAAAGGGTTGACCCATTTGTCTTGACCTCATAAACATTTTTACTACTTGTCATATTTGCTTTAACTGCTTCAGTTTTTGAGATATGAGCCAAAAAGTGCATTTTCCATATGTTCTATTTTTAGCCACTGCAGCCATGTTTCTCGATGGACAAGAAAATAAAACACAAAATGTATACAAGATACCCTAAGGATCTGGCTGATATTGATTCAGTAGTTTCAGAGGAGAAGATTTTTTAAAGTTTAAAAAGATGACGAAAAAAATGTGAAAAATTGTCATTAAAGGGCAAAAACTCCCATAAGGAGTGAATTGATGATTTTGGTCATGTTGACTTATTTGTAGATCTTACTTTGCTGGACATTTTTGCTGTGTACAGTTTGTCTTTATCTATAATAATATTCACGATAGCAACCTAAAACTGCAAATTTTCCTAAAAATTAACTCAGGGGCAATAACCCATCAAAGGGTTGACCGATTCCTCTGAATAATTTCACAGCAGGTAGATCTTAACCTGTTGAACATTTTTACCCCAGTCAGTTTTGCTCTAAATGTTATAAATGCTTTAGGTTTTGAGATATAAGCCAAAAACTGCTGTTTACCCCTATGTTCTATTTTTAGCCATGGCGGCCATTTGCTCAATGGAAAATAAAATAAAACATACATTTTATTCTAGATACCCTAAGGATTATTCAGACTAAGTATGTTGTAATTGGTTCAGTGGTTTCAGAGGAGAAGATCTTTGAAAAAGTTTACAATGGACGGACAACCGACGCCAAGTGATGGCAAAAGCTCACATGTCCTTTTAGGACAGGTGAGCTAAAGACGTATTTCAAGAAGGTCTAACATTTTGCTTGTTAAAAAAATTGATAAACCAAACAATTTGTCACCTGCTTGACATGGTTATTATAAACAATCAGTTATTAGTTTAATTAGTTTATGGCTTCACTGGGGTAATTGACAGGTGTGTCATTGGTATTCATAAATGGTGTGTTCCCTGCACACCAACATTTTTATGATGACACAATCATTATACAGTGTTGTTTCAACAATTATATTGGGGCCACTCAAAGGTTTCTTACCTGTAGTGACGTCACCACCTACATTTTTGTCGGCAAGATGGCCGACTATCTAGTGCTTCATTTCATAAAACAATTTTTTTCAAATACACATTTATTACTCTAAATATCGGAATGATGTTTTAAGTATATTTGCAATAGGTGTGTTAATTCTGGAGAAAAATTGACAAAATTTTCAGAGTTCAAAGGGCAATTACTCCAACAAAAATAATGGTACGAAAATCCGAACTTGACCGAGATAATACTAAATCACAACTATGATATAAATTTTATAAAAATTCATTGAGAAATGTAGGCGTGAGAGGTTCAAACAAAAATTATGAAAAACTTTGTGAAAAATTTACAACATAAACAACCAAATTAAATAAAACTTAAGATATAAACATCAACCATTCATAATATTACATACAATATGCATGATCAAATAGATTACTCATTATGAACTCACATATTTTATTGAACCAGTGATCAGAAACCAAACACTATATCCCTTCATTTATATGCACAATATTTATTACATATTACTGTATTATTGCATAATGTTTTTCATATTGGCATAGTTTTAGGTCCGAGGTCACCCATATTGGCCTGAGGTGATGTCGAAGGTCAATATGGCTTACAAAGGACTTATAACTATGCCATTTTGAAAAACATTATGCAATAATACTATAATATGTAGCAAACTCGGCCAAATTTAACCTCTTAGCCTTGAATATGGGTTGAAAATTATCCATTTTAAAGTTTCTTAATTGCTGAATTGGTATAATAATCAATTAAAACTAATGAACTAATTATGTTATACCTATAACATTTCCAGGGAAAACATTATTGTGGAATTAGTTCCTACAGGAATTCTTTTACTAAAGGGATTGATTTGCAGCAATTGAAAATGTTTTTCCATACAATTCTTTTTTCTAATACTCTCAAAATGAGTTTTATCTACATGTTAACTTGTTACAAGGATTGCCAATTTTCCTATTGAAGGTCAGTTGTTCTCTTTGGGTACTCTGGCTTCCTCCACCAATAAAAACTGGCTGCTGCGAAATAGCCAAATGTGCTAAAAATGGCATAAAACCCCAACTAAACAAACAAAACATGTTTTAAAACATGTATATCAAAAATACACTACATCAAGAGACTTTATCGTATGTAACTTTTATTAAATATACCTGAAACTAATTATATATATATTAAGGAACATTTACCTTTTTCAAGGATTCTTCTTCATTGTAGTAGCCTTCAGGAAGTAACCATGTTGGCTTTCCATCAAAGTTTTTCTGGATAATTAATATTAACTTTCTGTCTAGTTTTCTCTTGGTAGACTTCATATCATTCTTTTTATCAGCTTCTACAAAAAGAAAGAAGAGTCAAGCTTGATAAGACTTTTTTTTTTAAATTTAATACAATCCATTTGTTTTAATGTGCTACTTTTATCTTAACATATTAAAGGATAGAGGTTTTAAACAAGTTGTCTGAGTGACAGCAAAGTACAACTTCCTTCGTCACTCCTTTAGAGACAGAATTTTAACGTGCTAGCTCTCGAGGTAACATATCACCCTATCTGGACACATTATACTGACTCTGAGCCAACCAGTCCTTTGGTCTAACTCCTAGATGCCATGTGCAAATACTAATTTTAATGTCTTTGGTTTCACCCGGCCAGGTATTGAACCTACGACCTCCTGCACTTGAGGCACGCATGAGACCACTGAGGCAGTTTGAATCTGAATGGAAAATTTGTATAAACCTGTACCTGTAATTCTGGATTGAAGGCTATATGCATTATATTCACTATCCCATTGGTCTTCTCTATCCATTCTTGTGACTTTACTATCCTTTCTCTCTGTAGCACCTTCCTCCTCAGCAATCTTCTTCTGTTCTTGTACAAATTTTCTAAAATAAATTTAATCCATATACAAGTCTAAAAAGCTGTATATTTTTATAAAGCATATCTGTGGTATTTTGAAAGTACCAGTGTGTGAGATTTTTAAAATCAGAAATATAACGAAAACTGCTAAATTAATTATACATTTTCTCCCATACTATTACAATTTCCAACAGCAGATTAAACTGTCTTGTAATTTTTGTCTTTTCTGTGATGTCAAATCTTAACTAGAGGCTCTAAAGAGCCTGTATTCGCTCACCTTGATTTAACTTTTCACCTTGAGCAGGACTAAAAATTTAAGTGGTGAACTCAATTTGGCTGACCATTCCACCAAAGTATGGTTCAAAAATTGGCCCAGTGGTCTCAGAGAAGATAACGAAAATGTTAAAATTCCCATAGGGTCCATCTTAAACTATGTCCGGTCATGTCAGCCATAGTGGATGGCGCCCAGGAAAACTGAACACTTCTTTTAAAGGGGACCATGCAAGGTCCATTCAACTAAAGTTTGGTTTAAATTGGTTCAGTGGTTTCAGAGGAGTAAAAGGAAAATTCCCATAGGCTCAATGTTAAACTACTTCCAGCAATGGCAGCCATGTTGGATGGCTTTCTCGGAAACCGAACACATGTTCAAAAAGGGGCCACCCAATGACTTTTCCATCAAAGTTTGGTTCAAATTGGCCCAATGGTCTCAGAGAAGATAACAAGAGGCTCTCAAGAGCCTGAATCGCTCACCAGGTAAACAATGCACTATAAACTAAATCTCATCATCACCATTCACTAAGGATACCATGTTTACTTTAAAAACCAAATATTGTTGAAATCCGAGCAAGTGTAAAAAAATGGCGGGAAAATGGCAGCCATTTTAAAAATGGCCGTCCAAAACAAACTTTCATCATCACCATTCAACTCGGGATACCATGTTTACCTTGAAAGTAGCTTTCATCTTCATTTTCTTTCTATAATTCAGAAAAAAATAGCAAAAAACAGCATTTTGACCCCTATGTTCTATTTTTAGTAAGAGTGGACATGTTTTTCGACCAATCAAAAATCCAAGCATTAACTTTTTGCAGGATACCCTAAGGAACAATCTTACCAATTTTCATTTGATTTTCAATAGTAGTTTCAGAGAAGAAGATTTTTGAAATAATAACATAAAAAAAAGCCAAAAATGTCAAACAATGAGTGCTGATCACAGCCAGTTTCAAAACTAATTTCACAAAAAATATATAAATATATACATCTAATGAAAGTTATTTTTAAGTACTATTGTATCTTGAGGTAACATTGAATTTATATTTTAATAAATAGCCATTTAAAAACAAATTTACACGCAATCAAAAGCTTTTTTCATTTTCTACAGTTTGCCATCTATAAGGCATCAACAGTTATTTTGACATTTAAGGGACAAAACTTTAACTCCTAAAGGGCTCATTTAAACATTTTGCAAACTAAGGGAAATGCTGTGAAAATGGTCAATTTTGATGTTCTAAGGGGAATAACTCCTAAAAGGAATGATCATACAACTTAATAAGTACAAATTTCAAAAAAAAATCAAGAAAAAGGGCAATAACTCCTACATGGGTGGTTACATCTTCTTCAAAATTTCAAAGCAGGTAGATCTTTAGGTGTTGAACACTTTAGCTTCCCATCAGAATTTTGATATCTGTCACCATTTTTGAGTTATTTGCAAAAAACTGCAATTTACCCCTATGTTCTATTTTTAGCCATGGCAGCCATGTTTTTTTACAAATCAAAAATCCAAACGACAGTTTAGTAGCACTCATGCCAAGGAACAACTACACTAAGTTTGGTTGCAATTAAGAGGAATTAACGATTTTATTACAATGAATAAAGACTGCAAAAATGGTCAATTTTGACGATCTAAGGGGAATAACTCCTAAAAGGAACGAACCTACAACTTCGATCCTGTTACAAATTTTGTAGATCTTCATGTGCCTAACAATATGAAATTTAAATTTTTCAAATTTCCTTTATAGTATCCAAGATATTGAGCTTAATAAGTGCAAAATTTGGAAAAAATGCAGAAAAAGGGCAATAACTCCTACATGGGTCGTTGGATCGTCTTCAAAATTTCAGGGCAGGTAGATCTTGAGGTGCTGAACACTTTTACCCTTGCCAGAATTTTGATATCTGTTATGGTTTTTGAGTTATTTGCAAAAAACTGCAATTTACCCCTATGTTCTATTTTTAGCCATGGCAGCCATGTTTTTTTACAAATCAAAAATCCAAACGATAGTTTAGTAGCACTCATGCCAAGGAACAACTACACTAAGTTTGGTTGCAATTAAACTTATGGTGTAAGAGGAGTTAACGATTTTATTACAATGAATAAAGACTGCAAAAATGGTCAATTTTGACGTTCTAAGGGGAATAACTCCTAAAAGGAACGAACCTACAACTTCGATCCTGTTACAAATTTTGTAGATCTTTGTGTGCCTAACAATATGAAATTTAAATTTTTCAAATTTCCTTTATAGTATCCAAGATATTGAGCTTAATAAGTGCAAAATTTGGAAAAAATGCAGAAAAAGGGCAATAACTCCTACATGGGTCGTTGGATCTTCTTCAAAATTTCAGGGCAGGTAGATCTTGAGGTGCTGAACACTTTAACCCTTGGCAGAATTTTGATATCTGTTATGGTTTTTGAGTTATTTGCAAAAAACTGCAATTTACCCCTATGTTCTATTTTTAGCCATGGCAGCCATGTTTTTTTACAAATCAAAAATCCAAACGACAGTTTAGTAGCACTCATGCCAAGGAACAACTACACTAAGTTTGGTTGCAATTAAACTTATGGTGTAAGAGGAGTTAACGATTTTATTACAATGAATAAAGACTGCAAAAATGGTCAATTTTGACGATCTAAGGGGAATAACTCCTAAAAGGAACGAACCTACAACTTCGATCCTGTTACAAATTTTGTAGATCTTCATGTGCCTAACAATATGAAATTTAAATTTTTCAAATTTCCTTTATAGTATCCAAGATATTGAGCTTAATAAGTGCAAAATTTGGAAAAAATGCAGAAAAAGGGCAATAACTCCTACATGGGTCGTTGGATCTTCTTCAAAATTTCAGGGCAGGTAGATCTTGAGGTGCTGAACACTTTTACCCTTGCCAGAATTTTGATATCTGTTATGGTTTTTGAGTTATTTGCAAAAAACTGCAATTTACCCCTATGTTCTATTTTTAGCCATGGCAGCCATGTTTTTTTACAAATCAAAAATCCAAACGACAGTTTAGTAGCACTCATGCCAAGGAACAACTACACTAAGTTTGGTTGCAATTAAACTTATGGTGTAAGAGGAGTTAACGATTTTATTACAATGAATAAAGACTGCAAAAATGGTCAATTTTGACGTTCTAAGGGGAATAACTCCTAAAAGGAACGAACCTACAACTTCGATCCTGTTACAAATTTTGTAGATCTTTGTGTGCCTAACAATATGAAATTAAAATTTTTCAAATTTCCTTTATAGTATCCAAGATATTGAGCTTAATAAGTGCAAAATTTGGAAAAAATGCAGAAAAAGGGCAATAACTCCTACATGGGTCGTTGGATCTTCTTCAAAATTTCAGGGCAGGTAGATCTTGAGGTGCTGAACACTTTAACCCTATGGCAGAATTTTGATATCTGTTATGGTTTTTGAGTTATTTGCAAAAAACTGCAATTTACCCCTATGTTCTATTTTTAGCCATGGCGGCCATGTTTTTTTACGAATCAAAAATCCAAACGATAGTTTTGTAGCACATATACCAATAAATAACTGTACGAAGTTTGGTTGCAATTGGTCTTATGGTGTCAGAGGAGTTAACGTTTGAAAAAGTTTACGGACGGACGACGGACGACGGACGTACGACGGACGGACGACGGACGCCAAGTGATGGCAATAGCTCACATGACCCTTCGGGTCTGGTGAGCTAAAAATGTTAAAATTCCCATAGGGTCCAATGTTAGAATATGTTCGACCATGGCAGCCATATTGGATGGCGGCCAGGAAAACCGAACACAAATTTTAAAGGGGACCATCCATGGACCATTCAACTAAAGTTTGGTTTAAATTGGTTCAGTGGTTTCAGAGGAGTTGACGAAAAAGTAAAATTCCCATAGGCTCAATGTTAAATTAAATCCGGCTATGGCAACCATGTTGGATGGCTTTCGGGACAACCGAACACAGTTTTAAAAAGGGGCCACCCAATGACCATTCTATCAAAGTTTGGTTCAAATTGGCCCTGTGGTCTCAGAGAAGATAACAAAAATTTTAAAATTCCCATAGGGTCCAATGTTAAACTATGTCCGACCATTGCAGCCATATTGGATGGCGGCCGGGAAAACGGAACGTAAATTTTAAAGGGGACCATCCAAGGACAATTCAACTAAAGTTTGGTTTAAATTGGCTCAGCGGTTTCAGAGGAGTTGATGAAAATGTGAAAAGTTTACGACAACGACGATGATGACGACGGACGCAAAGTGATGAGAATAGCTCACATGGCCTTTTAGGCCAGGTGAGCTAAAAATTTCATTGGTTAGATTTGTTTATGATGCATGCTGATAGTAACAGTGTCCTTGGCAAAACAAATGTGGTCGCAATGAAACTGAATTTGTACACTTCATAATGAAAAATCATGGCAGAAACAGATCTCTCCGAGTTTACTCTTATATTTCAATATTGCTCAATAGTTCACTTTCAGATTTTAACTATGAGGCCTCATTTCTGTTCAATTTAGCTTATGAACCTTAGAAAGGACAATAGTGCTGTTCAAATCAAGCCAAATTATCAAATGCTTTATTTCTTTACCCCTTACTACTGTTTTTCCATATTTTGTGCTAAGGCTAAAAAACCAGAGGCTCCATGAAGCCTGAATCGCTCACCTGAATTTTAAGTGACCACAAATGAAAAAGCACTTCTAGATAATATCTGTAATGAATTGTTCTACTGTGTCCAGCACTTCTAGATAGGATAAGAATTCTTCCAGTGTCCAATGTTAAAAAAGTCCAGCTGTGGCAGCCAGCTTGGATTCTGATCAGCATGAAAACATAACTTTTGTAGCAGACATTTATCGAAGGATCTTCATGCAACAAAAACATTTCAATTGGCTTAATATTTTCTGGGTTCAATTTTAAACTGTGGTGGCCACCTTCACATTCAAATCGGCACAAAAAATGTAAGTTTTGTAGGGGTTCATCTAATACTTGTTCGTACATAAAAACATTTCATTTGGCTTGGAAGTTTCTGACAAAAAGACCTGTGTACAAATTTTCCCATAGGGTCCAATATTAAACTAAGTCCAGCTGTGGCAACCATCTTGAATTTCTGATCACCAAAAAAAACATAATTTTGTAAAGGTTCATCCAATGCTTGTTCGTACATAAACACATTCAATTGGCTTGTTATTTTCTCACAAAAAGACCGTTGTACAAATTTCCCCATAGGGTCCAATGTTAAACTAATCCCGGCTGTGGCAGCCATCTTGAATTTCCTATCGGCACAAAAAACATAGATTTTGTAGAGGTTCATCCAAAGATCATTCATGCAACAAATCAATTCAATTGACTCAGTAGTTTCTGACAAGAAGAGCTTTAAAGATAAGGCCAATCAGAATGAATTATCTGCCCCTAGTAGCCATGTTGAATATTCGATCGGCACAAAAAACAAAATTTTGTACAGATCCATCCCATTAACATTCTTGCCAAGTTTGGTTCCATTTGGACTGGTGGTTTCAGAGAAGAAGGTGAAAATGTGAAATGTGGACAGATGACAGACGCAAAGCTCACATGGCCTTTTAAGCCAGTTGAGCTAAAAAGGAAGCTGTTGTCTGGATCCTGCCTCCACACTAGAAAAACAAAAAGGAATAGTTGGTCGAAAAATTTACCTTGTAATTTTCAATTTGTCTCTATTTTTTTATTTGGGGGGGGGGGGGGGGGGGGGGGTGGCTAGCAAAGGTGACTAAAAACTTTGGTCTTTCTTATTTTATAATGCCTAATAAAACATTGATTCCATTTTTGTTTATGTTAAAATAAATAACCCTTTGTAATTGCCATTGTATAATGATACCCAGTTAAAATAATAATGAATTACATGTATTGTTTGTTTGTTTATGTGGGGTTTCACGCCGTTTTCAGCACACATTTGGATATTTTCCGGCGGCCAGTTTTTATTGATGGAGGAAGCCGGAGTACCCAGAGAGAACCACCGACCTTTGGTAGGAAAATTGGCAATCCTTGTCAATTAAGATCATAGTCGACACACCCTGCCACAGGTGAGATTCGAACTCACAACCTACTGTTGACAGGCTAGTGATCATTAGTAGTCATGACGAACTACCTAGACCACTCGGCCACCAAGGCCCCAATAAATTATTGTATACTGCTCTATGTATTTGAGTGATTTTTTTTGTCTTTTCCCGTGGATTACCAGATGACTAGTTGAAATAGAAATGTATTGTAACAATTTTTGCTAGATGGGAATAGAAATTTTTAAATTTTGGCTAAGTGGGAAGACACCAATTAAATAATTGCAATTGTCCTCAGAGGGTGGTCAATCAATGTTGCAGTTTTTGTGTTAAAGATCTCAGTCCCATGTGCACGTTATTGATTTTCATGTGTTCTATGAAACACTATGAAAACTATTTACTATGAAACACCTCCTGGGTTTATTTAATAGCCTGAAGTTAACTGTTCAATCATCATATATAATTACTGTTAATTCAGAAATTATTGCGATAAATGCGACAGAGTTGTAATCGCAATAATTTAAACTCGCATTTTGGAATTTTTTATACGAGTGAAGCAGAATTTTTTTCAATATCGCAAAAATAAAAATCACATTTTGGTCTAAAATGACAATAATTTCTGAATTTACAGTCAATAAAACTTACATATGATGTTTCTTAGTCATTGCAAAATGTACCTTCACTTTGATGCCAGATTTTTTTTTCAAAATATTTTGCACAATTTTGTAGCCAGAAAGATCGGCTAGTATGAAATTCTGTTGCCAGATTGAAGAAAAATTGCATTTTTTCGACATTGGACAAGCCCAATCTATATACAAAATGAGAAAACCGAAACTTCTTTGGCAAAATTTCATAACATTTTTTCGGGACATATATACATATTTTCCTTTTCTTGACAACCAGTGATGACATTCATTAATGATATGTAACAAACCTGTCTCTTTCAAGTTCTTCTTCATGCTGTGATATTAAGCTGTTCTCAATATCCATCTTTGTCATCAGTTCATGGTATTTGTTCTCTAGTTCTGTTTTTTCTTGTGTAATTATAGGATATCGTTCAACACACACTGCTGTTGCCAATTTCCATTCTGAAAGCTGTTGTGTTGTGTGTGTTCTAGCACAAAAACCACAAACTGGAATTAAATTTAATAAATTCATCTGAAGTTTACTTTTTATCAGAAATACTTGATTCAAACAATTTGACATACTTATGAGCAGAAAAACCATATAAAACCAGTAATAACTGTAACAGTGAACTATTACGAAGTCTCCCAAACAAAGTAACTGATATCTCGAACGCCTTACATTGTATTCAATAAATTTTTTCAGAGACTGAAATGGGGAAATTGTTCCTATAAAGTTTATCCATACTTTATGGAGAGGTTACTTGAAATTCGTGATATGGGTATTTTTTGTGACCCAAGTTTTACAGTCATACAATGTCAGACTTGATCAACTTTTGTTTGTCGACATGCTGCATTGACAGAGATATATTTCAATATTTCTGAACCGATTACGAGAACTGATTTGATTTTTTTTTTTTTTTTTTTTTTTTTTATTTTATTTGTTTTTCCATAGTCAGGATTTTACAATACACCCCTACATCACCACCTGACCATGGTGTATGAGGGTTATTATATATGTAACTATACAAAATATTTTATGACTATGTTTTTCTTTAAATTTAAATAAAAATCACTTTGAGAAAAAAAAAATTATTATATATAACCTTGCACTCTCCCACTCACGCATACACTTAAATCTATTTTGTAGACAGTATTGACCTTCTTATATAAACATTACATTTGTACTAAAGTTTTCTTACAATAGAAAATACTAATATATATATATATACATTGATAAGACAAAGGGAAGAAAAAACTAGAGGCTCTCAAGAGCCTGTATCGCTCACCTGGATTTAACTTTTCATCTTGAGCAGACCTAAAAATTTAAGTGTTGCAGTCAATTTGGCTGATTTTTCTATAGGATTCTATGTTAAACTAATTTCAGCTGTGGCAGTCATCTTGGTTGACAGTCCAGTTTCTAAAAGAGAACCATCTAAGGACCATTTCTACTAAGTCTTGTTCCAACTGGCTAAGCAGTTTCAGACTAACAGATATTAAACAAAGGTCGGTGTGGCAGCAATCTTGGTGAACGGACATATTTATGAAAGAGGACCTCCTAAGGACCAATGCTGCCAAGTCTGGCTCCAATATGTCAAGTGGTTTCAGACAAAAGATTTTTCAATGAAATTTTCCATAGGGCCCTATGTTAAACTAAGTTCTGCTGTGGCGGCAATCTTGGTTCACAGTCCACGAAATCAGACACATTTCTAAAAAAGTGACCTCCTTAGGACCAATGCCACGAAGTCCTGCTCCAATATGTCAAGTGGTTTCAGACAAGAAGATTTTTCAATGAATTTTCCATAGGGCCCTATGTTAAACTAAGTTCGGTTGTGCGGCCATCTTGGTTGACAGTCCGGGTCATCGCACAAATTTCTGAAAGAGGACCATCTAAGGACCATTGCTACCAAGTCTAATTCTAATTGGCTTAGTTGTTTCAAACGAGAAGATTTTTGAGTGATTTTCCCATAGGGTCCTATGTTAAACTAAGTTCTGCTGTGGCGGCCATCTTGATTCATAGTCCACGAAATCAGACACATTTCTGAAAAAAGACCTCCTAAGGACCAATGCCACCAAGTCTGGCTCCAATATGTCAAGTGGTTTCAGACAAAAAGATTTTCAATGAATTTTCCTATAGGGCCCTATGTTAAACTAAATTCGGTTGTGGCGGCCATCTTGGTTGACAGTCCGGGTCATTGGACACACCTCTGTAAGAGGACCATCTAAGGACCATTGCTGCCAAATCTGGTTCCAATTGGTCAAGTGGTTTAAGACGAGAAGATTTTTCAATGAATTTTCCCATAGGGCCCTATGTCAAACTAAGTTCGGCTGTGGCGGCCATCTTGGTTAACAGTCCGGGTCATTGGACATATTTCTGAAAGAGAACCTCCTAAGAACTATTACTGCCAACTTTGGTTGCAACAGGACTTGTAGTTTCATATAAGAAGATTTTTGAAAATCAACCCCCCTTTTTTTCTATTTTTAGTAACAGCAGCCATCTCGGTTGGAAGTCCGGCATGCCAGAAATAATTTTGGAAGGGGGCCACCCAAGGACCATTCCACCAAAGTTTGGTCTCATTTGGCCCAGTGGTTTGAGAGGAAAAGATCTTTAAAGGATAGTTTACGCTGGATGCCGTATTTAAAGGGCAAAAACTCCTATAAGGGGTCAATCAACGATTTTGGTCATGTTGACTTATTTGTAGATCTTACTTTTTTGAACATTTTTGCTGTTTACAATTTGTCTTTGTCTATAATAATATTCAAGATAATAACCTAAAACTGCAAAATTTCCTTAAAATTAACAATTCAGGGGCAATAACCCAACAAAGGGTTGACCGATTCGTCTGAAAATTTCATGACAGGTAAATCTTGACCTGATGAACATTTTTACCCCATGTCAGTTTTGCTCTAGTTGCTTTAGTTTTTGAGATACAAGACAAAAACTGCAGTTTACCCCTATGTTCTATTTTTAGCCATGTTGGCCATGTTGGTTGGCAGGCGGGGTCATCGGACGCATTTTTTAAACTAGATACCCTAATGATGCTTGTGGCCAAGTTTGGTCCAATTTGGCCCAGCAGTTTCAGAGGAGAAGATTTTTCTAAAAGTTAACAGACGACGACGACGGACGACGACGGACGACGGACGCCAAGTGATGAGAAAAGCTCACTTGACCCTTTGGGTCAGGTGAGCTAAAAAAGAAAAGTGAACTATTACAACAATAATTTAAGGAAAAATTTGATGTATAGGGGCCCAGTATTTCTCAAACACCAATAATTTGTTGTTCTTCAATGCAACATATTCTTCAAGTTGTTGATACCGTTTTATTACCATTTTAAATTCTATAATATTTGGATTCTTCCCCTTTAGCTTACATTTATATATATAATTTTTTGCGATCAAAATCAGTAAGTTCAGAAACATACTTAGTGAACTTGATCCCAGGAGAATTTCCTTCTTGTCAATTTCAAAATCTACATAAAATTTGTTTAGATAGTTTCCAAATAATAGCCAGAATTGATGCATTACTGTACAATCAAAAAACAAATGTTCAATGGTTTCAACTTCTGATTTGCAAAAAGTACAATATTTTGTATCCTTAAGATGGATCTTAAACAAAAATTTATTTGTTGGAATTATTCTATGCAAAAGTTTGTATTGGAAGTTAATTAAATAAGTGTCTTTGCAACACATTCGGAGGACTACAAAAAAAGTTGACCATTCTCTTATTTCCTGACCAAGAACATTCTCCCATTGAAGAAATATTTCAGAAGGTGTATGTACAATCTCATTAATCATATATAAATTTACTTTTTTTATTTTTTAAAAGAAATTTTTGGAAAATATCTTCACATACAAAATTGTCCAAAAAAAATATCATCAGAGCTTTTCTTCAAACAATCCTTTATATATTTCGGTATATTTGAAATCAAACTATAATACTTTATAAAATTATTTGTGGAAATTTTATCCTTTATCAAAGTAAATGATAAAAAGTTTTTGTCTTGTGGATCAATGAGATTGTATACATATTGGATACCATGTTGTTTCCAGCGAGCATAGTATGGAGATTCTGCTAAAGGTACAAAATTTAATATATCCAAAGATAATACATCTCTTACACAGACTTTTGTATAAGGTTTGACCATGTAAAAACTCAAAAACACATCTTTCCAAAATGGATTTTTAATATTCAATGCAATGTCTTTTATTTTCTCTTTTTGAAAGTTCAACACTCTTTCACCACCAAGTAGATGCAGACTTGACATAATTAGTTTTTGCCAGCTTCCATTGATGTTCTCAAGAAGCCGTTTAATCCAACTAATTTTCAAATATGCACAAAAAGACTCCAAATGTATCATTTTTTGTCCTCCCTGAGCAATATCCCCAATCAATGTTTTACGTTTCATTCTCTCTATTTTTCCACTCCAAATGAAACTAAATAAAATGCTCCGCTGGGCGCAGCTAGATACGACCGCAGATGTCGAACCCTGAATAGTTGGGGCAATTATGAACACAACATTCAAGCTTGATACAATACTGAATTTGGATTGTGAATAAATATTTGACACAGCATAGGTTTCTGACACAGAATGAATGTTGTCTAAGAACTTAAAATTTTTTAATTTACCTATTCAAACCATATCAGTATTATTTGTTTTTATATATAAATCAGAAATAACCAATTTAATATTTAAAATTGGGCACACATATCAATTTCTTGCTATTGCGCAATACTGTGCAATTGAAAATTTCTTCAAATATTTGACACATAGTAGGTTTCTGACACAGAATAACTGAAATCAAAGAACTTAGAATTGGTCATATGAGTTGAATTTATATTCAATTTTTTGCTTCTTGTGCAATACAATATGCTGTGGAGAATTGCCCCCCCCCCCCCCAAAAAAAAATAATTTACCCCTTTTTTTAGCTTTTGTGCAATACACTATGAAGTTGCACATTGACCCCCCCCCCCCCTCCCAAAAAAAAACAAAAAACAATAAAATTTAATGTAACCCCCCCCTTTTTTTGCTAAAAAAATTTGAAATTTTCTTTTTAATTTATGAAATATGAAATGAGAAAAAAATTACCCCCTCCCCAATTTCTCATTTACCCCCCCTTCTAAATTTTGTTTTCAACCCCCCCCCCCCCCCATTTCTTTATACTTTGCAACCATAACAGCCCATTTAAATACACCATAACATATTAAAATAGAAAATGACATCATAGTCATGGAATTTGTTAATAATAAGGTTTTGATAGCAGAGCACACATATCAATTTCTTGCTATTGCACAATACTGTGCAATTGAAAATTTCTTCAAATATTTGACACATAATAGGTTTCTGACACAGAATAACTGAAATAAAGAACTTAGAATTGGTCATATGATTTGAATTTATATTCAATTTTTTGCTTCTTGTGCAATACAATATGCTGTGGAGAATTTCCCCCCCCCCAAAAAAAAAATATTTACCCCTTTTTTAGCTTTAATTTTGGACCCCGATTTGGACCAACTTGAAAACTGGGCCCATAATAAAAAAAAACTAAGTACATGTTTAGATTCAGCATATCAAAGAACCCCAAGAATTCAATTTTTGTTAAAATCAAACTAAGTTTAATTTTGGACACTTTGGACCTTAATGTAGACCAATTTGAAAACGGGACCAAACATTAAGAATCTAAATGCACGGTTAGATTCGGCATATCAAAGAACCCCAATAAGTCAATTTTCGATGAAATCAAACAAAGTTTAATTTTGGACCCCGATTTGGACCAACTTGAAAACTGGGCCGATAATATAAAAACTTAGTACATGTTTAGATTCAGCATATCAAAGAACCCCAAGAATTCAATTTTTGTTAAAATCAAACTAAGTTTAATTTTGGACCCTTTGGACCTTAATGTAGACCAATTTGACAACGGGACCAAAAATTAAGAATCTAAATGCACAGTTAGATTCGGCATATCAAAGAACCCCAATACTTCAATTTTCGATGAAATCAAACAAAGTTTAATTTTGGACCCCGATTTGGACCAACTTGAAAACTGGGCCCATAATAAAAAAACTAAGTACATGTTTAGATTCAGCATATCAAAGAACCCCAAGAATTCAATTTTTGTCAAAATCAAACTAAGTTTAATTTTGGACCCTTTGGACCTTAATGTAGACCAATTTGAAAACGGGACCAAAAATTAAGAATCTAAAGGCACGGTTAGATTCGGCATATCAAAGAACCCCAATAGTTCAATTTTCGATGAAATCAAACAAAGTTTAATTTTGGACCCTTTTGGCCCCTAATTCCTAAACTGTTGGGACCAAAACTCCAAAAATCAATCCCAACCTTCCTTTTGTGGTCATAAACCTTGTGTTTAAATTTCATAGATTTCTATTTACTTATACTAAAGTTATTGTGCAAAAACCAAGAAAAATGCTTATTTGGGCCCTTTTTTAGCCCCTACTTCCTAAACTGTTGGGACCAAAACTCCCAAAAACAATCCCAACCTTCCTTTTGTGGTCATAAACCTTGTGTTAAAATTTCATAGATTTCTATTTACTTATACTAGAGTTATTGTGCGAAAACCAAGAAAAATGCTTATTGGGCCCTTTTTTGGCCCCTGATTCTTAAACTGTTGGGACCAAAACTCCCAAAATCAATCCCAACCTTCCTTTTGTGGTCATAAACCTTGTGTTTAAATTTCATAGATTTCTATTAACTTATACTAAAGTTATAGTGCGAAAACCAAATGTCTTCGGACGACGACGCAGACGACGGACGACGACGACGACGCCAACGTCATACCAATATACGACCGCAAAAATTTTGCGGTCGTATAAAAACCACGAGTTCAACTCATTTACCATAGACTGGTTGAGATTGGGCAAGGAGGTCAAGAGATTAACTATTTTGGAGAGAGCCAATGATTTAACTACAGTAATTTTTCCAAGTAAACTAAGTTTTCGATGTTGCCAAATTTTTAGAATCATAGAAATTTCCTTAATTTTTTTGGAAAAATTTATGTCTATTATTTTATTAAGATCAAGTGAAAAATTCAGACCAAGTATTTTAAAATTTGAATGTGACCACTGTAAATGGAAATCAGGACAAAGAATGTGGTCAGAATACCTTTTACTGCTATCCAAATAGCCTTTGTTTTAGATTTATTTATCTTCAATCCTGATACTTTATAAAATGATTCAAAACAAAGAAGTGTTTCATGCAAAGACACTTCGCTACCATCTAACATCAAAAAAGTATACTGGTTTAACAATGGTTCAATATCATTTATGATAACACCACGAACACTTGGGTTTGATTTCAGTTGTAATGCTAATAATTCTACTCCAATAATAAATAAATAAGGAGACAATGGATCCCCTTGACGACACCCACGATTAAGTTTAAAAAACTTAGACATGTGACCATTATTGATAACACAACTCTTTGCATCTGAATAAAAAGTTTCAAACTGATTTTATTGCATAGTGTATTTACATTAAAATTTGAGATGGAAGGGCTTACAGTTTTAAAATTACACTATAACACACTGACAAAGTCACAGAACGAAATCTGTGTCATCTTTTGATAGATATCATCCTGAAATAAAATTTCTTCTCTTAGAAAGTGACCTTGTTTCCTTTTACCCACTGGAGTCAATAACAACAGGATTTTTTCTCTTTCGTTTTCATTCATTTGTGTAAGGGCAAGGCAAAATTCAACTTATACATATAGAAATGTAAGGATATGCGGTAAGCATCAATGAACTTATAATAGCCCCTTTGACCGTTTTATTTTGGAACCATATTTTTCAACAACAAAAAATCTGCAGTAACTTTTTTGGGGTTTTTCGTGAGGAATGTTTTTTTTTAAGGTCTTGTCATGAGCATAATGATTATCCCAGCCGGCAGTTTCGAATATATTCAGAAACACTGGTGATACATCCAGTGTTAAAAGGGGTGGGACATGAACTCTAGGGATATCTGAGCTTTTCACAAAGAATAAAAAATGTTTATAATTAAGGGCCAAGGATCTCAATGTTTGTTTTGATTTTTTACGAGAGAATACCCCCATTTACCAGACAATGTGTAAAATCATTTATTGAGTCTCCTTATAGGCAATTAGTAATACATGTATATGTGGTTACGGGGTATGGAGATAAATAGTTTATGAGATTTGAACATTGCATATTAAAACGTGTTAAAGGATAAACATTTTTACGGATTTTAAAATACAGTCAAACCTTCTTTAAAGAGCACTTCTATATAGCAAATCACTGTCTATAAAAGGCACAGTGAAAAAGTCCCATTTATGAACAAAACATGTAAAATAAACCTCTGTATAAAGGGCACTATTTACTGGTCCCTTGGATGCCATTATAGACAGGTTTGACCAATTAAAAATCATTGATTAGAGGGGCGGGGATGAGGGTGTTAGGTTTTTATCAATCGGTTTGTCTTCTTATATATGGTTTAGGGATGGGGATTTTAACAATTTATGAGATAATAGAACATAATTGATTTGAAGGGAGTGGTGATACATATAACCCCTTGAAAAAGCGAGGTGTGTCATTTGGTGCGTCTTACCATGGGGAATAAGAAATTATATGGTTTAAAGGTGGGGATTTTAACGGTTTATAATTGAACATTATTGATTTGAAGGGAGTGGTGATAACCCCTTGAACAAGCCTGTATCACTCACCTTGCGTCACAAACTTTTGATTTGATTTGACAGACCTGATTGATTTCTGGAAACTTTGTAAATGATCTTCTATAAATGCTTCATATCAAGTATAAGTTCATTGGCCAAGGATAAGTTTTAAATTTCAACCAATCAGAACATATAAAGGTTTCTGGCAGCCATTTTGTTTCACAGACAAGAAATATTTATGCAAAGTTTGTAAAGGACCTTCCATAGATGCTCCATACCAAAAATCAGTTCATTTGGCTTTACGGTTTCAGAGAAGAAGAAGTTTTAAATTTCGACCAATCAGACCCTGTAAATGCTCATGGCGGCCATTTCGTTTCAAGACCAACATGATTTATGCAAACTTTGTAAAAGGACCTTCCATAGATGCTCCATACCAAAAATCAGTTCATTTGGCTTTACGGTTTCAGAGTGGAAGAAGTTTTAAATTTCAACCAATCAGAACATGTAAAATGCTCATGATGGCCATTTTGTTTCACGGGCCGGGATGATTTATGCAAAATTTGTAAATGACCTTCCATAGATGCTCTATACCAAAAATCAGTTCAATTTGTTTTGCGGTTTTAGAGGAACAGAAGTTTTAAATTTCGACCAATCAGAACAAGTTAATGCTCATGGCAGCCATTTTGTTCCATGGACCGGGATGATTTATGCAAATTTTGTAAAGAACCTTCCACAGATGTTCCATATCAAAAATCAGTTCATTTGGCTATACGGTTTCAGAGGAGAAGAAGTTTTACATTTCGACCAATCAGAACATGTAATGCTCATGGTGGCCATTTTGTTTCACGGACCGGGATAAGTTATGCAAACTTTGTAAAGGACCTTCCATAGATGCTCCATACAAAAAATCAGTTCATTTGACTCTACGGTTTCAGAGAAGAAGTTTTAAATTTCGACCAATTAGACCCAGTAAATGCTGATGGCTGCCATTTTGTTTCAAGACCAAGATGATTTATGCAAACTTTGTAAAAGGACCTTCCATAGATGCTCCATACCAAAAATCAGTTCATTTGGCTTTACAGTTTCAGAGGGGAAGAAGTTTTAAATTTCAACCAATCAGAACATGTAAATGTTCATGACAGCCATTTTGTTTCAAGGACCAGGTTGAAGTTTCAAATTTCGAGCAAACAGAACATGTAAATGCTTATAGGGGCCATTTGTTCCACGGACTGGGATGATTTATGCAAACTTTGTAAAGGACCGTCCATAGAAGCTACAGGCCAAGTTTCAGTTTAATAGGTCCAAGGTGAGCTAAAAAGTGAGGTATGTGTCATTTGATGCGTCTTACCATGGGGAATAAGAAAATATATGGTATATGATTTCAATGGTTTATCAGATCATTGGACATTATTGATTTATGGGGGTAAGGATCACCCTACAGAAAGAATGGGTTACATATCATTTAATGCGTCTTGTTAGGGAGAAAAATAAAATTTATGATTTTTAAGCTATTGATTTTAATTGCATATGAAATTTTTCAAAATTATCGACTTTAGGGGGAGGGGAAGACCCCCCTTGAGGAACGAGGTATACATCATATAATAGATGTTGTCATTGGTGTATAATAAAATATATGATATGAGATGGTTATTGGTCACTCTCGTAGTTTTTTTTCGATGAAAAAAAAATTCCCCATAGGGTCCTATAGTAAACCCCTAGCCTCTTTGAACCGCTCATTATACATTTCAGTGACCCCCATCATAAAATAAACAGTATTAGGCATATCTAGAAACATTGATCATGTTGATCTTTCACCATTGAAAACCTCAGATCCATATCGCTGACAGTTATTGAAAACTCAAACTAATAAAATCAGAGAGGAAGAAAAAAACGTTCAATAAAAATCGCAAATCAAGATCTATGTCTCCCACTTCATTTGGCAGACTTAACAAGTGCATACATTTGTAACAGTAAACAAAATATAAGTGTTTTAGAAAACAACTAAAGACCAAATTTATATTGATTATCAGGACTTTTCTAAGTGAAAATGTTAAAAATTCTAGATTTCTTCTTTACATCCTTTTAACAACAGTTGTCAACTGAGTAGCTATAGAGTGAAGTGGTTTTTTTTTAAAATAAAAATCAACCTAACAGATTAAGTGTAATAGATACTGCCACAGTCCACTAATGTATCCAATCAAGACCATATATTAAAAATCCCCAACTAGTATTTTGGATCATATTTAGTTGCTTTGCTAAGGGAGCAATCATTTGATTTTTATGGGGGCATGGAAGTAATCTTAAGTCCTGCCTTTTTTTTACGTATCCTGCCTTTTTTCCACTACATTTCGAAGCATTCATGAGCCTAAATTTTTTCTGCAAACCTCCTCAAGCTACGAACATTTTATATTTATCACTTGTTTGATTCCAGGTTACATGTATATTCAATCATGATTTTGTTTTCACTATATTTCTTGCCCTATTAACTTTTGCCAAATTTTGGAACCTAGATTTTTTTCCATTTCTCCCTTAAACACTCCATATGAGCTTGAAATTTTATCAATAAAATAGGTGTAGGGTACAAAAAGGATCCTATCTTAGTGTTAGAAGATGGGATCCTTATTGTATCCCACACTTATTTTATTGATAAAATGTCAAGCTCCTGTGGTATGACTGACCTTTTTTTATTCTTTACATGTAATAACATTATTTTCTTTGTTGTTTGCATGCCCTTTTCAGCAGCTTCTGGTAATTCTTTTAATGAGGAATTGGGATCTAAGATGTCTTATGCGAGAAGGGGGGATGAAATGTTATGTTGCAAAATAATGACACTTGTAAGTAGGTTTTCATTATAAAAATTTATAAAATTGTTTTATATAGATAGAAAATTTGACATGTTGAAAATTGGTACCATAGAGCATAATAGTAATGAAACTTGGGTTGGAAGAAATTCACCCAATGTAAATAATGGTGAATGTTAATAGTGCAAACTGCACAAAACCTTTAGCGAGTCTGTTGTACTTCAGAGAAAGATAGAATTTTGTAAAATAATTTTCCTATTTGTAAAAAATAAATTTTAGCATAACATTTCCATAATACTATTGAAATTGATGCTTAATTTATAAAAATGTCAACATCATACGAAAAATGAAAGTAAATTGATCTTCGTGCTTAACAGTGTGTGCTCAATAATTATTACCTCCCTTGTCTTCTTTTAAATTGGGAGTATTAGCTCTCTTTTTTCATCTTTTGATATATGTTTATATCTTATTAGCAAATAGCGGATTTATGCTTGTGTTAAGAATATATTCT
Organism: Mytilisepta virgata; assembly: GCA_028015205.1. Classification (NCBI taxonomy): domain Eukaryota; kingdom Metazoa; phylum Mollusca; class Bivalvia; order Mytilida; family Mytilidae; genus Mytilisepta; species Mytilisepta virgata. Next base: position 76,224,720 of record CM051519.1, read on the forward strand.
GTTCGATAAAAAGGCACATTTACATCATACTGAATACCACAAAAGTTATGTTTACTGTTTTGTATATAAACTAATAAAGTTGAATTGTAACTTGTGAAACACACTATGCATGAATAATTACTTATTATCCTGTGCAGGTGGTATGATTATTCTTCAAGGATAAGGGGGCTGCAAGGAATAAATTCTTTGCCTGACTATTGTAAACAAATGTGGCGATTTGTATTTAAAATAAATATATTATAAAACCAATCTAATTAAAAACCGATCTCTCATCGCTCCCGTTTTCTGATATGTCGCGTGGGAGATCTAACAAAACCCGCTTTGAGGTCACATGTGAGTGACCTCGTAGGTGTGTCCTGTTCGACCAATGAAATTGCGGCTTACGCGATCTTGTAAGTTGATTACGAAGAAATCGTCAGTCCCCAGAATTCATAAACTTTTTTGATTGGCTTACTGATAGGAAGTCAACTCATTTGCATGTCATTATAAATTCATACGTTCCAGTTCACTCACATGTGACCTCAAAGCGGATTTCGTTAGATCTCCCACGCGACATATCAGAAAACGGGAGCGATGAGAGATCGGTTTTTTAATTAGATTGTTATAAAACATTATATAAGAGATATTAATCAATGGGTGAATTAATATCTATGTAAATCAGTCTTATCACAAGAATTTATACTATTTCCCCTATGAAAGAAATTATACTATTTCCCCTATGAAAGAAATATCTTTTAATGTTAGTAATATATTCATTTTTTAACTCCCCATGCCTCCACCCAAAATATACAGAACTGAGAAAACTAGAATGCCCCCTCCCTGATGTGCAGTGGTACACACATTCTTATTTTAACAGTGTCGCTTGGATAAATATATATTTGATAGATAGAATATTTTTAAAAAAACTTTATAGTTCATAATAAAATTAAATTTTCGTCGATTTACATTTAATATAAATTCATTGAAAAGTGAATGTCGGCTAAATCTATTTTTAGAAAGGTCAGCTCGATCGTAACCAATGTGCAAAAGTACACGTTGCCCAATGAAAAAGTTTGGGGGTGTACGTTATTATCGCGAGAATTTCTACCCGCAGCCATTTTCTAGCGTACTATATTGGAGTTTCCTTCTCCTTCCCTTTGATTCCCCTTTTTCCAGCTTTTGTGGTTTTCTTTATGAATTAAGAATTTGGATTTGTTAAACTTTAAAACTTTTTTTCATATTTGTTACCCTTTTCGTAGTTGACTGATCTACTGATACGTTGCACAAGATGTCTATACATTTTTAATTAGTAAATCTAGCTACTTTCCCTTCGACGGTTCGAACAAAATTATAACCGGAAGTCAGTATTGTAAAATCCGAAATCGCTTTCGGTAAAATGCCAACCATGATCTACAATCATTTTTATGTCAAATTTTAAGACTTTATACCTATTTATTATATAATAAATGTTCAGTGTTTTACCCTTATTTGTTTGTAACAACTTTTCGGGTGTAGAGTTTATTTTTTTTTTACCATGAAAGTGGTCAAACAGGGCAGCTTATTAAGTGCCAACCCATACAAGCATATTGCGTGCAAAAATTTTAAATCCTCAAATTTCATTAAGGCCTAAAAAATATAGTTGTGTTTAGGGTAACCCGACCCTAATTTTTAGTGCCTACCCTAAATTTTTTATAACCTTCCTTCAACAAGCACTGTTAAAGTTAAGGTGACTCCAGTATACAACCAGAGACATATATATATGTTATATACTCTCTCAAAAAAAGAAACGCAACATACAGAAAATAGGAAATTTACTTCATATATTATTTTCATAATTTATGATATAAATAATTTACACAGGAATGCAAAAAATGGCACACTTCTTGTTCATGAGTTCTTTTACCTTGGAATATCACAGTTTGTCACATATTGTCAATAAATCACTCATAAATTGTCAATATCTGGTATGTCCACCATTTGCTTGTAACACAGCCCCGACTCTTCTTGGCATAGATTGAATTAAACGCTGAGTTCGAACACGCGCTATCCTTTGCCACTCAAACTGAAGTGCCTGCTGTAATTGTTGCAGATTTTGCGGTGGTGGTTGTCGTTGGCGCACGCGCCGATCCACTTCATCCCACAAATGTTCAATTGGATTAAGATCGGGTGATCGTGACGGCCAACGGATCACATTGATATTCTGTTGTTCTAAAAAGTCTACTGTTACACGTGCTGTATGTGGTCGGGCATTGTCGTGCTGAAAAATTTCTCTCCGAATGTCAATTACGGGCAATAAATGAGGTCGTAAAATTTCGTCTCTATACCTAACAGCGTTCAGATTGCCTTGGATATGTATCAGCTGTGTGTTTCTGGCATAAGAAATAGCGGCCCACATCATAACACTGCCTCCGCCAAAATTGTCTCTCTCCACAACACAGTTTTGCGCAAAACGTTCGTTTCGGCGCCTATACACACGTATGCGACCATCTCGCTTTTCCAGTTGAAAACGTGACTCATCGCTGAACCATACTCTTCTCCAGTTCTGTAAATTCCATGCACGAACTGTAGTACACCATCTAACCCTCGCTCGGCGGTGTTGGCGTCTCAGTGTTGCTCCAAAGTAAGGTCTTCTTGCCCTCAATCCATGAGAACGTAACCGATTGCGTACTGTCTGTGCTGATATACGGCGCAACCCAGGGACGTTTACAGCTGTTTCTGTTGCAGCAATAGTCCTATTCCGCAGATGGAAAAGTCTGATGTAACGATCTTGCGCCCTGGTTGTAACACGCGGGCGCCCTGAACGTGGCCGATCTGTCGTAGTACCAAGCTGCAGGTAGCGTCCCCAAAGGCGTGAAATTGTGCTACGATGAACATTGTACGTTACAGCAACAGCGTTCTGTGATTCTCCGGCCTCTAGTCGTCCGATAGCGATATTCCGGGTAGCAGCGTCTAACCTTGGCATAGCGTCACCTCATCAGAATTTTATTTTACGAATGCATTCATGAAAAGAAATACCGGGTTTTTATACCGACTGACTGAGCTAAAAAATAACCCATGATTTGCACGTGAAAGTCGACCCAGTTTTTGGCAATGCGTAAATCGTAGGGTGTCCCAGATTGCGACCAAAGTCGTTTACGGGTGGATGAATTTAAATGATTGTACCTGGAAACTTTTTATGAAGGTGTAATTATGATCATGTGTACATATATTTTGATATTTATTGGTTATTTGTCCGGAAAAATAATATTTCAAAAAGATAATCTGATGTTGCGTTTCTTTTTTGAGAGAGTATATATGTCTCTGATACAACCTAACTAAAAAATTAATGTAAAAAAAAAATTCCCTACCTACCCTACCTAACTTTTTTCAGTGTGTTACCCTAAACACATGTATTTTTTTATTTGGCCTAATTGCTGTGCATTCATTAAAAAAAACTGGTAAATTTTAGACAAATTTCAGAATAAAGTGATTTTTATTAAAAATGCCAATTCTCGAGCATATCATATCTTAGACCGACAACACCCGAAATGGGTCTCTATAAAGAGCCTGGTAATTATAGCAAATCACTACCATAATGATTTTGAAACTGCTCCAGTAAGTACTCAGTTTTCTCTTGCTCCTGCTTATGGCTGCCAAGCTCTCTAGTTGGTCACAGTTGTTATTATTATACGTTGTTGTTTTAAAATGTCTAGATCCTACCTGCATTTTTAAATTTAGAAAGTCTGGAAAATTAAATTAGATGAGACATACAAGGATTGTTTTGATACTTGTAATTTTTAACCTACTTTGGTCAGTTTACGTTTAAGAGTTTAAGAAAATAGTCATTATTTACCAGCTGGGGGTTGGGAATTTTTTTTTTTTTTTGGGGGGGGTCAATTTTTTTAGACTTGGGGGTTAACAATTTATTAGGGCACACTGGGGGATCGAAAAATTGAAACATAATTATTCACTACACTATCAGAGCAAATATTGAGCACCCCATTTTCAGTTTCTGTGATTGTTTAATGTTGGGATGATTAAATCTTGCTTATTAAATAAATGCCTTCAAATATTATAGATATTGATTCTTTATCCACTCGTTTCTGGTATGGATCTCTGGCCTGAGATGTGATCCATACCAGAAACGAGTGGATAAAGGATCAATATCTATAATACTGGTGAAAAATCGACACATGAAGTGCTGTACGTAATACATACCACTAATATATCTTTAAAATAATATATATTTAAAAGATTTATTGAAAAATGAAATGAAATAAAATAAATAAAAACACTGAAGAGGGTTTCCCTAGGACAAATTTCCTGAGAAAAATGTTGAATACGGTAGCACGTTATCAATGTAAGGCCAGAGATGTGATCCATACCAGAAACAAGTGGATAAAGGATAAATATCTATAATATTTTAAATTTTCCATGTTGTATAATAATGCATGCTTTGTTTTAATATTGTATTACATGTACAAATGTTATTAGTGTACAATAAATGTAAGTTTTATAGTTGTTTTCCTCTGATACTAGGAAGTTAAGGTATGGAGGGGGTCAAAATTTTCAAATCGATTCTTCGGGAGGGGGGATTTCTTGGATTTTCCCCATCGGGGGGTGTATTCTTATCATGCTTTTGGTGAAAAATCCCCCCCCCCCCCGGCTGGTAAATGATGACTGTTCCCTAATTAATATGTTTAACTATTCCTCTTTAACTACACCTAGTGGGGACAATTATCATACCATGGCCAAATTCACCTCAATTCACTTAAGAAATCTGAAAACTTCACATCAACGATAAAAAAAATAATAGTTGGTATATAAATACGGTCTACAATATACCCTCTTACATAATCTTTATGGAAAACAGTTTAGTATGAAAGCAGCTGGTATACGTTTACTAAGGGGCAAAGGAAGTACAATTCTAATATGACCTGCTTCAAACGCTTTCAGTCTTCATCCGTGGTAAAATATGTATATATTGGTTCCAACGTCACAGACGCCAGACTGCTTTTTTGGCAACGTCATAGTAAAGTTTCCCACAAGCTTTAACGACGTCATAGTATAACTTGCGTTGTGTAATGACGTCTTCGTGTCTGAATACCAATGTTGCAGCGCTTCAAAGTTTCATAGAAACTGTCCTATTAGAATGGAAATAATTCACGGTGGCTTGAAAATATCCAGATTTTACCACGGGTAGGCCCTTCATGTCCATATTTTACCACTGGCTGTCGCTCGTGGCAAAATATTTGGCACAAATGGCCTACTTGTGGTTAAATCAGAATATTTTGAAGCCACCGTGAATTATTTATCAAATAATTTGTTGTCATTAAATATAGTTTGAAGCATTTACAAGTATAAATGATTTTCTAGTCCATAAAGTTTCTGTCAGAAAACATTCGAAGAATTAAATTACTACGTTAGACGGTCATTTGCCCACAGAGGTACTTTTTTTTACCAGTGTGCGTATGAATTTTATTGACATGTTAGTAAAGGTCTTGATTAAAGTATGAGGTTGTCCGAAAAGGGCGGAGAAAAATCCATGTAATGCTCATATCCATCTTTCCCGGTCTTGACCAGTAATCACGTGACCAAACCACTCGTTATCGTAGTGACAATAATTCAGCATTGAAGTAATGGGAAAGTTGGAATTAACGTCGATTTGTGTATTAAATATTGTTTTTTAAATAAAATTGGACCTAGTTTGATAAACTTCATTTATTTCTGCTTTGTTTGGTATATTTTTTATCAGTTTAAATTAATCGGAAGTCTCTTCCAATTTTATTTTAATGCAAGGCCTAATTTCTCGATCATTTGCCATAGACGACAATGGAATATTTCGATAAAACTACTGACCCTGCCCTGTTCTACGCAAAATATTTCACTTGTTGTAATGTTTGAAAAATACTTGGACCTAGTTCCAATATCTATATTCATAGTTCTTAAAATTTATTGTTCCTCTGACAGTTTTGACGTTGAAGAAATTACTTCCAATTTGATTTGAAAATCGTCAATTTTCAATGTTCAATATATTTTTCCAAGATGCCGAAAAAATAAGGACTTATTTTCAAAAAATAATTTTGATGATTTCCAACCCCATAAAATAAAGTTAATGTATGATAGAATTTAATCATGAAGACCAATTATTTGTGTCCCATTTTTCTTGTTTCCCACAAGGACGTATATAAGTTATACGTCCTTGCTTCCCATTAAGGTTGAAATGTGTTATTTTTTTACGATTGTTGTGAAATTATTCAAGATGGCGCCCACCCCAATCAGCTTCTACCTTAATTGTCATAACAAAATAAATATCGTTGATACGAGTAAATAGAATTAATTATATAATATGTCAAATGTTTACAATATATAAATACAAAAAAAAAGAATTATTAATTTAAAATAAATTAAAATGTTACTTATCTGACATTTGAAATTATATTTCATCTCTGCATTCTTTGTGATCCCCCCTTACACACACACACACCTTTATTAAAATGCTGCATTAACTATCAAAAAAAAAATGTAGCGTTTAAATGAAATCACGCTGTTTTTGGTCAGCAAACGGTTTACATGTATACATATAATGTACCTGTGTACCTTAATTAAGAAAAATAAATGGAAATGGTGAGCTGTCAAAAGGGTCGTAAGACGACTAAAATGTATAAAATACACCAGTCGAATAAAACCAAATATAAAATCGTAAAAAACAACAACAAACTAAAAAGTAAAAAGTAAAAAATACTCAACGTTTCGACCAATATGGTCTTGATCACGAGTGTGAAAATAAAAAATAAAAATAAATAGGTGTTGACTCTTTGAAACCAAGAGCAAGTACTTAGTTTTTTGTTACCTTAATTAAGGGTTGGAACAATAAACATCCGGACGGTCAAGGTACAATATACATGTCAAATCGTTAATTAGTTATAATTACCTGAAAAACACAGCATGTTAATCGCCGAGAACAAATTTCTTTACATGTAATTAAAATTACTCAGATAAAAATCAAAATAACAATCCAAAGATACCAATATTATGCTGTATACGACGCATTTCAAGGAGTTACCTCTCATCAGCAGCATTGAAACCGAAACATTTGGAAGACCAAAAACCAAACTTACATTAAACAAGAAGTACTCAACGAAAAATACCGAAATAGGAAGCCAAATCAGGGGCTTAAAAAATGGAAAAAAAAACTTGCACCATAACCCTTTATTATGTGTTATTATGTACTTTTGCCAGTTTGTATAATTAGTGTTAAATTTCATATTATAGATTAATGTCACAATTTCAATCCATGTGAAATGTTACTACATATTTCAAATGAAAAGTATTTTAAAGCGAAGACTGTTGTGTAGATAGTTGGTAACACTAACATCGGAAAATAATAACAAATAATCCCTTTTTTATATTTAATACGACACTTGAACTACATTAACATACGTATCAAGAATAACATAATGATTATTTCAAATTGTTTTTATAGTCAATTATAAGCCAGTTGCACGAAATTCACGTGAAGTACCTGAAAATGTTCACATATAATACCATCACCGGAGTCAAGAACGGAGAAAGTTTTAGTAAAAATTAACGGAGCTCATAATAATAATCAGCGGAGAATAACAGTCCATAAATTTAAATAATGAATCTTTCGCTATTCGCGACACTCCCAACCACAAATATGTCATTCAAAATGTTCAAAATAGTCATTGACTACATCATATGTGCTGCCTGTTTCCTCTCCGTTCACATAGTGAGTTCTTTTCCTCATTGATATTATAATTGTCTGAACATGTGTTTTTGATTGTCCAATAGTAGTGTCTTCATTCAATTCGTCGTCACTTATTGTTATTACACTAACGGCTTCAATGTTGTCATCCTGGTTATTGGTGTCTGTTTCGATATGATCAGTTGGTGGTTCTTCGTTGGTTGATTGTCTGTCAGATACCTCTAATTGTTGCCCCATACTATCATCTTGAGATTCATTGTTGTTTTCATCTGGTATTATCTTATCTACATCGAATGTTTGTGATGTGTCACTGAAATCCAGCTCGTCCATTAGATCGAAAATAGTGTCATCCTCACTGATATCTTCATAATAGGAAGGTTGTTGAATCTTGTCACCTCTTGTAGATTCCATTGCCATTCTTATTGATTTTACTTTATCCAACCCATGTATTTTCTGGAGATGTTGGTATAAGTATTCTCCTCTTATAAACTTCCTTTTGCACATGCTGCAGTTCCAATGTTCATAATCAGGCCGGTGTTTTTTCCATCATATGTCGAGACAGGTTCTTCTTATATTTGTACTCCTTCTGGCAAGTATCACATCGAAACATTTTTACAGTTGTATAACTAAGGTTAATGAAATCGTCTTTTATATAGTAAAATAAGTTTTGTAGCATGAAATTCTCGTGCATTTAAATTTGGCGGTATATTATTCAACGGAGTCGTTAAACTACTCCGTTCACTATTTATAAATCAGGTTATTTAAATGTCTCCGTTACTAAAAATAATCTCAGGTAAATTAAATGACTCCGTTAACTATAAATAATCTCAGGTTAATTCCAAATTTACTACATACATTTTAGCATGATTTGGTAAATAATATTAGTCCACTACACTTAACACATTAAACTGAATCACTTAATTCTTTTATTTTTCTTTTGGCAATGACCGCTGCCATTCGAGGGGTTCTTTTGTTCTCACTCATCATGTCCGTTGTAGATTGGATATCCTCTGCTCCCTCGTCAACCTCTAAGGGATATAGCAAATTAAGTGGACGACTAAGCATTTTTCCAGAAGCAACTTTAATTCTCGCTGAACGAATTTCTTTATCCCTACTTTGAATCAATTCTATTATTTTCCCTAGCTTCCACATCCCTCTGGGAATATTTTCCTTTATTATCACCACATCTCCCACACTTGGGGAATACTGTGACTGTATTCTGCTTGTTTTAAGTTTAGTCTGCATTCTTTCTCTCAAGCTAACAAGATATTCTTCTCTCCAGATAGCCCATAAACTGTTAAGGAGTCTTTGTCCTTTCTTCCATAGCTGTAGTAATTTATCTGAAGAGCTTTCACATATCTTGTAATTTGGATCTTTGATATCAAAGTCAATATCTGGAATACCAACTTTTGGATTGAGCGATAGAAAATGGCTGGGGGTTAAGGTAATTCTAGAGTTAATGTCATCACCTACATAAACCAATGGTCGGGAATTGATGATTGCTTCTACTTCTTTTAATATAGTCTGTAATTGTACATCAGTAAGTAACTTCTTCTTTAAGGTCTTTCGAAGAGAACGTTTTACAAGACCCACAAGTCTTTCGTAGAACCCTCCCATCCACGGCGAAAGTTCGATAATAAAGCTCCAACGAATACCCGAGTTAGACGCAAAGTTCTGTACATCTTCATCATGTATCACTTGTGACCAAACAGACTGTACAACATTGCTACTTAATTTGAATTGGGACGCATTGTCACTAACAATAGCACAGGGTGTACCTCTTGTTGATATAAATCGGTGCAGCGCATATAGAAATTCTTCTGATGTCAGATCATGCACCATTTCTAAGTGCAATGCTCTAGTTACAGTACAAGTAAAGAGACATATCCAACGTTTCCTCGTTTCACACTCGAATTTCACTTGAATGGGTCCTAGATAATCCAGACCAACACTTGAAAATGGAACATTTTGCGAAACACGAGACTTTGGTAACGGAGCCATCGCTGGCATTTTATATGCACCACCCTCAAATCGCCGACAAATATTACAATGCCGAATAACCTGCCTGACTGTGGCACGTCCTTGAGGAATCCAGTAAATTTGTCTTAATTTTCCAAGCGTCTGTGAAACACCACTATGTAGTATCTGTTTGTGGAATCTTTCAATAAGTAATTTTGTAAGTATATCTCTTCTTGCCAGTAAGATGGGTTTACTAGCTCCTTCACACAAATCAGCATTTTCCAATCTGCCTCTACAACACAATATACCATCATCTCTAATAAAAATTCCCAGTTGTCGTTGAAGGTTATTAGCCTTTCCTGTGGCAAGATCACTATATACATCAGGGAAGTGCTTTCTCTGAATGTGCTTTATCCATTTCTTTTCTGCACTTATTAATTCATCAGAAGTTAGAGTTGTGCGGAAACACACTGTTTCCTTCCTAACTTTAGAAATAAACCGGCTACACCAAGCAGTTATACGAATCAAATTGATAAATGAGCTATATCTATCACTATCAATTCCAAAGGGTGCATCAACTGAAAGCTTCCTTAATGAATTGCATTTGTTATCTGTACCCAATAAGGAACTGCAAGTTTTGAGACTTCTTCTAACCTCTGAAATATACTCTTTTTCCATTTTGTCGTTACATTTAGTATTGATTTTTTTCCATGACTCACTTTTGTTTTTTTAACCAAATGGGTCCATGCCACCAAAGTTTGTCTTCACACAGTTTCTTTATATTTGTCGCTCGTGTTGCCACATCAGCAGGGTTTTCATTTGTTGAAATGTATCCAAAATGTATTTCTGAATAGTTGTTAATTTCTTTTACTCGATCTCTAACAAAAACACTCAGATCCTTTTCTGATGATATCCATTTAAGCACACATTGCGAATCTGACCATAAGTATTTCTTTTCTTTCGGTAACTTGAGCTCTGTTTCTATGAATTTTAAACATCGCACTCCTATAACAACTGCCATCAATTCCAACCTTGGTATTGTTAATTTCTTGATCTGGGCGAGTCTAGATTTTGAGAAAACTAAATCACATCTGGAATGGTTTTCATCTCTTTGGTGTAAATATATCGCAGCCGAGTACGCACTTCCTGAAGCATCACAGAAACAAAGCAACTGGTACTGGACATTCTTTGAATCAGATTCCAATACAATGCTTCTAGAAATCGCACATTTAGGAATTCTTTCAAAATCGCATCTAATTTCATTCCATTTATACAAATCTTCATCACAAAGTGCATCGTCCCAGTTCATTTTTTTCTTCCACAAACTTTGTAGTAGTATTTTCCCCTGTATCAAAACTGGCGAAAATAATCCAAGTGGATCAAACAATTCTGCAATTCTTTTTAAAGCTGTTCTTTTAGTAACTTTTTCTGAAAATAACACATCATCTGACGATTTCATACACAGTGTATCATTTTTTATGTCCCAAACATGTCCAAGTACCTTATTTGAGTTCGCATTTATTCTATCTTCTTCTGATATAAATTCGTTTACACATTTTTCATTTGTTATCCATTCTCTGAGATTCATTGACGTCTCTTTGAATATTGCCTTGGATTCAGAATAAATACTAATAGCATCCACTACCGAATTTGCTCCGGTGATCAAGTTATCAACGTATATGTCATTTCTGATTTTTTCTGCACATGGTGTCTTGTAAGTCATTAAATGACTGTCAATAGTAGCTCCAAGAAGAAAGGGGCTAGAAATAACTCCAAAAGGAACTCGGCAAAACCGGTATTCCTGAATGTTGTCCTTATTTGTAGTCGTGTTTTCACAATCCTTTAACCATAAGAATCTTGTTACATTCCGTTCACTTGGCTGAAGTCCAACTTGCAAAAAGGCCTTTTCAATATCTGCGTCGATAGCTATGCTGTATAATCTGAATCTAATCAACATCCCGCACAAGTTTTGTAGAAGAACTGGACCTCTATATAAGCACTCATTTAAACTCTTCGCTTCCTTTTTGGTCTTTGCTGAAGCATCATACACAATTCTCACTTTAGTTGTAGTCTTGAGGGGTGATATAACTGCGTGGAGAGGAATATAATGCACTAATCCCTCAGTGTTGTGAATATCCACTTTCTCGATTATTTCTTTCGACAGTTGATCTTGTATTATCGAGTCATATTGTTTTAAAAGACCTTGTTTTTTCTTCATTCGATCAACATTAGATTTCAATCGACCAAGTGCTAGATTCCTATTCATAGGTAAATCTGGTGAGTCTTCTTTCCAGGGCCACTTTACTTGATACCGTCCATTCTCGAATGTCAGTGTGTCTTTGAATATCTTCATCGCAATTTCATCGTCTGTGTTGTCTGTTTGATCTGTGATACCAAAAGATTCTAATTTCCAGAAATCTGAAAAGTCTGGAGACGACAATACTCCGTAATCTTTCTTGCTGATACCTTTTTGCTCTTGTAATTCATTTCCATTGGTATGAGACATGATCAACAACCTTGTTTCATTCGCCTAGTCATCCGTGTCCTTAACTCTTCCGGTGACCATCCATCCAAATTTAGATGCAAGAAGATACAGTCCTGGTTGAACTTCAAGTCTACGAGCCAGTATCAAGTCTAAATAATAGTCATTTCCAATCAATAAATCGATTTCTGAAGACTCGTTCTCAAATGGAAGATCATCTGCTAGGTAGATATCTTTCACATATTTCTTTAACTTGGTCATAAAAACACTATCAAGTTTTCTCCTATTCAAACAACCACTTATAACTGGTACTATGTTTGCTATGATACTGAAATACAGACCATTCTTGAGTCGGATATCAAGATTGGCGTGTGTTGTCTTTACTATATTTATCTTTTCACTACCAAAAGTCATTAACCTGATTTCCTCTTCATGATAACCTTTCAACCCCAATTTTGATGCTAGACGTTGAGATATATAGGTTCTTTGTGATCCAGAATCAAAAAGAATTCTAGTATTTTCTTTCTTAGTATAATTTGGGTTTGTTATTTCAGCTGTAGCAGTCTGCATAAGAACCATTTCTCCGAACGCTAACATAGAACTCTCTTGTTCACATTCATTATTTGTCCTTTCAAATTCTTGTAATACATTATCAGAACAATATTCACTAATTTCTTCTGACAAATAAACACATGTGTTCTTCAAGTTGAACTTTTTTGGGCACAGGCTTCTATGATGAGAATTTACTTCATTACAATGAATGCACAATTTGTTTCTTTTACACTCAGAAGAACCATGTCCAGCTTTCAAACACTTGAAACAACTTCCTTTCAACTGACGTTTTCGTTCTTCAATCGTCTTAAATTTTTGGCACTCATCACTCCAATGTTTACTTCCACAATACCTACACTTGTCAAAGTATTTACTTCCCGATTGGGATTTGGGTGAATTTACCATCAATGCTTCAGCAGAACTTTTCGGTTGGGACACACGGTTTTCACTTCTATTATTATTGAATGAATTGTTTTTCCATGGCTTCGGAGAAAATTTATTTCCAAAACCGTTCGGTTTTACAGAATCTTTTGCCTTCTCAGTGACACAGGATTTCTCTCGTGCAACCACATAATCGTTTAATTTTTCACAAAGACTTGATATTTTCCACTTCGCTTTAGCTTCTTTTTGAATTTCTAACTGAAGCAATACATCTTCGGGTAGTTTTGATCTGATAATAGATACAAACACGTCTTAGTTCACGTCCTGTTTCAAAACTTCCAGACTTCGAATATGTCTGTTAAATTTATCCAAAATATCTCTCAAACTAGAAATTTTGTTTGATGGCGTTGGAAGATTTATTAATTTATTATAATGAATATCAATCACATCTTGTTTGTTGCCAAATCTTTCCTCTAATATGTTAATGGCTAAAGAATAAATATCTTTAGCCATATAAAGTTAAACCTGACACTGCACGTTTAGCTTCTCCTTGTAGCTTGCTCCAAAGATAATTGAATTTCTCGATATCTGTCAACTTTGTATTTGCATGTACGGAACTTTGAAACGAATCCCAAAACTCCATCCACTTTATTTTCTCACCATTAAAAGAGGGAAGATCTAATTTTGGTAATTTTATGGAGCATGTAGAATTTTTCTTTTCATTTATCATTTGTTTCTGAAAGATTTCATGTTGTTTTATTTGACTTTGCATAATATCTTTCATTTCCTTTTGTATCTCTACAATTTGGCTAGAGAATTCGATTTCTTTAACTTCCATGCTCTCCTTTTTAATAAAGTCAACTAACCTTTCTTTAAATTGTATCAGATCTAAGTAACAATCCATCGCCTCTGAACACAGCTTACAATCTTCATCCACTATATCATCTATGGCTTCCCCTTCATCTGCTAAATTACTAGCAAGTTTCCCACTTTGAATTTCCAATTTATCGACATACATCTTCAGCTTGTCCGCACATTTCGTTGCTTCCAACACAAAACGTTGTTCATCGGGTTTATTTACCTCCGATAATAACATTTGCTTCCCGTTCTGTATTTCTGTCTGAATACTGTTCCTGTACCTTGTTCGCACACCTTTGAGGAATCGCACGTTTGACATTTTGAATTTCCTGAATTAAGATCCAGTTTCGGAATAGACTTAATCCCGGGTTCCGGCACCAAACAATGTTGTGTAGATAGTTGGTAACACTAACATCGGAAAATAATAACAAATAATCCCTTTTTTATATTTAATACGACACTTGAACTACATTAACATACGTATCAAGAATAACATAATGATTATTTCAAATTGTTTTTATAGTCAATTATAAGCCAGTTGCACGAAATTCACGTGAAGTACCTGAAAATGTTCACATATAATACAATCACCGGAGTCAACTACGGAGAAAGTTTTAGTAAAAATTAACGGAGCTCATAATAATAATCAGCGGAGAATAACAGTCCATAAATTTAAATAATGAATCTTTCGCTATTCGCGACAAAGACGATGGGTGCGTGCTATAATCAATACAGAGTTATCGAAGTACGATAAATGCCTGGTATAAACGGGACCAGTACAGGATAATTTGGTAACCAGTCAATAAGTCTAAACAGAGTTACCTAACCTAATTATGACCGATATAGTTGCGCTTCCGCTATGATAACGTGACCTACTTTCATTTTCGATCTAAAACTAAAAATGTCATTCCGATTGGCGTTAGTACAACTGGCTGTGACGGCTACTAAAGCAGACAACCTTGCTAATGCAGCGAGATTGATTACGCAAGCATCGCAGAATGGTGCAAAGATGGTAGCTCTCCCGGAATGTTTTAATTCTCTGTATGAGGAATGTGCGGAGAAAATACCAGGTCAATCAACAGAGGCGTTATCAAAGGCCGCAAAAGAGAACAATATTTTTCTTATCGGTGGTTCCATTCCAGAGGAGGACAATGGGAAGGTGTACAACACATGTACTGTTTACAGCCCCAAAGGCGACATGATAGCAAAACATAGAAAAGTTCATCTTTTTGATATTGATGTGCCAGGCAGGATAAGGTTTAAAGAGTCGGAAATACTAAGTCCGGGGAATGATTTTACAACCTTCGACACACCATACTGTAAAGTTGGCATTGGAATATGTTATGATATTAGATTTCCAGAATTGGCAAATATTTACTCAGACATGGGTTGTAAGTTGCTGATATATCCCGGGGCTTTTAATATGACAACAGGCCCAGCACACTGGGAATTGCTTCAGAGGTCAAGAGCGATTGATAATCAAGTTTATGTTTCTTCCGTCTCACCAGCAAGAGATGAGAAGGCCTCTTATGTTACCTGGGGACACAGTACGGTGGTTAGTCCCTGGGGAGAAGTAGTTGCCACCTCAGAACACGAGGAAACCATTGTTTATTGTGATATTAAGCCAGATTATGTGGATGAGGTAAGATCACAGATACCTATTCGATCACAGAAGCGAATTGACCTTTATAATGTGGTAACGAGTTTATAAATTATGTGAATGCTATAATTATCCAGAATGTTTTGAGTAAGGGTTTCCTGTTTATCGTTAAACAGACTTCACCAGTTAAACCGTGAGAAGATTGAATTACTGTTTTTTTTTCTTTCTTCTTTTTTGTCAACAACTACATACCACTATTTAATTCCAGTACATTGTATATGGATATTTTGATCTCTATGAAAATTTTCTGTAGCTAATCAGTGGATATAGGAAATATTCACAACTATTTAAACAGATACTATCGACTAGACGTAAAACGACATTCATTCATTCTTTAACCAGATACTGTAAAATACATTTAATATGCTCAACATAAATTAGTGATATGAAACTTTAACTAAATGGACTGCAAAACAAAGCTGAAAAGTGATGTATGACATGTGCTTCCACAACTCCATTGTTATGCAATATTGAGCAAATAAAATTTTTAGTATTCAGTTTATTTCCTTATTACGGTAATAATTACATGTACTAATCAAATTACATGATTAACAGTTACTGAGAATTTATCATATTTTTAAACATGGTTAAGTATTCATATATTGCCCAAGAGAATTGAAAATTTTACCACTAATTTTGTAAGATTTTATACAAGATCTGTTTTCTACAATTATTAATATATATGTTTTGTAAATTAGAAAATATAAATCTGCCAGTATTTATATGAAAAGCAACTACATCTAATAAACACATTTATGAAAAAATTGGTCACTGATGAACCATGCAGGTATAGTCATGGTCTGGTGTCATAATTTTGTTTGTTTTTGTGCTAAGTCTTTCTAACTCCTTGACCTTTTCTTGTTTACCTAAATGATTGGGTATGTTGTCAAAACCCAGGATGTTATTTCCGTCTTATGTTTTAAATAAATGTAATTTTTTAAAATTTGATATTACAGTGTTTTGTTGATACTTGGTCTTTGTGTTCGAATTTTGAGACTCTTTTTTGTTTATCCATCATATCTTGATATATACATGTACTTCTTAAGGTAAAGGTCAACATTATGTACACATTTACCCATTCAACTGGGCCACTGTATGGTGGAGCACAATAGGTTGTGGGTTCATTTTAACTAATAATGATCACCGTCCCTTAAACATTCAAGTAAAATTGTGAGTTGAATTCATATCCTTAACTAAGAAGGATTGCCATTTTTTCGTGCTAAAGGCTGTTAGTAGATTTCTCTTATAATAAAAAAAAAAACTTTTATGAAAATAACACTTATTCTGAAAGTAATAAAACACCAAAAAAAAAAAAAAAAAACAAGGGATGTACGATGACAAAAACTTGAGTGCATTACATGAAAATGTGAATATGGCAAACACATCTGAAGCTGAATGCTGTAGATGATGCATGGAAAAGATATACCAATGTGTCATACTAAGACATAAAGTAACATCCTATACAGGGAGGACAAATATGAAAAGAAATATTGACACAAATTTACAACATTTACAACAACAAGGGGAGACAAACACTTGATTTTTTTTAAATATTACTGAATAAGTTCAATGACAAAAACACATTATACTACAAATTTTAAATTGATTACAGAAAATCATGAATCATCCTTTTAAATTAAATTATGTATATAAATACAAGTGTTTTCAATGTACATTTAACATGTTCATTTGTATAATATGAGGAATAACAGAGCAAATGCTTAACCAATGAGAAACATTTGTATAAATACCTCTCTATACCAAGTAAACCCAAAACCCACACCCACCCACATCTTTATGGAAAGCCAACGGGGTCAAAATTCTTAATTCGTAAATTGTCAATTTGTAACTTGTAACTGTGTAATTTCTAAATTCTTAAATCGTAAATTGTCAATTTGTAACTTGTAACTGTAATTTCTAAATTCTTAATTCGTAAATTGTCAATTTGTAACTTGTAACTGTGTAATTTCTAAATTCTTAATTCGTAAATTGTCAATTTGTAACTTGTAACTGTGTAATTTCAAAATTCTTAATTCGTAAATTGTCAATTTGCCACTTGTAACTGTGTAATTTCAAAATTCGTATATTGATGTTTTGTAACTTGAAACATGTCGATTCGTTAAATGTCATCGTTGTATTATTCTAACGATCATTATGACGATTTTTTATTTTTTACATACGCGTGATCAAGACGATATTGGTCGAAACGTTGAGTAGTTTTAACTTTTTAGTTTGTTGTTGTTTTTTTTTTACGATTTTATATTTGGTTTTGTTCGACTTGTGTATTTCATACATTTTAGTCGTTTTACGCCCCTTTTGACAGCTCACCATTTCCTTTTTTTTTTCTTGTTATCTATTGTCGCATGAGCTGTTTCGCAACATACTTAGTTATTATGACGACAGATGGCGCTCGGTTTTCTTGTTTTCTGACTCGATGGGGGGGGGGGGGGGGGGGGTCACTTCCAATATATGATGAGGTAGGGATGAGCCGCTGGAATAGGTACCTTTTTCACGCTTCGTAATATATGATAAGGGTGTGCAATTGAGATGAAAATATGCGATAAGGATAGGAATTACTGATGGGATTATGTGATAAGGTCAATATGTTGCATCTAAATAAAATATCATTCAGTCTGACAGTTTATGTGTATAATCAATCATTGCAGTATAAATCAAACATTGATTTTTCTTGAAAATAAAGAATTTCTGTTCATTATAATCGTTTTGATCCAAATATATGAAAAGGTATACTTTTCGGCATAAATATATGATTAGGTATATACTTTTCTGCTAAAAATATGGGATAAGGTATACATTTTTGAGATTTTTAATATATGATAAGGGTGGGGGTCCTGGTGTGCCAGCTGCTCACCCCTACCAAAAAACATATTGAGTGACCCCCCCCCCCCGAGTTTTCTGAAGACGACAGGTGGCGCTGCGTTCGAGCATTACTGGAAAACCCAGGTAATAAACGGTTTCTATTAATCCTAAAATGCGATTATCGGACCATTTGATTCTGACTGAGGGGAAGAGCTGACAGATATATATATATATTAATTTACATGCCTACTAAATTTTACTGGTCAAGAATTAATTGCCGCCACCCGATTTTTCGTCCTATATAAATTTTCAAAATGTGTTGCAGACAAAACACACACAGTGTGTTCTCCAAATATTCCCGATTTCCTCCCCCTCAACTACGGCTTCACTCCCCCTAGTCCCGGGATCCCGCCCCTTGCCCCCCCCCCCCTTTCCTCACAGTTTGCCACCATTTTGCTCTCCAAAATGAGCTATAACTGAACACCCCCCCCCCAAATCATGTGCAAAGATTTTCATGGAGAAATAAAATTGTTGTGAACAGATTGGCGAAAATTGTTCCTGTGAGATATTCTCTCATTTCAAATGCAGTGTTTAGGGTTAGAATTTTTCTATTATTTACATCAGTGAATCTTATTATCCCCGTCACGAATGATTGGGAAGGAGGGGGGGGTGCAATAATTTTTTAAAAGTTGTAATGCGACATTTTCTATTGATATTCAGAAATTTAATGGGACATTCTTTAACAATCTCTGTAAAATATTCTGATTTTAACGTGGCATTTTCAACTTGAATATGAAAATTGGTGCATGACCCCTTCTAATCCTAATCACTGTGTTTTGACAAGTATTCTTAGGGATACCCTCAAAATAAGACAGATGACTTTGCATTGCAAAACAATGGGGATATATAATAATCAAATAAAGGGGCTGTATGGCAACAGTCGCAGGAGTCTGAAATTGTATCAATCAAACTTGAAAATATTTGAAATGTCAGGTCAAAGAAGCGTTCCTTGACATTTCATCAATTATTCATGTTTGATTGATAAAATTGCAGATTCCTGTGTTGCTGCGCAACAAGTTACGTGGATTGTGTTTGAAAGCCATTCGCGTTAACAAATTTATGGTATTTGCGGGGACTTCATTTTTGGGTCCAATTAAATCATCAAAAATACATCTTCACATAGAGGTTACCTCTAATATATACACTGAACCGCAAAAGAAACGTCGCACAAAATGACATGTTCACATACATTTATTTCAAAGTGACATTTATATATTTTAAATTAATTTTTACAAAATTTAATGAATGATTTACAGTCTTTTGGTTACAATGTTCACAAAAACGTCACAATTGTCGCAACGTCACATGTTTTCAATGCTGTGCTCCCACGTCCGTTAATAACGTGTATGTCCTCCACCGGCACCAATTACTGCGGCACATCTTCGGTACATGGAGTTGATGAGCCGATTAATAAACGCCATCGGAATACGTGCCCATACTCTCTGGAACGCTTGTGAAAGTTCAGCTGCAGTTGTCGGACTTGGCTCCTCATTATTCAACCGTCTTTGAACTTCGTCCCATAAATGTTCAATAGGGTTTAAAATTTGGACTCAAAGCCGGCCAATCCATAACATTAACGTTATTCTGCTGTAGGAAGTCTCTTGTGGCTCTTGCGGTATGCGCACGTGCATTGTCCTGTTGGAAAGTCTTGTTTTGATGACGTGCGAAATGGGGCTGAACATGGGGTGTCAAGACTTGGTCGATGTAACGGGCAGCTGTTACGCCATTTCCTCTGCCTGGGCCAAGGTTCTGAAAGATGACTGGACCAAGTTTAACGTTAAGGCCGATTCCACCCCATACCATGATGCTAGGTCCTCCCCACGCGTCTGTTTCCAGAATGCAGCTGTCTTCGTAACGTTCCCCGCGTCTTCTCCACACTCTGGTTCTGCCATCGGCTGTTGAAATGCAGTAACGGCTTTCGTCAGAGAAGATGATGTTACGCCATTGTCGATTTCGCCAATTCTGTCGCTGAGTGGCCCACTGAAGACGAGCTTGACGGTGTCGAGGAGTAAGAATAGGTCCTCTTGCTGGACGGCGACATCTCATGTTTCTAGCAGCTAATCGCCGACGAACCGTATCATCACTTATGGGTCGTCCATGTGTTCCAACAGTGTTTCTGGCAGTTTCGGCAGCTGGGGTGAACCGATTCGTCAAATGGTGACGAACAATGCCACTATTCTGTCTAGGGGTAGTGACTTTGGGTCTACCACTCCGTGGACGGTCATTTGTGCTGTTTGTTGCATTGTACCGTGTCCGTAGACGTTCAATTGTTCGAACAGCACAGTTGAAGTCGTTGGCAATAACTCTGGCAGATTGCCCAGCATCCAATCGACCAATGGCCTGTTCTCTCTGTTGTGGAGTCAGACGTGGCATAGCTTCTGTGTCAACACTGATACTAACACTCTTTAATTTTCTCCGGCCTTTTATACCCATAAAGGAGCATGAATTTCACGAACATTTAAGATTTAAGAAAAATTACCGCCAAGTGTGTCCCACGAGCGGTTTTAGGTACGGTCGCTCTACGATATCAACTGAAAATTATTCAACCGAAAATTTAATTCACAGGTAATTTAATCTTACCTGGTGATGTAATCGTAATACTGATTATATAAAAATCATTAATTAATATTTATTTTGAATTTTGCTAACATTTTGAAAAAGCGACGTTTC
Organism: Mytilisepta virgata; assembly: GCA_028015205.1. NCBI lineage: Eukaryota > Metazoa > Mollusca > Bivalvia > Mytilida > Mytilidae > Mytilisepta > Mytilisepta virgata. The sequence goes on from CM051519.1 coordinate 76,245,849, forward strand.
TTTTGCGGTTCAGTATACATATATGTCTACTGTACTGGTCACCACACCTGGGAGGGGGTGTCACTTTCTTTATTAAGGTAAATTCAGATGTGTCGCTGGAATGGGTCCCTTTTCAACTTGGCAAATATATGACTGTCACTTGGTCGGAAATTTCAGACTTTTAATAAATGACCGGGTCAAAAATTGCAGACTAAATATATGAAATATAAGGTTACACTCCACTAATTATCTTAGTTTCGGAGAAATGCACCCCCCAGAATTTTATTATTTATTAGAGTTGGTAAAGTTTGACTACATGATAGATAAATAATAAATGTCTTAACCTCAAAATTGTAATGTTGACTGAAAGAGGATAGATTTTAGTTTAAAAAAATACGAAAACATTAACTGATTTTGCTTCTGACAAGTAATGGGAGGTCATAAACTGGGACTTGTGAATTGACATGTGGTGTGTAAAACTTTGACAGTGATAATTGGCACCTGCACTGGTAAGTTAAATTGCGAAAAAAAGAGCCGGAAAAGTAAACCTTTTTTTTCCCAAATATGTAATGGAATTTTATGCAGAATCTGAAAAATTAAGTCTCAATTGGATTGAAACGCTGCATCAGACCTCAATTTTAAGCCGAAGTGGAGTGAAATTTAACATTTTTAAAGCTTTTTTTTATGACAATTTTTGAAATGTTGCTATGCCAACTAGGTTTCCATGGATATTTTTTATTTATTTTATCATGATTGAAACAATGCTAACATAATGGCCTTCCAGAATATATATATATGTATATGGGTATTATTTACTCTGAAAATGGCACAAGACCATGACATTTGTTAGCTCACTTCACATAGAAAATGGTACTATTAATTTGTGGAGTGCAACCTAAGACTGAGCCGGAAAATGGCTATTGGTACTTTACGGAACGGAATTTCAATTAAGCTATCCATAAGGGGCATTTATCGAAATTTCGAAAAATCTTTAAAACAAAACAAACTTTAAAATTTCTCTGTTTACGGTTTTCAATATACAAATAACACAACTGAATACTAAATCTCATCTTTACACCTCCCATCGTGTCTTTCCGACGATGATTAGAAACACTGATTCCGATTTTAACTTTTTAAATTTGTTATTCCGTTCCGTTCCTTTCCGCAAAGTACCAATTGCTCTGAGGAATTGGTATTTAACGGAATCGAACGGAAACAGACATCTATTATGTAATAAAAGCAATATGATAAAAAAAAATGTCTGACACCTCTTTTTTTGCATGAGTGGTAAGTGTTTTTAGATAGCATTCTCGACCTGATCAATAATTATGAATTTAACACAAATGCAGGTTAGACAAAAAGTCTTTCTCCTTCCATTCGTAATTATATTTAAAAAGAGAGGCCTTCCTCCGCCCGTTCCGACGATGATTAGAAAAACTGATCAAGTCGAATCTGATTTAAACTTTTTAATTTATTATTCCGTTCCGTTCCGTTCCGCAAAGTACCAATTGCTCTGATGAATTGGTATTTAACGGAATCGAACGGAAACAGACATCTATTATGTATAATAACAGCAGTATGATAATAAAAAAAATGTCTGACACCTCTTTTTTTGCATGAGTGGTGTTTTAGATAGCATTCTCGACCTGATCAATAATTATGAATTTAACACAAATGCAGGTTAGACAAAAAAGTCTTTCTCCTTCCATTCGTAATTATTTCTAAAAAGAGAGACCTTCCTCCCTCCGTTCCGACGATGATTGGAAAAACTGATCAAGTTGAATATGATTTAAACTTTTTAATTTATTATTCCGTTCCGTTCCGTTCCGCAAAGTACCAATTGCTCTGAGGAATTGGTATTTAACGGAATCGAACGGAAACAGACATCTATTATGTAATAAAAGCAGTATGATAAAAAAAAAATTGTCTGACATCTCTTTTTTTTTGCATGAGTGGTAAGTGTTTAGATAGCATTCTCGACCTGATCAATAATTATGAATTTAACACAAATGCAGATTAGACAAAAAGTCTTTCTCCTTCCATTCGTAATTATATTTAAAAAGTCATTATTTACCAGCTGGGGGTTAGGATTTTTTTTTTTTTTTTTGGGGGGGGGGGGGGGGGTTCAATTTTTTAGACTTATACTTGGGGGGGGGCACACTGGGGGATGAAGGACAAATTTCCTGAGAAAAACCGAAACGTTGAATAAGGTAGCATGTTATCAATGTAAGGCCAGAGATGTGATCCATACCAGAAAAAAGTGGATAAAGGATCAATATCTATAATATTTTAAATTTTCCATGTTGTCTAACAATGCATATTTTGTTTTTATACTGTATTACACGTACAAATGTTATTAGTGTACAATAAATGTAATTTTTATAGTTGTTTTCCTCTGATACTAGGAAGTTAAGGTATGGGAGGGGGGTAAAAATTTTCAAATTGATTCTTCGGGGGGGGGGGGGGGTAATTTTATCACGGTTTTGGTGAAACCCCCCCCCCCCCCCAGGTGGTAAATAATGACTGTTCTCTAATTAATATGTTTAACGATTCCTCTTTAACAACACCTAGTGGAGACAATTATCATGCCATGGCAAAATTCACCTCAATTCACTTAAGAAATCTGAAAACTTCACATCAACGATAAAAAAGATAATAGTTGGTGTATAAATACGGTTTACAATATACCCTCTTACATAATCTTTATGGAGAACAGTTTAGTATGAAAGCAGCTAGTATACGTTTACAAAGAGGCAAAGGAAGTACAATTCTAATATGCATGCTTCAAACGCTTTCAGTCTTCATCCGTGGTAAAAATATGGATATATTGGTTCCAACGTCACAGACGCCAGACTGCTTGTTTTGCAACGTCATAGTAAAGTTTCCCACAAGCTTTAACGACGTCATAGTATAACATGCGTTGTGTAATGACGTCTTTGTGTCTGAAACCACTGTTGCAGCCCTTCAAAGTTTCATAGAAACTGTTCTATTAGAATTGAAATAATTCACGGTGGCTTGAAAATATCCAGATTTTACCACGGGTAGGCCCTCCATGCCCATATTTCACCACTCGCTAACGCTCGTGGCAAAATATTTGGCATAAATGGCCTACTTGTGGTAAAATCAGAATATTTTGAAGCCACCGTGAATTATTTCTCAAATAATTTGTTGTCATTAAATATAGTTTGAAGCATTTACAAGTATAAATGATTTTATAGTCCATAAAGTGTCTGTCAAAAAAAGGGCAAATATACCTAAGGAGCAATCAAAGAACGTAATCCATTGGACAGACAAACCCGGAAGACAAATGAACAACCACAAGCACAAAAAAATAAACACAGAAACTAAAAAACAATGAACAACACGAACTCCTATAAAACCAGAAGTGAACCCAGGTGCCCGGAAGGGTAAGAAGTTCTTGCTCCGTATACGGCACCCGTCGTGAAGTTCAACAAAGTAAATCCTGGGGAAGTCACAAATCGGTGGAGGCACGTAATAGGTTACGACAGTGGGAACAGGTCCAATTAACATCATCTTAGATATTGGAACACTGTAATGGTCAATCAATTCGTGATGACGATCGTAAAATTTCCTAAGTGATGACATCAACTTATCCCTGATATAACCCTGGTGAAGAAGCTTTTGTGACAGCAGTAATCCTCTTTGTCGAAATTTAAGGTAGCTCACGCATGCCCTTGAAAATCGGATAAGCTGAGAAACGTAGACGCCATATGCAGGCGATGCTGGTATATTGCTACTCAAAAAACATTCAAAGAATTAAATTACTACGTTAGACGGTTATTTGCACACAGAGGTACTTTTTTACCAATGTGCGTATGAATGAAATTTTATTAACATTTTAGTAAAGGCCTTGAAGTATGAGGTTGTCCGAAAAAGGCGGAGAAAAATCCATGTAATGCTACGCTATGATAGTACGTCACGGCTTTCGAGACGTTTCGGCCATAAACCAGTTCGGCCATATACCTTTTCGTCCATAGACCAGTTCGGCCATACTTTTTATAATGAGATATATACTTAATAGCATTCTTACGAGAGGTATTCTTAGTAGTTTACTTAGTAGAAGAAAAAAGTTTTGGCACCGATAATTACCGATAATTTAAAGTAGTCAAGCTGTATGTCTAAATCTATTATTAAAGGACTGGGTTTATTGGCATCACACTGTGACTATCATATTTTTTTCTGTAAATAATGAAACACTCACAATTGTTTTCACCTTTATTTATTCTCTTTTTATTTATATCATCAGGTTAATAACAACATACATAATTAACAATTTAAACAAAAGCACTATAACAGGTAAGTCACTATAATTATATGTATAACAAATGTTCACTGCGCGTCAGAATCACTGTCATCGGAGTCTGGTAGGTCTTCTTGGTTTGGTACCGCTGGCGAGTACAGGTTACCCACAGCACGCAGGAAGTCCGATGTCCTGATGGACTTGCTGTCATACTGCTCCCACAGGGACTCCAGGCGACCTTGCATCTTCTTGTAAGTATCACGCTGGTATCTTGTCAGTTGCTGTTCCCCGACCAGTCTGTAGGTAATGTTGACAGTCTTTGCTTCCTTCTGGAATGCAGGCACTATTCTGTAGAAGTGGAGCTGGGTGCGTGCTGCTTTACCATTAAAACGTCTGTGCCAGCCTACAAAAGTAATAATTGAATTAATACAACAACCCAGTGATATAACATAATAGATTTAATTTGCCATGCACATATTACAACACTCTTTTATACATTATTATTGTTTTTAATGAATCTTTAAATTATGATCATTACGAAAAGAAGTGTATAAATTATTACCTTCTACGTCATTGTTGGTTCTCACAGACTGGCGGTAGACTGACCACTGGCGGACACTCCAAACGGTGCTGGTGAACCAAGTTCTTGACAGGTAGGACATAAGCTGTTTTAACTGCTGTGTTGCTGTAGTAGTTGATTGCAGTAGTTGTAGGAACGCTGTTCTGATGTGGTCTGCTGGAAGGTATGGCAAAGCGAGAAGTTTGCGTATGAAGACGTGTGTGCTCTGTTTCTGGTCGTATGTGGTCTTCAGCCCCAGTTTGGCAACTTGACGCATGACAGCTTTGCACCAATGGAATGAACAACCCTTGATGTCGGTGTCTGGAAAAACGGACTTGACGGCAGACCAGGCAGCTGCAATAAAAAATATATTGATTATAGCACATTATAAAATAAAAATATAAATTGTACTTCACATTTGTGTACTTGAAATAATTAATACGATTCCCCTTTGTTTATGTACGAGGTTTGCTGAACTACAGTTATTAAAAATATATAATAAGAAGTATGAAGCATGTACACATAGTAATAAGAAAATGTACCTGACTCAAAATCCATACAAAAGGCCTGGACACGAAGCTCTGGTACTAACTGCTTCAGTCTGTTCAAAACAGCCTTGTAGTCTTTCTTCTTCCGGCGTGACATAAGCACAAACACAAGGGGCACCTGCTTCACACAGTCATCTTTCTGTAGGAAGGCGTGGATGCTGAAGAGTTGGATGAATAGCTTGCGTACTACTTTGAAGGTTCCATCTAAGTACCAACGTCTAGCTGTCTGGAGTATCTGCAATTGTTCTGGTGACGCGAACATGATGTGGCGTGCTCTGTCGACGTGGAGGTCCCCAATGATGAACTCGTCACACTGTAGAAACTGGGTGTCAATCTGAAATGAAGAAAGCAAATTATAATTTCGCAAAATAACGATGTCACCTGCTGACTTGTAGGCATGACTTGTGGCTTCTGTAAGTACCTGAAATTTAGCAAAAAAATAATAATAATATGAAAATTTAACATAATCTTATTTATCATTAGACATTATTCATTCCACAATGATTGTTATTTTTACGATTCGACGACATGGATTTTTCGAATGATGATATTCCTATTTTTTTATCGCTACACAGGAGCAGTATATATATTTTTTTATACATTTTATTTCAACTATTAATATAGACATACCTCAGCTTTGATCTTTATCTTCTTAGCAATCCCTGGGTCACTGGGGTGGACATGGGCAGTGGGACCTCTGACAAAGATGTTGCCTTTCTGAAGTACGGTTGCTTTACACCAGACGGTCTTGTTGCGAATGCTGCACCTCCAGTTGATGGTCCTAGCAGTTGATGACTTTACAGTGTAGGAATACCCATCACTGCTGACTAACTGCTTGGCTCTTCTTTTGGTACCACCGTCAACCACCTCAAAGGTAACAGGCTGATCAGCAACAAAGGATTCGGAAGGATCAGCGTCTTCTATATCACTACAAAAAAATAAAGACTGTTGAAGAAAACAACAACATTGCAGAAACCAATAAACAATATCAATATGACAGTATTATTATATAATAAGCATACTTGTGGCTAAATATTGAAAAAAAGATGCGACTAACCTCTCAACTACTTGTTCTTCTTCTGCGATGTCACCAGAAATGTTGAAAGACTGCTCAGATAAAAATATTTATTATATATATAAAATAAAACTTAAATTTTGAGCTTAGAACTTGTTAAATATTTGTTAGATTCCGTATAAATATTCCATGGCCGAATCGACTTTAATTCTATGGCCGAATTGGTAGTATGGCCGAAACGACTTGTTTCCGACCTACTTTCATTTTCGACCAAAAACTGAAAATGTCATTCCGATTGGCGTTAGTACAACTGGCTGTGACGGCTACTAAAGCAGACAACCTTGCTAATGCAGCGAGATTGATTACGCAAGCATCACAGAATGGTGCAAAGATGGTAGCTCTCCCGGAATGTTTTAATTCTCCGTATGGAACTTCGTATTTCAAAGAATATGCGGAGAAAATACCAGGTCAATCAACAGAGGCATTATCAAAGGCCGCAAAAGAGAACAATATTTTTCTTATCGGTGGTTCCATTCCAGAGGAGGACAATGGGAAGGTGTACAACACATGTACTGTTTATAGTCCCAAAGGCGACATGATAGCAAAACATAGAAAAGTTCATCTTTTTGATGTTGATGTGCCAGGCAGGATAAGGTTTAAAGAGTCGGAAATACTAAGTCCGGGGAATGATTTTACAACCTTCGACACACCATACTGTAAAGTTGGCATTGGAATATGTTATGATATTAGATTTCCAGAATTGGCAAATATTTACTCAGACATGGGTTGTAAGTTGCTGATATATCCCGGGGCTTTTAATATGACAACAGGCCCAGCACACTGGGAATTGCTTCAGAGGTCAAGAGCGATTGATAATCAAGTTTATGTTTCTTCAGTCTCACCAGCAAGAGATGAGAAAGCTACTTATGTTGCCTGGGGACACAGTACAGTGGTTAGTCCCTGGGGAGAAGTAGTTGCCACCTCAGAACACGAGGAAACCATTGTTTATTGTGATATTAAGCCAGATTATGTGGATGAAGTAAGATCACAGATACCTATTCGAACACAGAAGCGAATTGACCTTTATAATGTGATAAAGAGTTCATAAATTATGTGAATGCTATAATTATCCAGAATGATTGGAGTAAGGGTTTCCTGTTTATCATTAAACAGACTTCACCAGTTAAACAGAAGACTTGATTACTGCTTTTTTTCTTTTTTGTCAACAATTACATACCAGTATTTAATTCCAGTACATCGTATATGGATATTTTAATCTCTATGAAAATTTTCTGTAGCTAATCAGTGGATATAGGAAATATTCGGAACTATTTAAACAGATACTATCGACTAGACGTAAAACGACATTCATTCATTCTTTAATCAGATACTGTAAAATACATTTAACATGCTCAACATAAATTAGTGATATGAAACTTTAACTAAATGGACTGCAAAACAAAGCTGAAAAGTGATGTATGACATGTGCCTGCACAACTCCATTGTTATGCAATATTGAGCAAATAAAATTTTTAGTTTTCAGTTTATTTCCTTATTACGGTAATAATTACATGTACTAATCAAATTACATGATTAACAGTTACTGAGAATTTATCATATTTATCAAACATGGTTAAGTATTCATATATTGCCCAAGAGATTTGAAAATTTTACCACCGATTTTGTAAGATTTGGTACAAGATCTGTTTTCTACAATTATGAATATATATACGTTTTGTAAATTAGAAAATATAAATCTGCCAGTATTTATATGAAAAGCAACTAGATCTGATAAACACACATATGACAAAATCAGTCAATGAAGAACCATGCAGGTATAGTGTAGTGTCATAATTTTGTTTTTGTGCTAAGTCTTTCTAACTCCTTGACCTTTTCTTGTTTTCCTAAATGATTGTATTTTGGATATATTGTCAAAACCCTGGATGTTATTTCTGTCGTATGTTGTAAATAAATGTAATTTTTTAAAATTTGATATTACAGTGTTTTGTTGATACTTGGTCTTTGTGTTCGAATTTTGAGACTCTTTTTTGTTTATCCATCATATCTTGATATATACATGTACTTCTTAAGTTAAAGGTAAACATTATGTACACATTTAGCCATTCAACTGGGCCACTGTATGGTGGAGCATAATAGGTTGTGGGTTTATTATAACTAATGATCACAGTCCATTAAACATTAAAATTGTGAGTTAAACTCTATTCTTAACTGACAAGGATTGCCATTTTTTCATGCTAAAGACTGTTAGTAGATTTCTGAAATAAGCAAAAAAAAAAAACTTTTATGAAAATAATACTTGTTCTGAAAGTAATAAAACACCAAAAAAAAACAAAGGATGTACGATGACAAAAACTTGAGTGCATTACATGAAAATGTGAATATGGCAAACACATCTGAAGCTGAATGCTGTAGATGATGCATGGAAAAGATATACCAATGTGTCATACTAAGACATAAAGTAACATCCTATACAGGGAGGACAAATATAAAAAAAAAATAATGACACAAATTTACAACAAGGGGAGCCAACACTTGATTTTTTTTAAATATTTTGAACCAGATGACTGTTAGGGCTAGAGCACCATAAAATACCATAAAAGACTTAATTTATATCTTCATTTCATCATACAGTCAAGCAAACAACTGGTACTCAATAAACAATACTGAATAAGTTCAATGACAAAAACACATTATAAGTTTTAAATTGATTACAGAAAACCATGAATCATCCTTTTAAATTAAATTACATGTATATAAATACAAGTGTTCTCATTGTACATTTAACATGTTTATTTGTATAATATGAGGAATAACAGAGCAAATGCTTAACCAATGAGAAACATTTGTAGAAATACCTCTCTATACCAAGTAAACCCAAAACCCACACCCACCCACCCACATCTTGCATATGAATTAGTTTTTACAGGTTTTATACATTTCTGAGTGTACCTTCTTTTTTTTTTAATTGTGATAATTTGTTGGAGTTGGATAAAAACAGTACAAACATTGTGACAGTAATAATCAAATGATTAACTAAAAGTCGAGTACATTACATTTTATAGTATTTTCCATGATACTAATTTCGATGTACAAGATTTGCACATTTCATGACTCATTATATTCTCAAGACCTAAAATGCAGAGAGCTGAAACAATAGCCCAAAATTTTCAAGAGATATTTCTTTTTCTTTTTTTTTTTTTACAAAATTTAACATTTCAATAACAATAAATACATTGTATAAAGTATCCATTTCATGCTAGGATCAAAACATTTGGAACAGAGCTGGCAGTATTGATTTAGTGCTTATATTCCATGATACCAATTTTCCTACCTATGCACAGGAACTTTATGAGATGTCTCCTTTCAACCATCTTTTCTAAAGGATGGATGGATGAATTGTTGTTTAATGTCCAGTGGTAGCCAGGTGCATATCAGGACGAGAACATGTTGATATGATAATGAATATGATCCATGCTTGTACTTGACTGACAAGCTGAGCCAGATTTTTAATTTCCTAGCTCACGATGTAACTGTCCGCAGGAAGACATATCACCACACTCGGACAAATTATACTGACTACGAGCCGACCAGTCTATCTTTGTTCTTAATCCTAGATGCCGCATGCTTGGCGGAGAAGCAGCAAATACCAATTTTAATGTCTTTGGTTTGACCTGACTGGGGATCAAACCCACAACCTTCCGCACTCAAGGTGAGCACATGACCACCGAGGGTGTTCTCCAAAGGTATACATGTACATATAATAATAAGAGAAACTTTTTAAACATTTACATTTTGAAATTAAATTTTTTTTTTTTAAAAACTTTGAAATTTAAATACATAACAATGTTTATCTGCCCTTTTCCATATAAGGATTTGGGTTTGGTAAGGGAGATAAACCAATAAATATTTCTCTTTACAATGGCAATAATGAAGCTTCAAACAAGTAACTTTGAAAATAAAAATACATTAAATAAAAAGAAACAATGAATGAGCTGTCATATTTTATTTAATAAAAGAGGGACCATAGAAGCTGCATATTTGAGGGTATAATTCATGTTGAGATGTACAACAAAAATTATCCACCATATTGAGGTAAAAAAATAAAATGGACTTCATGATCAAGGAATCAAACTAAGATTCTAGTTACTCTTGTAGCATTTTGTAAGTAACAATGAATATACAGTAAAAATATATGACAAACACTGTACATTCCTAAACATGATTTATTAATTAACCAAAAGAATTATTTCAAGGTTTATGAAATATATGTCTATCATTTTATTCAACAGGCATTCAAACACAGAAGTCATGCTTCCATCAACCTAGTTTGTTGTGTTTGGTTTGACTGATCACACAGTAAACCAGCAACTTTACATGTTAAATGCAAGATAAAAAAGCATTATAAGACAAAAAAAGTAATTTAGTTACAACTGACATATGATGAAATGAAAATTATAAAATCAATACACATTGTTAAATTTTAAATTTATAAACACTTCAAAGACATCAACATTTTCAAAAAAATCTTAAGACATTAAAATTCATTTAATGCTTATAAAATATATAATAATCCTAGGCCTGTATGGATAAAGACAATTCATATAATTTATGAGGGCCATTCAGTGATCTTCAACAATTTTTTTAATTTAAAAAAATATTTTTGAAAGTAAAACTACACAGAAGAAAAAATGTAAATTTGTCAATAGTAAATAAATACTATTGAGAATGTCTTAATGATTTCAAAAATTGTCACTTTGGATTTTTCCATAGCAGCATTACCCTTAAACAGATGTATAAAAACCATGCAAATATGAGAAAACATATTAACAAATGACATGCTCACTCCATTATATTTAACAGAAAATTAAAATAACAGTTAAATTGAAATTGGCCTAAAATTGAAAGGAATTAACAATAATTTCAGCTATTGTAATACCAGTTATTGGCTGCTAAAACACTTCCAATTTATTCCTAACATATTTTATTTGCAAAAACACCTGTAGTTTTTTAAAATACAAATACCGATAGTTATCATCTAATCTCATATGTTTTCTTTAGTTTTTCAATGTCCTTTGAAGTAATTTTATCTGATTTCTCTAGATTTTCAATCAGTTCTTTGATTACTGAAATGAGAAAAATAATACCAAATTATTTTTATGCAGAGACTGGATTTGTATGGAGACAAAATAAAAGTTTTTCAGTATTTAATGTTCAGGTATTTGAAGAAATTAAATATAGTCAAACCTACCTGTACTGCCTACAAAGGACAAAATGTACTTGTCTTAAACACAGATTGTAAAATTAACCTCTGTATAAATGGCACCTGTTAATAAAGGACAATTTAGTCTTGTCCCTCGTGTGAGGAAATATTTGTCATATAACAAGAGGCTCACAAGAGCCTGAATCGCTCACCTGTTATTTTTTGTGTAGATCTTGCACCAATGATTATTTTTGCTATTTAATGTATACCGTCACATTTTTCACCTTAATATTGACTTGTGCAGCTAAAATAAAGAATCCTGAACCCAAATATATATGGTGGCTAGGGACTTTTTCATCAGTTGCTATGGACTTTTTCAATGACCTTGACCCTTCATTTTACTTGTACAGCTACCATTTAATTTATTTCAAGTTGTGCTCTAAACACCTACGACAATTTGTCAGACCATTACTTTTACTGATAATTACTGTTTGTACATGTAAATAATCTTTCAAGGGCAAAAACTCCTATAAGGGGTCAATTGATGATTTTGGTCATGTTGACTTATTTGTAGATCTTACTTTGCTGAACATTTTTGCTGTGTACTGTTTGTCTTTATCTATAATAATTCACGTTAATAACCTAAAACTGTAAAACTTCCTTAAAATTAACAATTTAGGGGAATAACCCTACAAAGGGTTGACCGCTTCGTCTGAAAACTTCATGGCAGGTAGATCTTGACCTGATGAACATTTTTACCCCATATCAGTTTTGCTCTATATGCTTTAGTTTTGAGATATAAGCCAAAAACTGCATTTCACCCCTATGATCTATTTTTAGCAATGGCAGCCATGTTTGTTGATGGATCAAATCGCCGGAAACATTTAAACTAGACACTCTAAAGAACATCCATGTAAAGTTTGAAAGTATTTGGCCAAGTAGTTTCAGAGGAGAAGATTTTTTAGATAGTTTACAACGATGGACGCCAAGTGAGCTAAAAAAGTATAAAATTTTACCTGACTGTTCTTTCTTTGAGAAAAACATAACTGTCATGTTAAATCGTTTCACTCTGGCTAAGGCACACATGTGACTGTAGAAATCCTCTTCAGCTCTGTAACAAATACAAACAACATTTCCTTAAGATGCTGTACAACTACCAAGAAGCTTTCAAGTTAAATGATACACAACCATTTTTGTCCATTGTTATCAAATAAAAATTATTACTGAATATTTGGAAAAACAAAGCTAGGTTTGAGTGTTCCACTGAACACTTCTGTTGCCTGCTCCCATCAGTGAGTGGTTAAGAAGTTGAAGAAAGGGATGTCTACTGTCAAACAGATAAACAGTATATGGATGGATAGTGATCCCTATGTGACGACACTATTATGCAGGGAGAATAAAAGCTGAGTGAAAAACAGTAATATTAACTCAGCTCTAGGACCCTAAACTGACTTGAAAATGTAACTACTGTAAATTCAGAAATTATTGCGTGCATTTATTATCGCGATTTTGTCATTTTAGACCAAAATGTGATTTTAATTTTTGCGATATTGAGAAAAATCCCGCTTCATTCATACAAAAAATTCCAAAATGCGAGTTTAAATTATTGCGATTACAACTCTGTCGCATTTTAGGCAATAATAAAAACATCGCAATAATTTCCGAATTTACAGTATTCCTTAATTTCCTTTGTGAAGGGGTATTTCAGCATACATCTATAAATCTAAATGACGACCAATAACACATATCAGTTTTTACTCTTATTTGGACACCATGTTTTTGCTTAAATAACATAATACTGTCTTAACTATATATATATTATATAACGTTCAGAAATATTCTTGTTTTACTGTCTATCAGATTTATACCAGGCTTTCTATTCTATCAGGAAAAGCAAAATATTCATGTGGAAAAGTAATTTTTAAGTAATCACTTTCCTATTGAAAGATTGCAAGAATAAATGAAAAATACTATCGCATTGTAGTCAAGAAAAAATACAGCTTTAAATACTTACGGAATGAAAAAGTTTTTGAACACACTGAGCATTTTCAGTAACATTTCTGCATCTAAAAATTGTCCAAACAGCTTTGGATAGTCTTCAGGATCTATATTCTGAAAAATTAAAAAGAACATTTTACATATTTTTCACCAACAGCAAAATGCCATTCAAACTAGAGGCTCACAAGAGCTTGCATCGCTCACCTGGATTTAACTTTTCAACTATGTACAGCTGTGGCAGCCATCTTTCTGGAAACATTTCTGGAAGAGGATCTCCTAAGGACCATTGCTGCCTAGTCTGGTTCCAATTTGTCAAGTTGTTTCAGACAAGGAGATTTTTCAATGAATTTTCCCATAGGGCCCTATGTTAAACTAAGTTTGGCTTTGGTGGCTATCTTGGTTAACAGTCCGGGTTATCGGACATAATTTTGATAGAGAACCTCTTAAGAACCATTACTGCCAAGTTTGGTTCCAATTGGCCTTGTAGTTCATAGAAGATTTTTTAAATTCATCCCCCTTTTTTTCTATTTTTAATAACAGCAGCCATGTCGGTTGGAAGTCGGGGGTGGCAGACATAATTTTGGAAGGGGGCAACCAAAGGACAATTCCATCAAAGTTGGTCACAATTTTCCCAATGGTTTCAGAGAAAAGGATATTCAAAGAAAAGTTTACCCCAACAACATCTTTAAAGGGCAAGAACTCCTATAAGGGGTCAATCAATGATTTTGGTCATGTTGACTTACTTGTAGATCTTACTTTGTTGAACATTTTTGCTGGTTACAGTTTGTCTTTATCTATAATAATATTCAAGATAATAACCTAAAACTGCAAAATTTCCTTAAAATTAACAATTCAGGGGCAAGGTTTGCTCTAAATGCTTTAGTTTATGAGATATAAGACAACAAGAGTGGACACACTACATCTCTCGCCTGAGTATGCATATGGACACAGAATACTGATTATCTAAAACCTGACATTTAGCAAGTCAAAGGAAAATGCGTTAAAACAAATTGAGGTCAAGGTCAAAAGGCAGGTGTCATACCGACATGTATCCACTAAGAACTATCTATTGACCAAATATGGTAGGTCTAGGTATTTAAGTTGCTGAGAAATGGACCTAATCTCAAAAATGTGACAAAAGTCACTGGAGCATGCAATTGAAGTCAAAAGTCCAGAGACAGGGGTAAGACTTGTATGTATCCACTAAGAACCATCTATAGACCCAACATGGATGCGTATATGTCTTACAGTTGCTGAAAAAAGGACTTAAGAAATTTGGATGAAATTCACTCAACCATGAAATTGAGATCAAGGTCCAGAGACAAGTGTCAGACTGGCATGTACCCATCAAGAACTATCTATTGACCAAATATGGATGATCTAGGTATTCGAGTTGCTGAGAAATGGACTTGACCATGAAAAAATGACAAAGTCACTCAAAGATGAAATTGAGGTCAAGGTCCCAAGCCAGGTGTCAGACTGGCATGTACCCACAAAGAACTATCTATAGACCAAATATGGTTGGCCTAGGTATTGTAGTTTCTGAGAAATGGACACAGGTCACTCAAGCATGAAATTGAGGTCAAGGTAAAAATGCAGGTGGGTCAAGCCGCGCAATTGTTTTCCTGTTACAGAAGTCGTGAAATAATAGGCTGCCATTAAGTCTGTACGTTTCGTTGAAACATGGGAGATGGCTCAAAACGATCGCCATACAATGGCACATATCCAGTTAAAATCTCGGGGTGTGAAGTCAGTCTACTTTTTCCGTAATTTCAGAAATCACGAGCCATGGTAAAAAAGTCTCCTTCCGCAAAGTAAAATGTACCTCTTTCATGCTCTCCATGTAGAATAAAAATTTTCTTGGTTTTATTCATTTAATCCTTTCAATATTTCTATGTCAAATGTCTCAGGTAAATACGCCTTTAAAACAATACTAGTTTAAATATTCAGTTATCATGGTTGGTTTTGTTACAGTAGGTCCATATATCATGGTGCAATTATAATTTTTTTAATGGACTTCTTTTGTATCCCTCAGGTCAAAGTTCATTGCAGGTCTTGAGCCATATTGAAATATGACATATAAATTTTCTCTACATTATGGTATTTGGTTGGTGCGGAAGCTTTTCCTGAACATAACTGTGCAATATTTTTCAGGTCTGAAAGAAAATAAGAAAGATTCAGCATAAATTTGGGCATAATGCAAACATGTTTATTTCATGAATAAAAACCAAAAATCAGTGAAAAAACCAAGATTCATTACTGATATATTTAGAGCCTCAGTTTACTCTTTGGAACTCACTAATGCCTTCTAAAATTATCATTAATATTTATACTTTTAAAAAAATCATATAACAGACAAATAAAGGTAACTTTTTATATTTTTTTAGGCTGAAATATTGCAAATTTTGAAAATTATTATCCGTCATTTTAAAAGTTTCAGCTTGAAATTTTCACATGCTCACAAAAAAGTTCAATATTTTTTAACTAATAGCTAGATTATGTAAAGACGAATCTAAAATGGGGTCAACTGTCAAAATCTGCCCAGTATTAACAATTTTACAGCTATTTAAAAATTTGCAGTTTCTATGTCTGAGAAATGTAAACATCTTGAAGGCGAACAAATTATGATGTTATATGAATTATGATGTCATAACTTTATGACGTCACCAAGTATTGTAAAACACAATTAGTCCTATCCTTAACATTTCAACGATAAATGATTAAAGAAAAAAAATATTAATCTACAAGTAGTAACCAAGGATTTGCATTGAGGAAAAAATGCATAGCAACCAAGGAGAATGAATTTTTTCCATTACACAATCACATGTGCACTTTTAAATAATTCATCAGTATGTGTATAAGTGTATAAGCTTATAAATTTACAGGAACAATAGAACAGTCCATTTTGCTGCCTGATATTAAAAGTTTAAAAACCAAATGAATTCAGTAATACATGTACATTTAAGTTACATGCTGTCATAATGAGTTACTCCCCTTTACAATTGACAAACTGCAAATTCTAAATCACAAGAATTTATTCAACCTGTTATTGGTAAATGTTTGTTTAAAATTCTTGTTCAAAGGGATTTGTGGATGATATAGGTCTCTTTGCATCTATTTCCATTAAATACATTCATCTAATGTTACAATTATTTAGTTGTGGTTTTCAATGCAACCACCTGTTCGTGTTTACAATTGTCCTTGTTACATGACATGTATGTAGTCTCGCCAAAATTGATACATCTAAATAACAAGTGTGGACCCTAAAAGATGTCTCGCCTGTCCGCGCTTGACCCAGAATAACATGCACTATCAAAGACCATGCTATCATTTGCCTACCATTATGGTACATTTGAAACAGACATGCGAAAGCTGTTATGTGATTACTTGAGCAATTAATTAATTGAGGTCAAGGACAAAAGCCATATGTCAGAAACTGACCTCATCAAAAAACCTTAATATGGTCACTGGACGAGATACTATATACCCTCCACAACTCAGTTGGGCGAGGGGATAACAATAACTAATCAATCAATAATTTTTCTATGGATCATCAAACTGTGCATTTTAAGTATTTCGTGCAAACCACCAAAAGATAAATAAATTGTCTCAAAATTTTGATGATTGCACCATACTGCGCGCACCATCGCTCATTTTATGTCAATTCTTCGAGAACCGGCATTCAAGTGATAAATCAATGGCTTTTTTGTATGCTAATTTTAAATTTCAGAACCACCCATATTTATATAAAATTTTGTGTCAACAAATATAACAATTTTGAAACAAAGTTTAAATATATACTTATCCTTTTTATATTTATATCAATCCAAATATTCTTATTGAAAGGACATCCACACAAAAATTAACATTACATTACAGACTTATTTACAAAGTCATGAATCAATAGATCAATAGTTTTGATATGTTTTAGTAGTTCTCACAATTTTGCCAGGGGCTATTGAGGGTTGTGAAATTATTTATGTGTGAAATTTAATAAACAAGATCTTTGGTTTTATGATCAACAAAATACTTTTTCTCAAATAGATTATATACATAATCATGTAAGTTTTGTATCAATTATCTTAGGTATGCCATTCGAAGAGAAAAAACTAGATGGAACTTTATACACAAAGTTATACTTCTCCCCCCCCCCTTCCTGTTTGTCTATCCCCTAATTAAAACATTAGTGATCAATCTGAAAATATGAGGTGGGCAAGTTCTTATATATATGGCGAGTCTAGATATTGCAGTTGCTGAAAAATGGACTGTAAAAGAAAAAAATTGACAAAGTCACTGAACCATGAAATTGAGGTCAAGGGCACATGAAAGGTGTCAGACTGGCATGTACCCATACAGATCTTGCTATAAGCCATGTATGATGAGTCTATTCATTGTAGTTGCTGTAAAATAGACTTTAAAGAAAAAAATTGACAAAGTCACTGAACCATGAAATTGAGGTCAAGGACACATGACAGGTGTCAGACTGGCATGTACCCATATAGATCTAGCTATAGACCATATCTGATGAATCTAGTCATTGCACTTGCTGAAATATAAACTTTTGAGGAAAAAATTGACAAAGTCACTGAACCATGAAATTGAGGTCAAGGGCACATGAAAGGTGTCAGACTGGCATGTACCCATACAGATCTTGCTATAAGCCATGTATGATGAGTCTATTCATTGTAGTTGCAGAAAAATGGACTTTAGAAGAAAAAATTGACAAAGTCACTGAGCTGTGAAATTGAGGTCAAGGACACATGACAGGTGTCAGACTCCCATGTACCCATATAGATCTTACTATATACCAAATATGATGACTCTAAACATTACAGTTACTAAGAAAGGGACTTGAATGTAAAACTATGTCGCAGATTTTCGAAGTTCACTGAACCGTGCAATTGAGGTCAAGGACAAATGACAGGTGTCAGACTGGCATGTACCCATATAGATCTCACTGTAGACCAAATATAATAACTCTAGGTATTATAGTTTCTGAGAAAAGGATTTGAATGTAAAACTATGTCGCAATGTTTATGTGGGTATTGAACCATGAAAAAAAGGTCAAGGTCATCTAAAAATGTGCTGCTGAAAAGGTCATCACTTCATGCACCTGTGGACCAAAGATGAACATTGTAAGTATTATACTTTAAAAGTTATTAAGGTTTTACAAAAAGTTAACGCCGTCGCCGCCGGATTACTATACCTATGTCTCGCTTCCAGCGACTTTCGTCGCAGGCGAGACAAAAAGCATGTGTTTCCTGCTTATAGTGAGAATTTTTCATCATACAATAACTGACCTGTAATATATTATTAATAGCAATGCAAAATCCCTGTGTATTTATTCACACAAACACATGTGTTTCAATGTTTACATCATACATATTACAACTTCTGGTTGGGGGGGGGGGGGGTATTTGGGTTTCTAGAATTTTAAGGAATGACAATTTTTTTAAAGATTTTAGTAAAAAGAACAATAATTTTTTCATTTTACTTTATAATATATGTAAAAAAATTATTGCACAAGATTTACATTACATATGGACTGTTCAAATTTAGAAAACCCCATTTTCACCTCTTTTGCATTCTCTTTTAAAGTATTACATTAAATTTTGGACCGTATGCAAACATTTTATACTTTTTGTGTTAAATACATACTTAAGGAATTATACTGACCCTAGTTTCCCCATCAGTTGTTTACAGGATGGATCAGCATCACAAAATATTCCTTTACACACGTTTGAGATCATGACGTCAAGTTGGGTCAAGCCGTGCAATTGTTTTCCTGTTACAGAAGTCGTGAAATAATAGGCTGCCATTAAGTCTGTACGTTTCGTTGAAACATGGGAGATGGCTCAAAACGATCGCCATACAATGGCACATATCCAGTTAAAATCTCGGGGTGTGAAGTCAGTCTACTTTTTCCGTAATTTCAGAAATCACGAGCCATGGTAAAAAAGTCTCCTTCCGCAAAGTAAAATGTACCTCTTTCATGCTCTCCATGTAGAATAAAAATTTTCTTGGTTTTATTCATTTAATCCTTTCAATATTTCTATGTCAAATGTCTCAGGTAAATACGCCTTTAAAACAATACTAGTTTAAATATTCAGTTATCATGGTTGGTTTTGTTACAGTAGGTCCATATATCATGGTGCAATTATAATTTTTTTAATGGACTTCTTTTGTATCCCTCAGGTTAAAGTTCATTGCAGGTCTTGAGCCATATTGAAATATGACATATAAATTTTCTCTACATTATGGTATTTGGTTGGTGCGGAAGCTTTTCCTGAACATAACTGTGCAATATTTTTCAGGTCTGAAAGAAAATAAGAAAGATTCAGCATAAATTTGGGCATAATGCAAACATGTTTATTTCATGAATAAAAACCAAAAATCAGTGAAAAAACCAAGATTCATTACTGATATATTTAGAGCCTCAGTTTACTCTTTGGAACTCACTAATGCCTTCTAAAATTATCATTAATATTTATACTTTTAAAAAAATCATATAACAGACAAATAAAGGTAACTTTTTATATTTTTTTAGGCTGAAATATTGCAAATTTTGAAAATTATTATCCGTCATTTTAAAAGTTTCAGCTTGAAATTTTCACATGCTCACAAAAAAGTTCAATATTTTTTAACTAATAGCTAGATTATGTAAAGACGAATCTAAAATGGGGTCAACTGTCAAAATCTGCCCAGTATTAACAATTTTACAGCTATTTAAAAATTTGCAGTTTCTATGTCTGAGAAATGTAAACATCTTGAAGGCGAACAAATTATGATGTTATATGAATTATGATGTCATAACTTTATGACGTCACCAAGTATTGTAAAACACAATTAGTCCTATCCTTAACATTTCAACGATAAATGATTAAAGAAAAAAATATTAATCTACAAGTAGTAACCAAGGATTTGCATTGAGGAAAAAATGCATAGCAACCAAGGAGAATGAATTTTTTCCATTACACAATCACATGTGCACTTTTAAATAATTCATCAGTATGTGTATAAGTGTATAAGCTTATAAATTTACAGGAACAATAGAACAGTCCATTTTGCTGCCTGATATTAAAAGTTTAAAAACCAAATAAATTCAGTAATACATGTACATTTAAGTTAAATGCTGTCATAATGAGTTACTCCCCTTTACAATTGACAAACTGCAAATTCTAAATCACAAGAATTTATTCAACCTGTTATTGGTAAATGTTGGTTTAAAATTCTTGTTCAAAGGGATTTGTGGATGATATAGGTCTCTTTGCATCTATTTCCATTAAATACATTCATCTAATGTTACAATTATTTAGTTGTGGTTTTCAATGCAACCACCTGTTCGTGTTTACAATTGTCCTTGTTACATGACATGTATGTAGTCTCGCCAAAATTGATACATCTAAATAAAAAGCATGTGTTTCCTGCTTATAGTGAGAATTTTTCATCATACAATAACTGACCTGTAATATATTATTAATGGCAATGCAAAATCCCTGTGTATTTATTCACACAAACACATGTGTTTCAATGTTTACATCATACATATTACAACTTCCGGTTGGGGGGGGGGATTTGGGTTTCTAGAATTTTAAGGAATGACAATTTTTTTAAAGATTTTAGTAAAAAGAACAATAATTTTTTCATTTTACTTTATAATATATGTAAAAAAATTATTGCACAAGATTTACATTACATATGGACTGTTCAAATTTAGAAAACCCCATTTTCACCTCTTTTGCATTCTCTTTTAAAGTATTACATTAAATTTTGGACCGTATGCAAACATTTTATACTTTTTGTGTTAAATACATACTTAAGGAATTATACTGACCCTAGTTTCTCCATCAGTTGTTTACAGGATGGATCAGCATCACAAAATATTCCTTTACACACGTTTGAGATCATGACGTCAAGTTGGGTCAAGACGCGCAATTGTTTTCCTGTTACAGAAGTCGTGAAATAATAGGCTGCCATTAAGTCTGTACGTTTCGTTGAAACATGGGAGATGGCTCAAAACGATCGCCATACAATGGCACATATCCAGTTAAAATCTCGGGGTGTGAAGTCAGTCTACTTTTTCCGTAATTTCAGAAATCACGAGCCATGGTAAAAAAGTCTCCTTCCGCAAAGTAAAATGTACCTCTTTCATGCTCTCCATGTAGAATAAAAATTTTCTTGGTTTTATTCATTTAATCCTTTCAATATTTCTATGTCAAATGTCTCAGGTAAATACGCCTTTAAAACAATACTAGTTATTCAGTTATCATGGTTGGTTTTGTTACAGTAGGTCCATATATCATGGTGCAATTATAATTTTTTTAATGGACTTCTTTTGTATCCCTCAGGTCAAAGTTCATTGCAGGTCTTGAGCCAGGTGTCAGACTGACATGTACCCACCAAGAACTATCTATTGACCAAATACGGTTGGTCTAGGTATTACAGTTGCTGAGAAATGGATTTAACCATGAAACTTGGATGCAGATTTTAAATTCATGTTTATGAAGTCAGTGAACCATGAAAATGAGGCCAGGGCCACAAGACAAGTATAGTGCGAGAAACCTTATATGATAAGCTACCTTGTGGACCATAAATCTTAATTGTAGGTATTACATGTGCAAAGTTATTAATGCAGTTTACCCCTATGTCCTATTTTTAGCCATGTCAGACATGTTAGCTGGTAGGCTTGGTCATCGGACATATTTTTTAAACTAGTACCCTAAGGGTACTTGTGGCCAAGTTTGGTTCAATTTGGCCCAGTAGTTTCAGAGGAGAAGATTTTTGTAAAAGTTAATGGACGAGGGATGCCAAGTGATGAGAAAAGCTCGCCTGACACTTTGGGTAAGGCGAGCTAAAAATTATATGCAAGAAAACATATAAATGTACCTGAACAATATCAATGATATATTATGAACTTGGTTTACTGACTACAATGTTATTATTATGAAAATTACACAAATTTAATTCTTTACTTCTTCTGAAAACTAAACACCACATAAAATTTTTTAAATTAAAAAAATTTCATCATTTAATATTTCTTTAATAGGAAATAATTTGAAGCATGATTTCTGGATATGAAAAAAGTGCATTAAATCTTCAGATAACTCAATTTGAAATGTATGGGAATTCCAGTAACTCTTGTGATAGACTTCCATCCTTCATTGTACAGTTTTTATACCGGTTGTAGAACAGATTTCATCATAGTTCAAATATGCAACAAGAGCAAAAACCAAATAGGGCATAGACAGGATGTGATATGGAGTTCTATATAATATAAAGATATAAAAAAAACATGTCTTAATTGCATCAAGAAAGATAAGCAATATTATCTGAGATGCTTTTCAATGGTTTACTTACTTTAACATAACTATAGAAAGCAGAAGGGTCATTTTTCAGCACTTTATAATCTGTTTGGAATTGAAATGATGATTGTGGTACATGTACTGTCATACATCGTGGTGACACTGATTTTGATTCTACATGAATGCCATTTGCCACTGTTTGTAAATCTAATTTAATACTGCTTTGGTCACTTGATGTTTTTAGATTTCCTGAAGGTTCTGAACTTGTTTTATCACTTATCTTACTCTCTGAATCACTTTTCAGTGTCTCTGTACTTGTGAATTTTTCAAACATTTTATTGTCTTTGGAAGTTATTTGTTTTTTAGCATCACTTTGAGATTTTTGAACTTTTTCAATTGCAGCTCTTCTCTGACTGTCATCATCTCCACCTATCTCTTCAATTTGTATTCTAACTAAAGGTTTCTGTAAATAATATCAGAAAATCATAAAGGTGAATTACCTCCCCTGCTGTTTATCTAGATATATGAAGGCTCCGTATAGTATATTACCTAAAATATATTGTATACCATTGACCTGTATACCTTCAAGAGGAAATAATGTAATTGCTGAGGGTTAATTATATAACAAGTCACTAACATAATAGGTTTTACACAATTTTACAGGTCAAATTCTCATATATTAAATTTTTTAAGGTATTAAATAAATACAGTTAGAGGCACAGCTGTTGTTGGAAATCAGGGAAGGTATTAAACATTAAATTGGAAAGTGGTCAATTCTTTTCAAAAACATCTTACAAATAAAATATTCTTAAATTCAACTGAAAGGTTTTACATATGCTATTAAGTTTTACCTGTGACCTTTGACCTGGAGGTTTTGTGATAGGCTTGACCAATCCTTCATCTGGAGATTTTGTTACATCTTTATGCTCTACCATTTTATCTTTTGTTAATTCCTGTCAATAATAAAACAGCTATTGAAACTGCCACTTTAAACAATGTCTGCTACAATAGTTAAGAACCAGTTTATTAATGACGGTCATTTTGGTCTTTTCACAAAATACTTTTTAAAATAATACACATATGAGTACATGTACAGTGAAACTTCTCTAAACCGGCCACCCCTGGGTCAAGATAAATGGCCGGTTTACAGAAGTGGCCGGTTTTGTGAAGTTTGGATGATTTATGAAAATGTCCTGAGTTACGTCCCTTTATTAAAGGCTGCTTTTCACATGTATGATACTTTGTACTTTTCGGCAAGTTCACGTTGAGATACCTTTGGTACGGACTCATGATCTTTAATCAGTTGAACCTTATCACTTAGTGATAATACTATGCGTTGATGTTTTGCCGGACGAGACATGATTGGTGCATAACAAGAAGAAATCGCTTATTTATGTAACATTTGCAGCGTGTACAGTTTACATATTTTAAACATCAAAAAGCATACCGCTGATTTCTGTTCATTTTAATTTTATTGCAATGCGAAGAGATCAAACATGCTTAAATCCATAATTAACAATCATTAACTTTATTTCTAATTTTGTTTGAAAGCAATCAAATAAATGACTTAATCATTCCCAATCAACATTCGATAGTCAGTTATCTAATGAGCTTGAGTACTGGTCAGGAAGTGACAGTAAACAATCACGATAATCCATTGTGTGCAGGTGATCTGATTGACATAATAACCTGGAATGTCTATACAACTATTTTCTTGTTACCTGTATTTATCAATTATAAACTGACCGGACGACCAGTTTTGTGAGGTTAAATTGTACCTATTTTAACTATGGAAATTTTCAAATACTGGCCGATTTCCAGAATAGAGGGGAGGCTGGTTTTATGAAGATAAATTACATACAATTTAATAAAATTGGCCGGGACTTAAATATTCACCCGATATAGAGTTTCAGAGGGACCGGTTTTGAGAATTTTCACTGTACTAGTAAAAATTCTATTTATGATTTCAGCACTGACCACAAACTAAATTAATACTGAAACTGTGACAGGATTATAGTCTGTTAATTTTTCGTTAAATACTTTGATAAATTATTTTTTTGAATAAAATCAATTCAACCGGATGATGGACAAATACAAAACTTTATTGTTTTACTTCAAGTCTAATGGTACTTATTATACATAATTTGGCAGTTTTTCAGTATCTTTTGTTCACTGAATTGCTGTTGAATCATTTCTTAAAATGTTTAAGATATTGGCCACTTGTAATTAAAACTCATGTCTATTTCTTGAGCATGTCTCCTGATTTTCAATTGTTGATAGAAAAATTATTTTAACAATTTGTTGTAAAATTGTTATCTAACAAGAAATGAGCTGTCAGATTGATAGCAAACCAGGTTCCCATTCACCACTGTTTGGAACCAACCACTGAATCACCCAGCTGCTCTGCTGCCCACCATATAGAACCACATGCTGGATCACCCAGCTGCTCCACTGCCCACCATATGGAACCACCCAATGGATCACCCAGCTGCTCTGCTGCCCACCATATGAAACCACCCACTAGATCACCCAGCTGCTGTGCTGCCTACCATATGGAACCACCCACTGGATCACCCAGCTGCTCTGCTGTCCATATGAAACCACCCACTGGATCACCCAGCTACTGTGCTGCCCACCATATGGAACCACCCACTGGATGACCTATCTCCTCTGTTGCCCACCATATGAAGCCACCCACTAGATCACACAACTGCTCTGCTGCCCACCATATGAAACCACCCACTGGATCACCCAGCTACTGTGCTGCCCACTATATGGAACCACCCACTGGATGACCTATCTCCTCTGTTGCCCACCATATGAAGCCACCCACTAGATAACACAACTGCTCTGCTGCCCATCATATGGAACCACTCATTGGATCACCCAGCTGCTCTATGGCCACCATATGGAACCACCCATTGGATCACCCAGCTGCTCTGTGCCCACTATATGGAACCACCCACTGGATAACCCAGCTGTTCTTCTGCCCGCCATATGGAACGACCCACTTGATCACCCAGCTGCTCTGTTGCCCACCATATGGAACGACCCACTGGATCACCCAGCTGCTCTGTTGCCCACCATATGGAACCATCCACTGGATCACCCAGCTGCTCTGTTGCCCACAATATGGAACCACCCACTGGATCACCCAGTTGCTCTGCTGCCCACCATATGGAACCACCCACTGGATCACCCAGTTGCTCTGCTGCCCACCATATGGAACCACCCACTGGATCACCCAGTTGCTCTGCTGCCCACCATATCATGCATATGGAACCACCCACTGGATCACCCAGCTGCTCTGTTGCCCACAATATGGAACTACCCACTGGATCACCCAGCTGCTCTGTTGCCCACAATATGGAACTACCCACTGGATCACCCAGCTGCTCTGTTGCCCACAATATGGAACTACCAACTGGATCACCCAGCTGCTCTGTTGCCCACAATATGGAACCACCCACTGGATCACCCAGCCGCTCCAATACCCACCATATGGAACTACCCACTTGATCACCCAGCTGTTCTGTTGCCCACAATATGGAACTACCCACTGGATCACCCAGCTGCTCCACTAACCACAATACATCACCAAACTAATAACCTGATTTTTTCATTGGAAAATTCAGCTTAAACTGATTTGTTGAAAACTGCATTTTTGTGAAAAATTACCATCTCCTACTGTGATGTCATGAAAAAATTGAGACCCTGCATAAATCAACCAATGATAAGAACACTACCAATTGATAACTTTAAACATCTTTTTGTATGAATAATTCTTTTCAAAAACAGATCTTACATTTGGTAATGAAATTTGTCCAATCCCATTAACTCAATCAGTTTTTACTTGAATAAACCAATGCTGAACATGTAACAATGTAAGAATCTTTACATCTAATATACCTTCTCAATTCTTTCCAACTCTTTCTGTGCTGTTTTATTTTGAGGTTCAAGTTTTAATGCCTTTTCAAAAGCATCCTTTGCAATGTCAAATCTCTTGAGTTCAAACCTAGCAGCACCAAGCCGTAAGTAAGCTTTAACATATAATGGATCTAAACTCAGAGCTTGTAAACAATCAGCTTCAGCTGCTCCATACCTGTAAATTACAATTATGTTTTATAAGCTTGATAAATGTAATCACAACATACTACATTTTTAAAGCAGAGGCTCCTGTATCGCTCACCTGGTTTAAAAATAGCCCCAAAAATCTCATTTAAAGACTAGCCGGTCTATTTTGCCCTTTGAAGATGAAATGATAAATCTTTGTAGAAGACCTCAAACACATCATTTGTACCAATTAACAAAGCTTTGAGTTTGTGAAATTTGGAAACAATGGCAATGTTTTAGCCATATCAAGAATATTTGAAGACACTTTGTGGAGGACTTCACAACAATCATTTGTACCAAGTTACAAATCATTTGCACTTATAGTTTCAGGACAAAAGATTTTTAAAGTTTCAGTTAATCAATAACAAGAACTGCCCATGCCAGCCATGATTTTTACCAGATCAAGTGAAAAAGAAGAGTCTTGGTAGAAGATCTAAAAAAATCACTTGTATCATGTTACAAATCATTTGCACTTTTAGTTTCAGAGGAGATGATTTTTCAAATTACAGCCAATTCGAAACAAGAACTGCCCATGGCGACCATGTTTTTCGACCAATCAAGATAAAATTAAGAAAATTTGTAGAGGACTTCATTAACATCATTTGTACCAAGTTACAAATCAGTTGCACTTGTGGTTTCAGAGGAGATGATTTTTTAAAGTTTCAACCAATCAGAAACAAGAATCCCATTGTGGCAATGTTTTTTGCCAGATCAAGTCAAAATGACAAATCTCTATAGAAGACCTCACAAACACCATTTGTATTGAATTACAAATCATTTGCACTTGTAGTTTCAAAGGAGATGATCTTTAAAATTTCAGCCAATCAGAAAAAAAGAATTGCCCATGGCAGCCATGTTTTTTGCCGATCAAGACAAAATGAGGAATTTTTGTACAGGACCTCACAAACATCATTTGTATCAACTTACAAATCATTTGCACTTGTAGTTTCAGAAAATATATTTCAAATTTCAGCCATAAATTTCAGCCAATCAGAAAAAAGAATTGCCCATGGCAGCCATGTTTCTGCTGGATCATTTTGAAATGAGGAATCTTTGTAGAAGACCTAACAAACATCCATTGTATCAACTTACAAATCATTTGCACTTGTAGTTTCAGAGGAGATGATTTTTCAAATTTCAGCCAATCATGTCCATGGCAGTCATGTTTTTCGCCTGATCAATACGAAATGAGGAATTTTTGTACAGGACCTCACAAACATCATTTGTATTAACTTACAAATCATTTGTGCTTGTTGTTTCAGAGGAGATGATTTTTTAAGTTTCAGCCAATCAGAAACAAGAATTGCCCATTGCGGCCATGTTTTCGTCCAATCAAAATGAAATGAAGAATTTTTATAGAGGACCCTTAGTACATCGTTCCTGCAAAGTTTAGTTCCAACTGGCCCAGTAGTTTCAGAGATGATCAAAATCTGAAATGTTAATGACCACGATGACTATGGACGGACGCAAAGTGATGGCAATAGCTCACATGGCATTGATGAGTTAAAAAAAATATGGTTTTGGGAAACCTAATAATTTACCCTAAGATCAAAATTTTCCAAAATCTTAAACCATTCTATATTTAGACTTCGGACATTAAGCTAACGGACATTTAAAATCATTTTTTTGTTCCTTCAATATAAAATACATTTCGCACTTTACTTACTTTTCCTGTTTAAGTAAAGCCATTGCCCTATTTGCTGGAATAATGGCATTTGTTGGGTCCAGTTCTATAGCCTTTGAATAAGCTTCTATAGCATTTTCATAGTCTTGTCTTTTGAAATAATCGTTCCCCTGAAAAATATTATAATTTGAAGTATCAGAATAAACTGAGTAACATTTGATAGTTTGTGCCAAATTCATAAAAATATATATTTCCCCTTCGCACTGTTTTCATTCTATAACATAATATCAGTGTTCTCCCCAACCCTAAATAGTGTTGAGGTACTGTGGTGGTATATTTCTCACCCGTTGGAAACATTACCTTTTCTTTCTTTTCGGTACACCAGTAAACACATGCTTAACAATTTAACTGGTTTCCTGTTGAGTTAACAAAAAACAAATCGTGTGTACCAGGTGTCCAGTTGATTATCATGCATGATACCAAAGGCAAAGATCATTTAAATTCGTTTATGATGATGTTACAAATTAATTAAAAGTGTAAAGCCGACTTCGACAATTGTTTTATGCAAAGACCAGTCTGGTGATATTCAGATGTCGAGGTTGTTTCCATAATAGCTAGGCCAAGGACATTGAACAGCTCATCAGCTGTTCATATCGACTTGGAATCTGAGAGAACTCAGAAGTGTCAAAACCAAATGCAAAACAATGGAGAACAACAGATAATTCCTCAGTTTGATGGGTTAACAAAACTGGATCAGAAAAGTCAAAACAATGATAACACCGATATCAACAATAACTGTGACCAAAAAGTACTTTGTGACTCTGTTATATATCATACTGACAATACAACATTAGTATTTAGTAGTAAACCCCCCCCCCCCCCCCCCTTCCTTTTTTTTTGACTACAGGTATTTTGTGATATTATACCATAATTTCAGGTTTAGTCTCAGAAATCTATTGTATTATATATACAGAATGGGCTGAGCTTAAGCTATAGTATAATATAAACAAGATTCATGCTATACCAGAGCAAAAGCTCCACCTCCCACAAAGCCAACAAACGAACTTCAGCCAATGAAAACTTACAGCATTTTGAATTGGCATTGTGTAAAATTTGGAGTGGAGTATTGAGTCTTGATTATTTTGAAAATTACGTATTACTGATTTAACAAAAAGTGTACTGAGTCTTGATTATTTTGAAAATTACGTATTACTGATTTAACAAAAAGTAACAATGTATGTATGTCAAAATCTTCGCCTCAATATTTGTCAAATAGGTGGTGTGTTTTATAAATTATTTATAGTTGAGCTGTTTCATCTTGATAACTGTTTTACAATATGCCAACTATGAATTCCATATTGTGCAGCTGTTATCAAATCTGTCAACACTACCAGTACTGGTTTAGGTATCATTTACAGGTGGTAAAAATTCATTCATCAGTATATTTTGATTAAAAAGTAATAATTTTTAATTTCATTTTGAAAGTTTTTTAAATATCAAAATACTTGCCCTATAAATAGAAAGTAATGTTAACTAGTATGTCCAAATATTCAATCTTGGTGGGAATTCTTAAAAAATGTGCATGTAAGTGCATTATCATAATCATTACATGGGGTCAGTAACAGAATATTGTTGATAAATAATTTTCTTGTAAGTTTAGATGATAAAAATTTCTTATTTACCATCCGAATTACTTTGTATCATTTGGGAACAGTTTTTTTTATTGCAACAAGCCTTAAATGATTTTTATATTAAGATACATGTATAAGCAACAATTTTAAAAATTTTACATGTTTGGACCATATTTTTTTTTTTTATTACAAATATTAAGATTTCCATAATATTCCAAACTGCACTCCACTCTACATTTTATACAATGCCTTTCGATTTTAGCCTTGTAAATACAAAGTAACAAGACACTGAAAATAATTGTCACCTCATTGGCTAGTTGAAAGTTCAAAGGTAAAAAAGGAAACATGTAAATCAGTTTCATTTATACCATGGTTTACTCATTAACATATTTAAAGAAACTCGTGCAAGTGCTCGTTTCATTAAATATGTTAACTCTTAAAAGCCATGGTCTAAATAGTACTTAACTCATGTATCTTCAATATGAAATTTGTTTTAACTGCTACTTGACCTTAAATCAATGTATCATTTATTTAGTTTCTCTTCTAACAACAGGTTCTCTGTGAGTATTACATTAAAAGTACCTCAACTTTAACTTTTGATACTAAAATAGATATACATGTACAAAGAATATTTAATCCCTACCCATAACAGAACTTTTTATTCCAGGTAACAAAGGTTTATATTATTTTTAAATGATGGCTGAAATTGGAAACATTACCTTTTCTTTCTCTATAGATGCCATATGTTTCTTCCTTTCTATCTCCCATTCTTCATCTGTCTCATATTCTGATGATTCACTCTTTTGATCATCTATCTTCTCTAATTCTTTATCCTTAAAAAAATGATGTAACAAACACAAAAATAAAAAGCAAACAAGTTTGTGTTTTAAATCAGAAAATATCTTATTCGATCACACATGGTATTAAGTTTGTGACATCTAGATGTTGTCCATTTAAAAAGTCGAAAAATTAATATATTAATTTTGTTTCTTGATATAAAACTAACAAGAGTGGACACATAAAAATGTCTCGCCTGTTGTGTATTTCTAATGAAAGTAAATGCTATCAGACATATTGCATACAGTATTTAAAAAACAGAGCAAAACACAAAAACTTAACTATAACCACTGAACCATGAAAATGAGGTCAAGGTCAGATGACACCTGCCAGTTGGACATGTACACTTTACAATCCTTCCATATACCAAATATAGTAGACCTATTGCATACAGTATACGAAAAACAGGCCAAAACACAAAAACTTAACTATAACCACTGAACCATAAAAATGAGGTCAAGGTCAGACGACACCTGCCAGTTTGACATGTACACCTTACAATCCTTCCGTACCCCAAATATACTAGACCTTTTGCTTATAGTATCTGAGATATGGACTTGACCACCAAAACTTAACATTGTTTACTGATCTGTGAACTGGGGTCGAGGTCAATTGAAAACTATCCGATGGGGATGAGGACCTTGCAAGGTACGCACATACCAAATATAGTTACTAATAATAAGAGAAATTAACATTACAAAAAATCTTAACTTTTTTTTCAAGTAGTCAAAGAACCATGAAAATGAGGTCAAGGACAATGTATATATGACAGACGGAAACTTCGTAACATAAGGCATCTATATACAAAGTATAAAGCATCCAGGTCTTCCACCTTCTAAAATATAAAGCTTTTAAGAAGTTATTTAACACCGCCGCCACCACCGCCGCCGGATCACTATCCCTTTGTCGAGCTTTCTGCGACTAAAGTCGCAGGCTCGACAATAAAATGAATGCTCACTAACTTAAATTGTCTTCATTTTTATATTACATAACTGTAAATTACCTAAAATATGTTATTTATATTTATTAATTTCAAGACAATTTGTTGTAATTCTTCATTTTTTTTTATATTCTTTCATAGATTTTCTCGCTTCGTTGAAGACCCATTGGTGACCTTAAGCTGTTTTCTGCTCTTTGGTCAGATTGTTGTCTCTTTGACACATTCCCCATTTCTTTCCATTCTCTATTCTATCTTAACATGATAAAACCATTGTTTATTCTAATTACACTTTACTTTAATGTTAATGTGCATACATGTGTTCATCAAAATTCATTCATTCATCAAAAGATGTACCGGTACATGATGGGTCTAGATGCGTTGCAAGGATCCCTCTCATTGATTGATACTATTACAATATTACGATTGCATTCGTTTCCCTCATATTTTCAATAAATTAAAATAACATATTTAAAAATAGGTAAGTTCATAAACCTGAAGAGTCAAATTATCGTCCTGCATAAACTGATGGGAGTGAAATGTAATTCACTGAATTGTTATCAGTAACAAAGTTTTAGTAATTTTATTTCCAATATTTGTACTTCCCTGAAACAATAAATGAACATGTCACGTGTCAATCAACAAACTTTACATCACAGGTCATGTTTTGTAAAATTAATGCTCCCGTTAAACAATGACATTGCACTACTTACACGTGGATGTACCTATCAAAGAAAGTTAAAATATGCCAGAAAAGCACATTGAATGTCAGTGTGTTGCCAATCTTCAGTGACACTGCATCTGCATAAACTTCGATTATTTGCTGCAGGGTAACTGCAGAAAAACTGGCCCCCCTAATACAGCCAATTGAGTGGCTCAAAACCCCAATAAACCAAACCAAAAGGAAAAATATTTTAGGCTTTCCTTGTGCTACTAGTGATGATCATCTAATTAAAACAAGATAAGTTTCACCATGTCTAATGAATATTTTCTTCTTTTTGCATCTTCCTATATAGTAACACAAATATATTTCTTTAGACTAAACAGTTACTATAATCAAAACATGTAACAATTTTGTATTAATTTTTCAACAATTGGATTTGAAGCTACCACAAGCCTTTAATAATCATAGCACTTTATCTATTTTTAGAAGTAGATGGCAAATAACA
The DNA here is from genome assembly GCA_028015205.1 of Mytilisepta virgata. Classification (NCBI taxonomy): domain Eukaryota; kingdom Metazoa; phylum Mollusca; class Bivalvia; order Mytilida; family Mytilidae; genus Mytilisepta; species Mytilisepta virgata. The sequence continues at coordinate 76,279,043 of CM051519.1, forward strand.
GATAGCAAAAATTTGGTTAGGAACTGAATTTGGGAAAATGTTGTCTTGTATTTTAGTTACAATAATCTATCCACTGTGTTAACTTTCGATCTACAAAGAGGTTCCATTATTCATTACAACTGAACAGCCAGTTATGATTCAAACCTAGGGGTTATACACATTTTATCTCAGTCAAAATGGTTTAAAACTGTACAAATAATTATATGTAACGTTATGCTAATCTAACATTATGTCTTTAACATAGTATTTTAGGGTGATTATCAAAATATACAGACTTAAACATAGGGGATCTTTATCTCCCTCCAAACTTGATTAATTTTGAATACAGTTTTGCAACCAAGGTATGATATACATAAATATCATTTACCTATTCTACCCAGTTAAAAATGTGTAAAATCCTGGGTGTAAACCATATCTGGTTGCTCAAATGTGAGTAATGAGACCTCTTTGCAATTCGACAAAGAACAGAAAACTGTCTCAGGAACTATATAAATGTAGCTAATGTTACCAGGTAAGGCCATTTATTTTTAATTAGTTGGTTTACGGATCCGCCGACCCCATTTTGCCGATTTGAAGAAAAAAAATAAAATTGAAAATTTTGGTTTTTTATTACCTCTGAAATCAGCCATCCCAAAAATAAAAATAAATTAAAATCCTTTTTTGCATCAAAATTTCATAAAAGATTATATTCCAATTCGTCTAAAAATAGATTATCCATCAATAAAATACTTGTAAACATGATCCCAAAAAAAAAAATCTATTTATAGACGTTAGTTGATGCCAATTTCCGAAACACGTTTTATGAAACGAATTTCTTAATAGAATCCATGCGGCTTTTAAGTTCGTTTTGTATGAATATCTTGATTCCGTAAGATATCGAATCCACTCATTTAATGTTGTAGTTGACGAGTCGGTCCCTTAAAAAGGGAACGGTCTACTGAACAACACCTTTCAAGATAGATGTTCTGATATTTGGGTTTCAAAAGAGGGAATTAACTGATCATTTGCAACCTTTGTACATTTGGCAATTTAACCAAGATTGTTCAAAAGTACATGAATTTCCCTCTTTTTTTTTCTTTTTTTTCCCGACCGACCGACCCTATTTTTAAAAAAAAAAATCCGTAAACCAATTAAATAAAAATAAAAGGCCTAATCAGACATATATTTATTGGTATTCTATATGTATACTGTTTGTTATATCTTGTATGTGTCTTTATGATAAGGGTAATAAATTAATATGTTTGCCGTTTTTATCATACCACATTAAACTTATCCCATTTCCTATAATCATAGCCACTTATTCTTGTCGCTGTGGTTTTGTCATCTTTTGGCTTCTTTACTTTTTTAGTTTTCTTTTTAAACATACAATTCCTCACTGGAGGCAGGTCCTTAAAAAAGACAAGGTATTAATATAATTTAATTCAACCTGTAAGTACAAGCAATCAGTCATGTTACACATGTAAGATTAAATAATCTTTACATTTAAAAAAAAAATTTAATTCTGTACAAAGCATCAGGAATTATTTATTTTGAAGAGTAAACGTCTGGAGAAATAACATACAAATATATATCTCCTCATTGTCAAATTTTGAAAGTATAATTTAAAAACCTTAATAGCTAACAACATTTTTCATGAAAACAATATATTTTTTACTTTTCCAGTCAATTTTAAATTTTTTTCTAAGATCATTTGCTGGCTTAATTAAATTGGCATTTTATGTACATAAATGATTTATCATCTCTAACATGTCTAAACACAAAGATTGTCTCTTTGGCCACTGAACTGTAGTTTTTATGGGCCCCCTTTTTAAAGTCCAAGTTTTCTCTAACATCAAACAGTCTGTCATACACCACACGCACTTGTTTCTATCAATGGGGGCTCATTATAATGTATACAATACATTATACTCGACCCCCCATTGACAGAAACAAGTGTATGTGTCACACATCCCAAACCAATTCTTCATAGATCAAAGAATCCTCTTGTATGTGATATGATGTACTTATATGAAAACAATTCAAATCTTCCTATAATTAAAGGGCCCTTTATGGGCATACATGAACGAATGCGAGTCAAGTCGCCCCATCCTAATTAAGACAAGTCGCGCCCAAGTCATTAAGACAAGCCGCCCACTTCATCAAGACAAGTCGCCCCCTCATTAAGGCTTTCACTTATGATTGTCGATGATGATAGTTAAAGCTGATTAATTAATTAATTAAATTTAATAAATTATTTGGCTGGGTATGTTAATGAGGTAAGCTTGGCTTATCAATTTTAATTAGCTTGGATAATTTATAATGATAAAAAAGGAAATCAGCTTTGGGTATTCACTTGAACAGTCTCACAGCCATCTTTCCAGACATCGACGTACATGGATCTGCATTCCACTGGGGACAGGCCTTATGGCGTCACGTTCAGGAACTTGGGTTACAGGTATGTTAAATATATACTGAAAAAATTAAATGAAGTATTATTTCAAAATTTTTATATACAGTATCAATAGGGCTTTTTTAATAATTTTATATATAGCTTGTTTATAAATATCATATACATTTTAATGAATAATGTCATTCTGAAAAATAATGGGAAAAGTTACATACGCAAAATGTTTGAACTATTCAAACTATTCTTAAACTGAATTAAGTAATTATGGAATATTTGTTTGTTAAAAATGTGTTTAATAATGTATTTTAATTAAACCATTCTTTTGTAGGTTGAGTACTCACAGAAAGGCAGTACCCGCCGTTTCATCAGGAAGATTCTTGCTCTCCCTTACCTAACCGCTGAACAGATACCACCGACAAGACACCGTCGACACCGAGAGGATTACTAGCCTGATGACTTACATCAACAACACATGGATTACCAACGACCTTTGGACACCAGCATCATGGACCGTGTACCGCCATTCAGCGAGGATAAACGACGTTGAGGGATGGCACCACCGCATCAACATGAAGGCAAAGAAAGCGAATCTACCGTTCTACGTACTAGTGAACCTACTCTACAAGGAAGCCAAGCTACTACCAACCCAGCTGAAGATGGTGACCGAGGGGAAACTCCAACGCTACCAGAGGAAGAGGACAACAATTCTAAAACACAGGATCTTCACCTTGTGGGACCAGTACCGAGACAACCATATCAGCCCCAACCAGCTACTGAAGAAGTGTGGGAAGATTTACGGCGGCCAGTGAAGACTTTGTTCATGTATATGTTTTGTATGTCTTTGTTGTAAATTATTTGTTAATTATTTGCCACTGAATTATATATCTCTTGAATAAAATGTATTTAAGCTTGAATACGAATTTCTCTTCATTTTGCCTTATCACGAACAAACACAAACAAATTGCCGTCAAATAGTTTTGTAGATAAGAATTACAATGAAGCATACATGTATGAACATGATCACAAGCTTTACACCAAAACACGATAAAATCTAGGTTAAATAACCACAAAATGTTCTGAAAAATTAGCGATTTATTGACTTGAAAACATGTTTTTAGGAAATACTGTTTTTAAATGCGTAAATATCCTTTTATATCATATTCTAAATGCACTTTTACAGCTTTTAAACCAATATAATCTTAACATATATCTTTAGATTAGAGAGTGGGCGACTTGTCTTGAGAGAGCTTTTCAACAAATATATTAACATACATCTTGAGATTAGAAGGTGGGCAACTTGTCTTGAGAGAGTGGGCGACTTGTCTTGGGGGCGACTTGACTTGTCAACACATGAACATCAAGCATACAAATGTCAAGGGGAGTTAACCATAAAGTTTATTCTTAAATAAAATGGTAATTTCCATAAAATTTTCTATACCGTAGATTCACTTGGTTTTTGTTTCCGTATATCTAATTCTTTTATCTTAACTTCTTCTTCCCAGGTGTTCATTTCTTTCACGAATTCTTCCAGCTCCGACTGGTTTTGTCGAACCTGCTGCTGCAGGTTAAACATTTTCATTTCGTGTCCGGAAATGGCCATCGCTCTACCAGTGCGTTGTATCTTAGTTTAAACTCTTATGTTTAAGTGTATGGTTTACTAGTTACCAGCTGTTAACACTGAAAATTCTATTGAAATTTACATGGGCGCTGACATTTTGGATTTGACGCGTGCGTATATGGTATCTATGGTCAACAACTAAACCGGAAGTAGAGGGGAAAAATCAGCTGTTAATATTGTGTAACAGTTTTTGCTATCTGTACAATAGGTATTTTAATTTTGATAAGGAACATAGTTACTTATTCTATGTCCAGACCCTTAGTGAAAAATTTTCCCTTAGGTTCTGTGCTTCTGGTTCACTGTCACATGTCATGTACACCTAGAAAATGACCTTTTGTCATTGCTCTTTCTGATCAGAAAATATTCTATAAACATTTGCGAAAAATATACAGTTAATTTGTACGCACTGCAAAACTGGTGAGAAAAGCTCACTACACCTAGCATTAGTTAGACTTCTTATTGACCCCCCTCCCTGGGCTTCTTTTCATTTATTTTCTTACATATTCTGTCAATCAGGTGGTTTTTTACAGAAGTTAATGTTTTTAGTTCATGCCAACGAAGTTGAGGGGGACTATTGGAGTACTTCTGGCATCATTGTGCATGTGTGCATGCCCATCCACAGCCAGTTCGCAGTTACTAGTTGACTTAGGGTGCAGGTGCACTTGAAAAGACTGACCATTTGACATAATATGAAGGTCACATGACCCACATTAAACGGTTGACTTGCTTTTATGTTTTTTGTCAAAAATCAGTTTTAACATACAAAGTGACCTACAGTCATAATACTTGAGGTGTGAGGATGCATCTCGGGGAGTAACACAGCCTTTCACCCAAATTAGGTCACTCTCACCTACTTATTGCGCTTCATCGACTTAGGTTAAGGTTTACATCCGAGTTCAGTTCTCTGATACTAAGGGATCTACAATCATATTACTTGGGTCAGGATGCATCTCGAGGAGTGGCACAGCCTCCCATCAAAATTAGGTAACTGACATACTTATTGCACTTCATTGACTTAGGTTAGGTTTTACGTCCGAGTTCAGTTCTCTGATACCAAGGAACCTACAATCATATTACTTGGTGTGAGGATGCATCTCGGGGAGTAACACAGCCTCCCACCAAAATTAGGTCACTCTCACCTACTTATTGCGCTTCATCGACTTAGGTTAAGGTTTACATCCGAGTTCAGTTCTCTGATACTAAGGGATCTACAATCATATTACTTGGGTCAGGATGCATTTCGAGGAGTAGCACAGCCTCCCATCAAAATTAGGTAGCTCTGACCTACTTATTGCACTTCATTGACTTAGGTTAAGTTTTACGTCCGAGTTCAGTTCTCTGATACCAAGGAACCTACAATCATATTACTTGGTGTGAGGATGCATCTCGGGGAGTAACACAGCCTCCCACCAAAATTAGGTCACTCTTACCTACTTATTGCGCTTCATCGACTTAGGTTAAGGTTTACATCCGAGTTCAGTTCTCTGATACTAAGGGATCTACAATCATATTACTTGGGTCAGGATGCATCTCAAGGAGTAGCACAGCCTCCCATCAAAATAAGTTAACTCTGACCTACTTATTGCACTTCATTGACTTATGTTAAGTTTTACGTCCGAGTTCAGTTCTCTGATACCAAGGAACCTACAATCATATTACTTGGTGTGAGGATGCATCTCGGGGAGTAACACAGCCTCCCACCAAAATTAGGTGACTCTGACCTACTTATTGTGCTTCATTGACTTCGGTAAAGTTTTACCTCTGAGTTCAGTTCTCCGATACCTAGGAACCTACAATCATATTACTAGGGGTGAGGATGCATCTCGAGGAGAAACCCAGCCTTCCACCAAAATTAGGCCACTCTGACTCTGATTATGCTTCATTGACTTAGGTTAAGTTTTACATCTGAGATCAGTTTTCCGATTACCAAAGGACCTACAATCATTTTACTTGCAGGGTTGCCACACACCCGGGAAAACACGAAAAAAAATCCGGGGAAAATCCTTGACAGTTACAACTACCGGAAGTTTAAAAACAAATTGAGTTACTTCCCTTGTGGTCTTTGATTTGTCCCTAAAAAATTGGGACCTGTATATTAAACAGTTACTCATGAGTGCATTTCATGGGACGAGATAGAGGTGAATCCTTATCTCAATTACGCTTGATGCAAATGGTCTTGAAATGTTTTGCAATGTTGTTTATCAAGCTCAATTTCAACCACGATGCACAATTTCTCATTTGTATTTATCCTGGAAAAACCCTTGAATTTCATGTCTCAAAAAGAGTAGCAACCCTGTACTTGGTGTCATGGTTCATCTTGGGGAGTAACACAGCGTCCCACTAAAATTAGGTCAATCTGACCTATTTACTGTGCTTCATTGACTTATGTTATGTTTTATGTCCAAATTCAGTTCTCCGATACCAAGCGACCTACAATCATATTACTTGGTGTCAGGGTGCATCTCAGGGAGTAACACAGCCTCCCACTAAAATTATCAGTAGGTCAATCTGACCTACTTATCGCACTTCATTGACTTAGGTTAAGTTTTACATCCGAGTTCAGTTCTCCAATACCAAGGGACCTACAATCATATTACTGGTTGTCAGGATGCATCTCACAGCCTCCCAAAAAAATTTGGTGACTGTGACATACTTATTGCACTTCATTGACTTAGGTTAACTTTTACGTCCGAGTTCAGTTCTCCCTTACCAGTGATCTACATCATATTGAAGGAATGAGGCAAACTTTGTAATCATAGATTTCTGGTTTCCCTTGAAATTTACCCTATTCTCGGATGGTTCAATAAAACAATATTTTCCAACAATGTTTATGTACATTCGTTTTATATATCTGAATGAGGTTTCCCTCATGTAGAAGTTATAGAATAGTAACAACTTAATAACTACCCTCCATTAGATTTGCTAGTGGAGTATTCCTTTAGCTCAGTTGATAGAGCAGTGGACTACTAGAAAATACTCACCAGTTGAATCACAATACCTGTATAGGAAATGCCAAGTAGATCTATATTCCCTACTCCTCCAGAAATTTATAATTGTTTGCAAATATTAAGACTGTTTTGGCTAATACAGGAAAAATACATTGTTCAGTCAGTTTTTGTGATGTTTTATGTAGTTTTAAAGTTTGTGGAATAACAGATTTTATTAATGTCCTGATGTTTTATTTTCTTTTCAGAAATGACAAAATCCATTGACACCTCCCAGAAACCACTACCAGCACCAGCGAGGTTCTTCTTTTATGGTTTACATGGATTATTTGATGAGATTGTCTTCACAGCTTTGTTTGATCTATTTTTAGAACCAAATGGTAATGCACAACTAAAAGGATACTCCACAATATATTCCTTTTTCATCTACGGCAGCTGCAGCTTTTTTGTGGAACGTCTGTATGTATTCATGTATCTTAAACATGGAATTCCATGGTACATCAGAATATTTTTGTACTTGCTTGTCCTATATACTTGGGAGCTGTCATTTGGTTTGGTACTACGACAGTTTGATGCCTGTTCATGGGACTACAGTCACTACAGCTATAACTTCATGGGTTTGATTACACTAGAGTATGCCCCGGGGTGGTTTGTTTTGTGTCTATGGCAGGATGTTTTAGCAGACTTCCTACTTAGTCTTTCAATAAATGTTAAAAATGATCTTAAAGATAAGTCTTATTAATATATCTCTGTCTGTGTATTTATAGCAAAAGTCAAAATTTGACTGAACGAGACAATTTCTGTGTCCTTTTTTTCAGTTTAAAATATAGAATAAGTTTTTGAACTAATTTTAGCATATTTATACATTGTACTATTAACTGCAGAATTTATATTGATTTTCAAAGGATTTAGAACATGGAATGTGTCATATTAAAACAAAAGACTTCATATACAGTTACTAATAATAAAAAACAAATTCATGTTAGTGATATCTATTTGTACCGGTACAGTTTCAGTATCCAGAAATAAAATATAGAGCAACTGAAATAAGTTGTGCTTGAAGACTGAAATAAGTTGTGCTTGAAAAATTTAGGGATTTCAACATCAAACTTTCAAGTATTAGATTTTTTTATGGCAGAGCTATGGGTTAGAATGCAATGTGGATTGTCTCATTGGTACTAATGATCAGCTGAATATAGCTTTACAATGATAGTGGAAATGTTTTTGTTAGTTGTGTGAATTTCTCATTGATAATAAAAAAAAAAAACACATCGAAGTGAATATGTTATCTGCTGTACAACAAATGTTTTTTGCTGTGAGAAATATTTTATTTTTTAATGAATTGAAAAATTTATCACATTATATACAGTTATTATTGGAAATCTTGCAACATTTGAATCCTTATTAAAATTTAAACTTTACTTAAGATAAGTCATGTTTAATACTTATAGAATTCAAGATTGTGTTCCAACTTAATTCAGACAAATTTCAGAATAGTCAAAATTTAACAAAATTTAACAACACTCCAACATCACCACAGGGCAAAATGTTATTTCTGTCAAAAGGTTTTCTTCATGATCATGTTGGATGTGGCAAAAATTAAAATAACAATTTACAATATAAATTTACAATATAAATGAACTTTCTCACAGCAAAATTAGTTTGTTGTGATTTTATTATGCATTAATTATATCTTTCAAACCAGTTTTGAGGTTGTATGTGGAACAAAAGTTATTTTTGATTATTATACTCTTATTTTTTTCTTTATTTGTAAACTGTTAGTGTTTTATAGTATTCTGAATATGATAATTTGATTTTTTGAAACCTTTACTCCATGTACTCATATTTATTAATTTATAGAGAAATGCAATTCTTCAGGACAGAATCAAGAACTTATGTCTCGTCATATTTTAATTAAATACTTATTTTAATATCATTTACACAAATAATTTCTATGATTTTTTGTTGTTTTTTGTCGAGCCTGCGACTTTTATCGCAGAAAGCTTGACATGGGGATAGTGATCCGGTGGCAGCGGCGGCGTTAACTATCTTCTTAAAAGCTTTATATTTTAGAAGGTGGAAGACCTGGATGCTTTATACTTTGTATATAGATGCCTTATGTTACGAAGTTTCCATCTGTCATATGTACATTGTCCTTGACCTCATTTTTATGGTTCAGTGACTACTTGAAAAAAAAGTTAAGATTTTTTGTAATGTTAATTTCTCTCTTATTATTAGTAATAGGATAACTATATTTGGTATGTGCGTACCTTAGAAGGTCCTCATCCTCGTCAGACAGTTTTCAATTGACCTCGACCCCATTTCAAGGATCAGTGAACAAGGTTAAGTTTTGGTGGTCAAGTCCATATCTCAGATACTATAAGCAATAGGTCTAGTATATTTGGTATATGGAAGGATTGTAAGGTGTACATGTCCAACTGGCAGGTGTCATCTGACCTTGACCTCATTTTCATGGTTCAGTGGTTATTGTTAAGTTTTTGTGTTTTGGCCTGTTTTTCAAATACTGTGTGCAATAGGTCTACTATATTTGGTGTATAGAAGGATTTTAAGGTGTACATGTCCAACTGGCAGGTGTCATCTGACCTTGACCTCATTTTCATGGTTCATTGGTTATAGTTAAGTTTTTGTGTTTTGGTCTGTTTTTATACGGCCGCAAAATTTTTGCGGTCGTATATTGGTATGACGTTGGCATCGTCGTCTGGCGTCGTCGTCGTCGTCCGAAGACATTTGGTTTTCGCACTATAACTTTAGTATAAGTTAATAGAAATCTATGAAATTTAAACACAAGGTTTATGACCACAAAAGGAAGGTTGGGATTGATTTTGGGAGTTTTGGTCCCAACAGTTTAAGAATTAGGTTCCAAAAAAGGGCCTAATAAGCATTTTTCTTGGTTTTCGCACAGTAACTCTAGTATAAGTTAATAGAAATCTATGAAATTTTAACACAAGGTTTATGACCACAAAAAGAAGGTTGGGATTGTTTTTGGGAGTTTTCGTCCCAACAGTTTAGGAATTAGGGGCTAAAAAAGGGCCCAAATAAGCATTTTTCTTGGTTTTTGCACAATAACTTTAGTATAAGTAAATAGAAATCTATGATATTATCTTGGTGTAAGGGAGGTAATCCAAACACATTTAAAGTAAAATATTGTGTATGATTCGATTATGTATAAAGAAATGTAGAAATACTGTATGCAATAGGTCTACTATTTTTGGTGTATGGAAGGATTGTAAGGTGTGCATGTCAAACTGACTTGAGTCATCTAACCTTGACCTCATTTTCATGGTTCAGTGGTTATAGTTCTGTGTTTTGCTCTGTTTTTCAAATACTGATAGCATTTACTTTCATTAGAAATACACGACAGGCGAGACATTTTTGTGTGTCAACTCTTGTTTCAATCATGATTTAATTGTTCAACACACAAACAAACTCTTTTGCTATGTTTATGCAATATATATCAGCTTAAATTTGAAAAAAATTATAGAATCCCTTTTCCATTCGGGTTACAAATTTCTAAGAGTTTCATCATGAAATTCCTTAAAAATGTACAAAGTGTGAAATCTTAACACTTTGAAAGCGACTGACCTTGGACAGTGCATTGTAAAAATGTGTGTAATTCATATGATTATCAAATTCTTAAGACAGGCCTTTATGGTCAATGATGTACTATTAGTTAGCATTAATGTCATACTGTCAAAATGTGCACTTTTTAAGTGAATATTAATTTTCTCTTATAGATAGAAGTGAATTATCTCGCACTAGTCAGATGCAATGATTTTATTTTATTAATTAAACGCCGCACAAAACTTTTGCCAGTATATAGGAATCACCCCATCTGTAAATCTTGTAAGTGCAGTGCCTCCTAAATTGTCTAATGGAATTCAATAAAAATTTAAACAAAGATATTATACTTATTAAGATATGCATGAAGCAAATAATTCTGTTCCAGCATTTGAAGGGGAGATAAGTGGACATGTCATTGTAATTTCATCATATTGTATTACTATTTAAGCACATTTTTAAATTGTTAATATGAAGATGGAATTCAATAATACTTCACACAAATATGGTACATCATACAAGGATGTGCATGAAACAAAATAATCCTGTCCTCCATTTTACAGGAAGATATTTTGACTTATGCATTTATTTAATTCACCTAAGTACGCTGTTAGCAGAACTCATCGAAAGGGATTGATAGAAGTCAATGAAACTTGACACAACAGTAGTCCACTTTATGAAGATTTGCATGAAGCTAAAAAAATGATGGTCTGACATCTTGAATGGGAGATAATTTGACTTAAAGCAATATAGTTTTAGCTTGATATCTTGCACATGTGTTTTTGACTTAAAATTGGGTAAATTAAGACTTGTTTTCCTTGGGTGTGACATTTTAAATTTATGAAGTGAAAGAGTATTGTAGTGGTTAGAGCATGTGAATATGAAACCAAAAGGTTCAGGATAAAAATATAGCACCCCAGCCAATTGGAGAGGGATAAGAACAAGCTGGTATAACTTGTTTCCCAATCCACTATAAATAAATCAGTTTACCGGTAATTCATTTACCAGTGTTATACTATGTTGTTGTTGTGTTACCGTAATTACAAATAATAATACATGTATGCCTTTTTACAAATAATAAAAATGATCTCCTAATTTTATATGATATATATATAGGTTACATTAATATGTTTTGAAAGTTATAAGGATTTCTGTATATTTAATACTTGTTGTTTAAAGTTGTGACAGGATCATTATGTATGATAAGAACAAATTTTTTTTTTAATCATTGACCTAATATAAACATGAACTTAAATGGTCACAGCTAATTCAGTTGAAACAACATTTTATGTGCTGTAAAAATTTGTTTAATTTTTACAAGAATTTAAGATTTTATTTCATTGAGATTATATTTTCCAAAAGAAGATGTGATACATATTTTTATATTCAACCCTATACAACTCTTGACCAAATTATCAGGCCATTACACAATGAATCCCATTTTATAAACAGTGACTGTGTTTCAGTACTGTTGTCATTCAGTATTTGAATGTATATTTAAGAATTAAGTCTATATTTAATAATATGCAATCAAGCCTGTGATATTTTGAGCATGGCATTATTTGTTATTCCAACAGATAACATGTTTTGATATTTAAATGTCCCATGTTATTTATGTTATAATTACATTTTTATGTACCCTTTTTCTTTCTTTTTTTTTAATTAGAAGAAAATAAAATTAGATGTTGAATTACAAGTTTTGTGTTTTATTATTATAGGTTATTGCATGATATTCCAAGTAGAATATTTTATTGCACAAGCATGCATCTGCAATCAATACTACAAGTGATCATATTTACCAGTATTAATGCATTCTTTTATTATAAAGCAAATTATTTGTTGTGTCAGTGACATTACTTTTACAGGGTAATATTGCACTGAGTGATTAAGTAATGAGTCATTCAGTCACTTGTAGATTTTAGGTTTTAAATTGGAAGCTTAGCCATACATGTACTATAAATATGATATGTCAAGCAGACAGGTACAATCCAAAGAGCCACACAGTTATAACCTTTACCTGTACTGAACTTAACAACAAAACATTTTACATGAAGTATGTATCACTGACACTGACAAAAACAAGATGCTCCCAAGAGCATGAATCGCTCACCTGTAATTTTTTGTGTAAATCTTGAAACAATGGTTATTTTTGCTATTTAATATATATCGTCATTTTTCACCTTAATATTGACTTGTACAGCTAAAATATAGAATCCTGAACCCAAATATATATGGTTGCTAAGGAGGTTGTCAATGGCCTCGACTCTTGACCTTCTATTCTGACAGGTGAATTGTAGGGTCCTGAACCCAAATATATATGTAGTTGCTAGGGGCTGTTTCATTGGTCGCTACAGATTTTTTTCAATGAACCTGACCTGTGAGTCTCCATTTTGACCTATATAGCTACATTATAGGGTCCTGAATCTAAATATATATGTGGTTGCTAGGGACTTTTTCAATGACCTTTACTCTTGACATTTCGTTTTGACTTGTACAGGTAAATTATAGGGTCCTTCACCCAAATATATATGGTTGCTAGGGACTTTAAGCTCACCTTTCCTAAAAGGACATGTTAGCTTTTGGCATTACTTGGTGTCCGGCATCCGTCGTAAACTTTTTCAAAGATCTTCTCTGAAACCATTAAACCGATTACAGCCATACTTAGTCTGAATGATCATTAAATTATCTAGAATAAGGTTGTGTTTTATTTAATTGTTCATCGAGAAACAGGGCTGCCATGGATAAAAATAGAACAAAGGTGAAAAATGCACTTTCTGGCTCATATCTCAAAAACTAAAGCAGTTGTGCAAAACTGACATTCAGCAAAAATGTTTATGACGTCAAGATCTACCTGTCATGAAATTTTCAGACGAATTGGTCCACCCTTTTTGGGTTATTGCCCCTGAATTGTTAATTTAAGGAAATTTTGCAGTTTTAGGTTATTAACTTGAAAATTATTATAGATAAGGACATACTGTAACAGCAAAAATGTTCAGCAAAGTAAGATCTACAAATAAGTCAACATGACCAAAATCGTCAATTGACCCTTGACCCTCCATTTTACTTGTACAGCTACCATTTTATTGATTTCAAGTTATGCTCTAAACATCTGTGGCTGCCATGGGCAATTGTTGATTTCAGGACGAAATGAGCAAACTTTATTAAGGACCTTACATAGATGCTTCATGCAAAATTTAATATGATTTGGCCCAGTGGATGCCAAGTGATGACAAAAGCTCACATGGCCTTTGGCCACCTGAGCTAAAACGTTATTAATGTTCTAAAAACGTTAACCACAGAGTGAATGAAATGTTGATGCCGTCGCCTATGTAATATGGGATCGCTATTTCTCACATTTCTATGTGTTTGGGACAGTTATATCCCCTGTGAGACACCAGTGTGAGATTCATGCATCATACATCACATGACCTATCTTGGCGTAACAATGCAAAAAAACGTCACATCACAATGCTAGAACGTCAGAAAACGCACAACTTCGCACAAATGGTACGACATTGTCGAAATTAACATCGTTTCAATTTGAAAACCCCTGAAGCGCAACCTAAAAGATATCTTTTTAAAGTTTTGTACCTTTGGTACAAAACCAAAACGCATATGATCTTTTCAAATATGTAAATTATTTTGCGATAGGTTGCCTAGTTTAATAGAGTGCATTTTCATGTCATGGGGGCTATGTTTATTTCTTTAAATATTCGGTCGAGAAATGTGAGAAAAATAATCAGTCATGGTAAAAAAATGTGAGACTGGACAATTCCACCCTTGGATTCACATTTTTTATGATCAGAAACTCGGCAAGCCTCGTTTCTGACTGAAAAATGTCTTAGACCATGACTGATTATTATAGGCTCGATACTGCGACAAAAATCATAATTACCAATTCAATAATTAGATCTTTACTACAGATAACAGAGTCATAGTCATCAACACATCAACACATCCAACCAGCATTGAGGTCCTTCTTCCAGTTCACCAAGTGAATGCTGACTGCATTCATGACTACAACCAATCTCAGTATCTGTATCTGCTAGTACTAAAACTGCTATTGGTTTACAATAATAAAGATCATTAATGACATTTTATTACAAAAATAAGTTACAGGAAAGGAATAATACATCATGGTTGCAACAAGAGGCTCCCAGGAGCCTGAATCGCTCACCTGGTCCTTAAGCTTTAAGGGAGTCTTTCAAGTACAAATTTAAAAAAAAAAATCAAGAAAAAGCGCAATAACTCCTACATGGGTGGTTACATCTTCTTCAAAATTTCAAAGCAGGTAGATCTTGAGGTGTTGAACACTTTAGCTTCCCATCAGAATTTTGATATCTGTCACCATTTTTGAGTTATTTGCAAAAAACTGCAATTTACCCCTATGTTCTATTTTTAGCCATGGCAGCCATGTTTTTTTACAAATCAAAAATCCAAACGATAGTTTAGTAGCACTCATGCCAAGGAACAACTACACTAAGTTTGGTTGCAATTAAACTTATGGTGTAAGAGGAGTTAACGATTTTATTACAATGAATAAAGACTGCAAAAATGGTCAATTTTGACGATCTAAGGGGAATAACTCCTAAAAGGAACGAACCTACAACTTCGATCCTGTTACAAATTTTGTAGATCTTTGTGTGCCTAACAATATGAAATTTAAATTTTTCAAATTTCCTTTATAGTATCCAAGATATTGAGCTTAATAAGTGCAAAATTTGGAAAAAATGCAGAAAAAGGGCAATAACTCCTACATGGGTTGTTGGATCTTCTTCAAAATTTCAGGGCAGGTAGATCTTGAGGTGCTGAACACTTTTACCCTATGCCAGAATTTTGATATCTGTTATGGTTTTTGAGTTATTTGCAAAAAACTGCAATTTACCCCCATGTTCTATTTTTAGCCATGGCGGCCATGTTTTTTTACGAATCAAAAATCCAAACGATAGTTTTGTACACATAATGCCACTAAACAAATGTACCAAGTTTGGTTGCAATTGGACTTATGGTGTCGGACAAGTTAACGTTTGAAAAATTGTTAACAGACGACGACGACGACAGACGACGACGACGGACGCCAAGTGATGGTAAAAGCTCACCTGGACCTTTGGTCCAGGTGAGCTAAAAAGGACAAATTTTGAGATCTGAACTAAAAATTTAGGAATATAAGGGGTGTCCAAAAACTAGTCACTCTCACGAGCCTGTATCGCTCACCTGGATTTAACTTGTCCACCTTCAGCAGGACTGATAGTTTAGTAAATCCACCTTCAGCATGACTGATAGTTTAAGTGTAGCAGTTATCTTGGCTAGTTTTCCCATAGGTTCAATAACAAAGTTAGGGTGTGGTGGCCATCTTAGTTGAAATTCAAGGTTATCAAACACAATTCTGAAAGAGACCAATTGGTATTAATTTGGTGTCCAAATGGCCAAGTTAAAGGTATGGTGACTGCAAATTAAATTTTCCCGTAGGGTCCTATGTTAAACTAAGTTCAGCTTTGGTGGTCATCTTTATTGACGGGCCAGGTCAGTGGACACAGGGGACGATCTAATGACCATTGTTGCCAAGTCTGGTCAAAATTGGCCAATTGGTCTCAGATCAGAATATTGTTTAAAGAATTTCTGCAAAAAGGCTCCTATGTTAAACTAAGTTCAGATGTGATGGCCATCTTTGTTGACATTCCAGGTCATAGGACATAATTCTGAAAGAGGACCATTTCTGCCAAGTTTGGTTCCAACTGGCTCTGTAGTTTCAGACATCTTGGATTTCATATTGGTATGAAAAACATAAAGTTGGTAGAGGACCATGTAAGGATCTGCCTGCAATGTAACAATTCAACAATTTGTTGTCTAGAGAAGATTTTTGAAATTTCAGCCAATCAGAGTGCATAATTGACCCTGGCAGCCATGCTGAATTTCGCATCAGCACCAAAAACATCCATTTTGTTAGGGACCATTATCTTATCATTCAGGCATAAAATTACTTCCATCTATCAAATGGTTTCTGACAAGAAGATGTTTCTATGTATTTCCCATAGGATCCTATGTTAAATGTATCCCGTGGTGGCGGCCATCTTGGATTTCAGATCGGCACAAAAAACAAACTTTGTAGGGGACCATGTGAGGATCATTCCATCAATATAGCAATCCAATTGCTTTTGTAGTTTCAGAGAAGATGTTTTTAAATTTCAGCCAATCAGAGTGCATAAATGGCCTACCATGTTTTTAAATTTCAGATCGGCACCAAAAACATCTATTTTGTTAGGGACCATTATCAGATCATTCAGGCATAATAATACTTCCATCTGTCAAACCGTTTCTGACGAGAAGATGTTTGTATGTATTTCCCATAGGATCGATCCTATGTTAAATGTATCCCGTGGTGGCGGCCAACTTGGATTTCAGATCGGCACAAAAAACAAACTTGTAGAGTACCATGTGAAGATCATTCTTGCAATATAACAAATCAATTGCTTTTGTAGTTTCAGAGAAGATTTTATAAATTTTAAATCAGAGTGCATAAATGGCCCTGGCATCCATGTTGAATTTTGAATCAGAACCAAAAACATAAACTTTTTAGAGGACTATCCAATGAACATCCCCACCAAATTTGGTTTCAATTGGCCATGGGGTTTTGGAGAACAAGGTTGAAATGTGAAAAGTTAACAGACTGATGACAGATGCAAAGTGATGGAAATAGCTCACATGGCCTTTTAGGCCAGGTGAGCTAAAAAGGAGGAAAATTAGGAAAATAAGGGCCAGTTGAAAGCAAGTCCTAAGAGTTCCTCATGAGAAATTCACTGACAAGAAACAGCCAAGCATATAACCAGCACCAAAAAAAAAAAGGGTTTCAATTTAACATCTGCTGAATATAAAGATATTTTAAAGCATAGTAATTGAGATGCAATTTTATTGGTATGCTTGCCTCAATATTACCCAGGATCAAGACTGCATGTAAATTTCATGCTTATCGTTCATGTAGTATTTGAGATACCAACCTTGATGAAAATCAACGAACCTTTGCCAAAGCAAATAGAAGAAATGTTAAAGGCCATTGATAATTACTGTCAATAAGCAAAGAATCAACAAATTATTGAAGAATTTAATATTAAAGTTCCATGGATATTAACAGTTCTGTAAATATTTCTGCTCTATATAACAGTAACAACATATAACTGTGTACTGGGCCCAATTGTTCAAACGTTAACCACAATTTTCAGTTTTAAATTTTCGCTTCCTTGATTATGCCTGAGGACAGAAAATTTTCTGATGGGTTAATCCTATGACTTTGTGTGTCCATGCAAAATGCTTAAAGGAATATTACTTAACAATCGAAATAATTGAAAGTGAAAATAGTGATTAACTTTTGAACAAGTGGGCCTTGTTGATATACTAATGTAAAACACAGTGAAGTTTGGCAAGTTTTCAGTAAGAATGATTCTATCTCAGGAATACAGATATAAAGTGTAACACTAAGTCATAAAAAAAACGATCTTGGTATTATGACAATTCTCAAAATTTTAGGTATTATTTTGCCAACCGGAAGAACATGGGAAATTCTGTACAAATGTATAATAAAGAGAACATAATGGATGGTAATGATTGGAAAAACAGAATTCCTGCTAAAAAATGGGATTAATATGAGATGGATGTTTTTTTCTTTTTCTGTCAACAAATAGTTTTGGGACATGGTCACACTCGGTCCAGCTTACACCAAACACTGAACACCAAATGTTTTAAAAAACTTTGTAAACTGGAAAGCCAGAACACAACTTGGACTAGTACGGAAATTTTGTTTGTCTCAAATAAGACAAAATTATGGTTTTACAGAAAATCTGTTTTGAAAAGTAATTTTTCAAAAATCTTATACTATAAATTACCATGTCGGAACAAAACAGAAGTATATGATATCACCTTGTGTTATAGTATAAAAAGAACTACCATTCATAATTTTCACCAGTATATTACAAAAAGAATATTCCTGAGATGTTCTATACAAATTGTTCAGCACCTAACACAATACACACATATATATGAACTGACAAAGCATAAACTACACATGCAATCAGTATCATAAATCATTTTAATTAATGTAGGAGGTACCTAATTGGGCTATATTTCAGATTTCTATAAAATTTAGCATGCAACTAGAGTCCATTGAACTGCATCTAAATATAAAAAAATAATGTACAGTAGAACTTTGATGGCTCGAAATCCAAGGGACTGTTGAAATCTGTTCGAATTATCGGTAGTTCAAGTTAGTGAAGTTTGTTCTGTATGGAAAATTTTCAGTGCCATACATATACGATTTGATAAAGGTGATCATTACCAGGAAATTTTTTAACATTAAAAATTATGCAGGTAGATCACCAGGTAAAAATCTATATTACATCGAACTGTAAACATTTACCTGTCAGACTAGTTTAAGTTTATTACATCTGTGATTGTTAGATGAATAGCTTTAAGTATCAAGAAACACACTTGTCCTTTTTTATTAAATCAAATTTTCCATGGTAAAATACACAATTTGATCATTGTGTGGACCAAATATTTTGTTAAACTTTTCAAGAAACCAGGGCTTTTTTAATATAAAAATAAATGAAAAATTGACAGGACTTTCAAAACAGTTCGAGGGTACCTTCTACATTAAACAATATCACATTTTTTCAGATGCAATTTGTTATTTCTTCTTTTTTTTAAATATTATTTCACTTTTCATATTAAGAATGAAAAAAAAAAAACAACGGTAGACAGAAAAACATGCATTCCTCATCTTAACTGGAGATTTCATTAAATTATTTCTACTTTTAATGTGTTAACAAATAATCTTTTGATTTCAAATAATCACATGATGCTTTATCACAAAACCAGCTTGTACCAATTATTCCAGAACAATATGACCTGAAGATATCCATACTAATCAATGACCATTTACCATAATTCAGCCATGTACTATGCTGCCAGCTAGCTCAGATAATTACTGAACAATTCAAATGTACATAACCATAAAACATTAAAACCATGAACCTCTAACAAACTTGTGAGAAATATCAGGTTGGATTTTATAAATCATTGTAGAAATAAATTATGTTTTCAACAATCGGAAGAAACACATGATCTTGTGATACTTTAATAAACAAAAATGTGACTGAATATTAATTTTACAGGATACCAGTACTAATATTGATAAACAAAAACATTGAAAATTTATTAAAGAAAATGTCAATAAAGCAGCATAAAAAAAATAATATTCTCATATATCAGAGACATGTTACTAAATTTTATAAAATTTGTCAATATGAATAATCTTCTAAAAGAAAATTAATAAGGTTAATAAATCATTCAAAAACATAATTTGCCTTACACACTTGATTTTGCAAGTTTGATCATGGATTTTTTTTTTAAGTGGTTTTACTGAAATTGTGTCATATGTTCAAAAATATTTGTCATTTTCACTGATTCAAGTTACTTTAGAAACCCTAAATTCTTCTTTTTTTTAAATTACGGCATGTAAGGTTTCCAGACCAAAAAATATTATGGTAATAAATTTTATTTCCTTTTCATAAAATTGTAACTGAAACAAATGTTTCAAGAAAGAAATTTGTAGACATATTTTTCCTAGTTGAAACACACTGTAGTTTAAATTCAGCAAAGTGCAGATTCTGCTTGTATAGCAAAAATTTGCTTTTGGTAAAGGATCAATGTTTTATATTTACATATACTGATGACTAGTTTCTTTATTCTGATATTAATACACCATAAAATATTAATGTTTGCCTACATCCTTTGTTTTTAATTTTCATTAATTTTTTTTATATTGGAAAAATAGAAATGTAACATTTATATGTACAAAACATTGAACTAATGTGAAAACTTAACTGTAGCTGTTTTATGCACATGTACAGACCGGTACATGTATTTTTACTAACTCAAATTGTATGAGTACGTTTTATTTGTGCATGTATTTTATTTCATTTCTGTGCAGAGAGACAAATTTATCTTATGTATCCTAAGATGTAAGATTTATCTAAAACGACTTATAATTGTATCCTTGAATTACTAAAACTTATTACTTATCACAAGACAATTCAACAGAGCATGTCAGGTGGGAACCTTTACACAAACTCACTGCAATAAGATTATGATTATGCTAATTAACTACAAAGTGATGTTATGTAAAAAGGGTTACTCATGAGAGGAATAATTATTCAGTAATACAATGTAATACTGAACAGTTTATTTTAACACTAGACCTTTTATTTTGTCAGCTACAACAGTATAGGGTCCCATTTCACAATCATTTGTGTGATCCAATTTTCGGTCTTCAGTGTCTTTGTTCTATTTTGTCTTGATCACAGTTGTATAGATTTTTGTGAAATAGGGACCAGTTTCACAAAAAACTCATTACTATTCAGGACTTCTTTTTACAGAAATACATGTACATATTTAGGGTATTACATAAATTTAGAATGAGACAATAACCTTCAACTTTTTAAGGATGTTCGCTGGTCATGGTTTTGAATTTTTGTCAGATGTTCATAATCATCTGGTTTTATCCATTTGATGCCATAAATTATTTTTTCTGCTAACACCCATTTTTCTTTTCATAAATCTTTGCATGCGGAACAATAAGCCATTTGTAAAAATCTTTTAAAATCCTTGTTATTATTTAATGTTTTTTTGAGAAATAAAACTTTTCAATGATAAAGCTATGTAAAATTAAAATCACACATTTTTCCCGCCAAATTTTCAATGGCTTATATCTCGAAAACAAGCACACAGACCTATAACTTTTGCTCTTTTAGTTCCTTTATTAATCCACTATCAATATTTACCAGTGTTGTGAAAAGCTTGTTATTATGAAAGTGAGCAGTGAACATCCTTAAAGTTATTTAGAAGTCAACATAACAAAAACCAGAACAAATTCATTAGAACTGAATAAGATATTCTTAAATGAGCATATATCACCAAATAATCCTAATTCATTATTTATCATTTAAACAATTTATTCCATGATTTTATTTATTTCTGTAAAAAACTAGAGATTGTGTGTCTGTAAGACGTGGCTGCCACTCCTCCTGCACATAGAATTCCAATGAATTATCTATGACAGGAAATCATTTTGAGAATTACATGTATTTCAAATATATGTAAGTTCCTAATATATCCTGCTAACATTAACTATTACCCCATTAAAAATAATGAATCCACAGTACTAAATTCCGTTTCTGACATGCGGACCCAAATGCTAAACTGTTTAACAAAAGAAGATGATTGTAGTTGTAAAATATCATTGATATATCATCAGAGGTGTTTTTTAGAAATAAACTAACATGCTAAAATTTAATCAAAGTCAACTCTGCCATAAAATGTAGGCCATAGTTGAGCTGTGTTGAACTATATTAGATGACTGCAGTTGTGAGATAGCATTAATATATTACCACAGGTTCTTTTAAAATACACCTAAATGCAAAAATGTAAACACTCAAGTCACTCAAGTATAAAATGTAGGTCATGGTGACTCAAATGTTGCCGAGTTGAGTTGTACTATATAGGATTAATGTAGTTGTGAAATATCATCAATATTCCACCATAGGTTCTTTGAAAATATACCCAAATGCAATAAATTGCTTCGCTGAGCGCAGCTGGATACGACCGCAGAGCTCCAACCCTGAACAATTGGGGCAAAAATGGACACAATATTCGCACTTGATACAGGTCTGAATTTGGACTGTAATTAAATATTTGACACATAATAGGTTTCTGACCTAGAATAACTGAAATCAAAGAACTTAGAATTGGTCATATGATTGGAATTTATATTCAATTTTTTGCTTCTTGTGCAATACAATATGCTGTGGAGAATTGCCCCCCCCCTTTTTTAGCTTTTGTGCAATACACTATGAAGTTGCACATTGACCCCCCCTCCCAAAAAAAAAACCAAAAAACAAAATTTATTGTAACCCCCCCCCCCCTTTTTTGCTAAAAAAAATTTGAAATTTTCTTTTTAATTTATGAAATATGAAATGAGAAAAAAATTGCCCCCCTTCCCAATTTCTCATTTACCCCCCCCCCTAAATTTTGTTTTCAAATCCCCCCCACCCCCATTTCTTTATACTTTGCAACCATAACAGCCCATTTAAATACACCATAAACGTATTAAAATAGAATATGACATCATAGTCATGGATGGCAAATTTTAAATATACATAATTTAAAAGCAGTTTAGATGAGATAAACAAAAATGCTTCATCAGCACATTTTATATTGGCAAATTTCCAATGAAGTTCATTAAACTAAAGTTATTGGCAAATTTCCAATGGAATTTGTTAATAATCAAGTTTTGATAACAGGGCACACATATCAATTTCTTGCTATTGCGCAATATTGTGCAACTGAAGATTTCTTGTTATTGCGCAATACTGTGCAATTGAAAATTTCTTGAAATATTTGACACATAATAGGTTTCTGACACAGAATAACTGAAATCAAAGAACTTAGAATTGGCCATATGATTTGAATTTATATTCAATTTTTTGCTTCTTGTGCAATACAATATGCTGTGGAGAATTGCTCCCCCCCAAAAAAAAAAAATAATTTACCCCTTTTTTTAGCTTTTGTGCAATACACAATGAAGTTGCACATTGACCCCCCCTCCCAAAAAAAAAAAAAAAAAACAATAAAATTTATTGTAACCCCCTCCCCCCACTTTTTTTTGGCTAAAAAAAAATTTGAAATTTTCTTTTTAATTTATGAAATATGAAATGAGAAAAAAATTGCCCCCCCCCCCCCAATTTCTCATTTACCCCCCCCCCCCCTAAATTTTGTTTTCAAATCCCCCCCCACCCACCCCATTTCTTTATACTTTGCAATCATAACAGCGCATTTAAATACACCATAAACATATTAAAATAGAAAATGACATCATAGTCATGGATCAAACAAAGTTTAATTTTGGACCCTGATTTGGACCAACTTGAAAACTGGGCCCATAATAAAAAAACTAAGTACATGTTTAGATTCAGCATATCAAAGAACCCCAAGAATTCAATTTTTGTTAAAATCAAACTAAGTTTATTTTTGGACCCTTTGGACCTTAATGTAGAATCTAAATACACAGTTAGATTTGGCATATCAAAGAACCCCAATAGTTCAATTTTCGATGAAATCAAACAAAATCAATCCCAACCTTCCTTTTGTGATCATAAACCTTGTGTTAAAATTTAATAGATTTCTATTTACTTATACTAGAGTTATTGCGCGAAAACCAAGAAAAATGCTTATTGGGCCCTTTTTTGGGAACCTAATTCTTAAACTGTTGGGACCAAAACTCCCAAAATCAATCCCAACCTTCCTTTTGTGGTCATAAACCTTGTGTTTAAATTTCATAGATTTCTATTAACTTATACTAAAGTTAAAGTGCAAAAACCAAATGTCTTCGGACACTGACGACGACGCCGCCAACGTCATACCAATATACGACCGCAAAAATTTTGCGGTCGTATAAAAATTTGTCATTCAATTCTTTCAAGCATAAAATTTGACTCAAATGTTGCTGACTTTTGTTGTAACATATAAGACGAATGAATAGGTATAATATCATTGATATGTCTCAATATATTTCTAAAAAAATGGACTAAAAACACAAAAAATTATGTCACACAGCATGAAATGTGGGTCAAAATTACCCAACTGTTGGAGAAATGCATTATATATTGGAAAAGGATTATAGTGATGAAGTATCATTGATATAACACCAAGGAATCCTAGGATATGAAATTAAAGACAAAACTTAATCATGTATCACATGTAGGTCAAAGTGACCCAAACGTTACTTATCTGTATTCAGCGTTATAAAGGGATTGTAGTGGTATAATATCATTTGATTTATCTCAAAGGGTTTCAGAGAAATGGACCTAAATGCAATTAACTTAACCAAGCCAGAAGGGCAACGGTAAAACTATATGCCCCTCCAACATGCAAGGACAGGGCATAAAAACAGTAAAATAGAGCATTTGATGTGTTTTAAAAGGACAAAGTAATACTCAAATCACAAAACATAGCCTTCCAATCAGAATCTTGTTGTACAAGAACATACTTTAATAGTGTTACCTAATGCATTATTTATTTAATATAGCTATTTAACAGCCAACTATCTACATAGAAAATGGACAAATTCTTTTACACTTTAGCTGTTTACATAACAATATTCAGTGTAATAAATAATGATATGTGTCTTCTATACAAAATCAACACAGATAGAGATATATAACAATAAAAAATAACAGCACAGTTATCTCAGAAGGATGGTCATTTATAGTAACCAACAAAAAATAACAGCATCGTCATCTCCGAAGAGAAAATTATTTCAACTCCACCATTTTAACCAAAATTTACGAACACTAATCTCTCAGGAGGGAGGTCATTCACACGAGGAATCAGAATTCCACCTTTTTAACAATCCAACTTCAGTTAAATAATTCAATTGCATGGTGTTCTTCTAGCTTATATCAGTGGCTAGACAATCTCCCAGTGTAAGTCTGTATACAGCTATCTGTGTTATACCATGATAATGGACAAATGCAGCAGCTAGTACAAAAATATGGAATATCTGATGACTCTGGAACTGCAATACATAAACATATATAATTACAAAAATATCATATAATCAGCTACCTGTCTGATTATATTGTAAATAAAAGAAATTATAGAGCTGAATTTTAAACAAGTACAAAACAAACGTATATCAGAATAAATAGTAACACATCCCTTGTTTTCTTTTGTTCTACATCACATACAAGTTGAATTCATGTAATGTTTTTAATTTACTTGCAAAGACAACCATGATCTGTTCCAACAAAAACTATAATGGCAGTAATGAGAATGCACTGCAGTTTAAGTGGTGCCTAAATCAACATATGTACATTTTCATAGATACAGAACAGTTTGATTTTGATTAAATTCTCATAAAAATGTAACACTCTTTTTGACTTTAAACATCCTGCAATTCACTGAAAATTTAGAACTCCTTTGTAACAGTATAAATAGATAACACCTATTAAACTGGCATGAATTATTCCCCATACATACCCAAATGTCAAATTTCCCAGGAAATATTCTCTCTGGAACTCTGAATGCATAAATGAGAGCACCAACAATATACAACACAGCCATAAGAACCAGCCATCCTAGAGAAGCGTAGTTTATAGCATGATAAAAACCATCTGTTATCACAAAGTGTAAGGCTGGAATCACACCACTCAATCCAAGGGCTATAAACATTCCTGTTTACAAATAAAAAAGGACATTACAAAAACATTCTTGGGGATTTTTACAGAAAGTGATTTTCAGATTTTTTTGTGTCCGTTTTCAGATAAAATCTATGATTATTTTGTGGCGTTCATTTCCACTCAACAAAATAAAAAATATGAGAGAATGAATGGATTACATCCAATTTTATCATACAAAAACAATATTTGATATATACATTGACATTACGACTGCCCAAAACGACCCTAACTTTCTGGCTGACAGAATTTCCATGCACATGGGCCTTACCAATCATTGAAAATTAGAAAATAACTAATAAAATCCTTCCACCTACCCAAAAGTTTTTAGAATGGGAACATGATAATCTATTAACTTGAATTGGCCTTACACAAGAAACTTATGTGTGATAATTATGATTGTAAAGGTGAATTCGATAGTTTACTACCTATACAGTTACATGTTTTGGAAAGGAAGTAGCAACAGGATGTACATGTTGTCTTCTACAACCTCTACAAAACTGTAAAATTATTATTAATTGTTTTGACATATAAAGAACTGTCTTACTGATAACACATTGGATTTCCCTTAATCACAGTTTGGAGCTAAATGTCACCTTATTGCCCACCCAACAGCAATACATCACCAAACTAATAGATTTTTTTCTGCTAAATAATAAGTAATAAAACTTATCTTGTCCTACATATACAATGTATGCCAGTTTGTATGTTACAGGTTTATATATCTTGTTGCATTTACCTTTTTTCCTTCAAAAATGAATTTAATAGCATAGTTTCTTTTTTCTCAACATTACTGACAACAAAATCTTTTTATTTTCTAATATATCAATGTTTAATAAATCAACAATTTGCTTTTAGTTATGTTTGAAAAATATAAATACCAGCTCTGATTCCTCTAAAGTTTGGCTCACTGAATTTATCCCACAGTGACACAATTATACAAGTTGTTCCCAGTACAAAGATTAGCACTAAGTAGGCTATCTTAGGTGCCATACGGCAATAAAAACTGTAGTATAACCATGGTACAAATGATCCCATCGTCAAGATAGCAATACCACAGTAATCTAACCTGAAAAAAATACGAAAGTGAATAAACCTTCTGAGTACTACGTGCATTATTCATCTGATTTCAAACAGAAGTTCCTATCCTTATTAACCAATGTAAAAAGCAACTAAAAAATTAATTTAAAATTATTCAGCAAAAAGATGTGCAGATCTTTAAGTTCATTTACCCATGCACCTATAACAATGTCAACCTAATTTGTAATCTATGACAAAGATCTTCTATGTAAAGGGTGAATATCAAACAACTTAGTTATGTATGGTAGAGTACAAGTTTAAAAATACATAGAATGCACAACTAGAGACTCTCAAGAGCCTGTATCGCTCATCTGGATTTAACTTTTCACCTTGAGCAGACCTAAAAATTTAAGTGTTGCAGTCAATTTGACTGGTTTTTATATAGGATTCTATTTTAAACTAATTTCAGCTGTGGCAGTCATCTTGGTTGACAGTCCAGGTCAACAGATATATTTCTAAAAGAGAACCATCTAAGGACCATTTCTGCTAAGTCTTGTTCCAACTGGCTAAGCGGTTTCAGATAAGATTTTTAAATTAATTTTCCTACATGTATAGGGTCCAATATTTAACAATAAGTTCGGTCTGGCAGCCATTTTGGTTGACAATCCAGGTGATTGGACACATTTCTGAAAGAGGACCTCCTAAGGACCAATGCAGCCAAGTCTTGCTCCAATATGTCAAGTGGTTTCAGACAAGAAGATTTTTCAATGAATTTATCCATAAGGCCCTATGTTAAACTAAGTACGGGTGTGGCGGCCATCTTGGTTGACAGTCTGGGTCATCGCACAAAATTCTGAAAGAGGACCATCTAAGGAGCATTGCTACCAAGTCTAATTCTAATTGTCTTAGTGGTTTCAGGAGAGAAGAATTTTTAGTGAATTTCCCAAAGGGTCCTATGTTAAACTAAGTTCTGCTGTGGCAGCCATCTTGGTTCACAGTCTATGAAATCAGACACATTTCTGAAAAAGGACCTCCTAAGGACCAATGCTGCCAAGTCCTGCTCCAATTTTCAAGTGGTTTCAGACAAGAAGATTTTTCAATGAATTTACATATAGGGCCCTATGTTCAACTAAGTTCGCTTGTGACGGCCATCTTGGTTGACAGTCCAGGTCATCCGACACAAATCTGTAAGAGGACCATCTAAGGACCATTGCTGCCAAGTCTAGTTCCAATTGGTCAAGTGGCTTAAGACAAGAAGATTTTTCAATGAATTTTCCCATAGGGCCCAGTTAAACTAAGTTCGGCTGTGGCGGCCATCTTGGTTAACAGTCCGGGTCATTGGACATATTTCTGAAAGAGAACCTCCTAAGAACTATTACTGCCAACTTTGGTTCCAACTGACCTAGTAGTTTCATATAAGAAGATTTTTGAAATTCACCCCCCCCCCCCCCCATTTTTTCTTCTATTTTTAGTAACAGCAGCCATGTCTGCTGGAAGTCGGGGATGCCAGACATAATTTTGGAAGGGGGCCACCCAAGGACCATTCCACCAAAGTTTGGTCTCAATTGGCCCAGTGGTTTGAGAGGAAAAGATCTTTAAAGGAAAGTTTACGCTGGATGCTGTCTTTAAAGGGCAAAAACTCCTATAAGAGGTAAACAATGATTTTGGTCATGTTGACTTATTTGTAGATCTTACTTTGTTGAACATTTTTGCTGTTTACAATTTGTCTTTACCTATAATAATATTCAAGATAATAACCTAAAACTGCAGAATTTCCTTAAAATTAACAATTCAGGTTCAATAACCCAACAAAGGGTTGATTGATTCATCTGAAAATTTCATGGCAGGTAGATCTTGACCTGATAAACATTTTTACCCCATGTTAGTTTTGCTCTAAATGCTTTCGTTTTTGAAATATAAAACAAAAACTGCGATTTACCCCTATGTTCTATTTTTAGACATGTCGGCCATGTTGGTTGGCAGGCGGGGTCATCGGACATATTTTTTAAACTAGATACCCTAATGATGCTTGTGGCCAAGTGTGGTTCAATTTGGCCCAGTAGTTTCAGAGGAGAAGATTTTTGTAAAAGTTAACAGACGATGTTTGGGTCAGGTGAGCTAATAAATTACCATCATGAAATTAAAGAGATCTAATGCAGTTTAACAAAGAAACATCAACATGGTCAATGTTCATTCTGGAACACAATTTCTCAGCATTAGAATGAAATTGTCAAAACATCTGATACAATAAGGGATGACTATTATAACAAACTGTTACATGTTAACTGAAAAAACAATTCATCTTTTAAACTTATACTCAAGCAGACATAAATACATACTTGTTAAACAATTTGCCAATTTTCTCTGAATGATTGAAAACAGTGTGGAATAACCATGAAAATCCAAGACATAAGATTGCACCTGCAAAGAAAGCAGAAAAGACTGCCTTTTCTTGCCATTGGATCTCTATTGATGGACGACTAATAAAGTAGCCAGCTACACCGATAAATGCTATCATACCTATAAAATTAAATAAATTATAACGTACATGTATATATACACAAATGAATATTTTCTATTAATTCCAATTTGGTACATTGAAATCAAGCATGTATAACATCAATATTCGTACATAATTGCAGGACTACTTTGTAGACACATACATTGAGAAATATCAAATAACGAATGTAATATTTCCAAATTTTTACAGTCATCATTAAGTTTAGTTCAGAATATTACATTAAATTTTAGTCTCACTTACCTAGCAAGTGTGTCCATATATTTCCTGTTTCTGTGTGGATTCTGAATATTGATTTAAAACATGCCCTAAATGAATTTGTTGGCACTCTATGTCCTTTGTGTAAAAAATCATTGTCTTGTAACCAGTCTGGGAGATGACTATGATGCACGACTCGCCATCCTGCCTCCCACACTCGTTTAACAAACTCCTCTGCCTGCTCTGCAGCCCTACATGGCCCGGATAAAAAGTCAAGACGTGATGTTTTATGATTTTCTATTTCATTTTCTTCCTCACTTTCAGATGCATGAACACTTGATATACTTCTCTGTAAATAATTGGAATGGAAAAAAATGTTTGTTTGGAACAGTTAAGATAGTAGGTACCTAAATAGATTCTTATAACATTTTGCATGCAACTAGAGCATGTTGAACTACATAATAATATTTAATATATAAGAATAGCATACATATCACTTTATTACTTCCCAAAATATAGTGCATCAAAATATTTAGTTTCACAGCATAAATGACACTGGTTATCCTATTGAAGTTTACTATCAACGAAACAGAAACATTGTCAGCACATTATATTATTTTTATATAATTTTCTAAGATTTGCTTTTAAGATACTGACAATTTTAAGTGAAATTACTGAACCTTTATGGCTTTTTTTACTTGAACTTTAAAGTAAACAAGAGTGGACACACTACATGTCTCACCTGAGTATGCACATGGACACAGAATAATGATTATCTGATACCCAACATTTTGCAAGTCAAAGGAAAATGTGTTAAAAGAAATTGAGATCAAGGTCAAAAGGCAGCTGTCATACCGACATGTATCCACTAAGAACTATCTATTGACCAATTATGGTGGGTCTAGGTATTGAAGTTGCTGAGAAATGGACCTAATCTCGAAAATGTTTGTTTGTTTGTTTAGTTGGGGTTTTACGCCATTTTCAGCACATTTGGCTATTTCGCGACAGCCAGTTTTTATTGGTGGAGGAAGCCGGAGTACCCAGAGAGAACCACCAACCTTCAGAAGGAAAATTGGCAATCCTTGTCAATTTTAGATTTGAGTCGAACACACCCCACCACAGGTGAGATTTGAACTCACAACCTCAGTGTTGACAGGCTAGCGATCATTAGTAGTCATGACGAACTACCTAGACCACTCGGCAACCGAGGCCCAAATTTCGAAAATGTGACAAATTCACTCAAGCATGCCACTGAGAGGTGTCAGACTTGCATGTACCCACTAACAACTATCTATAGACCAAACATGGATGGGTCTAGGTACATGTATTACAGTTATTTAAAAAAAGGACTTAAGAAATTTGGATGAAAGTCACTCAACCTTGAAATTGAGGTCAAGGTCCAGAGACAAGTGTCAGACTGGCATGTACCCATCAAGAACTATCAATAGACCAAATACAGTGGGTCTAGGTATTAGTTTCTGAGAAATGGACTTAACCATGAAAAAGTGACAAAGTCACTCAAGCATGAAATTGAGGTCAAGGTCACAAACTAGGTGTCAGACTGATATGTACCCACCAAGAACTATCTATAGACCAAATATGTTGGGTCTAGGTATTCTAGTTGCTGAGAAATGGACTTAACCATGAAAAAGTGACAAAGTCAATCAAGCATGAAATTGAGGTCAAGTCCCAAGCCATGTGTCAGACTGGTATGTACCCACCAACTATCTATAGACCAAATATGGTTGGCCTAGGTATTACAGTTTCTGAGAAATGTACTTAACCACAAACATGTGAGGCAGGTCACTCAAGCATGAAATTGAGGTCATGGTCAAAAGGCAGGTGTCAGACTGACATGTACCCACCAAGAACTATCTATTGACCAAATAAAGTGGTTCTAGGTATTACAGTTACTGAGAAATAGACTTAAGCACGAAAAAAGTGACAAAGTCCCTCGATCATAAAATTGAGGTCAAGGTCCTAAGCCAGGTGTCAGACTGGCATGTACCCCTAAGAACTATCTATAGACCAAATATGGTTGGCCTAGGTATTACAATTGCTGAGAAATGGATATAACCACGAAAGTTGGACACAGATTTTAAATTCATGTTTGTGAAGTCATTGAACCATGAAAATGAGGTCAGGGTCACAAGACAAGTATACTGTGGCAAACCTTATACAGTAAGCTACCTTGTGGACCATAAATCTTAATTGTAGTTATTACATGTGCAAAGTTATTAAAGTTTAAAATAAAATGCTCCGCTGGGCGCAGCTAGATACGACCGCAGATGTCGAACCTTGAATAGTTGGGGCAATTATGAACACAACATTCAAGCTTGATACAATACTGAATTTGGATTGTGAATAAATATTTGACACAGCATATGTTTCTGACACAGAATGAATGTTGTCTAAGAACTTAAAAATTTTTAATTTACCTATTCAAACCATATCAGTATTATTTGTTTTTATATATAAATCAGAAATAACCAATTTAAAATTTAAAATTGGGCACACATATCAATTTCTTGCTATTGCGCAATACTGTGTAATTGAAAATTTCTTCAAATACTTGACACATAATAGGTTTCTGACACAGAATAACTGAAATCAAAGAACTTAAAATTGGTCATATGATTTGAATTTATATTCAATTTTTTGCTTTTGTGTAATACAATATGCTGTGGAGAATTGCCCCCCCCCCCCCCAAAAAAAATAATAATTTACCCCTTTTTTTAGCTTTTGTGCAATACACTATGAAGTTGCACATTGACCCCCCTCCCAAAAAAAAACAAAAAACAATAAAATTTATTGTAACCCCCCCCCCCCCTTTTTTTGCTAAAAAAAATTTGAAATTTTCTTTTTAATTTATGAAATATGAAATGAGAAAAAATTACCCCCTCCCCAATTTCTCATTTACCCCCCCCCCCCCCCCCCCCCCCCCCGAATTTTGTTTTCAACCCCCCCCCCCCCCATTTCTTTATACTTTGCAACCATAACAGCCCATTTAAATACACCATAACATATTAAAATAGAAAATGACATCATAGTCATGGATGGCAAATTTTAAATATACATATTAAAAGCAGTTTAGATAAGATAAACAAAAAAGCTTCATCAGCACATTTTATATTGGCAAATTTCCAATGGAATTTGTTAATAATAAAGTTTTGATAACAGGGCACACATATCAATTTCTTGCTATTGCGCAATACTGTGCAATTGAAAATTTCTTCAAATATTTGACACATAATAGGTTTCTGACACAGAATAACTGAAATAAAGAACTTAGAATTGGTCATATGATTTGAATTTATATTCAATTTTTTGCTTTTGTGTAATACAATATGCTGTGGAGAATTGCCCCCCCCCCCCCAAAAAAAAAAAATAATGTACCCCCTTTTTAGCTTTAATTTTGGACCCCGATTTGGACCAACTTGAAAACTCGGCCCATAATAAAAAAACTAAGTACATGTTTAGATTCAGCATATCAAAGAACCCCAAGAATTCAATTTTTGTTAAAATCGAACTAAGTTTAATTTTGGACCCTTTGGACCTTAATGTAGACCAATTTGAAAACGGGACCAAAAATTAAGAATCTAAATGCACGGTTAGATTCGGCATATCAAAGAACCCCAATAGTTCAATTTTCGATGAAATCAAACAAAGTTTAATTTTGGACCCCGATTTGGACCAACTTGAAAACTGGGCCCATAATAAAAAAACTAAGTACATGTTTAGATTCAGCATATCAAAGAACCCAAAGAATTCAATTTTTGTTAAAATCAAACTAAGTTTAATTTTGGACCCTTTGGACCTTAATGTAGACCAATTTGAAAACGGGACCAAAAATTAAGAATCTAAATGCACGGTTAGATTCGGCATATCAAAGAACCCCAATAGTTCAATTTTCGATGAAATCAAACAAAGTTTAATTTTGGACCCCGATTTGGACCAACTTGAAAACTGGGCCCATAATAAAAAAACTAAGTACATGTTTAGATTCAGCATATCAAAGAACCCAAAGAATTCAATTTTTGTTAAAATCAAACTAAGTTTAATTTTGGACCCTTTGGACCTTAATGTAGACCAATTTGAAAACGGGACCAAAAATTAAGATCCTAAATGCACGGTTAGATTCGGCATATCAAAGAACCCCAATAGTTAAATTTTCAATGAAATCAAACAAAGTTTAATTTTGGACCCTTTTGGCCCCTAATTCCTAAACTGTTGGGACCAAAACTCCAATCAAAGTGCATAGGCACTGCTAGGGTTAGGTTGCTAGCATTTGACTTTTATTTGTACAAACATTGCTGATGATTATTTCAATAAATATGCACTAATTAATCAAAGAAAGCACGAGTCGGCTAACGCTTCTTGAATTATCACTCTAAATTGAATTTTTTTAAAAAGACAAACGCATAATAATGATTTGATGAATTAAAATAAACAGAAATCAAAGGTCTTCAAGTTATTAAGGTTATATAAAAAGACAAAGTTTGGACAATTGTAGAAGGGGGTCATTTCTACAATATATTTACACTACCTTGCGCATGTGCAGGTAGATCAGAACGTAAACATTCAAGCTTTCAATTAAAATAAACCCATTATACTTTCGATAATACCGTTTTCTAAATTAATGATAAACACATTGTTTTTCAATCTTAATGTGCAAGTTGTCGGCATTTCAAATAACCTGTATGCAATTCTATCACTGACCAACAGGTTTGACAAAATGAAGTCACGATGATCAGGTCAAAAGGTTAATCAAATACACAAAATACCATCAGAATTACAAGAAGAATAAGCAAATAATGTGCAAAATATGTTCTGTATAAGTTAACAATCACGTTCACAACAAAAATGGAACTTACCTTTGAAATCTTTTGAAAATAAGATCGGAGTCGAAAATATCCGTGCAAATGTCACAGTAAACATTCAAAATCCTTACGCCGATATCTGGTACATTTTAAAAGGCGCGAATACTTTACACGGCTTTCAAAACAAAAAGGAAATCGTCAATAAAACACACATCTTTTATTAAATAACTGGACAATTACACTTCTCGGTGTGTTTCAGTTACATTTCTATTAAAAAACAACTACAACAGCAACAACAAATATTAGGACTATTTTACCGCGGAATGTTTATTTTCTTATATGATATTCCAATATAAACATAGTCGTAATTCGGAAAGAAATTCGTTTCTTTGCGCATGTGTCATATCCCAAAATCGAGATAAAAAGCTGCTTAACTAGCCTTGCTTAAGCTTCAATCCTAGATAAGCTTGC
Source organism: Mytilisepta virgata (assembly GCA_028015205.1). Taxonomy (NCBI): domain Eukaryota; kingdom Metazoa; phylum Mollusca; class Bivalvia; order Mytilida; family Mytilidae; genus Mytilisepta; species Mytilisepta virgata. Next base: position 76,313,882 of record CM051519.1, read on the forward strand.
ATATTTACTCATAAAAACATAGTTTCAAAAACTTCTGGTCCAACTTTTTCCACAAAACACCAGATTTCCAAAGTTTCCTTCATTGTCTAACCAAACGACCGACGGCATAAGGGTTTTGGTTGCTTAGCAACCTAACCCTAAAAATCAATCCCAACCTTCCTTTTGTGGTCATAAACCTTGTGTTTAAATTTCATAGATTTCTATTTACTTATACTAAAGTTATTGTGCAAAAACCAAGAAAAATGCTTATTTTGGCCCTTTTTTAGCCCCTAATTCCTAAACTGTTGGGACCAAAACTCCCAAAAACAATCCCAACCTTCCTTTTGTGGTCATAAACCTTGTGTTAAAATTTCATAGATTTCTATTTACTTATACTAGAGTTATTGTGCGAAAACCTAGAAAAATGCTTATTGGGCCCTTTTTTGGCCCCTGATTCTTAAACTGTTGGGACCAAAACTCCCAAAATCAATCCCAACCTTCCTTTTGTGGTCATAAACCTTGTGTTTAAATTTCATAGATTTCTATTAACTTATACTAAAGTTATAGTGCGAAAACCAAATGTCTTCGGACGACGCCGCAGACGACGGACGACGACGCAGACGACGACGACGCCAACGTCATACCAATATACGACCACAAAAATTTTGCGGTCGTATAAAAAAGTTTACGCCGCTGCCCGAAAGTAATATTTATATCTTGCCTCCATGACTTTTCATCGCAGGCGAGACAAAAACCCTCTGCTTAAGAATATTTAAATCAGTTTTATTGAAGAAATATGAACGTTAATAATTCTTTATTATATAGTAATAAATATTTTTCTATTAATTTCAATAGAAAACAATTGCGCAATAAATTCTTGTATTTGCACGCAAAGTATGTTCATTTTTGGAAAAGAACTGATGTGTTCCAAAATTGACTTGTTACTTGTTGCATCTTCGTCTGTTTACAGAAATTGAAATGGCAGAAAGTGAGAAACGAAATCGACTCGAAAATCTTCTGTCTTTCTAAGGAAACAAAGACCAGTAAAACCAGATGATTTGAGCTACTACTAAGTATAATGTAAACCAGAACAAATTTAAGGTTCAATAAGTTATTTATTTTGATATGGAGTGTAATGCTCTTGGTAGAACAGTGAAAACAGAAGAAAATATTTATTACTATATAATAAAATGGATACATCATTTATATTGGTGAATATTGTCAGTCTGCTTGGGACAATATTCATATTATACCTTACAGTATAATTAAATAAATCTATTGGCTAATAAATGATCACATGACATAGAATAATTCAGATATTTCATTATAATTGGTGGTGCCCGGGAATAACCTTGACAAAATTCATTTGTCCGATGAATAACCCTATTATTCCCCGCAGGTGAATAACCCATCTACACAAAAATATTTGTTCGGTATAATAAAACAGTTACGGCCCTATGAGTCTGGAGATATCCAAAATGGTCAACCCTGCTGAAGGGTTGACCATTTTGAATATCTCCCTCCCCAGTGGGCCGTAATTGTATATTATTATTTTTCTATATAAATCCTGTTTTTCTATTGGATAAGCACATGATATGTGACAAACTAGAAAAACATGTAAAGCATGCTATATAGTTTTTATGGACTTTCCAAAAATAACCGTATTAGAACAATACCAAGTCTATGACCTGTTACTTATAGGTATTGTTTGTATTAATATCCAAAAATAAAAATATTTTTATATCCATTAGGGTTTGTTTGTATTAACATAGGACATAATTCATAACAAGTCAACATCATTTTGTTTAAAAATTTATTGTTATTGATTGTAAGTATCGATTAAATTTTTGTTTTAAAGACTTAACTGGAATATCAAACCCTTTCAAAAATTAGGACTTAATACTAAAGTTGAAAAATAATAAAGTAATTGTAGCATTTTGTTTTCGGTCGATACATGATTTTATTGCACTGACCAAGAATAACAATATCGACCTCGGACTTCCTCGGTCAAAATTGTTCTTTGTCAGTAGATAAAATCATGTATCAACCAGCTATGATTGTATATTAATATTCATGCAATAACCATATTTCTCCTATTCTTGACGTGTTTAATCGGTGGGATAAAAATACACAATATTTAACCACTTCCCGGTGATTAAATTTCTACGTAGGAATTACCGCCGTTTTTTCTACAGTTATTGGAACGATAAACTAGAGAAGTTCCAAAATGACGTAAATGTAAACAAACTACATAGCAACGACATTTTCTTGAGGTTTTTGTCGAAAATCATAGGAGAAACAGATACTCCTTCAAAATATAATGTATTTTAACATGTTTAAATGCAGCTACAATTTATATACAAATCCAAATCTTAATATGAATTATGATATATAGATTCTCCTTCAATTTACCCATGAGTTATGGAATTTCTCCACCCTCAATAGTTAAATTTTAGATTTTAACACGCTCTCCAATGCTCGCATGTTGAAAATCGAAAATTTAACTATCTCGGGTGGAGAAATTCCATAACTCACTCGTACCTGAAGGAGAATCTATATATCATAATTCATATTAAGATTTGGATTTGTATATAAATTGTAGCTGCATTTAAACATGTTAAAATACATTGTATAATATTAATCTGTAATACATTGTACAACCCATTTACATGATTTAGGTACTTCCCACCCTAAAGTAAGAAAAATTTCATAGATCTATATTTTTCTTTTAATTATCAGTTACAATCAAAATCAGCTATAAACTGGTCTTACTGACTTATTTTCAAAAGAAAATATCACTTACCATTAACAGTTTCTTCAGCATTTATTCAGTATCAAATATTAAACTTCAAATTACATTTCAGTGTCCTTATTTTGCAGCTGAAACTTTAAAGAGTTTGACACCTAAATAAATATTAACAATGATGAACCAACCTTTTTATGTCTAAGAAGTTTGCCTTTTTCAGCTTTAGCCGATGCTTCTTTGACGTGTGAGTCATTAGAATTCAGATCTTCAGATACATCAGATTCATAAGCCAGATCTGTGTCTGGTGTTGGCTGTGAGATGATAGGAGATGGTTCTATGACAGAGGCATCTATAATCGCTATTGATGCCATGTCTCTATTAATATTACTTTACAGTTATCTGAAATAATGCAAAAATCAATAATAAATGAATGTAAAATATACTACTGAACAAAAATTTAATGGATAGCATCCATTTAATTCTAATGGTTTATAGTCATCTCTTGAAAAATGAAAGGGAATTATAAGCATTTGTGAAGTAAATAACTATCTCACAAATATTTATAGGGTATTTTTAGTAGATGACATGGAATACTCTCTTTCTGTTGATATTTAAATTAAAATATACCTATGTGTGAATAAATGAAATTGTTAAACATTACTTCATCATGTTCTTTAATCATATTGAAAATTATGTAACTTTTTTCTGTGAAACAAGCTAGTTTCACATCAGTTTTTTTCAAAATTCAAAGAGTAATTATTCACATTAAAAAAAAATTAATAACTTTATCTGGCAATATCTGATGTTTAATCATTCAATCAAATCCTGATACATACATATAAACTTTCACAAAACTAGATAATTCATATAATAACAACTTGATGACAGCACTTGCTTGCAATATTAATCCGAACAGATTTAAGAATTTGTATCTACAAATTTTCGCAACAACAGTAAAATATTTTCTTATTATAAAGTTTTTAAGTACTGCTAAATGCTAAAAAAAAATCTTGCATATTCAATAATAATTTACAGTTATTTGATCATTAAAGACAGCCTACCTAATACATGTGTTCATGGAGTAAAAATAAATTTGTATTTCTTTAAATATCCCTTTTATAATACGTGTACAAATGTTGTAATTAACTATTAATATATTTTTATCACAAGATGACAACAAATTCCAAAATCTAAAAATAAACAATATCTACAACAATATGTACAAAGTCCAACCTAGTAGTAGTTTCATAACCTATTAAAGGTGATAAAGTCCACTATTTGTGTGGTACAAAACAGCGACCTATTTCATGCTTTTAAAATTCAGCTCCTGACACTAATGTATATTGTGATATTAAAGGAATTCTATAACAAATATGAGGAAAAATTGTTTTTTAAATTTAAAAATATCAGTAAATGACCACTTGCAAAATATTGTTGGAAATTTATAGTTGCTACATTAATACTTGTCCAGGAAACAAGGTTTTTGGTATAATTTCAATATGATGAGTCAAAGGTCACTATTTCAAAATACACTTGAGTCTCGATCACAACTGAATTACTTCTGAATGCTAGCATTTAGGCAAGTCCCCGCCAATATAACATTTTTCAGTTTCAGGATATTTAAAGATAAACTGAAATGAAAAACTTTTTGCTTTATCTATTAAAGACTTCCATGTCAATAAAGAGCAAGTAATTGTTGGAAAATTTCATGAATAATTTTATGAAGTAAACATTAAAAGAGTGTTTACGCTTTCAGTATAAATACATGTACCATGCAGATGACAGAAATTGGAATTATATTTTAGCGATATAACTGAATAAATTGAGGACAGATTATACTGCGGATGATGTGGCCTGTATAGGTCAACTCAGTGACAACAGTTGCAACTCATGGTTCTGACAGTATTCAATAAAGCCTAAAACTTTGACAGAACAATATACAATTACAGCCCTCATAAGTATAAGTTCAGATTCGGCAACCCGAGAGAGGTTGTTTTCCCCGAGGGAAAACAACCAAACAACCTGTCAAGGGTTGCCACATCTGAATGTCTACTTCAAATGAGGGCCATAATTGTTTTATTATTTTTTTCCACAGGAGCAAGACACAATTTGACTCATATGACTTTCAATGCAGACGAATAACACAGTTGTTGCCCTTGCGGGGGGAAACTGGAATGTTTTGAGATGGACAATAGGGTTGTTTCTCGCAACTATGCAGTTGTCTCCCTTGTGGGTTAAAATTGGAATGTTTTGAGGTGTACAATAGGGTTGTTTCCCACGATAAGTTCAATTTTTGTAAAAACATTCATTTTTGAATCACATGACAGTTTTCATCCAATGAGAGTATTCTAAAATATTTTAAAAATAGCCTGTTAAAACTGATTTCCTAATTAATGAAAAAGATGTGGCTTTGCTAAAATTTAACACATTCCAATGTGTTCAACAATTCAGATTTGCATGCCTGTGATATTCAGTGATTTCAGTAGAAAATTGATAGGGAACAGAGAGAACTTTGGGCCTTGGGTCTGGGGGATTCAGACTTAAATTTATAGGTTTCAGTAGTTTCAAAAATCCAAAAGCCACAACTACCGGGTGAAGGGGGGTTGGTACTCATATTGGTGTCAATATTTTTTCAAGGTATAATGTTAGGATTATAGAATGTTTTTATTTTTTTTTTTACAAACATCCAGAATAGATTGTTATATTTTGACAATTTTGGTTGTTTTCTTTCAGACAGTAAATTGTCATCCCAGTTTCTCTTGTTTTGATCATGAAGTTACAGTGTTAGAAATAACTTTTTAAATGAACATAGGACAAGTTCATGGAAGAATCATAGATTTCAGCATGCCCAATGGAAATGTGTTAAAACGTACTGAAAATGTAAAGGTTGTTAATGTCTTTTTGCTTTTTAACAACTTTAAAAGATGTTTAAAAGCATTATATCATAAAATTTCCAATCTGCAAAGATTGTGATGTCACTTCCGGTTTAACATCAACAAACATGTGGAACAATCAATGTTTTATTAGGCTTGCCATCAAAATAAAGGTCATTTCAGATAAAGTTAACTGTCATTAAAACTATTTCATCAAAAATACTTTTCAGGCCATGTTATTTCAAATAGTAATGAATAAAAAAACAATCACGTCTGGCAGAATGCTTCCAAAAGGGGGAGGGTGACTTGGTGAACAAATTTTGAAAGTGGCAACAAAAATGATGCTTTGCAGGGCTCACCACACTTGAAAATAACAGGGAGACTCAGAGTCTCCCTCAGGGTAGCAACAGGGAGACTTCAGGACATGACAGGGAGACTTCCAAGTCCACCAGGAAGACTTTTTTTTCCCCCCCAATTCGTTGCCTGTTGAGTAAATACCTGTTATTTTATGTTTTATAGTGTATACTATACATTCCTTTATTGTGTTTTATCCTGTATTGTTTGAGATTTTATCTACATTTACTCCATATCCTTCCATTTTAGTCATAATCTGAGATTTTGTCTCATGTGCATTTAATCAATATCCTTTGTCAGAGATTGTGAGTTTGTCTTATGTACATTTGATTTTTATACTTAGAGATGTTAAATACTTTTTTACTATTTTTGCAGGTTTCCTCTACAGCCATGATGATTAATTTATATTTGAAATGAATAAAACTCAATTTCTGATTTTCATATTTTATTTATTTGATATTTGAATCCAGCATAACAGACATAATAAATATATGACTAAACAGGGTTCTCACTAAGAATTTTTCATGATGAGTACCATTTTTCAGAATGATGAGTCCCAGTCCCAGGACTCATCATCACTTTTTTAACGTACATTGCTGCATGATTTTGACCATGGTAGGCCTATTGTACTATTGTTAAAGTTTTATTAAAATCATGTGCTGCCTTAAAACACTGACGAATATAATTTGAAATAAAAAAAAAATGAAATTATGCAGTGGTGCTCCGAACTTGGAAGAAAATTTCTGTTACAGATATGAGCAAAAATATTTGTACCTTTTGACACAACTTATTTATTACTGCCATTTTATTTTTTAATATTTATTTATCTATAATCTTTACTATTATTTTTTTCTCAAACATACTCTTAAAATCCTTCCATTCACCTTGCTTGAACACCTTAATAATCAATAAATGTATTGACAAAATTTCCATTTGTTCATAGATATGTCAAAATCCGCTAAATTTATTTTTAAATAAGGTCTACATATTCAGGGTTCTCTCTAAGAATTTTTCATGATGAGTCCTGGGACTCATCATTTTTCAGAATGGTGAGTCCCAGCTGATTTTGATGAGTCCCAGGACTCATCGCCACTTTTTTAACGTACACTCCTGCATGATTTTGACCATGGTAGGCCTATTGTACTATTGTTAAAGTTTAATTAAAATCATGTGCTGCCTTAACATACTGACGAATATAATTTGAAATTTCAAAAAAAAACAAAAAACAAAAAAAAAACAAAAAATTGGACTTATGCAGTGGTGCTCCGAACTTGGAAGAAAATTTCTGTTACAGATATGAGCAAAAATCTTTGCACCTTTTGACACCACTTATTTATTATTGCCATTTTATTTTGTAATATTTATTTATGTATAATCTTTACTATTATTTTTTCTCAAACATACTCTTAAAATTCTCCAATTGACATTGTTTGAACACCTTAATAATCAATATTGACAAAATTTCCATTTGTGCATAGATAAGTCAAAATCCGCTAAATTTATTTTTAAATGTTACCGGTTGTAATAAACACTGTGGCCAATGAAAAATCAAGAGAATTCCGATTGCCGCCATTTTTTTAGCTTACTTTTTGTCGTTTCTTTCCCTTCCCCCTTTGATCTCCAAGAAAACAAAAAAATGGCGGCTCGAGATTTTTAATGAAAATAACGGTCTTCAGACGCACCTGATTAGATCTACATGCATCCCAGGGACGCATGAGTTTGAAGGATGGCGCGTCCAGTCCAATTTTAGCGCGTCCAGGACGCATATACGCGCCTTAGCGAGAACCCTGCATATTGTTACTGGTCGGTAAAAAAACATCGTGACCAATGAAAAATCTCGAGAATTCCGATTGCCGCCTTTTTCTAGCTTACTTTTTATCATTTCTGTCCCCTTCCCCTTTGATCTCCAAGAAAACAAAAAATGGCGCCTCGAGATTTCTAATGAAAATAATGGTCTTCAGACGCAGCTGATTACGTACGTTGTTCGGAGGCGCCTTACTTAAAAACACAGGGCGACTCATTTGTCGCTCTGGAGCCGATGACAGGGCGACATTGGCGAGCATTAGGCGACTTAATCGCCCTAATCGCCCAGTTTGGTGAGCCCTGCTTTGTCGATTATTTTGGCGACAAGTTTTTGAATGGCAGCGCGACCCCAGATTTATGGCTTCATGGAGGAGAGTGTCAAGTATATCATTGGTAATCATAAATCATGTCAAATCACCATGTTTAAGTTGGCACAAAACAGTCCCTTTTGGGGTTTGCATATTAATTATACATTTACAGTAAAATAAACTGAATAATGAACATGAAATCCAAATAAAAATTTATGAACACCTGGCAAAAGGAGTAATTGTTCAATTACTTGTAAAAACGCTAGATCTAAACTGCTGTAAATATTTATATAATGACAGGTTAATTCGGAACTATGGTCCCATATTGTGTTTTCAGTTGACAATGTTTGATGTTCATCCCATTTTTTTTTTTTTTATTCAGTTAAAAAATTTGGAATCTTTTAGAATGGTATTTTTTATATGTTAAAACTGAAGCGGTTTGAAAGGTGTGTATTTATTTGAGAAAATGACATTGCTAATTGTCGCCATATTAATTGATTCTTCAGTTATTTGCTGCTTATTAAGTTCGCATTGTTAGTATTTAAATTTAATTAATTCAATTATTGCTTTATCAAAGGTGATAAATTAAAAGTTGCTAGTAGTAAGTTATTCAAACTCTTCATCTTCATCACACTTAAAAAAAAATTTTTTAATACTATGAACAATCCCAAAAATAAAACACTGAGATGGTTTTATAAGGCCTTTTATTTTTAATTTATTGGTTTATGGATTTTTTTTTTAAAAAATAGGGTTGGTCGGTCAGGAAAAAAAAGAAAATAAAAGAGGGCAAATCAAGTACTTTTGAACAATCTTGGTTGTATTGCCAAATATACAAAGGTTGTAAATGTTGTTAAACCCAAATATCAGAACACCTATTTTGAAAGGTCTTGTTCAGTAGACCATTCCCTTTTAAGGGATCCGACTCGTCAACTACGACAAGATAAAATGAGTGGATTCGATATCTTACGGAATCAAGATATTCATACAAAACAAACTTAAAAGCCGCATGGATTGTAATAGGAAATTCGTTTCATAAACCTTGTTTCGGAAATTGGCATCAACTAACGGCTATAAATAGATTTTTTTTTTGGATCATGTTTGCAAGTATTTTATTAATGGATAATCTATTTTTAGAAGAATTGGAACATCATCTTTTATGAGATTTTGATTCAAAAGGATTTTAATTTATTTTTATTTTTGGGATGGCTTATTTCAGCGGGTCGGCAGTAATAAAAAACCAAAATTTTCAATTTTATTTTTTTTCTTCAAATGGGCAAAATCGGGTCGGCGGATCCGTAAACCAACTAATTTAAAATAAATGGCCTAATGTCAAATATTGTTTTCATTGTTTAATTTGCATCAATAAACAACTTTAATCATAATTTCATCAGGAGGGGTCATTTTTCTGCAATTATCACCTCAAGAGTATGTTGTTCCTATAAATGAATTCGAATGTAAATACTCAGCGTTACCTGTGAGAGGTTACAATATGTTTTCGACTATTTTCCCCAATATGGTAAAATTCAGAATTGCATTATTATTGTTTTAATTCTTTATTTTTCGAATTAATTTCTTTAGGGCTATTCCAGAAAAAATGGTATGGGGGGGTTGGAAGGCATTTTTTTCCAGCACCCACTACCCATACAATTTAAAATAAAATTTCCTTATGCTTCCTTTAGAATTTTTTTCCAGACCCCCGACCACCCATACAATTTTATATAAAGTGCCTTCCAACCCCCCCATACATTTTTTTCCGGAATAGCCCTTACATAATTATAATTACTTGAATTATATTTGGTAAATATTTTTTTACTAAATTTGAATTAATAACAGACAAGGATTAACTTGTGATATAATCGTTATAATTTTGTAATTATCAACCAGTTTCCCCATATAATGCCCATATGCAACTGGTAGCATGCTGTGGAAAATTCCTGATCAATTTTAAGATAGATTTTGTAGGTCGTGACGTCACCACCTACATTTTTGTCGGCAAAATGGCTGACAATCGAATCATTCATTTCATAAAACAATTTGTTAAAATACACATTTATTACTGTAGATATCGTCATTATGTACAAACATATTTAGGTATATTTGCAATAGGAGCCGTATAAGTCCTTCCCTTTACTATCTCATATATCACGCTACTTAACAAGTCAAAATGGCGTGGAATTTACATCAAAACAGCATGTGAAAGCATGAAACAGTGGAACGCAAGAATTAAATGGTAACTGGGTATACATTTGTACTTAATTTTTCAAAGAATGCTGAGTATATACTAGGGGCGATTCGGGTAATATCGGACAAGCGTAAAATTTCGGACATTTTCTTTTATGTGTTAATAAAATGTCTATTACTTAACTTATCTTTAGTTTCTTACTCGAAATACACTCTTATTCGAAAAATAATAACGCTGGAGTTCCCCTGTTACTAAATATATATTCCGGATGTAATAATGTAATTGAGAAAACTTGACGGAAAGTAAGAGAGGTTTGTGGTCCGGATACAGAAAGTTTGAAGCCCGCGAATTTTTGGGAAACAGAGTAGTTGCAGTAGGCCTAAAGAAAACTCAATTGAACGTAAGTGTAAACAATAGTTTTAACCAAATGCATACCAATGGTGATTATTTTATATTTTAAATGTTAAAAAAGTGTCATATATCCGATTTTATAGGAATTTAAGAAAAAAAATGCAAATAAAATAGTGTCCGAAATTATACTACCATAATTTTTGTGGTCGTTTAATGTCGGACGGACAATTTCACGCTTTCATAAGAATAACTGACATGTGTAGTAGGCCTAACCTTTCGATTAAACAATTAACATGTTGGCATGGACATGTTAAATAGATCAGACCATTTATTATAGCTACATTACCGGTCATACTGTGAGATGTTTTCGAGTTTCAAATTTTTGTGGAAAGAAGCTTATTTTTATAAAAATAGCTGTGCACTGAAGTGGTGTACCGGTTCATTGCGAAAAACAAATTGATCTGCAGATAGTAAAATAGTTTTTATACGACCACGCAAATTTTGCAGTCGTACAATGGTACGGCGCTGGAGGTCATCGACGTTGGAGGAAACTTTCATTTTTGTTAAACATCTTTTGTTATACTGAATGGATCATTATCTTTTGTATTATAAAGTATATACTTATAATTCGTTATTCGCCTTGATTTTTCCTTGGGACCTTCTTCAATATTACAGTCCAATCAATCAATCACAGTCCAATCAATCAATCAATCAATCAATCAATATTACAGATTTTTCTCTCTTTGTAATTTCAGTATGCCTAAAAAGAATAAAACTAAAACAAGGGGCAAAGTCAGAAATTACAATCAAGAAAATCTTGCAGAAGCAGTGGCTGCTGTTAAAAATGGTACAATGTCTGTCAGAAAGGCCGCAAAAACATATTCTGTGCCGCCTTCCACAGTTCATGACCGAATATCAGGAAAGTCAGATGAACATACTAAATTGGGAAGAAAGCCAGCACTCCCAGATTTCATTGAAAATAAAATAGTAGATACAGTGAAGGAAGCATCAAGGCAAGGAATTGGCTTGACTAGAAGTCAGTTACTTGTAAGGACAGGGCAATTATGTAAAAAATTTAAGGTAACACCATTTAAAGGACCAACTCCCACTAAAGATTGGTGGCAAGGACTTAAAAAGCGTCACCCTGAACTAACTATACGCAAGCCGGAAAAACTTGGAACAGCTCGCGTGACAATGGCCAATCCAATCGTTGTCGGGAAGTATATGAAAGAGCTTGGGGATTTAATGGCCAAATTAGATATTACAAATAAACCATCAGTTATATGGAACTGTGATGAAACAGGTCGCAGTTTCGAACACACACCAGTGAGGGTGGTGGCGGATAAAAGTTCCCGAAACGTATTGTCCAAGACCAGCCAAAACCGCACAAATGTAACAATAATGGCTTGTGTCAACGGTAACGGTGAAAAAATGTCACCAATGTTTATCGTCAAGGGAAAAACTTCAGTCAGTCTTCATGGTTTTAATACAACTGCTGCTCCGGAAGGCAGTATGTGGAGTTTCCAGGAAAACGGATGGATGACGGACAAAATTGGCGAGGTTTGGTTTCGGGATATATTTCTTGAACAATGTGGGCCCTCAAGGCCACAACTTTTGATTCTCGATGGCCATTCATCTCACGAGTCATTGGCTATTCTTGAGTTAGCCAATGAAAATAATATCCATATATTATGCCTTCCTCCACATACCACTCACGTGTTACAGCCGCTAGACAGAGCGGTCTTTGGCCCTTTTAGTTCAGCTTATAACAAAGCCTGCTCCTCGTTCATAACAGAAAATGTTTTAAACACAGTAAACAAATTTTCTTTTCCCGGGCTGATCAGAATGGCATGGCACGAGGCTGTCACTACTGAGAACATAAAGGCAGGTTTTAGGGCATGTGGAATTTTTCCGTTCAACCCGAACGCTGTATGTGATAATCTTTTGTTACCTTCCGTTCCCACAGATAAACCACAAACAAGTGTTCAAGACACGCAAATGCAAGTAGCTGCTACTATAGAAACTCTACCTCCACCAGCGATAGTGGTAAACGAACAACAAATGGAAATAAATGAAACAGATAGTCAGATATTAGAACTGGATGACCCCGAGGAATTACTTAAACTCATAACAAGCGGCAACATAGATATAGTAGACGAAAGTAATGGAAACGTAGTCTCGCTAGTGACAACAACCTGCAGTCAAGCAGATGTATGGAATACTGCCATACAAGACATGTTTATACCGCCAACACCAACAGGAGACAACACACAGAAACAAGTGAAAAAACTAACAAAAAACACATCACATCGCTTGTTAACTTCAGACCAAGTTATTCAGGAAAAAAGGGCGGTACAGGAAAAAAAGTTCGAGAAGGAAATGATGAAAAGAGAAAGGGAGATGATTAAAAAAGAAAAGGAAATGATAAAAAAGGAAAAGGTATTAGTGAAAAATGGAAAAAGAAAGGCATGAAAAGCTTGTGTCTACAACATGATTTTTAAATTAATATATTGTTCACAAATTAATATATTCATTAATAGATAAAGTATATACATTTATGATGCAATAAAAACAAATATTATAAACCCATTTTGTCTTGATTAATACATTTCAAAGTAAATAGCCAGCAATGGATATGTAGGCCTAATGCATTCAGTTTTCAAAGCTGTCCGAAATTTGCCGATGCTTGTCCGAAATTTTACGACACTGTTCGAAATTACCCTTCTCGTTGTTGGTCCGTTCTTGGTTCCAATATTAAATTATTTTTGGCTAAACCAATCACATTTTAGCCTTTCAGGAAAGATCGGAACTTCTCCTTACTGTTCATTCACCGCAACCAACTATCAATGAAGGTACCGAGTATTACAGAGAGGTCAAAGAGGTTAATTAAGAAAACTGTCCGAAATAATTTACCCGAATTGCCCCTATGATCAAATCCTGTTTTGTTTTGGTTTTTTTTACATGTAAAGTTACAATAATGGAACATCTTTTTTTGTCTTTGTCTTCTGAAATGTCTTCTGCTAATATGCAAATAAATCACTAAATGTGGCTATTTTTTTATTTTTTTTAAAATATTTTTTATGTTGCCATTCATACCATATATACAGACAGTACTGTAGACTTCACCCTTCCCCAGTTCACTGGCTTCACGCCTTCAGTTCAGTACACAAGTTTAATTCGCTAATCTATTTGAATATTCTTTTTCTACTTACAGTCAATAAGGGATATGCGCAATACTGTTCAGACTTCACAAAAATAAGTGTTATTTGATGTAAACATTGTTGTGTTGGTTAGTAGTGGTCATACGATCGACTGTTACTTTGTGTTGTGTGACGTCAATGATTTTGCAGTCCATTTCAGATGACGTTCTACGACGGAAGTAACGAAAGTAATGTGTTTACATTGGTGATAAAAAAAATCGATTTTTACCTTTACTTAGTTTGGTCTTGCGTGTATTATATATGCATTCATCACGCAGATATATAGACTTGCATCGATAGATTAGCAATTCAATAATAAGGATGCTATTGCGTTAGGGTCAAAATTGTATTACCATATTCACTACTGACGACAGTGGCCTGTACTGTAGGTAAATTCATTAAACTTTTACAAACTTTTTCATAAGTTAAAAAGTTCTTTTTCCTTAAGGTAAAAAGTGCTGTTTAGATTTGTTTCTCGTCGTATATTTTTAAACAGTATAGTTTACCAGTTTATTTATGTATCAGTACATACTATTTTAAAATTACAAGACAAGGGAAATAACTCCTGTGCAGGGAAAATAATTTAGGGTTCTGCATTGCAAAAATATGTAGTATTGACATTTTTCCATTTATATTGATATTTATAAAATCATGTACATGTTTATTTCTTCAGTGACAGAGCTTTTTATTTGATATTTTTAAGCATTACCTACATTTTACAGTTTTGTTTTTTTGTTTTTTTTAAATAGATAATTTACTTGGAACTTTTAAGACTTTTAAAAAAAGTTACCCTTCATTAGAAGAAAAATATGCCTTATGAAATATATACAAATTCGAAACTGGTTGTGCCTTTAAATTTTTTTTTATCTTAGAATTTATATATGTTAAGGAAGTGTTACTCTGCTTCTAGATTCAGCCCTATTTGAACCAAATACAATGACATCTTATGAAATGTTCTGAATCTGACATTTGGTTTGGTTTAAATTTGTTAATTAAGTAATTACCTTTTATTAGGTCACACCAATTTGATCTTTAGTTCTTTGTATTTTTGGATGGCGAAAATAGGTGCGAGCGAGCAAAATTTTAATTTTAATTTTTTTTCTTAAGGACTAGTTTATTTTTGGGTGAAGATCAAATTTTGGGCACACATTTTTATAACTAAAATATTACAAAAAATTGGGGAAAAAAATCCCAGTGTTGACAAAATTTTAGGAGCGAGCAAACAATTTCTATTTCTGTTCCCACTGTCGTAATCTTTCATGTGCCTCCACCGATTTGTGACTTCCACCGGATTGACTTTGTTAACTTCACGACGGGTGCCGTATACGGAGCAGGAACTGCTTACCCTTCCGGAGCACCTGGGTTCACTCCTGGTTTTTATAGGAGTTAGTGTTGTTCATTGTTTTTTTAGTTTTCTGTGTTTATTTGTTGTGCTTGTGGTTGTTCATTTGTCTTCCTAGGTTTGTCTGTCTAATGGATTACGTTTTTTTGATTGCTCCTTAGGTATATTTGTCCTTTTAATTTCTTGAAAAAGGAAGTATAAGGGGTGCATTTTCAACATTTTTGCAAAATGAAGCGGCAAAAATTTTTTTCTTAAAATTTACATAGGCCAAAAATCTGAGCGGCGAAATCCAAAGAACTAAAGATAAATTTGGTGTGGCCTTATCATAAATTTTGTGTTTTTTTTGATAATTAAAGAACTGCAGGTGCAAATATTTTGAAATTTAAATGAAACTTAAAGGACTTTTTTTTTATTTCTTGTCAAAGAAAGCACTTTTAACATCAAATTCATCATATTAGAACTTAAAAAATAGTTCACACCAGACCAATCCACCTTTATAGAATCTTGGTCACTAAAACTTGATTAACCCAATACCATGAGTATCTTGAACAAATTTGAACTTTTTACCAAAATTCATGTTGTATGGAACCTTGATTACTCAAACTACTCTATAATGCAAGTTTCTAAAATTCCACTGTATTTTCGTTGTACATTGATTTTTATTTAGAATTTTGTATTGAAATATGTGCATTTTATTTTGATAATTGTTTATTCAACTGATCTAAAGTTTTCTCTGTAGCTTTCATTTCACCATTTCACCAGTTCAAATTGATGATTTATTCCTTTAAAGGTAACTGGTATTGAATAATTAAAGATTGTAGCAATTTATTTTATTTTATTCCATGTTACTCTTAGTTGCCTCAAGATTCTCTACAACAAGATTGAAATTAAATCACCTGTTCAGAATAGTACAATTGGTTTAAAACAGATTTATTGGGAATGATTTAATATTCAATTAATGTAAAATTGATGAAAGAAAGGTTAGGTTTATCCTATGAGACCAAGATTTCAGATAAGAAAATCTTCTCACAAACAATGTCAGGATATTTGTATCCATAATTTTGGGTTAATTTTGAGGACTTATAAAAAAGAATCAATATTAATTTTTTTTTCCATAAAGGTAGGTTCTAAGCTTTATGCATTTTTAGCTTTAGAATTTGCTCTAAGTAATTATCAATGATTTTCATTTGCAGTATCATTATGGATAATACATTGAGGACACCATCTCCACATGGAAGGAGATTGGATTCTGGATCCAGGTCTCCAACACCATCTCCCAGAACACCTTCTCCGGACCGGGAATACAACAGAGAACAAAGAACACCATCTCCTCCGTTTAGAACACATAAGACACCACAGAGTTTTATCAGACCTCACACTGCCAAGTCAAAGAAACCAGCCATTGTTGAGGAAGATACACCAGTCAAACGAATGCCAAAATTACGCAGACCATGGACAGCACATGCAAAATCTTCGGCGTCACAAAAAGTTATCAGACAGACTTCTAAGAAAATATCCCGTAAAGTCCCAGCAAGGACAGAAATCAATGTTGAGCATGAGGAGAAAAAACCCCCAGTGAAAGACAGATCTTCACCAAAGGGATTTTCAGTTGAACGATACCTACTAAGAACACCAATGGTAGATGAGGAGGATGACCATAAGCGATCAGAAACAAATCTTGCTCCACTTGATGATGGTGTGAAGACTCTGATGTCAGGTTGGTTGACATTTAAAAAGATTTTTTTCATAAAAATGTATCCTTATTGATCAAGAGGTAGTAAATCAGAGAAATATAACAATTTTTGCAAAAAAGTATGCAAAAAGAATAAGATAATAATATCAGTTATGTATCTATATGGGCATTTCAATATATTTATCTTTGGAACAAATGAAGAGAAAACCTGTCAGGTCAAATTTTTGTATACATCTAGTTCTTTCACTTGAAAAAAAAAACTTTCTTTAAATTCTTACTTTTGTTTTACTTTGTTGGACAAGAGTTTTTCTAACAAAAAGTTATATTATTAACTTTTAATACATATAAACATATCTTTCCATATGTTAATTACCACTCCTTTAAATAGATAAAATTGTGTTATATTTATTTTCTTATCTAAAGATAAACAAACTAAAGTCTATAATTTTGGTAAAAGGGGATAATTTTCAATTCTCTTTTCACCTTCAAGTATGTTATAGAAGATTTTCATATTTTAAGTGCTGGATATTAATATTTACATTGTCATAAATCCAATATTGTTGATATATGATGAAAATATACTATGAAATTTGTACTTTTCTGTACATACAGTATATTAATCATGTTTTCCATAGGTTAGTTTTTCAGATTCAGGGGATTTTTTAGATATGTATGGTTATTGGTTTATTTTATTTTATTTTTTTTTTTTACATGACTTCAAAAACATCATAAGCCCTTAGCTTGAAAATTTTATTGCAAGTTATACATTAGAAATGAGTTAGATTTTTTGACATATTTTATTTGTTTAAGAATATTTATACATCCTAAATAAAAAAAAATATTAATGTTAAATATTTTATAGAGGAAAATGACAAAGAAGGAGAGGGAGAAAGTTGGGCCATAACTAAAGCATATGAAGATGATATTGGCACAAAACAGAAGAAGAAACATCCGACATATGAATCTTGGTTAGCAGGATCTCCACATGATTCTGATGAATATGATACAGACTTGGAAGCAGATGTTAAGAAAGGTAAGGGAGATATGAAAACTGTAAGATAATAAACTTTACAATTTTACAGATTATAATGTAAAAGAAGTCAGGAAAGAAATGAAATAAATGAAGGATTAGAAAACATAAGTACAAAGTTTTTTTAATTTGGATTTGAATATTTTTGTTACATTATAAAATGAGGGATTTTATATTTAGGGGAGATAATTCATGAAGAATGTTAAAATTTATAAAGACTTGTCTCTAGCACATAATTATTCAAATAAAACAGTTATTTTAATATATAACACTCATCTTTTCATCTTACATTTTTTTACTTAATTGTGTGGTAAGTTATGACATCTACCCTATTTGAGATCAACAATTCAGAATTTAGGGTGACAATTTTTTTAGCTATCCTTGAACTGGAATTGGAAGAACTAAAAAAGCAGAAAAGGAAAAAATCAGGTTAATGCTTTGAACTAAAACAATCAATTATTTTGTGGCTTGAAAGATACATTATATCATACTAATTATATTAATTCATTAGAATAAATACTGTATACAAAAAGAGACAAGGTGGTTACAATCCTAATTTGTTTAGGAAGTTTGATAGTGATATAGTGCTTTCCCCAGAAATTCGTGAAGGCATGGTAAATTTCGTATTTAGAGGGCACTCAATAGTTAGAAAAGATAGTATTTCGGGCACCCCACCTTGACATGAGGGCAGTATATTTATCAAAACCTGCAATAAACAGCCTTCACCCTAGTGGTGTAAAAGTGTCATAAAAGTGTACCAACACAACATGATTAAATGCAGATCAGTTTCAAAAAGATAAGATTAAACTAAAATTTGAAAGTTGGGTTTGGCTACCTTGAGGCACATTGTAAAATTCATGATGATGGCAGCACGGTGCTTGAAGATGGAGGCATGGTGCAGCGCCATGCTAAATTGGTCTAGGGAAACCTTTAGTGATAATTCTTTTATAATATCTGATATTAAATATTCATTCCACATTTTTAGAGGGATATTTAAGAACTATAAACTATGGTTGTTGTTAAAATAATTTGAATTCTTTCACAAATTAAAAATTTGAATTCTTTTACAAATTGAAAAGTTTTATGTTATAGATTACCCATGTCCATCTGT
The DNA here is from genome assembly GCA_028015205.1 of Mytilisepta virgata. Classification (NCBI taxonomy): domain Eukaryota; kingdom Metazoa; phylum Mollusca; class Bivalvia; order Mytilida; family Mytilidae; genus Mytilisepta; species Mytilisepta virgata. Next base: position 76,332,854 of record CM051519.1, read on the forward strand.
ACGAATGTATGTCACTCTGGCTTGGTTGAGTTTTTGTGTTTAGGTCCATTTCTCAGAAAGCCATTGAGATACATGTAAATGTTATTATACCACTACAATCCCCTTATAACACTGAACACAGATGAGCAACATTTGGCTAACTTTGACCTATATCTAATGCATGAGTGACACCGATAAAGTTTTGCCTAGGAATCTATGGTGTTATATCAATGATGCTTCACTACTATAATTCTATTACATTATATAATACATTTCTCCAACAATTGGGTCATTATCAATACATTTTATGCATGAGTGTTCAGTTAAGTTTTGCGTTTAGGTTATTTTCTTAGAAACCTATTGCGATATTTCAATGATATTATACCACTTCATTCATCTTACATAGTACCTCAAAAGTCAGCAACATTTTATGCTTGAGTGACTTTGGTTAAATTTTTGCATTTAGGTGTATTATTAAGTGTATAATGTATAAATGATATTTCAAATTTGCAGTCATCTTATATAGTACAACACAGCTCAACTACATTTGAGTCACTATGACCTACAGTTTATGGTAGAGTGACTTTGATTAAAATTTTGCATTTTAGTCTGTTTCTTATAAACACCTGTGGTAATATATCATTCATTCATTCATAACTTTATTTCCTCATGTAATGAAAAATTATTATAATTATTATATATAGAATCCAGGTTAAGGTTCAGGTTTAAGGTAGTTTTTCATGAAGGAGTTATGGTATCATCATGAAACTTTGTACATGAATAGTTTGTGATATGAACAGCAGCATTTTGATGTGAAATAGAGGTTTAGAATCTAGGTTAAGGTTCAGGTTGAAGGTAGTTTTTCAAGTACTGAGAGATAGTATTCGTTATAGGGACTCAAAGTCAACAATATACAAATGTAATTCTATTTACTAAATACATCATTGCCGGTGCATGTAGTGTCCATTGCACACATATATACATGTTTTTTTTTTGGAGTAAAAGTTAATGCAAGCAGGGTATGAATCTTTCATATATTTAAAATAATTTCAAAACTATTTTCATAAATAATAGTTGGAAATTCTATGTGCAGGGGGACTTACAGACACACAATCTGTAGTTAATGTTTAGATATGGACAAACTGATGTTCATTAAAAGTCAGACACTTTTAAGCAACTTAATACAGTTACTTAACCTCTGTATTCAATTTTATACCTCTAATTAAAAACAGTCTGCTGTTTGTTGTGCAGTTGATATAATATTGGGGATTGTTTAAATTTTTTTTAATACAGCTATATAATAGCTTTTATTATTTATTTATTATAATTCTAATATTACTATATCTAGATCAGTACAAAGTGGGGGGGCCACTTCTATACTTAATTGATAGGGGGTGCCGCTGGGGCTCTGAAACCCCACCCTTTTCATATAATTAAAATTTTTAAAATGTATACCTTTTCATATATTGCATCGGTAAAAATGTAACCTTTTCCCATATAAAAGATCATAAAAGAGAAAATGCTCGAGAGAAAATGACGCTCAGATTTCGGCTGTGTCCCCTGTGAAAAAATCTAAGGAAAAAATCTGAGGAAAAATCTGAGCCAAAAATACAGGGCTTTTCGTATAACAAGTAATGTGTACTTTATTGACCTTATGATATATTTATGATAGTTTTCCCGACCTATTCACATATTTTCAAGCTTGGAAAGGTGACCTATTCCAGCGGCACGTCCTATCACCTTGTATATAGGAAGTGGCCCCCCCAAAGTGATTGTTCTTATTAACTTGTCTTCCCTTTTATTTGGATGAACTCTTAATATAAAATTTTACACTCATCCTTCAGCATTCATCAGGGCTGCAGATACAACAATAAGAGTGATACTAAACAATGCCTTGTTTGGAAATGATCTAACGGATTTTTTTTTATGACCTGTGTTATACCTGTGGAGAAGACTGTAAAGAAAGTTGTTTTTATAGTACCAATACCTACTGAGTTCTTCAGATACAATTTAGGGAGAGAACCTTTAAATGATTTTTATGTGTGAAAGTTGATTAAATAAGACCAAGAAGCTTTAGTTCAGACTGAAAGTACTGAAGCATGGTCATTGATTTAAATCTGAAAGAGAAATACTCATTGATTAATGCTACTAAGTATGACTAATGCTACCAAGTATGGCTTCAGAGGAGATTTATGTGCATTTTTGGGGAGGACTGATAGTTAACCATCAATGGAAAATGGTAGCAAACAAATACAACAACAATTCACATGGACCTTTATTCGATATACCATTAAACAGTTATAAAGTTATAGTCACACAATAAATAAAAATTATGTCATTCTTGCCCATTCTTGGTAATTTCAGAGTATATAGATGACCATTTACCATTATCAATGCATTTTTTTTAAATGAAACTGTTTTGTTGTTTTGGAAAAAGAAATTGAGGCCACACCAAATTGATTTTTAGTTCTTTGGACTTTTGGATGAACGAAATTTTTATTTTTATTTATTTTTTCTTGAGAACTATTTTTTTCAGCCAAAGATCAAATTTATGTGCGGCACTATTTTTTTTAACTAAAATATTGCAAAAAATGGGGAAAAAAATCCCAACTTTTACAAAATTTTAGGAGCAGGCGATTAATTTTTATTTTTTTCCATATCTTGAAAAATTAAGAATTTGGAGGGAATTTTCAGTATTTTTGCAAAATGAAGTGGCAAAAAAATATTTCTTAGAATTTACATTGTCCTAAAATCGGAGTGGCGAAATCAAAAGAACTGTCTGCGAAGAAAAATTTGGTATGGCCTGACCACGCAGATTTGAGCAGGAGCTTCACATTATGATTGTTGAAATTTCATGAAATTTCATGAAATTGTGTAGCTCATCCACATTTTTATATGCCTGTTCCAAACTATATTCCAGAATTTTTAATGGTTATGCTGACTTTCTCTTCAAGGCCATGTTGTGGTACTATAGTATTGATTTTATTTTTAAAAATTTCATTACCTGGTATCTCAGTTGAAATTTAACACTAATTTATATACATTTAGTGAGATTTTTATATAATTTTTTTTTAACAGACAAATTATTATGCTTATATTTACATGGAAAATTAACAATTATATGTACTTACAATGGAGAAACAATAACTATGAGTTAATACATCTGTTTATAAACTATCTGAATCATATAGTCTGTTATATCCAGGGAAATAACTCTTGCAAAATGGCAAAATTTAGAATCATTTGTCAGTTTATGGGCTGAAAAGAAAAATGTTTTTTAGTTTGATAAGGATTTATGATATATCTTTTTATGGTACCCAGTTGATGGTATTGAATATTTAGAATGCCCAGTTACCGGTATTGAATATTTAGAATTTTAAGAGGAACTCTTTCACTAGTGTTAACATTATTAAAACAAAAATGCTCCAAAGGTTAAATACAGTCAAACCTCATTAGCTCATCCTAAAATGGCATGAACACCTCCTATTTCTCAAACAACATTTTTAGTCCCCCACTTGTATTTTCTGTATTATTTACCATTAATAATTTGAGCACCATTCATTTCTCGAATTAATTTGAATAGTACCTTTGAGTTCGAGTTACTGAGATTTTACTGTATTTCAGTTTGTATTATGGAGGCTTGATTTATAAATTTAAAAGTAGAAAAATATTATTAAATGAATTTCATTGTTTTAATTTGGTTGATTTAGTGGAAGAAAAAACTGTGTTAGATCCTACAGGAAAAGCCACCTATAATGAAGTGTGTCAAAAGACAGGTAAGATTTTTAGTTTATTTTCTTGAAAAGTATTTAGTATTTATTTGAAAACCATTTTAACATAAGGTAGAAGAAATAAGACTCTTAACCCAAAAACCCCAAGAAACAACATGTTATAATTTATCTGGATGAAAAATAGGAATTTGTAATAATACATTGAATCATCAACCCAAGTAAGAGGTTCTGAGTATGCTTCATTCCCTCTTTGGCATTGAATGAACTCTGCATATTTTTGTCAAAATTACAAGTATGAACTGGTTTTTTTTTTGTGTGTTTTTTTTTTTTTTGGCTTTAAACCAAATATTTATAAAAACATTTTCGTTTTATTTATTAGTAATTTATGTATAATGAATAAAATAAATTCAGAAGAATCACACATGAAATGGTTCTTAGTCTGACAGTAAAAACATGTATTGTATGGTCGTATGGTGTATTTTAAACACACATTACTACATTGTACCACATTAAGCCTTAGTTTTGAAGATAATATTGCCGATCTATAAGAAAGGGGAAATAACTTATAGAATTACATATATACTTATTATTTTGAAATTGATTTCTTGTAAGACACAGAAAATTGACAAAGTTAATGCTGTGTTCTTATATCTGTTTGTTTCGACAATTCAAAAATTGTCACCAGACAGCTCTATATAATCATGTATGTATTTCTGAATGAGGCTGATTTTTAGAAAGGTTTTTAACTTAATAAGACTTATTTTGATTCATTAGGACTTATTCCTGTAACCTACATGAAAAGACATCTAGGTGATAAGAATCTGAGGATGAGACACCATTACTTAGGTGGAACAGGAACAAAACCAATTGCTAGAGCTCTTGAGGTAAAATTTAATAATCTTTCATTGTAGCAGTTTACCCTGGCTAATTAGCTCCCTAGCAGGTCCACTAGAAAATTTCTGAAATAATAGACCAGTCAATCTAACAAAAATGGACCCTAACCTCAAACTAATTGCAACAGAAGAAATTAATGTTTTTTTTGTGTCAGGAAATGTACAAGGATTAACCAAGTAAAAATTCCCATGAAATCAATTCAAGCAGATAAAATTACTGCTGACAGAAATTTCTTATAGGAATTTGCATTGAATAAGGGAGATAACTCTGTAAAAAACTGCTTGGAATTTTGCCAAAACCACAAGAAATAATAATTACTGTTTTTCTTGTACAAAATGTTTTCCCAAAGTACATGTTCAGCATTAAAAAACGGTAAAACTAATTATTGTAACAGAGTTTTGATATTTTATTTCAAGTTTTGAATTAGATTTTCTCTTCGGAAGATCCCTCATTTCCAAAAATAAATTAGGATATCAAGTTTATGAATTTTGATGAAAATATAAATAGTACTTATATTTTTTGTGGTTTTAAAAATTCTTTTAACCAAGTAGAAATTATTGATATACATGTATAATAAAAATATTTTAATTATTTTTTTCAAAATCACCACATGGTTCAAAGTAACCATTTTCTGCAATATTAAACATGTCAGTAAAATCAAAATAAAATTATGAATATTCTTATGTCTTTAAAAGCAGAATATATAACTTAGTTAAATTAAGCCAATTTAGTCCATGGAAGTATCTTTCTTAACAAGCAGAGGAAAAAATTTGTTGAAAAACAAAACAAAAATCTAGTTTTAGCAAGTTACCGACCTTGTTCCATTGAAAATCCCATAGGAGATTTGAAAGTCTAATTTTGAAGTTTCCCGTTGTCCGATTTTCATGGACTTTTTTCTGTGTATATTTAGGATATACTTAAGCAATTAAGATTCAAAATATCTTCTGTTGCAATTAGTTTGCGGTCAAATTTTATTTTTACTGGACTATAAGTCCTCCAGCACTTTTGCAAGCCTTGGTACAATCATGCATTTCCAATAAAGTTCTATTTAAATAAATCTTGGGATATAAATATGCCTAGATCTTACAACTCAATCAGTCTTTTTTTCAATCAATTTTTTGTCACATTTCGTGCCGTATCTCTACTCGTGGCGCAGCTGTTTATTAAAGTTGTCATTATGTTTAAATGATAAGTATACAGAAATAATTGTGGCCAAAATTGTCATTATTTTAACATTGATTCCATTATTCGGTCAAGAGATCACTTCTGAATTAATATTAATATCATGGTGTTTGTTGTTGTTTATTTTATCATCTGTATTATACTGTATTGTGTTAGCTAGACCCATACGGATGAAATAAGCAAATAAAGATATCATATACATATAAAGATAGAATAGAGAAGTTATACACTCCCGTTATTTGTTACATTTCTCTTATTTTCATAATTAAAGTATGTAAATTTTATGGAAAGAATAAATTTTTCTCAAAATTGCTATATCAGTAACAATTTCTGCTGTATGGATCCTGAGGGAAAAAAATGATTATTTTCATGATTATAGTTAACCATATAATAAATTTCTGATTAATTACATACATGTACTAATACAACCCTTATGACTATGACAAAATGAAATCTGTGTATATTTGTAGCCTACTTTGTGTCAGAAGTAAGTCTGGATATATTTTGGTAATTGATATCACGCAGATATCAATGGATGATAATAATAAACAGTTACAAAAGTTATTTACATTGTACTTAAGAAGTATACATTAAATATTCCTGTTGTATTTGGGTAGTTGTAACTTTATAGATTAATGTTGTCAAAATTCACAATGAATATTTATGTAAATCTTACCTATGTTTGTCTAGTTTGACTAAGTCAATACTGCACTTTGACGGAAAAGTTATCTAGATTTTCAAATCGATATGTACTTGGTTACTGTAAGCTATATCGTGTTACTATTGTGTAGAAATATAAATTTTAGTTCCTGTTCCCAGAAGACTGAAGTTAAAAAATGAAGTCCTAAGTGTATTATAATTGTTTACTTCTTCATATAAACAAGGAACTTGTTGTTTATTTATATAATTTGTGCATCATTACATTATAACTTTTTTCAGTGAAATGGATTTAAAAAAACAAATAGGATGTTTTCTTAACCAATAAAATTATATCACTTAATAATAAAGATATTAATACAGAAAATCAAATGTTTTTTCTTTTTCTTTTTTTTTTTTTTGTCCAAAAAACTTGTGATAATATTCATATGAGAATTTGCATTTATAAAATTTACAGCATTTAAATTTGTATTTGATTTACCAAATCATTGGTGAGACATTTTATTTGGAAATAAATTACCTTGAACCATCACAAGAAATAAAGCTACAATCAAGAAACATGCCATTAATGGGCCTTTTCAGTTAGTTATGTATCATATAAGGACACATAGCATGTGTAAGATCTCATACATTTTACAAAATTTCAAAAAATACCAAAAAAAATTTTAAATTTTAATTTCTATCAAAAAATGTAAAATACACATTCTGTAGATTTGTAATTGTAAATTACAGATTAATACAATAACAGAAAATTTAGATCTATCAGACAACTACTTGGAAGCAGAAGGGGCCAAATATTTATCTAGTATGATGAAGGATAACATGTTTATTGTTACATTAGTAAGTATCTCGTTAGCAATTTATATATCGTAATAATTTTAAAGAAGTAATAAGATCAGAACTTTTATTTGTATTTGATAGGTTTTCTTAATTCAGTTTTAATTTTTAGCCAAAACTACTTATTCTCTTTGAAAAGTTACTGTATTACATGTAGTATCAAAGGGTGATTATTGATATCTAAACTGAGCTATTTATAATATAAAAGTTAAAACAGAATAAAACAAAATATTTACCCATCCTATAGATTTCTTAATTAACATTTATACCACGAGGTATCTATCAATCTGTAAGTATAAATTTTTGAACACACAAAATATTTCAATTAATCTATGTTATGACACGTCTCGTTGATGCACACCCCAAATATTTTTTATATTTGTATTATGTTTACTGTATAATAATGATATATTTTTTTTAAGGACATTTCCAATAACTTTATACACAGATCTGGTGCTGCTGCTATAGCAGATATGTTAGAACACAATACTACACTGAAAACACTGTCAGTAGCAGGTATCATAAAAGCTTTCTTTAGAATATTTAAAAGGCAGAATTTGAGTTTATTCATAGAGTGTTACATTTTAACTCGGCACTAAAATAAAATGGGTGCTACCTGAAAATCAAGTGAAAGTTTTAATCATTTTCAGTATATTCCAGATGAGCTCCTATAATTTTTTCAATACCTCTACACAGCTTGTTTTGCTTGCTTGATATACATAATTATATGGAATATAATATGTTTACATATAATATTTATAGTTAATATGACAAAGTGCACTTAAATTTTTTTAAAAAACAAACATCCATAAAGCTTTTTGTTCAGGTTGTATATTCATAAATTTTTCTTTTCTAAAGTATTGGATTATTGGAAAACTGAAGATAATAAATGTCACATATAAACTAGGTTAGAAACTGTCCTTATTTACAAGAAATATTTATTTAGAAGTGGTGAAAAAGGACTGAATTAGCAAAAATGGAATTTCATATTGAATTGCTGGAATGCATCATTATACCCCCCACAAACAAACTTTTTTTTGGGGGGGGGGTATATAGGAATCACACTGTCTGTCTGTCTGTTCATATGTCTTCTAACTGCAACTCCTAAATTGTTAAAATGGATTTTGATGAAACTTTATATGAAGGTTGGGCATCATATGTAGATGTGCACGAAGCAAGATAATTATCGCTGGATGCTTGCTAAGGGAGATAATCCAACTTAAGGGTTTTACATATTAAAATCTTGCAAGTGCAACTCCTCATAAACCGTAAACCATTCAATGTATTTTGATGAAACTTTATATGAAAGTTGGGCATCATATGTAGATGTGCATGAAGCAAGAAAAAATTTGGAAGGGAAGATAATTCAGCTTATAGTCTCAAGCATGATACCAGTATTCCAAAGTTTGAACATTTATAGTATTGCAAGAGTGGGGGAAGGGGGGGGGGTATCAATCATTGAGGTCATTCACAGTTCTAGTTTATCCCTGTGATTGTGTATTAATCTAATTCTTGTTTTATTACCTTCAATATAATATTTTGAAATAAAACCTTCTTACAGGGAACCAGTTAACAGATAGAGATGCCTGGTACTTTGTGGAAGCTTTGAAGAGTAACACCTCACTAACATCATTAGATTTGAGTAACAATAACTTTGGTGAATTAGGAGGAGTGTATTTAGGAGGGGCACTAGTAAGTAATTTAATGCTTTTCTATTAATCTTTATTTTCAAACATCAAGAATAATGCTTTTAGTCAATAATTTATATCACACGTTCCATATAAGTAAAGTATATTTGCTGTTTTTGTCCATTTTTGACTTGTTTGGTGTCTTGTTTTTATTATGCTCCATCTACAAATGTCATTTCCTCAAGTCAGAAACGTTTGAAAGACAATAACTTATGGTGATATATCAACTAAAATTATCTTACATTTTATGTAGTACAACAAAAGTCAGCAATATTTGAGTCAATAATACCTATATTTTATGTAAGAGTGACTTTGGTTAAATATTAACATTTAGTCTTTTTCTCCAAAACATAGTTTAATATAATTTTCCAAAAGTTACATACCATCGACTTGGAAACCAATAAACAGAATTGAATATAAAGACCTGAGGTTACTGATTTGGTCAGTTTTTATGAGATTTGTCATAGATGGATATTATATAGTAACTAATTGAATAAAGTAACCCTTACTGTACCCAGTGATAAAATTTTCATATCACTGAAATGGATAAGTCAATTATGACACCTGATGGTAGTAAATTCAAGTATTTTTGTTAATACATAGATCACATAGGGATCCATTGGACGGATTAGCATTTTAGTCCATGTATCTGTATGCCTGTCCATTACATAGTATATCCAGTTGCTGTCTTCAGTAATGCTTGAAGTAAATAATAATATGTTTACGTATGTTTGTTCACTAAAAATTGTATTACAAATATAGTTGAAACCTGTACATGGAAGTTCATAGTCACAAATGTAGTATGATATTGCTGATCATATTTCTAAGTTCACAAATTTTTTATTTTCAATTATGGAACTTTGTATAATTGTTCACCACCACCACAAGATGGTTTGTCACAAATTTAGTTATTATGGCCTCTACATTTATCATACTATTTGATTACAGGCATTAAATGAAGGATTACTAGATGTAGATCTTAGTTGGAATTCACTACGTAATAAAGGTGCTGAAACAATTGCCAATGCTTTAGCAGTAAGTCATTATAAAGCAGAATATTTCTTTCAGAGAAAAGTCTGTATAACTACATTTCTTAATACAATCTTTCTACTTTATGAGTCAGTAATTTTGAAACAATTAAACCTGAAAAACTTTGACACACAATAGGCATATTTGATTATAGGAATGTACATTTGTTTTGTTAGAGACACTAGTACCTTTACAATATGTTGCTAGGTATTTGTGAATGTATGTTATCTTCTGAGGAAGAGCCTTCCTTTAGATTATTTTTACCATTTTATTTTGAATTTGCACTTTAAAGATATATTTCTTAAATTCTAACAAAGGAATTTATTTTAATTTGATTCATGCATGTAATGCAACAATTCTTTTGGCATCCTATCATGAAATTTGTATTTGTACAGCTACTACAGCAGTAGTTCATTTTATGCTTGTGATTGGTCAAATAAAACACAAGAAAAGCAGTACCAAATCTCATCATTATAATAGTGTGGAAAGTATTTTTTATTTTTAAAAATGATTCAATGAAACAATATGACTTATTAGAATAAATCTGAAATTTTTTACTAGAATTTGTTCTTAATTACAGAAAAATGAAAGTCTAGAAGTATTGGATGTATCTTGGAATGGATTTGGTGAAAGAGGGATGAAAGAACTGCAGAATTCCCTAAAAATAAATAAAAGATTGAAAGTCCTAGATCTTAGGTAGAAATGAGTAATACATTGGACAGAACTTAGTTATTTTTTTGCTTCTAGCTTAAGGTCATGTAGTATAACTGTGCATACATGACTTGATTTGAATGTCAATTTTCTGTATAAATTGACAATTTGGGATGTGAACACAATTGGATGAATTTCAATTTCGATCTTACAATTTAATTTATCTTTTGTTTTTTTTAACTTATTGTTACAGTATTTAAATTATACTGGTAGTTGAATTTGCATATAATTTCACTGAAAGACAGATTTAAAGATTAACCTTTCTTAAAATTACTTTCTAAAAATTCACTGAATCTAAAATTTAGTTTTGAGTTTGATTTAGTCTTTCACACATCCATATGTTCTAAAGACTGGTCAAAATCACAGTCAAAACCAAAATTACAATGTTGTAAAAAAAGGTAAATTTTAAAGAAATTCATTGTTTATTTACAGCAACAACAGAATAAACAAGAAGTCGGCAGGATACCTGAGTGCTGGGTTAAAACAAAATACAGGACTGGAATCATTGATAGTAAGTTTTACTAGTTATTTACAAGTTACAAATCTAATTATCAACTTGTTATTATGATAGATGATACATGTACTAACAGAAAACTTGCTAAATTAATAAAATAAAGAATAAATCTTTATTGGAGAATGTAAATCTGTGCTTTTCTATAGTCATTTATATGAATGTGTATTCAGTATTTAGAAAGTCAATATTTTATAACGACAGTACCGGTAAAAATTATTTCTGGTTTAATGAAATCCAGATTGAGATAAGTCTTTTAAGATTTATCAATCCTTCTTTTATGTTCATATTCTCATTCCTAGTATATAATTAATATGTTTGTAGGTCTACTGTGCAGAATATGTGTAATATTCCTGTAAAGAGTTAAAATAAAGGCATGATGTGCACAATTTTAACTAACTTTTTTTACCAGAAATGTTATTAATGCTTGCTTGAGGATAACTATTTCAATGGTTAGGGTTCAAATGCAGAAGGACTGGTATTTTTCCCTGTTAAAAACAGTTAAAGACTTTGAAAATCTTTTGTTGCATAAGGAATGTGATTTTTAGGGCAGGGGGTGAACTAATTACTGTTCTCATAGTTTCAATTTGATTGTAAAAGTGAGCTTTAAAGAGTTATTTTCTATACTGATAACAAAAAGAATCATGTGTTCAGTAAACCACATAATTGTCATTCAAATAGATGATTTACATATTTATGCAATTGCATAATGAAAAAAGTCATTTTGTTATAGGAATTACATTGACTTGTGTTATGGACATTAACAAAAGATATTTCACAATTGATAAATGTTGTTATATATTTTGGGTTATAATCATTTTCATATTGTTTGTTAAAACTTTTTCAGTACTTTTTATTATACCTACCATATCTGTATAATAAGACTTTATTTAAACTAGAGTTAGGATATGAAAATTGCATGAATGTTTTCTCCTTTCACTGCATGTATATTATATTGCATGTGTTTCACTAGTATTTTAAGTCAATTGTGAATGAAAGTAACTTTAAAACAAAAGTTATAAGTTTATGCACCATTTTATTCTTTTCAAAACATGACTTATTGTTATATTTTAATTTTTGTTTGTGTAATATTTCTTGAATTCTTTTGTCAAGAATTTTACTCAATCACAAATTTTAAATGTTCCAGGCCATAGTTAGAAAAAAATGTTAAACTTATACAACTTCTATACTTTTGGAAACATTGATTAATTAGGGATTGTTTTTAATTTTGGAACAGACTATACATATTTGGTGAATATTTTCTGTCCTATTATTTCATTAACCTGCTCAGGTTTCCATACCTGTTTTGACATTTTGTACCTCTCCATTGTTTAATATGATATTATTAATTAACAATTTACGTATTGGCTTAGTTATTGGTCAGAGGCTTGGTGTATTGGCCTGAGGTGAAGCCGAAGGCCAATACAGCAGGCCGAGGACCAATAACTCAGCCAATACGCAAATTGTCAATTAATGATATGTTTATTAATAAACTTTTCATAAACATTATATAGAATTATCTTTTAAATATAGTCTGTCAAACTGAACCACAATTCTCTAAAAACTCAAGGGAATCTTATGCACGAACGTGAAATTACGAAAGTATACTTTTTGTAAAGAATTTAAAAATTTTATCTGTTTTCTAGTTAAACTTTATGAGACAAGTAAAATGAATTGTCACAAGTGGGGTAAAAAATCAATAGTTAAAAATTTTAAGTAGCTTTTAGCACAATCGTCCAACAGTGCGACGTCCCTATATAACTGCATGTGTGAAAATCTCCGGATGTTGGCCAATACGGAAAACTCTACCAATACAGACCGGACGTTCGTATTTGCCGAGTTTTTAGGTATTGGCCCTGTTCGATTATCTGTATTGTATAGACAGATTAACTGTTATTTAAGCAATAGTTAATTAATAATTAATGATATTATACAATTAGAATCTTTTGAACAGGTAGACATCCATAATTGACATCTTTGGAAAGACTAAGGCTCTGTCCGGAAGATGATAATGATGTCAACAACATATATGGACACACTTGTTTTACTTATCAAAACATCTTTATTTATACTCCTCCTGTCCAAAGCTTCCAAATTGTCTTATTTTAAAAGTTTAAAAACTGTTATAGAGTGTTGGGTATTGGTTATATTAGATTCTCATTCAGGTATGAGTGAGTTATGAAATTTCTCCACCCGAGATAGTAAAATTAAAATCTTAAATTTAACTATTGAGGGTGGAGAAATTCCATAATTCACGAGTAAATTGAAGGAGAATCTGTTTCTCCTATGATTTTTGACAAAAATCTCAAGAAAATGTCATTGCTATGGAGTTTGTTTACATAGATGTCTTTAATTTTTTGTTCCAATAACTGTAGAAAAAAACGGCGGGAATTGGTTAAAAATATTATGTAGTTTTATCCCACTGATTAAACACATCAAGAATCTTGAGAAACACTATTCTCTTATGATGGTGCATTGCTATCTATTTCTCTCGTGTTGAATTGTTTGTCATAACTGATTCCCCATGATATGAACAAGTGTTACGAGAAATTCTTTTATTTGATTGGCCTTAATCCAAACGTTGCTGTTTTCTGATTAGTTGAAATCTGCATGGTTATCGTTGAAAACCATCGTTGCATAGCAACATTTGACATCACAGAAAAATAAAAGTTAAGATTTCCTGTGGGTTGGATGCCGAATCACAAACAAACAAATATTCCTGAAGAATCATAAGAGAAATAGGTTGAACAACTCGTAAAAATTAGATACTGCTTGATAACAACTCTCGTTATTTAATTTGGACTTAATAATAAACTCACCAAAGGCTCGTTTATCATTATATCCAAATTAAACAACTCAATTTGATATCAAGTGATATCTAATTCTAACTCATTGTGAAACCTATAATTATATACAACCTTTTTGTGTTATTTGATTGTTGATAAAGTTTGTCAGCATCATGTGATATTCATTTCAACCAATTAGAATTGGTCCAAAACATAAATATATTTATTTTTCTGATACGACTCCTTCAAAATATTTGGCGTAAAGGGCCTATACATGGTAAAATCAGGATATTTTGAAGCTACCGTGAATTATGTGTCAAATTTACTCTGTTTCTTTTTCCAGTTAAATTTAAATCCTATGGGAGATGAAGGCATGGAGGAAATTATCAATGTCATTAAAGTGCAGCCAACCTTGACATATGTGTCTTTAGAAGTGAGTAACTGACCGAGAGAAAGTCTACAGATAGCTTATTGTTACATTTTAGTATTTGCTTATTATAAGTACTTTGTTTATTGGGATAAATATTTCTAAAGGGAATTTTGCATCAGTCATAAATAAACAGATATAAAACAAGTTATGTTTTATTTGAAAAACTTTCTGAAGAAACAGTACACAGTAGACATTTTGTGGCAAGAATACTAATGAAAATTGAAACAGTTAAAACTATAGGGTGTTTGGGGAATGAAAAATTAAACTGAGTTTTACCTTTGACCTATACAAGTCAGAAAAATAACATCAGGACATTTATTTTGAAATTTTAATTCTAGAGGGACAAAATTGTTTTATGGATGCATCTTACATTGATTAACCTTTAGTAAAGGGTAACTAAGCTTAGCTTGTGTGAGCATCATATTAAGGGTGTTTACCATTTGATTTTGTTATTTACTTATAATCTAGATGCTTACTTGTGATAGCAATGCAGAGTTATTAGTAAATCTAATGACATAAGACTCATTATTTTAACAAAAAATTTCATGAAATATTTTTAAATTGACTGCTTTCAGAATTGTGGGGTAAGTAATTTCTGGCCAGGTTGTTCAGTAACAGAACAGCTTGCTGTCTCATTACTTCATAGCATGATATATGTGTCATGTATGATCTCTGGTGAAGAGAATTGTGGGATATCTAGTTTTGGTTTCCTTTTCTTCACAATAGTATCATGGTATAAAGATAACTTTTAATAATTTCGTCTTTCATAAGAAAATCAGGTTTCATTCAATTGCATGAAATAATTCCCATATTCTGTATTACTTGAATATCAAGTTTAAATCTGAAAATCTTATGACAATATCTGCTTAGTATTCACTTTGTTAAAAAACATTAGTCTATTCTATGCCTTAACGAGGGGAAATAATTCTTATTTTCTTGAGTGTAACTGTTAGGGGCAGATAATTTACAGATGTTGTTTAAAATAAAGTCATAATATTATACAGTTACAGTGTCAGGAAAAGGAAACCTTCTTTTAGTTTTCAGGAAATAAAGGTTAAAATCAATAATATCCGGGACTGTTAACACATTAGATATAAGCTTTTACTAAGAATATATTAAAAATTGCAGGAAAGGTTTAAGTTCTATTAACTCATTGTTTGTACTGAAGATGGTTTAATCGGTAACAGTCACTGTATTTTAAACAATAAAAAATTTTAATCACTTTATACTGTAATGAAAAACTGACATTTGATATGTGTCTGGAATTCTGCAAACTGTATTCCCTGGAAAGCGTACACGTCCTGTATGTCCTGTAGGTTGAAAATGTGACCAAGGACTCATTATCAAAAGAAGAAATACCAGAGACAAATTTATATCATTGATTACATTTATAATCAAGATAGTAAAAAATAATCTTCACCTCTGATCATTATAATTCATTTCATTGACCTGCATGTAATAGATGTATTCATTTGCATGTATGTAGAGTTGGTGCATACATATATTTAAAAAACTATGATATAAATGTATAACTTTTGAATTACATAACTTGTAAAACCTACCCGAAGGGGAAAGTGACAAGTGAGATAACTATGCAACAGACATAAATTTGTTTTTCATTTGGAGTATATTGGCTAGTCTATAGGTGTATCATAAATGTGTAATATTATTTCCCATATTTATAGGTAAACCATTATATAGTCTCCCTGTGTATTTTACAATTTAATGGTTTTTGTCTCACCTGCGACGAAAAGTCGTGAAGAAAAGATATAGGTATTATTTTCCGGCACCTGCAGCATAAACTTTTTAAAAACTTTAATAACTTTGCACTTGTAATACCTACAATTAAGATTTATGGTCCACAGGTAGTTTATCATATAGGGTTTGCCGCAGTATACTTGTCTTGTGACCCTGACCTCATTTTCATGGTTAACTGACTTCATAAACATAAATGTAAAATCTATGTCCAAGTTTTGTGGTTAAATCCATTTCTCAGTAACTGTAATACCTAGGCCAGCCATATTTGGTCTATAGATAGTTCTTAATGGGTACATGCCAGTCTGACACCTGGCTTTGGACCTTGACCTCAATTTCATGCTTGAGTGACCTGCGTCACATTTGCGTGGTAAAGTCCATTACTCATAAACTAGAATACCTAGACCCACCATATTTGGTCAATAGATAGTTATTGGTGGATACATGTCAGTCTGACACCTGGCATGGGACCTTGACCTCAATTTCATGCTTGAGTGACTTTGTCACTTTTTCATGGTTAAGTCCATTTTTCAAAAACTGTAATACCTAGACCCACCATTGGTGTATTGATAGTTCTTGGTGGGTAGATGCCAGTCTGACACTTGTCTCTGGACCTTGACCTCAATTTCATGGTTGAGTGACTTTCATCCAAGTTTCTTAAGTCCATTTTTCAGCAACTGTAATACCTAGACCCGCCGGGTTTGGTCTACAGATAGTTCTTAGTGGGTACATGCAAGTCTGACACCTATTTCTGGACTTTGACCTCAATTGCATGCTTAAGTGACTTTGTCACATTTTTGAGATTAGGTCCATTTCTTAGCAACTTTAATACCTAGACCCATTTGGGTCAATAAATAGTTCTTAGTGGGTGCTTGTCAGTATGACACCTGCCTTTTGACCTTGACCTCAATTGCTTTGAACGCATTTTCCTTTGACTTGCAAAATGTCCGGTATCAGATAGTCATTATTCTGTGTCCTTGTGCATACTCAGGCGAGACATGTAGTGTGTCCACTCTTGTTAGTATTTAAAAACTGTTAAGTTTAAAATATTTGCAAAAAGAGAAAACAGAATATTTTAATTCAGATATTCACTTTAAAAATTGAAATGTTTTTGAACAGACATAATGCATGGTTTGGTCTGCTATATAACTGCATGAAAACTAAACTTGTTTTTTGTTGTAAATAAGTTTTTGTTGGACATTTTTAAAAAAGATCCAAATTTAATCAGTGTTAAAAATTGTCTTGTCTAATAAATAAATTTAAATCTTTTTTTTCATATTTTCAATATAGTATTTTTTATATTTTTCTAAATTCTGGGTATTTGTAACTTTGTACTTTGTTTTACATTTATACAATTATCGTATAATTAATTTCACTCAAGAACACTGAATAAAGCTGAAATGTTTGGAAAACATGGTTTAGAGTTTTTATATTTTTACTTTGTTATACAAATTAAGGATGTTTCGTGGTGAGTTTGTGGATTAAAATTGATCTCAAATGGTTTTTATAGTTTGAATGACCAGACTCTTTTATTATATCATATTATACAGGCTAATAGAAAAGTATAACAAAATAGTTATTAAATAAAGAAAATATATTTATTGGTGTGAATTCTATAAAACCAGAGCAGTTCTAATATCTGACTAAACTTAGAAAATATCATCATCCTTAATTATATGTATAGCTTGACAAGAAGTTATTTCATGTAATATACCAGTATTTCTAAATATCAAGCAAAAGGCAATTCATTGTCAGGAAAAAAAAACTTCTTAGTTGGAAGAATAGATCTGTATTCAGAAGCCTAATGTATGTGCAGAATCATCGTAGTTACTTCTACCTCTGATGAGATAAATTAATAAACCTTTGAATAAGAGACCACTTTAAAATTTTTTTGTTGGAGCTATTATAAAAGTGTTTCCCCCACAATTAATCTCCGCTTCAATAAGATCTGAATGATTTATTTTTCGGATATATATAAGCACTTTTGAAAATTGATCATTGTATATTAATATATAATTGTGTCTACAAAAAGTGATATAATTTCAGAAATGTATATTAATTTTGATATTACTATACACACCATACTTTTGACTGTGGGATTCAAAATTTCATTGTTTTTCATGATACTTATATATACTGTTTGAAGGTTTTTACTAATTTTCACTATTATAGGTCATGACTGATACATTAGGGGGAATTATTTCCTAAAATAACAGATTTTTCTATATACTGAGAATATAATTATATTTCAGGAAATGAATCTATCTCCAGCAAACTATCGCAGAATAAAAGAAATACAGGATGAAAGAGATATTAGCATTTTACATGGAGGGTCAGGAGGATATCAAAGACACACAGTAAGTACACTAGAATTTTCTTGTCTTGACTACTTTGGATAACTGGAATAGATTTTTTTTTTGAGAGAGAAATATGTATACTGCTGATATGATGAATTCTGGATGTATAGTCTGAATGAATATGGTGGTTCCTGTTCATTAGGCAGAAATGTATTGAACAAAGCACATGAGGTTATATAGACCCCTACAGATACATATTTTGTAAATGAATTTGATAGAATGTTGTTTTTGTATGAATACTCCATTTTTGTTCTCATTTTCATTTTGATCTGATATTCCCATCCATTATTAAGGCCCCGCCACTTAGTGGTGGTGGATCAGTCTGTCTGTCTGTCCATCAGTCTGTAACAAATCGTGTCCGCTCTATATCTTGAGAACCTTTATGATTTCAAAGTTTATACTTGCCATGGATATTCACTAGCACCAGAGGGTGTGTCCAAATGTATGTACAACTCTGTCGATTATTGTGCAAATCTATAGGTCAATAACTGAGGTCAAATATTGGAATCCATTTGACCACAAGTTATTTACGGCGGGGCCCACAGAGATGGATTCAATCTCCTTGATCTTCAGTTCGATATTTACCAGTTAACTGGGTTTTCCAACAGAAATATCTGGTTAGTAGGTTAGTGTTATATGGCAGGTGGGTAGCTCCAGACAGTAACGAAGACAAACCCTCTTTGCTGTCAAAATGATACATCATTTCTTGTTTTTGTTTTAGTCTCAAACCAGTGTTATGAGATTATTTAGTAAATTTTTACGAGAGCATCAGTCAGATTTAGAGACAGCCTTCCTACAGCAGGACAAAGATCATAGTGGTAAACTTTCCAGTGAAGATCTGAAAACAGCACTAAAATCAGCTGGGTTACGTCTAACTAATGTAAGTGATACACTGGTAGGAAGTTTTTAACTATGATTGAAGTAAATTAGAGAAAGGCATTAAGAGTTGGAGTGTTGTAATTTTCTTTTACATCTTACATCAAATTATGAATAAGTTAATTTGGGATATTAAGCTTTTTTGAATTGTTTAAAAAAATTGCAATTTTATTCAAGAACAAAATTTCAAGGTATTTCACACAGTACATGGAACATGTGAACAAGAGAATTAAGTTTATATGTTAATGCATTGAAGAAATGTTTTCATTCATTCTTCAGAAATATTATGTTTGAAATTTGTAAGAAAAGATCATGGTCAAAGAAGCCTTAAATGCATTTTAAACAGAAATATCTTTCTACCACTGGATAGCAATTACAGTCTTATATTTACATATATCACATTCAAAATTTAGACAATTTATAACAAAAATTTGTATTCCAGAAACAATTAGGAATTCTATTTGAAAACATTGACATGAGCCATCATGGTGAAGTAAAATACAGAGACATTCTGAGTGGGACAGCCTTCATAGGGAGGAGAAAATCATCCCAGGTGTATACTCTGACAGGACTGGAAAACAAAATACATGTCCTTAGCAACAGAGGCAAAGAAATTCGAGTCACATGACTGGTTAATTTTATAAATGTAAATACTGCAGCACACATGGCATGGAATCTGTGATTTGTTGTTAGTCGTTATAAATTAACTGCTTATGCATGAAAAAAAAAACAACTATGCAATATTTATTGTTTAGAATCCATTTATTTGCCAAAATGTGCACTAGTATATACTTATAAATAGTGAATTATTGCTCAAGAGGCAGAAAATAAGTTTGAAGTACATTTAAGAAATTTTTTGATCATAAAATAAGAAAAAAAGATGATTTGCAGTGTTCTTTTGCTTAAAAGAGGATTATATATAAACAGTAATAAATGGGATAATAAATACAGCAATTTAAAAACTAAATCTGGCATAAAATGCTAAAAAGCCAGATTAGTAATTGATTGTAGCCATCATTATAGTTTTTCTTTATTTGCTGTACTTTAACACTGTTGTAAGCTTTCAGAACATAATCTACAGATATTCAAGTGATTTTATATTTTACCTCTGATGTATTCCAATGAAGTCTTCCATTTTATTACGTTTTTCAATATTTGTTTCTATGTACTTCCGTTTCTTTTCTTAGTGTATATTTACTCAACAGTATACAGTACCAAACAGAATTATTGCCTGTGAAGGTAATATAGGTAATACATAAAACATATTAAAGCTGTTATGGTATCTGGACCATAAATGACCATGTGATCCTCCCGGATATTCTATACAACCTAATGGCCTCAGAAATTATCATCAAAGTTTGGAAATGCAGTACATAACTAACTTATTTCATAGTCACATACAAGCAAGGAAGTGTGTTTCAACCACCATTTACAGGCAAATCTTGAGGGGGTAAACTTTTCCTTTAAAGATCATCTCATCTGAAACCACTGGGCCAATTGGGACCAAACTTTGGTGGAATGGTCCTTGGGTGGCCCCCTTCCAAAATCATGCCGGCATACCTGACTTCCAACCGTCATGGCTGCAATGGTCTTTAGATGGTCCTCTTTCAGAATTATGTCCAATGACCCGAACGATCAACCAAGATGGGCGCCGCAGCCGAACTTAGTTTAAC
This sequence comes from Mytilisepta virgata, assembly GCA_028015205.1. Lineage (NCBI taxonomy): Eukaryota > Metazoa > Mollusca > Bivalvia > Mytilida > Mytilidae > Mytilisepta > Mytilisepta virgata. The sequence continues at coordinate 76,353,950 of CM051519.1, forward strand.
ATAGGATCCTATGGGAAATTCATTAAAAAATCTTCTTGTCTGAAACTACTGAGCCAATTGCAACCAAACATAGCAGCAATGGTCCTCACATGGTCCTCTTTCAAATTTGTGTCTGATGAACTGGACGATCAACCAAGATGGCAGCTACAGCCGAACTTAGTTTAACATAGGACCCTATGACCCTATGGGAAATTCATTAAAAAGTCTTCTTGTCTGAAACTACTGAGCCAATTGCAACCAAACTTTACAGCAATGGTCCTTAGATGTCCTCTTTTAGATTTTTGTCCGATGAACTGGACAATCAACCAAGATGGCCGCCACAGCTGATCTTAGTTTAACATTGGACCGTATGGGAAAATTCATTAAAAAATCTTCTTGTCTGAAATTACTGAGCCCAATGTAACCAAACTTAGCAGCAATGGTCCTTAGATGGTCCTCTTTCAGAACTATTTCCGATGAACCGGACGATCAACCAAGATGGCCTCCACAGCCAAACATAGTTTAACATAGGACCCTATGGGAAAATTCATTAAAAAATCTTCTTGTCTGAAACTACTGATCCAGTTGTAACCGGACTTGGTCCTCAGTCAGAAATATTTCCAATGACCTAGAATGTCAACCAAGATAGCCGCCACAGCCGAACCTAGTTTTACACAGGATCCTATGGGAAAATTCATATAAAAAATCTCCATGTCTGAAACCACTTGGCAGAAATGGTTCATAGGTGGTCCTCTTTCAGAATTGTGCTGGTGACCTGAAATGAACTGGACGATCAACCAAGATGGCAGCTACAGCCGAACTTAGTTTAACATAGGACCCTATGGGAAATTCATTAAAAAGTCTTCTTGTCTGAAACTACTGAGCTAATTGCAACCAAACTTTACAGCAATGGTCCTTAGATGTCCTCTTTTAGATTTTTGTCCGATGAACTGGACAATCAACAAAGATGGCCACCACAGCTGAACTAAGTTTAACATAGGATCCTATGGGAAATTCATTAAATAATCTTCTTGTCTGAAATATCTGAGCCAATTATAACGAGACTTGGCAGCAATGGTCCTTAGATTGTCCTCTTTCAGAAATGTGTTGGATGACCTGGACCCGAACATAATTTAACATTCGACCCTATGGAAAATTCATTAAAAAAATCTTCTTGTTTGAAATTACCGAGAAGTTGGAACCAACATTGGCAGCAATGGTCCTTAGATGACCCAAACTTTCAACTAATATAGTCAACCACAGCCAAACTTTTAACCCCGTGGGAACTGCTCGCTATATGTAATAGGCAATGCACTATCAGGTGAGCAATACAGGCTCCTCGGAGCCTCTAGTTTAAGGTCATGATCTATTGTGGACTGCATATCTTGATAAAGGGTTCAAGTTATCTGGAACCTAACTGACAACATGATTTTTTCTGAATATGCTTACAAAGTAATGATAGTGACTTTATTAATTATTGGCAAACTATAATAATAATATTTATTTCCAAATCCATGGGCCCTGATAGGGCATTTGAATTACAATAAAACAGTATAAAGAGAAAGAAAAAAAAGACAGTTAAACATTTAATGATTAGACAATATAAATTGAATTAAATAATATGTCAAAAAAGTGTTGGGGAGAGAAGCTGGACTAAGGGAGATAACTCAATTTGTTTTATCAGTATTATGCTTTTTCCTTATATTATAGATTAAATCTATATAATCACATAGTGATGAAACAAAATTTACATTATCATTTACCATTATCCATATAAATAAATCGTGTAATTCTAATGACCTTAAGATAGGATATCTTGAAAAAAGTTTATACATAAAAATAATTCTATTAGTGTTGTATATTGGACATTTGAGAAGGAAATGCAATTCATCCTCTACAGAGTTACTGTTGTGACAATTCTGGCACAGTCTTTCACATCTTGGAATAATTTCATTTTTGCCGGACAAGTTTATCCTGCATTCATGATGGCCAGTTTCAACCCTCAGGACGTGATTACTGAACTCATTTTCATTGTCAATAACAAACTACAAAGTCTAAACTTTTGAAAGAGATATCTGCATAATTTCTTCTTTAAAACTTTTCCATCAGAAAGAAACAAAAAATTATTGTGATCATCTATCAAGGTTAATTTAAATATTCTTTAAAATTCCTGCTTCACTGATAAGAAAGAATTTATGAAAAGTCAGAATGCACATCTGTCTGATCAGATCTGATAATATAGAATATTTATTTTGTGATGAGTCCTGGTTGACACAGGGGTGCCTTTTCACTACTTCAGAAATTTGATTATCTTTTTTATTTTTTGTGATTTTGTACCATACTTGCCAACTTATATATATGTCTTATTTCCTCCACTTCCTAATATTTATGTATTGAGTATATGTGTTATTGTGGTACATTTAATTACAGTGCAAAACTTTATGTAACACAAGTCAGGTATTTTTATTATATTCATTACAGTGAAAGTTTCTGCTCTAAAATACCCAACATAATTTAATTAATAAAAGAAAGGCAATCTTAAATTGATAATTTGTTTGGTGAATCTCTTTTAGGACTTTTTACATGTGCGTTTTGGATATTTTATGTCAAGATTTGATCCACAATATCACTCTTATGGGTCAGTCAGGTTAGGGTCAATTACATGCCAATATAATTAATTACTTCATTTCAATTATGTAATGCTTTTTTCAGTTCAGTTATAAATAAGTTTATATTTATTTTGAAATGTAATTAATTTCTTTTCAATTACATTGCCAATTGGGTCTTATTTTGCAGTGTTAATAAATTAGAATTATACCAATATTATGTACAATTAACATCCAACATAACGTTACTTTGATGGTTGACACTTGTTAGCTCACCTGTCCTAAAAGGACATGTGAGCTTTTGCCATGACTTGGCATCCGTCATTCATCCTTCATCCATCCATTGTCCGCCGTTATCCGTCGTAAACTTTTTCAAAGATCTTCTCCTCTGAAACCACAGAACCTATTACAGCCATACTTAGTCTGAATGATCCTTATGGTATCTATAATAAAGTTTGTGTTTTATTTTTTTGTCCGTCGAGAACATGGCCACCATGGCTAAAAATAGAACATAGGGGGTAAAGTGCAGTTTTTGGCTTATATCTCAAAAAACTAAAGTATTTAGAGCAAAACTGACATGAGTAAAAATATTTTTCAGGTTAAGATCTACCTGCTATGAAATTTTCAGACACATCAGTCAACCGTTTGTTGGGTTATTGTCCCTGAATTGTTAATTTTAAGGAAATTTTGCATTTTTAGGTTGTTATCTTGAATATTATTATATATAAAGACAAACTGTAGCAAAGTAAGATCTACAAATAAGTCAAGATGACCAAAATCATCAATTAACCCCTTATAGGAGTTTTCGCCCTTTAAAGACAATTTTTCACATTTTTTTGTCATCTTTGTAAACTTTTAAAAATCTTCTTCTCTGAAACTACAGAATCAATTTCAGCCAGACTTAGGCTGAAATATCCATAGGGTATCTAGTATAAATGTGTTGTTTTGTTTTCTTGTCCATCGAGAAACATGGCTGCCCTGGCTAAAAATTGAACATAAGTGAAAATGCATTTTTTGGCTCATATCTTGAAAACTAAAGCAGTTAAGGCAAAACTGACAAGTAGTAAAAATTTTTATGAGATCAAGATCTACCTGTCATGAAATTTTCAGACAAATCAGAGATCCCAAAAACAAAGGTCAAGGTCATTGAAAAAGTCCATAGCAACCAATGAAAAAGTCCCTAGCAACTATATCTATTTGGGTTCAGGGTTCTATATTTTAGGTTTACAGGTCAATATTAAGGAGAAAATTGCGACGGTATACATTAAATAGCAAAAATAATGATTGATGCAAGATCTACCGGTAAACAAAATATAACATCTGAGCGATTCAGGCTCTTGGGAGCCTCTTGTGTTATTATATCTCTCCTTTGCAGAAGGGACACATATTGTTTTAGTAGTGTTTCTTCTTCTTCTTCTTCTTTTTCTTTTCATACAACCTTGTCTTGACCATAACTTTTTTGTACTAAATTTGAGGTGGACTCATGATATTTGGTATGTCGATGTATCTTGATGAGATGGTATGTCATGTATCATCATGATCAGCATTTGACCTTGAACTTTAAGGTCAAATATTAGGCTTTTTTGGTCAATGCTTGTCTGGGCCTTAACTTTTATGTCCTTTGAGTTAGAATCATGATATTTGGTATGTAGATATATCTTGATGAGACAGTGTGTCATGTATTATTGTTATCTTCATTTGAGCTTGATTCCTGAAACCAAGGTAAAAAAATAAGCTTTGTTGGGAAATGTCTTTGTCTGGGCCATAACTTTTTGGTTCTTTCAAAAAGACATATCATATTAAAAATGAAGATGTATCTTGATAATACAGTATTTCACATATCATCCTTATCTTCATATGAATTTTTACCTTGCTTTTTGGGGAATATCCTTGTATGGTCCATAAATTTTGGTTCTTTAAGGTAGACACATCTGATTATATTAAGAATGAAGATGCAGATTATTCATATGTATGAAGGGGAGACATATGTTTTAGTTCAACTAAAACAGTTCCTACTACTTAATATTTGTCTTTTCCATTCATTTAGATAATTTGCATTTATATTATATTATTTTTGTTAAATTAATTTTATTTAGTATGTAGTTCAGAAGGCAGAGGGTTGTTAGAAGGGAATGGAATATACTTAGCAAAAAAGTTGAGCAACATTTACTAGTAAAATTATAAATGTTTTCTCTTGGGTTATATTAACAGAAAAAATCTTAACATTTCCTTTAAATTTAAATACTTAATTCAGATGGATTAAGTGATGCATTAGAATAATCTCTTTTATGTCTGTTTGTCTGTAAAACTTTCTTTAATTAAGTAAAGCTGTTCACAAAATTTACTTTCCACAAAATTTCAACAGACAGATATAAATTGAGTTAAATATAAAAAAATGATTGATATTTGTGCATTTATATCTGTGTTTTAAGATTTCAAGTATTCAGAGCCAAAAGAAAATTCTGAGCATTCAGAATTTTGATTGAAAAAGATGACAAGAATATTTTAATGCTATATTTTTTTAAATAAAATATGATGTCTTTATTCATCTTAACTTTAATTTTAGATGTTTTTTTTTCAAAATGTAATACATTATACCCAATTTCTGTTTAAAATTCTGTTTTTAAATTCAGACTTAGAATGTTAATTTTTATGTAAAACTTTTTGTTTTCCCCTGAAATTTATTATATTGGTACCTTGCATAATTGTTTTTAAACTGAATGATTTTTTTTTTAAATATTTTTGTCTCAGCCAAATTAGAATACTATTTATTGTTTGCTCTATTCCACGCAAGTCTTCCTTATTTTACATTGCCTTTTTGGTCTTTGGCTTATTCTATATTTTAAGTACAGTATGTTGTCTGGAACTAAATATGGAACTAACAGTTACACACTGCTCAAAATAGTAGAGGACTATAATAATTCATGCTTTAATATGATAAAGGAAACAAGTGTTGACATATATCATCATTTTACAGAGTAGTCGATTGCAGATGATAGAAATGTTCATTTCATTTTTTATAAAAGAAATCAATTTTAATCATCTGAAGATCAGTTTGAATGTCTTATCAATATATGTTTGATACTTTAAGTTTGTAAAAGTGTGAGAAAAATTACAGATTTTTTAAATTAATATAGAATCTTAAGAGAATGTTGTGAGATTGAACATTTTTAACCAAACATTAGACAATTTATGGTTACAAAAACATGAGTAATGACATGTATGTACCAACTGTAATCATTTATTGAAATAGGTAGAATTTTACCACACCAGGTTGTATTATTATACAGTGGTAGTTCGGCTATTAAATGCATATTTCAGGTTTTTATATATCTGTCTCATATTTATTGAAACTACTATACCAGTATACTAGCCTCAGGTTGCCTTTTTAAACAATCAGTTCATTTAGATTTTTTTAACTTAACTATTTTATATATTTGTTTGTAGTTTCAATTAAGATAGCTTTATAATAAAATTAGTTTTTGTATAATTTGTTTGATAATGTGTTTGTGTTACAAGCTTTTGTTTTTACGTAAATAATATTTTTTTTATAATTTTATACAATTGTTAAAGTTGTAAGCCAAATTATTTGAGCTTTAACATAATAAACTGTCTCAAACATTATTTTCTTTTTGTTTCTCTCAAGAGCCATGTCTTTAATATATGTCAATTAAAACTGAAGAGTCCATAGAAATTAATTACAGTGTCTCTATCCTGCAACTATCATAATATTAAGAATTGTAAAAAAAAGGGTAAGGAATCTATCACACCATAATCTAGAGACACAACAAATGCATGAGAACAACACCAGATTAAAGGGAATATTAATTTTATATTAAATTACAAAAAACAGAAAAACACATTACATAAAGTGCTTGCAGTTTGAACTCCTTCAATAAAATGGGAGTGAAATCATCATGATATCAACAATTATTTATTAGTAAATGGTACTCAATTTGAAACAAAATTTAAAAGAAAAAAGGTCAAGTCAAAGAGCATTGAATAAAACACTGTTTCAAAAAAGGAGCGAATCAATATATTAATTATATAAGTCATTGTATCATACCCTATATCATTACATTTTACTGTGAGGAAAATTACTGCCTTGCACGAATATTTAAGAATTTGATATATTTTACATTACTTAGCAGACTGTGTAAATGCTTCTAGTTAAAATTATGAAAACATAAATTATAGTCACCAGCAATGATATCAATCCATGCTTATTATATATAGTTCATCAAATCACGATAACCAGTTTTTGATTACTGTAGGAAGCAGAAATACACTAGCTTAGACGAGAAAGTTAGGTTTCAAGTCACAAGGTCAGTGCTGACAGATGTAATAACCGGTACAAAGTTACTTTTCGAAAATTCTTCTCGATTTTAGGTCTTCATAGTCTTGCTAGAGTGAACATCGAAAGATTTTCCAAACTCATCTGATTGGTATTCACGTATAACTCTACAGCACCTTCAATGTCACATTGGACTATATTAAAAGATTTAGCAAAACAACTTCTATGATATCAACTTCAAAGAATTATACAGATATATTTCGCTTTAGTATTTTAAAAAGTCTAAATACTTAAATAATAACCCAAAATGTCAAACATGAAACTCAAATACCAAAATGACCCCAACAGTAAAGTCATAAACCGTCTAAGGAAAATCTTACATATTCCTTATAGTTTCCAGAAACTAACAACTTATAACAGTAAATTTTAACTATCAGTTTTGTACCGGTATCTAAATACTAGCCACTGAGTTGGTGATAGCCTTGGGAACTTGCATCCATCAGCAGATTTATCCAAATATGTGTTTACAATAAACATTCTGTGATGCAAATTCCTAAGCGAAATATTGTTTACTCTACAATTCATTTTGCTTGAAATTTGATGCAATTTGCATGAATATCAATAATCGTATATATTTTTTATTGTCGAGTTTTCTGTGGGTGTCAGTGGGTTTAGAGGGTTTCTGTTCGATGGACAAATACTGGTAAATATGTTTTGTTTTTTTTTCAGACAAAATTTCATTCCCTGGTCACAATTTCAGGAAGCGTTTTTTTTTAAAGGACATGCTATCTTATATCTTTCTCTTCAAAAAAAATTTAAATAACATTTGAATGCCCAAGGATGACTCTAAGTGATGATATGAGATTCACAAGTCTGTCATATTACAATCATAAACACAACACCACTTGCCCTTGTGAAAAAAAGGTCAAATGACCGAATGAATTCTTGTTTTAATTCATAAAGAAATAAATTACAATCCTAAACCATTCGAAGTTCTTTTCTTTTCAGAATTACAAAATTCGATATAAACAAGAATATCTACTTTATAACAATTACTTAAAGTAGTTAAGAAATCCCAAAATGAATATCCCTCTTAGAAAAAACCTAGAACATTTAATAATTTTGATGCCAGATATATGAAATAATTTCAAAAAATGATAAATGTCCATGATGTTATCGTCAATTTGAATGAAACATTTATTTTTAATGGCCATTTCAAAACCTGATTTTTACCTGTTTTGTGTAATGTACAAGAAGACATCGAACGTGATTGATTATCTTCTAATTGCTTAATTACTTCAACTTTACATCCTTAGGGAACAAAGAACATTCTTAAAAGAAATTTTCTGTCATTTCTTTTTTTAACAATAGAGACTTTAAACAAAGGAAGTCGACGTTTTTTCGAATATAAAAGTATTTATCGCATTGCATGCTGAAAGTTTCATAAACATGGATTCGAGAATTCGTGACACACTCATTGAAATGAACAGAAGACGGGACAATAAGAAAAAGTTCAGAACAGAAGCCATTCAAAGGTCGCATGCCAAATTATCAAAGAGCTTAAAATCCAGACTTAAGCTGCGAAAACTATACAATAAAACAAAAGAGTATATCCCAAAAGTAGAAGTGACACCGTCATGTGTGCGAGGATTTTTTCACGAAGTTTTTCCATTCGTAGATATTATGAGGAACTATAAGTTAAGAAAATTTTTACTCAAAGATTTCATAGCCGGAATAACTGTTGGAATAATACATATACCACAAGGTTAGTATGTCTAAAAAATTACATTTTTTATGATAACTTAGCTATAGCTTGCTGCAGATCATGGTTTTGGTAAACACGATCTTAACTATGTAGAAATAGCCTGTTATTATATGCACAGTTTCATATAAGTGCAGTATTACGATGTTTTTGTGTTGAGTAAAATTACAAGTTTTGATATGTGCATGAAGTGAGGATGACTTAACTATTCCCATGGAATTGTAGGCTTGCTGGTAAATATGATTTTGACTTTTTCGTTTGTAACATACTGATAGTATATAGTAGACGAAAGCTAGTCTTGCATGTATAATTTTATATAATTGATCTATTTAACAAAACGAAAAGAATTACTCATTAGATAGAAAAACCACTAGTATGCGGATGCCTGTATTTCAGAGAAAACTATGGGAATGAGTAATACGTGCAATAACCCTATTTATATATTGCCAAATATTCGCACAATTGGATAGACATGAAATCCGTTTGCACGGTTGAAACTAAAGGTCACAGACCACAATTAATTCATACTTGCATTTTATATTAAAATTAAACTGAATTAAAGAAATTGCACCGGTTCAAACTTGAAAATCTTTCTCATCTGCAAAGTATCCTTACTTCCTGTTATAATATAAACATTTAAAGAAAATTCATCAATGCTAACTCAAAATATTGGAAAAATATCTCCCAAGAGTAGCAGAAGTGCTGACAATAGTGGAAAACCTAAATATTGACACGTTTCCATCCGACCAAACCCAATTTTACAAGTTTCTATGACAATTCATTCAGCTTTGAACATTCTACTATAAATTTACAACAAAAAACATATAACCATTAATAAGTGGCAAATCAAAAGTATAGCAGACTACAGCAAATTTATAGACAGGATTATATGTTGGAAAACGAAAATTTCTCATTAATTGTGGTCTAGGACCTAATAAGGCAAAATCCTCAATCGAAATTTAGGTAAATTCTACATTTACCCTGTACACTTTGAGAGCAACCATTTGATTTTTAGGGGGGTAGGGGCGATGCATGGAAGGAATTTAAAAAAGGCAGGATGCAAAATTTGGTGAAAAAAGGCCTGGCAGGATGAAAAATGTAGTGAGCAAAAAAGACAGGATACCAAGAAAAAAAAGCAGGACAACACCAGGTAGTAAAAAAAGGCAGTCTCGAAATTTTGCTGAAAAAAGGCAGGACTTCAGATTACTCCCATGCCCCCCCCCCCATAAAAATCAAATAGTTGCTCCCTTTTCTCAATATTTAAACAATAAGCATTAGGTATTATGTTGTTCACATTCTTGATCACAATAATTTTCTTGTATTTTAGGAATGGCGTACGGTTTCCTTAGTAACCTTCCTCCTGTGTATGGTCTCTACACATCATTCTTCCCAGTACTCATGTATTTCTTCTTTGGGTCATCTAAACATATATCTATGGGTAAGTTTTATTTTTGAGCGTCTTCGTCTTCAAAAGATAATTGGTTAAAGAATTAAATATATATATACCAAGAAGGCAGTTGAAGAAACAATGTCACAAAAGCAATAACCATCAAATTGTCTGTAAGACAAAATCACAGATTAAATTTTAGAACTGACATTTAGAATTATGATATGAAAAATTCACTTTCCTTCACAGGCACATTTGCAGTAACAAGTTTAATGGTTGGAGCTGTTGTTCAAAGGGGATATGATAAGTACACTAGCACAATTACAAACCAGGTCATGGTAAACGAAACGTCAGAGTTAACTACATCTAACACAACAACAGTACAGCCTATCCAACATGTCGAGACTTACTACGCTGAAACCATCAAAGTCGGTTTTGCCATGTCTGTAACATTCCTGTCTGGACTCTTGCAGGTGAGCATTTGTGAATTAACATATCGTGAATGTTAAACAGAAAAAAGGGTATTCTTTACATCTAGGTACCTTAACTTACTTTTGATATGCAATCGCAACTTTTTACTTTCTCTTTGAAAAAGGCATTAAAATAAACTTTAATACATTTGACACATGTATATTTAATTTTTCAATTAAGAAAAAAATAATGTCTTAAATTCATACAGGAAAACTGCTTTCTAATACGTGAATATTTTAGCTGACGTTTCAGTAATACATACACATGTACATGTATTTGGTTTTAGCTGTTATTAGGAGTGTGCAGACTAGGATATTTAGCCTCGTTCCTGTCAGACCCCCTGATTAGTGGTTTTATGTGTGGAGCAGCAGTGCACGTATTTTCCAGCCAGGTATCGCACTTGTTTGGCATTCCAGTAGAAAATTATCATGGTGCATTTAAACTGATATATGTAAGTTCAGTAATGTTGTTAAAGAATTCGTTCAACATTGTTTTAAACTCTCTTCTGTCATGCTTGTGACTCCACAGACAAAAATTACTATCACATAGACATTTTGGCTATGGAGTATGGTTATGTTTAGTCCCAAATGTACAATATAAATTTGGCCTGAACGGTAAGCGATTGAAATTAAAGTATTCGAAAATTGTATTATGAATCTGTATATTAAATTAAATAAAATGAGCTATTGAGGTTGATGAAATATTTAACACAGATTTCAGCAGTTACATCAACGGAGCTGGACATGCACACCCATCACCGAGCACTCAAGTAACTTTTTGCCAGAATTGTAACATTGCAAGTGCTTTAGTTTTAGTTAAGTTACAAAAAATTTCATATTCTATAACATTACATTTATATGTATTATTTGACAAAAGGCGTTCTTTTCATACTTTCTGACACTGTATTGGTATTTTACAGTTCTATAGAGACTTCTTCCAGAATATCCACCTGACAAATCCAGTGACGTCAACAGCGTCGGTCACATGTATCTTTGTTTTAATATTGATCAAAGAAGGCATTAATCATAATCCAACATGTCAGCCAGATCTGCCAGTCCCAATACCTATAGAACTTTTAGTAGTAAGTATAGAAATATCTTGTACTAAGTTTGATATTACTGTTCAGTTTGTGTACCAAGTTAGACTATTTCGACTCTCCGTTGTGTATATATTTGTGTTTTGTGCTCTTGAATGTTATTTTTTATTCGGGAATCTGTCTGTTGGGTGGCATTGATTTGATTGTTACATCATTGCTGATTATTCCTGCTATCCATTTTGTTGTTTATTAGTTAATACAGCACATTTTATGGTTTCCGAAAGCATAGTACTAACAGTAACATATCTACTGTGTTTTTAAGCCTTTATAATGTTTGTTCTATGTTTTTAATCATTGGTTGTTATGTTTTGTTTCTGTAGATCGTTGCGGCAACAGTTATTTCCCATTATACAAAGATCAGCGAGGAGTTTCATGTGGACGTAGTTGGTAAAATACCTGTTGGGTAAATATTAAACTATTATATATTTTGTCTGGTTTGCTCTTTTGCAAACTAGAGAAAGCTGGTCACATTTTATTGCTTATCAATCTGCAAAAGAAGGCCAGTAAGGATGCTTTTTGATATTTAAGATTGTTTCATGAGAGAACGTGATATACCTTACTCCAATAAACCCCAATTGAAATTTAACTTAGTCAGTTGTCCTTTTCAATTGACCGTATTTGGTTTGCCCAAGAGGAATACTCGATTGAGAAAGCAATTCCACTTTAATATTTTCTAATACCATCCATTTTTTCAGATTACCTCCAATGGAAGTGGAACATTTGAGTTACGTATTTGATGTATTAATGGATGCATTTTCTATTGGGTGTATAAGTTTTGCTATGTCCTATTCTATGGCGAAGATATTAGCAGAAAGAAATGATTACAAAATTAATCCTAATCAGGTAAGAAATATTCTTTGATGCGAAGAATGAAAAAAAAAAAAATAAATTATAAAATTCAGCGATGCGTTGTTGACAATTGTTATGCGAATTGGTTCTAACATTACAAAATCCATTTTCGATAATTACATAATTTTTAAAACTATGGCATGTATATTCAATACGAAAATATATTGATAACCGGATTCGATACTTGAAAGTGTAATAAATATTTTATTATATTTGTTTTGATGCACAATATATGCATTTTCTGTGGATTTAAGACTCATCAGATGTACATGTTGTAGTCAAGGTAAAAAATGTTGAAAGCCAAACCAATAATGCAAAATGTTGAAGAGCAAAATTAAACGCCAAAATTTCCAAAAAGGTAGACCCAAAACTATTTAAGAACATAACTATATATACAATATGGGGATAGTTCTTAGCCTTAAAAAACAGACATTTCCATAACACTAAATTTAAAGTATTAAGTTGCTAGAAACCTATCATATCAATGTATTGGGAAAATCGTGCTGTAGCCTAAGTTAATAGCAGTTACATGACTGCGTACGTCATTTGTGAGAGTTCTGAAAAATCTAAAACAATATTCTAGGAAACACTATCAAATACAAGAGAAAACGTAACAAAGAATATTATAAAGGGGGAAAAATCTGCGATTTATGTATCTTATTCTTTTTTTTTCATTCTCACAAAATTTAAACGTATTCTGTTGTAGGAGTTAGTTGCCAACGGAGTCTGTAACATATTTGGATCTCTCTGTTCCTCGTTTTGTTCTGCTGCTTCTTTGTCAAGGAGTTTGGTACAAGAAAGTTCAGGAGGTCGTACGCAGGTAACTATCTTATCAGCAACCATCTCATCTTTAAAGTGAAGGAAGGGGTTGTGGTGTTTTTGTGTAACTAAAACGGTACTATTTCAAACTTTTATGGTTAAAAGACTACCAGTTTATAACCTTACTGATGTATCTTTCCTTCTCACCTTCCGTAAACTCTATGACAACATTATAGGAATTGTAACTTTTGTTCTCAATTCTTGAACGATTTTCTTTATATATATATATATATATATATATATATATATATACCTTTCATTCTGTCTTCCAGGTCGTTGGTTTGTTTTCCAGTGTCTTGGTTTTAATAGTGCTGCTTTATTTTGGACCAATGTTTGAAGCTTTGCCGAACGTAAGTAAATTTTCTAAATTGAATAATAGTTTTAAAAGCTATTTTAATGGAGCATGTAGTACTATGAGCTGATGTTAAACAATAAATGTTGCCTTCTATATACGGTATGCATGCATTTTTATGTTATGTCCAAGGCATTAAGATAAAAGGCAGTTTGAAGAATTGATAAAACCACCCTGTGTAACAATTACAGAATAAACAGAAAAATCAGCTCTGATTGTCTGTTTTTATCTTGAAAGACCATTACAAAGTTTAGCGATGATTTTTTAGTTTTACAAGAAACCTTGTATTTTCTGAATCACATCAGGAGTAACACATATTGGGATCATCCAGATGTCAAAAATATGTGATTCAAACTTTGGTAAATTTCCTATTATTTTTGGAATTTTACTTAGCAATTATAGATTTTTTTTCTGATCATATTAGCTTTAAGACTTATCAGGATCATTTGGATTTCAAAAATATGTGATTTCAATTTTAGTAAGTTTCCTGAAAGACTATTTTGTTTGTGATTTCTACTTAGCAACCATATATATTTAGAATCACTATAGCAACAGCACTAGTTTGGAAAACACAAGAGTAGCGCGGGGATATGCAGCGGGGCTGCTTCGACTAGTTGTCATATGGAACAGAGAAAACTTCTTTACAGTTCATGCAAAAGTAGAGCTAGCCAGAAGCGTAAAATATATTCCTTCATAAATGAAAAAAAATATACAATCATATTAGTTCGAAGAAAAAATACAAACACGTAAATTAGAAAACAGATTCCAAAACATTCTGGTTAAAAATGACTTTTCAGTTTTTATCTTGAAAGACCATTACAAAATTAAGCGATGAACAAGACGCCCATAATTTCCAACAAGAACAAGTCAAAAGTTGAAACTCTACTTTTTTAAAAGAAATTCAAACCTCTTGTCATCAATTACGCTTCAAAAATATATATGTTAAAAAACAAACATTTAGTCAATCACAAGGCACTAATATGATACAGCAGGAACACGTGACAAAGGCTCTTTTAGAATGGCAATTAAGGAACACATGGACTTTTTACATAAATATCCAAAATCAGAATACCAATTGGAATAATGCACAGTTTACCAAGTAAATGATGAAGAATTCAATATAAGATTAAAGTATATTCTACAGTTTGTCATGTAAATTAAAAGGGACTCTCCCTGTAGGTCTGGAAAATAGAAATTTACTATTCAGCTTAGTTGTAAGTAAAAAAAAAAACACGCGAGTAACCAATATGGGTTGTAATTTTGTTTAGAAGAGTTTGCATGCAGAAAGTATAATGCAAATCGAATGAAATTAATACAAGTTGCTACCGAAATTTAAATAAACAAGTCTCTAGCAACCCATTACTTTTTGAAACGTATTTTTGTCTGTACTTGTTTAACTTTGTTTTGTGACTTTTCTTTCGATACTTTTTATATATTAATGTTCATTTTTTGTCATAGTTATTCATCATTAAATCGGGAAACCACAGAAACAAAGAATTTGAACTTAACATCACCCTCCCCTGATACTCACAAAGAACTTTCAGAATGAAGGTTTAGATGTGTTTATACCCCATTACAAAGCCTTTTTACGATTATCCATACATAAAAGTCGTATTTCCTTTGCATATTGTCATTATTAGAATTAACACAGTGAATTTATTCTCTGGACATGAAATAGCGTTATAATAAGTACTATAAAAAGCTACCACAGATTAATTACCTAGATCAATTAATTAATAAACATTTCATGGTAGATTCTTTTAGGTTGTTTAATAAATCAGACTCACTTACAAAAAAGTAGTATTTTCTAGGAATATGACAAATACCCATTTTTTCGCTTACTGTCTCTTTAAGATATATTATTTTTATTTTGTTTCAGCATGAAATTATATGACTTTCGTATTATCTGTCAGTATCATGCTATTTATCTCGAACGTAATCTGAAACCCTTTCCGAATATTTGTTTGCATTGTTAAATGTTTAAAAAACTTATTGACATGATATTAAATAAACATGTTTTAATTGATCACAGTGGCATTCATCATTTTAATTTATCTCAGTTTGAACAAGAGACATTACATTTAAACAAACCAATGGGGAGTTGAAACACGTGTATCTAATTCCGGGAGAAATCAATCTCAACGTGGATGTTCAAATTTGACGCGAATATGATATATATATGTATATATGTTTTAAATTGTGTCCTTTCACAATGTCACGCAACAAAATTTTGATTGTTAAAAAGTCCCTTTAATTGCTTTTATTGTCTTCATTCGATTAAATATTAGGAATATATATCTAATCCATAACTAAGCAAAGGCTGTCGATACGGAAAATTTAAGCTAATTTAGTTTAAAGTTACATGGGTAGGTTTTCCATGAAATTATATCTGCAATTTCTGCTATTTCAAACATGTTTTTGTTGTTTTATTTAAAAAAAATATTCTGTTAAAATATTAGATAAGATTGAATGTGTAAATGCATCCTTGTGACACTGTTTTTTGTGCATGACACTTGAGGATGCTATTAAAAAAAAAATAGGGGTGAGCTACATCAAATTGTATAAATTATATTAGCTTCCAGCCTTGTCTGGGTGTAATGAAAGTGCTGCTTCATAACGTCTACCTGTAGATTAAAACGAATAATAACAATATGTAGTTTATCCCACAAACTTGAATCCCTTGGGAGTATAATGCATAGTTACAGTTGACATCCACGCTATGGGACAACAAAGACGAAATAAATAACATTAATATTGATGGCATAAACGTGAAGTAAAAGCTATTGATATGACGCCAGTGGTTTGAAACGATAAAAAAATGGTATACTTCTACTGTGTGTTTTCTGTCTTTGCAATTTAAATATTCATGGAACCTATCGAATTTCAAATGTTTAATGTATAGATTACAAAGAATATAACCAATAACAGAGATACTGTATATATATATATAGGAAATACTTCGGTAACAAATAATTTATTACTGCTGAAGTGAAAGTTTAAAATCCAGAATTAAGAGCTGATTTTAAAATTTTACGTATGTTGCATATCATAAATGAACAATATCAGTTTGGTTCTGTATTCTAGCAACAAATTGGGGATTGTTGAACGATTGGCAAAATGGAGTAAATATATTAAAGAATAGGAATAATTGGTTTGTCTCTGGATCTGTATTATGATATCATATAACGTTAATGGATGCAAATTGTTTGTCACCTGATTGCGTTTTTTTTTTTAAATTGTATTGAACTCAGTTATAGTAATTTTGAAAAATCTACAATTGTTCGTTTCAGTGTATATTGGCTTGTATTATTATAGTAACTCTGAAGGGAATATGTAAACAGTTCTATGATATGGTTATATTGTGGAGATTATGTAAAAGAGATTTCGTAAGTTTATAGTTTCATTGGAAATTTGGTGGTGGTAATTTATATATTAAAGCATATTTTACAACTTAAAGTGGAATTTCCACAGAATTGCATTCTTTGGAACCGGGTAAATTCAGAATAGACTCTGTCAGTGATATAAAGAAAATAGATATGAAATATGTGTTTCTGTCGTAAATATGGACGATAATGAGGTAAGAATTATATTAGATTTCTTTTCATGAATTATTTTTAGTTTATTTTTCCTCTTTTCTTTTGATTTATATAAAAAATGCTGATTTTAATTTAAACAAATCACGAAAACTAGATGCCTTAAGGTCCGTTTTCATTGGTACTACAAATGTATTTTGTATTACCAAACTGCCCAGGTTCAAATTATGTATTTAGGTTAGACTGTGACAAATTTAATTCTTGTTTTGATATAATTTGTCAGACAAGGGCTTGCAATAACATGATTAACTAGAAGTACTGTGAGTAAAGCTCAAAAATACATATCACCCGCTATGATTACCTGTATCTGAACCCAGATTAGAGAGATTAAAATCGTGTCTTGGAAAAATATCCAGTAAAAATACCCACATTCTGTCACGTCAAAAAACGAACTTTTAGTTGTAAGAATTTTAAATATGATAAGGTCTTGGTATCCAGATTTGGTTATTGAGGTGATGACTGTCCAGATGTTAAATGATTTGTTGTTGAGATGCAAGTACAATTAATATGATGGAATGCTGTTACTTAGTATAAAGCCTTACTCTTGTTTGGGGTTAATGTTGCGAGTACAGGAAATATGGTTTCAGTCCATGGTCCAATACTGGGTTTCTGTTTTGATGGTTTTTTCAATGGAAAACCCCAAAATCGTTTGATAACAAAGAAGAAATAGGAGGTACATTATGGTACTGACACTGAAGATTTACTTAAAGTTTCACTGAAGTACATTCAATGGTTAGGAGAAGTTGCGAACGGGTCATGCCTAACCCCTTACATAACTATATTATGTAGAAATGGCAAAGTCCATGTTTGTCTGTGAAAAAGCCCCAAAAATCAATCTGATAAAGAATAAATTAGGTGGACGATCGGACACACCCCATCACTATATATCCCCCGCTTCGCTAAGTGGAGGAGATACATATAGCAATGTGGCTAGGCTAAATGACTATTTGTCGAACTTATATTTTGTAACAAATAAATTTTCGGAGTAATATTAGGACATAACTAGTAGAACTATATAAAATCTAACCGTTATATATGTGCATCTGCAGGTATTTCGAGACAACCGATACACTATTGTAATATTTTTTAACTAAAAAAGAAATTGATAATTTAATCAGTGCTCAGTATGTTTACTGAACAAACAGTTTTGGTCTCTCGCTACAAAATTTTGCTGATTTTGTTATAACTGAGCATAAGCCGCCAATATAATTTTAAAATTATAACGAATCTCTTTGATCTGGTATATGTTTTATTGGTTGTTGAAAATTTTAGAAAGGAGAATCACAATGTGCTTGTATATACCGTATCCAACCAGCCCATGTATTCATAGCTTCTGGTCAGATACTGTCGCACTCTTTAAAGGACAAGTCTTTCGTCAGTAGCCCTTTTTTTTATGTCGTCTTGTATACCTAGTGTCTGATATCTGAAAAAATAACAATAAAGTGCATTAACTATTCGCCACACGAGAATATTGTAAGGATGGCCTCTGATTACTTGCTATTGGTAAATTAAAATTTTAATGAGTTTTGCAATGGTTTTCTGGTTTTCCATTAAACCGATCAATTGAATTAATTTTCTGTTTTTACTCTGTCGCAATGGTCATGGAGCTTGATTTAATGTTCTGTTCAACCAAGAAAAGTTAACATTGGGATTAAGCTAATTGTACAGATCCGGATAATTTTTTACATGACAGATCATGTTTTCTCTTGCCTCTGAAACTTCGTCTAGATCTCCGTAATCTTTTTCCTGATAGTGATGTTTGTATTTTTTCTCCCCATCGTATAGGCCAAATTTCTATCGTAATTGAAAACGTCTACATATATACATATCAGGATTCTAATGAAATATTTATCAAGAATTACAAACAAAACAAAAAATTCCGAAATTTTCATGATTTTAGCTTTCCAAAGTTTTATTCCTGAGTAAACCACATAGAGGTTTATAAATGAATGCACATTCTACCCAATGAAACTACTATCGGAGTTTCATTTATTAAAAAGAATTGAAATTATTTTCACATTCCTATAAAACATTGAAAATCAATACAAAATAGTACAAAACCTATTTACAACCATAGTTGATGAATACATAGTGACACTAAATATAAGGTAAATTATTAATCTATGACATGAGCAGACGAGGTTAATTGCATTTTAATCTCATTTTCTCGTTTGTTGATATGACTATTATTGTCATATGGAACAGGGAAATTTCTTTACAGTCCATACAAAAGTAGAGCTAGCCAGAAGCGTAAAATGTATTCCTCCATAAATGAAAAAAAATACACGTCATATTAGTTCAAAGAAAAAATACAAACACGTTAATTAGAAAAAAATCTATTTGATCTGCGAGATAGTATCAGGATGAATACGAAACTCAGTTTAACATATTCCAAAAACATTCTGGTTAAAAATGCCTTTAATGATATAACTTCTATATAAAAAATCTGATCTAATTATAGCACTATGATTATATACATATTATGTGTATGTAAAAGTAATTGCGTATTGTCAATCCCATTCTCTTCCCTCGTCATCCATCTTTTCGAAATTTTATCACCTACACCTCTTCAGGAACTATGTTATAAATCGTGCGGATTCATTGGCTACATCGACTTTTATACCAGATTTTCTCTATTTCAGACGGTTTGGTTTGTGACATTCCTGGCGACCGTTATATTAGATGTCGGCCTTGGGTTAATGGTGGGAATTGGACTGGCCTTCTTCTTTGTTCTGAAAAATTCTCTCAGGTAATTAATAGCGAGCGCAGCGAGCGCTTTAGGAGCATATGCATTTTCTACATATGGGTCATTTAGAAAAGTCTTTGTTTAATGGGGGCAGCCATATTGTGCTACATACAGTTAAAGTACATGTATCAATGTTTGTTGAAACAATCGCTATTGTTTAGAGGCATGAAAAAAAAACAGAAAAGAATAGACAAGGTAGTAAATCAAAATTATACTGAACAAATATAAAACACAACGAAAAAATATAGAAAATCTAAACTGTGTGCAAAACAAAATGATGTTAGAAACAGGTGCTTTGAAGAGTAAGCAAGTCCAGCGTCATGTCTGATAAGAACATTGCAATAAAGGCATGCAAATGACTGACACACAAATGACGGACACACAGAATCGGGAATACAAATGAATAAAAACAAAGGAAAACACAGAAATAGTAAAAAACACGAAGTCAATTGTGAACCTAGGTTTTCCAGAATGATAAGCAGTTCCCGCTTCATATACCGCACACGTCGTGTGGTCCAACTAAGAAAATATCTTAGTAGTTCCAATTGAGGTAAATATATGTTTAAACCGCAATAATTCATTTGATATATTGGTAATTATTTCACGAATCGTAATAACAACCATAAATTTTTCCATGATGATCCCTGATAAATCCATCTTTTATAACAGCAATAATTCTTTGCTTTACACATGCCCTAGAGTATTGAAGATGCATGCAATGCTTGTATATTGATTCTTATTAAACTTTTTATAAATTTTATTTCAGGCCTAATATGTGTGTATTAGGTAACGTCCCAGGAACATCTGTCTACAGAGATGTGTCTACAAATAGATCTGTAAGTTTTTATTTTTAAGAATGAATCTAAACTGAATAAAATATGTGATGGAGTCCAAATAAAGTTTTTTGGGGTACACAGACCTTCTCATATCCATCTCGATCCTGTGTTTGGTATAGACAAACAAACCCAAAACACTATTATATTTACCTTAAAAGAACAAAAAAGGAAGGAAAGGTAAATTAGTAATAATAGGGTAATATTGTGCCTGTTTTCTGTAGAACTATCTAGGTTAATTATAGCTGCAGTTAGTTCTCTCCTACTACTGGGGTTTGACATCTGACATTTGAGTACATGCTGAATTTTATTAAAGTGAGCTGTTTTCAGAGATTTCTGAGAAGTTTATTTTTTTAAAAGCTAGACAGTAGTAAAAATTGTACCATGGATAGCTGTTCGATTCTTAAAAAGAGAGGCGTTTCGATACAAAGAATGGGACTTAAAATGTTTATGATGGTAAAAGAACATTAATTTTGATAAATATTGTTATTTTCCAAAGTTTTAATAAATAAACAGGGCCATTTGTAAAGTAAATATGTATGCACTCATCACAAAGAAAGCCTTTACTTTAGCTTCTTATTTCTATCAGGTTACAGAGGTACCTGGAATAAAGATTTTTAGATTCGAGTCCAATTTGTATTTTGCCAATGCAGACCAGTTCAGAGACAGACTTTATGAGAAAACGAAACTTAATCCAAGAAAACTTAAATCAAAGAAACAAAAAACCCTATACAAAGCATTACTCCAAAGAAAACGAGAAATAGAACTGGCAGAGATAGAAGCAAAAGCTGAGAAGAAAAAAACAAAGGTAAAATATTTTTTTTATAAAAATTTTAGTGATCTAAAAATTAACATAAATTCTGTTTTCCGCATTGGTGGGATTTTATATCTCACCGCACACTTGAGTACACAGCAGATTTTCCCACTGGCACCATTATCGGAGTAGAACATGAATTCTTTTCAGGAGCACCTGGTCTCAGGTAGGATTTTTTGTGGAAGTTTATATACTGAACCGCAAAAGAAACGTCGCTTTTTCAAAATGTTAGCAAAATTCAAAATAAATATTAATTAATGATTTTTATATAATCAGTATTACGATTACATCACCAGGTAAGATTAAATTACCTGTGAATTAAATTTTCGGTTGAATAATTTTCAGTTGATATCGTAGAGCGACCGTACCTAAAACCGCTCGTGGGACACACTTGGCGGTAATTTTTCTTAAATCTTAAATGTTCGTGAAATTCATGCTCCTTTATGGGTATAAAAGGCCGGAGAAAATTAAAGAGTGTTAGTATCAGTGTCGACACAGAAGCTATGCCACGTCTGACTCCACAACAGAGAGAACAGGCCATTGGTCGATTGGATGCTGGGCAATCTGCCAGAGTTATTGCCAACGACTTCAACTGTGCTGTTCGAACAATTGAACGTCTACGGACACGGTACAATGCAACAAACAGCACAAATGACCGTCCACGGAGTGGTAGACCCCAAGTCACTACCCCTAGACAGAATAGAGGCATTGTTCGTCACCATTTGATGAATCGGTTCACCCCAGCTGCCGAAACTGCCAGAAACACTGTTGGAACACATGGACGACCCATAAGTGATGATACGGTTCGTCGGCGATTAGCTGCTAGAAACATGAGATGTCGCCGTCCAGCAAGAGGACCTATTCTTACTCCTTGACACCGTCAAACTCGTCTTCAGTGGGCCACTCAGCGACAGAATTGGCGAAATCGACAATGGCGTAACATCATCTTCTCTGACGAAAGCCGTTACTGCATTTCAACAGCCGATGGCAGAACCAGAGTGTGGAGAAGACGCGGGGAACGTTACGAAGACAGCTGCATTCTGGAAACAGACGCGTGGGGAGGACCTAGCATCATGGTATGGGGTGGAATCGGCCTTAACGTTAAACTTGGTCCAGTCATCTTTCAGAACCTTGGCCCAGGCAGAGGAAATGGCGTAACAGCTGCCCGTTACATCGACCAAGTCTTGACACCCCATGTTCAGCCCCATTTCGCACGTCATGAAAACAAGACTTTCCAACAGGACAATGCACGTGCGCACACCGCAAGAGCCACAAGAGACTTCCTACAGCAGAATAACATTAATGTTATGGATTGGCCGGCTTTGAGTCCAGATTTAAACCCTATTGAACATTTATGGGACGAAGTTCAAAGACGGTTGAATAATGAGCAGCCAAGTCCGACAACTGCAGCTGAACTTTCACAAGCGTTTCAGAGAGTATGGGCACGTATTCCGATGGCGTTTATTAATCGGCTCATCAACTCCATGTACCGAAGATGTGCCGCAGTAATTGGTGCCGGTGGAGGACATACACGTTATTAACGGACGTGGGAGCACAGCATTGAAAACATGTGACGTTGCGACAATTGTGACGTTTTTGTAAACATTGTAACCAAAAGACTGTAAATCATTCATTAAATTTTGTAAAAATTAATTTAAAATATATAAATGTCACTTTGAAATAAATGTATGTGAACATGTCATTTTGTGCGACGTTTCTTTTGCGGTTCAGTATATTACAAGAACTTTTGTTTTGTAGTTTAATCTTAAGATTTTCGTCCCCCCCCCCTCCTCTCTCCCAATTTTGTTTATTGGTTTTTATCCCTCCCATCTTATTGCATCAATGTTCTTATATTCATGCAAATATAACATGAAAAAGCTAAATAAAATATATTCAAGACGAAAACAATAGAGGCAGAAACTCATTACAAAATTAGACATTTAATTTACATGAAAACCTATCCATTCAGTACTGTTATAATAAAACACATTAAGGTATCTGGACCATAAATGACCACGTGATTATTCAAAGGTTCCCGGATGTTCCATACAATGCAATTGAAATGCCCTCGGTAATTATCGGCAAACTTTGGTAATTACAATATAACTAACTTATTTTTTAAGACTCTCCATACATACAACTAAGTGTGTTTCAACTTGAGAAATATATATATACAAAACCACAGCTTTAAATTGTTTGGTTCAGCCATTCACGGTCAAAAAGAGAAACAATTTTCGATCATGATCTATTATGGTTCGGATACCTTAAACGGATGACTCTGATGGTACTCTCAATTCGTCTGGATTTTATCAACTCGTTTTTTAATTTTCTTGCTTGAATGACACTTATCTCCCTGTGCATAGCACTATCCCTTGACAGCTGATTTTTCTGTAATTTAGGATGTTCTGCATATATTTATTTATCTTTACTTGTTTATCTATCATTACTATTTTTATTTTTATTTATTTATAATTTTGGTCTTCAGGCCTGGTTTTGTTAGAATATTCTTATACGATAAATTACTATGTTTATTGCTCATTTTTACTGGTATATTTTTCAATTGAAGCATTTACACTAATTTAAATGACATGAATATTTTAAAAATCGAAACGCCAAAGTATAATGTTTTGAAAATGTTGCCATAGGATGACAGAAAAAAACATATATGCTTGAAATATGTCTTTGAACACAACTATAAAATACGAGTTAATCAGGAGAATTATATTCAATAAAATGATGCTTCAAGTACAATAAATGCCATAAAATTGATTCACTATCTCAAATCCATACATATGAATTAAATAATCTCAGATATAAATTTCTTGCATACCAGAAGGCTTATTTCGGGGTCCACTGTCACCAGCCTTGTTCTCTCTTTACCAAACTTTGGAAAGCCTCCAGGAAAGCCGGAACTCATTAAAACATCGAACTGAATTTAACTGTAACCGACTATAAATTTTGCAGCTCCTCTAAAAACAAAGTGGAATTATCTGTAATATATGAAACCCTGTAAAACTAATGCTTATGCCCCGGTCACACTAACTGCGATATATTAATTCACATTATCAAATTCAAATCGATTCAAATGAGTGGGTTTGTTGGATATTTGAGTATTGTACGTCACTCGTATGATATCTAAAACGTATTAGGTGAGTCGCGGTAAATTGTAAACGAGAGAAAGAACTTATTCGATTTACATTATATGTACAAGTGAACCCGGCAAATTGAAAACTCCCCTGGACAACATTGGTCTCATATTTCGACAGCTCTATGACCCACTGTGCTGTTTCTTCGTATCAATCTGAATGCCGGACAACAATTGAATCCTAAACAATATGGTGTTAATTTCAGAAAGAATTGGAGAAACAGAGAAGTGCTATAGAGGAAGAGGTAGATAAACAGGTTCCAGAGGAGTGGACAGAAGAACACGATCAATTGTTAGCAAAGGAAAAGAAAGAACTAAAGAGAATTTTCATGGAAGCTTGGATCCCTCCTATCCATACCTTAATTATTGACTGCTCTGTCGTTAGTTATCTGGATACCGTGGCTGTAAAAGTTTTAACACAGGTAATACATCTGGGCCCAGTTGTTCAAAAGTTAAACACTTTTTTCACTTTCAATTATTTACATTCTTAAGTAGTATTTCTGTACAGAATTTTGTATAGACACAAAAAGTCATAGGATTAACCCATCAGAAAATTTTCAGTCCTTAAGCATACTCAAAGAAGCGAAAATTTGAAACTGAAAATTGTAGTTAACTTTTGAACAACTGGGTCCTGGAAACTTCGAAATAAAAAAATATGTTAATCAAACTGTATTAGGGGCTTGTTATGCGTTATGACAGACAAACGCAATTTTATCTACAAAGAGATTTTAGGATTACTAGTATAAATAAATCTGTACTCTCCCCTAAAACTTAATTGTTTTTTAGATTAATTACTTAAAACTCCATGAATATAAATGTGTAGGAGTTGGCATAGTTAGAAACGATGGATAGTGAACCCTTGGTGTCTTTGTTTAGTAACCTGTTATTAAAACAATTACAATATGTATTGCAGCGAAATATGTAACATTCACAGGAAACAAATTAGAGACCTAATGTTTCCTATTGATATATTACAATATAAAAGAAAAAATATCGATTCTGTCACGTCTTAAGCTTTTGTTTAAATCTCTACTGTATTCATACATATGCAACTTATAAAAAAATTTAAATTTTAGGAAGGAAAATCCGGTTTGAACACTCAATAATAAAGGATTATTGAAAATATTTATTGTAGTATCTACATTCACGTGTTTTATTATAACAGCTTTTCATGTAAATGTTGAAAGTTGTTTCAATTTTCATATGTGCCTAATAAGCTTGTTCTTAGTCAAATGCATTCTCAAATTCAAGTTCTAGTAGCCGTGGATATCATTCCTCCAGTAGAAATTTCTATTGCATGCATTTTCGGGATATCTTTAGATACAATTTTTCAGGGAAACATTTATCAGTTTTGATGAAAGTAAGATTACTCTCGTGGGAAGTTGACCATACCTTTATTTTGGAAGTTTTGCTCATAGACTCCGAGAAATTTGTGATCTGTCTTCTGGTTTAAACCCGTTAGGACAACATGTAATTATTGTCACAAGTAGCCTTTTAACAAATTGTATACTATCATCAACATCTATTCACGTATTACAAAGAACATCCTTTTACAAGCAGAATGTGTAATAAGAAGTCATCCTAAAAATTAAATTCCGTATAGATATAATATAAACGTATGAGTCACCAGGTTGAAAGTTTGTTTAAAAGATAGGGTACGTTTCAGCAAAGTTCAAACAAATGAATGGGTAATCTGAAGTCTGAAACTTTTTTTAAATAAGTTTTGAATATTTAAATAAAGAATACACCGAAAAAGATCCATTTCCTTTCATATTTACTTACTCTAGATATATAGAATATCAATTTGCCGTATTGCTAGTAAAAATTTGAACGAAGCGTATGTATGGAATGGTCACCAAAATTCATCTGTTGTGCTTTTGGGCATTAGAAGATAAAATATTTCACCTTGCATATTCTAGCCAGGTATATTTGTTAGAGGCGCATTTTCCTGCTGAGTTATACATTCGAAGCGTACTTTCCCAGTATGCAGTGTTATTCTATTTGCAAGGAAACATTGGAATATTCTAATAAAATCAAATAAAGTGTTGTTTTTTACTCGTTCGCTTGTAAATTATGATAGAAGAATGAAGAATATGATTTTCTGCAAACTGTAGTACACTTTATGTCGTTGGGAATATACGTCATTTTTCACGTATGCATTGTATTTAAATGCCCGTAATAGTTCTTCTTTAAATATATTGTCAGATCTTGACCAGCTCGAATAGTGTTAAGACTTTCTACTAATTTGGTTTAATTTGTATATCTTCAGATATTTGCAGATTTTAAGGAAGTTGGAATCAAAGTTTTCCTAGCAGGATGTAGAGGTAAAATACACCTTAATGTGCATTTCTTTGTCATTTTTCTCAATGATTTTTTTTCAATGCCATCAAATATTTTGTGGTCATATTGCATGCAGAGGTATTACTATTTTACGATTTTACAATTAATTACATGTAAATCCAAGAAGGCTGCATTATTAGTATTATCTTTTTGGGGGGAAATTCTGTTGAAAGTAGGAAAATTTCAAGAACTCTGGTAAACTTGACCTTACCTGGATTTTGACAAAACTGACAAAATCGTTTTGCTCACACTGCTTTGGTGTTTATTTTTCGCTTTTCATAGTATTGGTCACGAGCGTACGTGATGAAGGCTGATACAGAAATTTGCATTGTACACAGATATATGATTTTATTTTAGAACTCAGTCCAATTATTTATTCTCCATAGCTACTAATGCTATTATGATCGTTAATTTTGTTTTTCCCTTTTGTACAGAGGATGTCCGAGAACTCCTGAAGAAAACAGACTTTTACCGCTCCATTGATTACAATCCTATATATTATACAGTCCATGAAGCTGTTATCATATCAAATGAAATCAATACTATGCATTTGGTAGGTATTTTCATGACATGAACAATAAACATGTATATGTAGAATGTAAAAGATTTATTGACAATTATTCCATTCTTCTTTGTAATGAAAATGGCAGGAAATCTTGAGATTTATGAAAATTATTCTGCAAATAGAGTAAATTATTCTGCATTAAACAGTATTTCTGTCACATTTAACCTTTGTGTTTTGTATTTATTGTTGATGGTGCTGTTATAACCTTTATTGATATTAAAATAATCAGATACAATACCAAAGTTTCCAATTTGCACCATTGCATTTTCAGTCTCAGCGAGAACAAGGACGAGTAGATATTCATTCGATAGAAGATGAAACAGACATAGACCAATCATTAGCAACTACGTCATGGAACACTGTTTCATCTCAGAGTGAACCACAAGGAGCAATATCAAAATATAAACAGATTCAGGTATAAATGTATTCTATTTTAGTACTGACAAGTCCATTGTATATCTTGTGTAAGTCTGTATGTACATGTTCCGTTTAGTCATAATTTCTGTTGCAGATGTTTGTTTATTGTATAAATTTGTATGTACAAATGTACATGTTCCGTTAAGTCATGGTTTCTGTTGCAGATGTTTGTCCATTGTATAAGCCTGTATGTACTTGTTCCGTTTAGTCATAGTTTCTGTTGCAGATGTTTGTCCATTGTATAAGCCTGTATGTACATGTTCCGTTTAGTCACAGTTTCTGTTGCAGATGTTTGTCCTTTGTATAAGTCTGTATGTACTTGTTCCGTTTAGTCATAGTTTCTTTTGCAAATGTTTGTCCAATGTATAAGCCTGTATGTACATGTTCCGTTTAGTCACAGTTTCTGTTGCAGATGTTTGTCCATTGTATTAGCCTGTATGAACGTGTTCCGTTTAGTCATAGTTTCTGTTGCAGATGTTTGTCCATTGTATAAGTTTCTATGTACATGTTCCATTTAGTCATGGTTTCTGTTGCATATGTTTGTCCATTGTATAAGTTTCTATGTACATGTTCCATTTAGTCATGGTTTCTGTTGCAGATGTTTGTCAATTGTATTAGCCTGTATGTACATGTTCCGTTTAGTCATAGTTTCTGTTGCAGATGTTTGTCCATTGTATAAGCCTGTATGTACATCTTCCGTTTAGTCACAGTTTCTGTTGCAGATGTTTGTCAATTGTATAAGCCTGTATGTACATGTTCCGTTAAGTCATAGTTTCTGTTGCAGATGTTTGTCCATTGTATAAGCCTGTATGTACATCTTCCGTTTAGTCATAGTTTCTGTTGCAGATGTTTGTCCATTGTATAAGCCTGTATGTACATCTTCCGTTTAGTCACAGTTTCTGTTGCAGATGTTTGTCCATTGTATAAGTCTGTATGTACATGTTCCGTTTAGTCACAGTTTCTGTTGCAGATTTTTGTCCATTGTATAAGTCTGTATGTACATCTTCCGTTTAGTCATAGTTTCTGTTGCAGATGTTTGTCCATTGTATAAGCCTGTATGTACATGTTCGTTTAGTCGTGTTTTCCGTTGCAAAAGTTTGTCAATTGTATATGTCTGTATGTACAAGTTCCGTTTAGTCATACTTCTGTTGCAGATGTTTTCCATTGTATAAGTCTTTAAGTACATGTTCCGTTTAGTCATAGTTTCTGTTGCAGATGTTTGTCTATTGTATAAGTCTGTATGTAAAAGTTCCGTTTAGGCATAGTTTCTGTTGCAGATGTTTGTCCATTTTATAAGTATGTATGTACAAGTTCCGTTTAGGCATAGTTTCTGTTGCAGATGTTTGTCCATTGTATAAATCTGTATGTACAAGTTCCGTTTAGTCATAGTTTCTGTTGCAGATGTTTGTTCATTGTATAAGTCTGTATGTACATGTTCCGTTTACTCCTGAGTCATAGCTTCTTCATGTGTACAATCATTAAGCAAAAAAAACGGATAACAATGACATACCAGTTAATAAAAACCAACGAACAGACAGAATCCCGACAAAATAAATAACATAAAATAGCACTAAACATAAACATAACAGAGAGTCAGGATAGCTGACTTGGTACAGACACTGTATACAGACCATGTATATTGTTATAAAATATCTCTTTTGAGAAGCAAGTTAAAGTTAAAAGTGATTTGGTAGATTAATTCTCGACACAAGATCTCGACAAAAATGTATTATTAGTTTGTTATAAATGCTATTTAGAAAAACAATCAATGGAATTATCGAATATATTGTCCTTTAATATTTAATGTGAAATACACTGTTAGAAAAGTAACACGAATTTAGATAAATGTTTTAGGAAAAAATAAAAGATGAATTTTATTTTAGAATTGAGAAAATAAGCACATTAAATTTTGCATTGATTGCACCTCGTTTTTTAATCATATTTCTATTAACATACATTTCAGGAATCAGTAAATAAATAAAAGGTTTCATCAGAGATATTTTTTTTTTGGGGGGGGGGGTTTAAGATGTCAAATCAATGAAAGTAGTTTATATCTGCCTGAAAAACTTTTGCATCAAGGATACAATAAAAAACTACATAAGTTTCCAAAGTTTTTGCTGCACTTGAAAGACTAATTTTCTACTTGACTTGAATCATTTACCATATTTTTGGGTGATTTTAACTTTTGTTTTTATTTCTGCCTTTGATAGTACATACGGGGAAGGTAGTTAACTTCAGATATGGAATGTTGTCTCCTTGCCACTTATCATATTTCCTTGCCCCTTATCATATTTTTGATATGGCAATAATAATAATAAAAAATGACTTCAAAGCTTTTAATTATTGAAATGTTTGCATAAGATCAATCTTATCTTACCATGATTACCGAAAATTCCAGTTTCTAAAGTTCGTATAGCCATTTGAGTTTCCGGTACTGTATATATTATGAAATATGCACTACAATATGAGAAAGAACGTTTGTGGAGTAAAATTTCAAGAAAACGACAACTAATCTCCGAATTTAACAGACCAAAAATAGACATCTGATGGTAACCGTAAATGAGTGGGAAGCACCACACCAAGAAGCGAATTCTAAATGGTCGCGACAAAATAACCAAGAACATAAAACAGTGGAAACAACTCTATCCAATCAACAAATAAGGTTGAGAAACTAAAGAATTCAGACAATTAATGTCACTGACCACAATATTCTCAACTTTGGACATAAGGGATGGCGGGGTTAACTAATTATGGCAAAAAGAAAGAAAAAAACCACATACACACACAATAGAATTCAATCGGAAATATATTCAATCCATTATAAAAATACCTTAACACTAAGTTACAGCAATCCAGAAAAACAAACAAAATAGTTATAAACAATGAAACCTTGAAGCTTACTGAATGCAAAACACTTCCCAAATACCGAAAAAAAATGTTAAATTGGTCTATGAGATTATTTTTTTGAAAGTTTTCTTTACTGTCAAATATCTATATAGGGAATGAATTGGACCAATTTAATGCGAATAATGTATTATTATATTATCCATTTTTTCTGTTTTTAAGGTGTGATTACAACAGCAACGAATACAGAAGCAGCATGCCTCTCTATGCAAGGAAGATGTCTTCTACAACGAAAATATACAGCAATGAATTAAATTTATTGCTTGAATATTTGTGACATCATATTTCATAAATTTATTTCTTATGTACATGTGTAAAATAAAGACCTCATCTTCATAATAAATCATTTCATAGCAAACATTTTCTTGACCTGAAAGATCATAGTACACCCAGAAAATTGTAGCAAGCCAGGATATGTTCTTTAAAAGATTTCATCTTTTCTCAAAGAGGATATTTTTGCTCAAAAGGGCTCATTATAATTTTTAGAAAACTTACAAGCTTGTAAATAGTTATTGCTGTATATTTATTATTATGTTTTAAGATTTATATTTTAATATATGACATTGTTTTATTAACACTATTAAAAAGCATTATGCACTATTGTGTCGTTTAAATTTATTGAGGAAAAACCATGAAGTTTAGACAGAAAAGGTTTAATGTAAAATCCTAGAAACTGGTTTAGTGTACTATTCCCTATCTGAAATTCCATGTCATGAAAAATTAGAAAGAAATGAACTTGAATGCCCCAATTCTTGTAAGAAGAACCCACAATGAAAATATCCTCAAACTATTTCTTGGAAATTTTAATGAGATACATATAGTAGGAAACATTATTTACTCAGGACACTTCTTGGAAATTTTAATTTTGATTGTATGTACTTCCCTGTTTATATTATTAATTCGACATACATTAATACAGTGTACTCTAGTTCATCTAAAACAGGAAAATCAATATCATATTTAGTAAACAACGCAACCTCTGACCAAGCTGGGGTTTATTTTTATTTTTTGAGATGTGCCACAAAAATTATAAGTGTTAAAATATCTTCATGGCGCAAGATGAAACTCTCATTAATAAATAGTGAAAATAACAATTACTTGGGATTAAAGGACTGATTTTGTCAAATTAAATACGATTTTCCCATGATTTCAAGTTCACTTCAGTATTTCAGGTTTCAACTTCAATTTTATATAGCAATATCTTTGTAGAATATTTTCGCTAAACAGTTATCAGGTACTCTCTAGGTGGACTGGATGCATTCTTGTAGGATTTTTATAGCATGTCTTTTACCGCTTTTGTTTGCTGTGATTTAGCCTTTGACCACGAATTGGGGGAGGGGGTTGGACCTAACAAACTGGGTGATATGTTTAACCCCACCACATGTCTCGTGTGCCTGTCCCAAGTCAGGAGTCGTGGTCATTGGTTAGTCTGTGCTGTTTTATTAATTGTTTTATTTTATTTACATGTAATAACATTTGGGTGGGGTGCATAATTTTACTTGTACACGTTTTATTTGTTCGGGACGATTAGAGCTCGTCACAAGGAGTGGAATTCCACCTTTGTTGAAGACCTTAAAAAGATTTAATATTTTCTTCGGTTTCGTACGGATATGGAGCGTAGTCTCCTTGACACTTAAACAAAGCGTATACAAAGCGTTATTGCCATTATCTTTTCTAGTATCTTATATAAGTTTTTGTACAGTCCAATTCCCTTTGTTCAGTTATTATTTCTTATGGTTCTTTTATTTGTACATGTATATGTATTTGTTCTCTTTGGTGCAGATTTTTTATCGGTCTTGTTAACTTTTCTGTATCCCTTATTGATTCGGTATTCATTCTTGTTTGGGTTCAGTTAGGGATTTCCAAACTAAAATGGTCATTTTAGAATAAATCTCATGTTTAATCCGTGTCGTTTATATAATAAAATTATGAATTTTAGTACCATGTTTTCAATTTCTTGTTTCAAGAATTTCAATAAATTCTAACAAAAAATAATAAATTGGTGCAAAATAACATAACGCTGATGCATTTATATCATGTGCGCAAACTTGTGTTTACAGTGGTGGGATAAATAACTCGATATTCAAGTCAAAAGGAAATCTTTTAAGAGATGGGAACCAACTGTTTAAGGGAAAATAAAAGATAAATG
The DNA here is from genome assembly GCA_028015205.1 of Mytilisepta virgata. Lineage (NCBI taxonomy): Eukaryota > Metazoa > Mollusca > Bivalvia > Mytilida > Mytilidae > Mytilisepta > Mytilisepta virgata. The sequence goes on from CM051519.1 coordinate 76,387,071, forward strand.
ATATTTTGATTTTATTTTAAAATCAATAAAGTTTACATAATCATTCATGCAATAATTGACTCTAAATCTGAGAATACGTGAGTGGTAAGTTACTGGCTGATTTAAGAAAAGGGTCAAAACCCTTAAGCTGAGAAAACATGAGTAGTAAGTTACTGGCTGCTTTAAGAAAGGGATCAAAGCCCTAAAGCTGAGAAAACGTGAGTGGTAAGTTATTGGCTGCTTTTAGAAAAGTGTCAAACCCTTAAGCCGAGAAAACATGAGTAGTAAGTTATTGGCTGCTTTAAGAAAGGGATCAAAACACCAAAGCTGAGAAAACATGAGTAGTAAGTTATTGGCTGCTTTAAGAAAGGGGTCAAAACACCAAAGCTGAGAAAACAGTAATAAGTTACTGGCTGCTTTAAGAAAGGGACCAAAACCCCAAAGCTGAGAAAACGTGAGTAGTATGTTACTGACTGCTTTAAGAAAGGGTTGAAAACTGTAAGTCAGACAATCCATAGTGGTAAGACAACTAATTTTTAAAATATGAATTAATATCAAATTTCAATGTAAGAAAATGTATAACTTTTGGTGAAACAAAATATGGGCTTCAAAAAAGTCACCGGGTATGACTATTTTTTAGAAAACCGTGACGTTTTTGAAAATCCTAAAAATTACAACTGTTTATATTAAGTTGTACTCCTGTTTGATATTTCTTTTTTATCAGTATATATAAAAGAAGACTGTTGAAATTAACCTTATTTAAGGATGTATTCTTCATATGTTTCAGTCTTATTGAAATCTCGTTCGGGAATTATTTCCAAAACATGTGACACAAGAGGAAAATAAATATTATAATCCAACTAACTGACTCTTTGAAAAAATTATGTATTTACAATAAATAGTTTTTGAGTAATAAAACTTTCAAATTTTATAACCAATCTGGTCACTGTCATCAGCCAAAATGTTTCAAGAAAATGGGTGAGGTGTACAAAGAAATGATTTTACCAAAAATATGTACATCACATATCAATTTTTTCTTTTAAAAATTCTTTGTTATGTATTTTTGTAATCATTTCTAACAAAGAAGTTGAAACTATATGCTCTTTGTTCTAAAAAAAATGAGGAAAAACCCAAAATTTACTAAATTGACTGAATGGTAATTTTCATGACCGTAGCAAAAAAAAGTGCACCACCACATGATTTTTTCTTCATATATTACTTTCTTACAGTCATATAAACCCAAAAATCAGCTTAAGAAAAAAGTTTAATTCTAGAAATTGTTGGCTCCTCAGAGGTGTACATCCTTAAGACATATTGTTCTTTTTAAACGGATTAATCATTTAAAGAAAAAATGAAGATAGGCATGTTAAAAAAATACAGAAGGATATACTAAACTTCTAGTTTCCTACACCCTCTAATTCGCCATCAAAGTGTACCGACCAGTGGCGTGAAAAATAATAAGGATGATACTTGGTATGTACAAATAAGACCACGGAAATCGAACTACTTGGAACTGCAGTTGAATAATACTTAACTTAAGTGGTTTTCAAATTTAATGAGCTTAACATATCATTATTAAACAGTCATTAGACATAAAAATGTGACTCCATAGGACAAATCTTCACATGAATTTCATCAATCATGGAGTTTAATATACATTATCTTTTATGCGCTTTTATTTTTTGTCTTGGAATTCAGAATATAATGGGGAACAATTTCTGCAATGAAAATGCAACAAGTATAATATCAACGTCTTGCCGCAGATGTTACAGAAACTACCGTGTAAGTTGCCCACCTGGCACTAAAAAACTCACCAGTGGCCGCGGGGTTGCTAGCTGTTATATGCCAATTACTATAAATGGAAAAATGATTCGAGGATGCCAACACAAATGTTCACAAGTTAAAGAAGTTAAGAAATGTTGCCCTGGTTACTGGGGAATCGACTGCGATGGTAAGTGAACTCACTTTCATTGATATTATATATCAATGTTTGAAATTTTACCATAGAACAGAAAGCTGTAAGGGGTAAGACAGGAATCGGAATCAAAGCGTACACTACGTCCCCGGGGGGTGGGATGTAGGGGCGGGGTGTCTCGCAGTTATTTTGGTAGCATGATTGTGCCTTGGTTTGTGCCGAAGAAAAGGGTAGGATTTTCACGGTCTTCAAGTGTGTCTAGAATAGAGATCATAATTTCGTGGGTGCGTAATTTTAAACTGAAAAAATACATGTTCATTATTAAGAAGAAATTTTCATTTCAGTATTCTGTAAATTAATTCCATTAATCCAGAAACTGAGTTTATAAATTCACAGATTTTGTCTTTGACAGTGCACGTAAAGTCTGTCTGATGTGAACAGGGTATCTTTTTGGAATTTGCTGTCGCAAACAGGTTTTGTTTTTTTTTTTTAATTTTTCTATCGTGAACAGGGTCCGTTTTTTTCAAAGGCAATCTGCACAAATACACCAATATTAGGGCCGGGATTATGGCCAAGTACATCCTAACGGTCATAACGTATGGGAAGGCAATATTTCGTACGACCCAAGTTGATACGGCCATTCTGGAAAAATGTAAAATTCAAATTTAAATATTTATTTAAACAAACATAAAAATCCAAAACATTCATTAATTTTAAATTATCAAACGGCCAGATAGAATTAATTAAGACAACTTCGGAATAGAACATCACCGAACATAATTTTGTGTGTTAGAAAAAGAACATCCGGTCTACCAATTAGTAAAGGGGAAACTTGGGAAACTGTAGTATTTTTGGACCAATGGGATAATTATACCCTATTTAATGTAAAGTAAAGTAAATTTTATTTAAAGCCGCCATATATATATACAATATAACAGGGTAAACATGAGCTCTGTAGAGCCTTTTAACCGAAAATTTCACACCATTTTACAAAACCTCAGAATCAAGTTTCATCAGGAACTGTATATGAATTATATGATCCCTGGTTTCATACTATAATATAATAGTCAACGGAAGTACTTTCATAATAATTTTCAGAAATATATTTGAGAAAATTTCAGATGACCCAGTTCTTGTAAACTATACTAGCTAGAGTGTAAAATCCATAGTTTTTGACATCACAAAGAAAACGTACTATGTTGTTGGGTAATTCGGGGCATTCAGATCATTTTCATGTTAATGTGCCAAATAGGACGATGCACAGAATTACCCGAAATGACTGTATGACGATCGACGTCACAAAAAAGCAATTGTTTTACGACATCATGAGCTAGGTCAATTGGAGCTAACGTTCTACTGTCAATACGTCTATAGACAAGCCAGCTCCACTTTAACTAAGGCTAATGACATCGGATATCAATTTCTTTGTTAATTTTAATATAAAAATTTTTCTTTGTGGTGAAAAAAAAAATATTTACATGAATTTATCAATGTGGGACAGTACTGTCAACTCCGGTAGTCCTATTCCTGTACCGTCCGACATTGCTAAAATTTATACAAAATTTCACTGTTTTTCAGTTCAGAAAGAAAAATTTTGAAATTAAAAATGTATCTGTTCTATGAAGTTTAGTGGACCAGCTGTCAATATGTCTTATTTACAAAATGTGAATCTAAACAAAATCTAAAAAAAATAAGAAAAAGAAAAAACAAAAATTAATTTTTCAACTGGATGTAACACATTCTGTCAAATGTTTAAACACCAAGCCCTAATTCATCATACAATTTGTGTTCTGACTTTTTGCTGAATTAATAATATCCTTATTTTTTTTGGCTTGAGTAGGGTTCACAAGTGAACAACCTATTTCCAGGAAAGTACATATATTAACATTTTGTCAAAATGAGCTGAAAAAGATACAAAATATACATTCTGGAAAACATACAATTTATTTGTAAAGAATTATAGGTAGAGTTTTATACATCACTTTCAAAGTAAATCCGAGTGGTCTAGGTACAGTCAACCTGCTCTAAAGTGCACCACTATATAGCAATCACTGTCTATTAAGGGCACAGTGAAAAATTCCCATTCACGAACAAAGTATGTAAAATTAACCTTTGTATAAAAGGCACTTTTTTCTGGTCCCTTAGATGCCCTTTATAGACAAGTTCTTGTTTATGAAGACTGTAGTTCGTCATGACTACTAATAATCATTAGCCTGTCAACACTGAGGTTGTGAGTTTGTATCTCATTCCGATCTTAATAAACAAGAATTGCCAATTTTTCCACCGAAGGTCGGTGGTTCTCTCTGGGTACTGGGAGTGTCTCTGGCTTCTTCCATCAATAAAAACTGGCCACCTCGAAATAGCCAAAATGTGCTGAAAACGGCCTAAAACCCCATCTAAACAAACAAAGTAAATCCATCAACTACAAATAAATACTAAATGATAAGCAAAATTTACTTATCTCAGTGGTACTTGTACTTTGAAAATATGGACTTTTAATTTCTTCTTTGAAGCTTGCCCGAGTGCAGCCAGCAGGCCAAATATTCCCTGCAGTGGACATGGATTATGTAATGACACAATGGATGGAAGTGGAGAATGTACTTGTCAGGTGTGTACTTGAAATCTTTACTAGTACTTTAAACTTTCATCTGTAAATGCTTTAAACATTTTATAGATTTAAGACATATAAATTAGTGGATTACATATACACTGGAACCTAGGTTGTTCTAACTCAAAACTTATGTTCTTTTGTACCCCTGTTTCTTGAACTACCCTATTATTCTATCTGTTTCTGTGTGAACCAAAATTTGTTCTTGTGAAATATGTTCCAACAGAATTAATTTCAAAGGAAATAAGTCCTCATGGGACCTATTTCATGCAAAATTACTTTAAAAAAGTCTGGTGAAATAAGTTCCAGTGCTATTTAATAAATATGTTCCCTACCTGGTGGAATATGTTCTTATGTTGAGAAATAAGTTCCTTATTTACCTTGTGAAATAAGTTCCATTATTATGAAATAAATTCTTCTTGTAAAACAGGTTCTGACAAATAGTCTTGCTCTAAAAAATGTTCCAGGTCCCTTGTTTTCTTTATTCTTTTACATGCATGTAATTTATAAAGATTATTTACAAAAAATTGATCCAAGAGAATATGACAAAAATCTGATAGGGGCCTCTGTGGCCTAGTGGTCTAGGTAGTTCGTCATGACTACTAGTGATGACTAGCCTGTCAACACTGAGGTTGTGAGATTGAATATCACCTGTGGCAGGGTGTGTTCAACTCTGATCTCAATTGACAAGGATTGCCACTTTTCCCACCGAAGGTTGGTGGATCTCTGCTAGTACTCTGGCTTCCTCCACCAATAAAAACTGGCCGTAGCGAAATAGCCAAGTTTGCTGAAAACGGCATAAAACCCCAACTAAACAAACAAACAAAATCTGACAATGAATTACCTTCTGGTCAAGCAAATTTTAAAATATCAGATCCAAATGAATCCTTAGATAACTATGTACCTTTTTTGGAAATTTGAAAACTGATGATGAAAGGGAACTTCTTGAATCTTTTGACGTATCACCAGTTCTTCTATAAAAATGATTGAGGAAATCAACAAAAAGGCAGTCATTAATTTATGATGTTTTCGGTTAACTGTAGTGACTAGTATGGTATCATCTTCTACGCTTGTGCTGCTTTGCATTATATGTTCATGCAGATGAAATTAGTAATGTTGATTGAAAATATTAGATCATCCATTTTTTATTTTTCCATAATTTATTTTTCTTACATTACTCAATGTTTGTTGCCACCAACCACAAGCATCAATGTTTACTTCAACATCTGGGCATAAAAAGCTTTGAAATAAGAAATAAAGATGTTGAAATACTAAGACAAAAACAATAACACAACCAAAAAAAAAGGAACATAATATCATATCTGCATGAAAATTGTTCTTGAACTTTTTTAGCAGATCTATCTATTTGAAAAATTTTCCCGAACTTCTTTTATAGATATATGTAAATTTTTTCCAGATTAAATTTCACAACAACGAAACATATTTTACTGTGATATTTGTACCAGGAGTTTATTTCACATAAATAATGTTCCTCTGCAACAAATTTCCTATGAAAAAGGTTCAGTGGGAACCAATTTCAAACTGGAATATTTTTTTTGTTACATTTGTTCCTGCAACTAAAGTCTCCTGCAACAGTATTACAATTTGTTTTTGTAATACATGTATATAGTTTTCCAAAATAAAATATAGACTTGATAGTCTTTTTGTACATACTTTTTGAAGATTGCTGATCAACTTTAAGGCATCTTTTGACAAGGGGTTGTTCAAAATACTTTTTTTAAACTTTATTATTTCATTCTGAATTATATGAATGCAAAATATCCAGCTGGTAGATATATTAGCATAGAATTTAAGTGACATAATTTTTTGTGTGATTGTCAAAAACAAAGTTAATTAAAAACCATATCATTTATTTTTAGGAAAATTTCACAGGCTATGCATGTGAAAAATGTTCTAATGAGACATCTTACAGTAGGAACTGTGATAAAGGTAGGTAAAAGATGGACCGACAATTGTTTTATATCAAAATATGACAATAGATGTCGCCCTTAACTTAGGTATCTTTTAAAAGTCCATGGTAAGATTAAATGACAACTATGTCCCTTGGATAACCTTGATGGGCGGCATAATATTCTGCTACCCAAACAAAATGCTACATATACATGTATATACAGTTTTCTTAACTGATACTGACTAAATTTTCTTATTCCATTCAAACTATCAAAAGGAAAAATGATGTAAAGATGAGTTTTAGAAATCAGTTACATAGGCAGCCTACTTATTGTGATTTAAGTAGGAGTATACAAGTAAATTTTTATCACCTAAGAAAGCCCAATGGAAGCTCCTTATATACAAGTAAATGGTTATCACCTAAGAAAGCCCAATGGAAGCTCCTTATATACAAGTAAATGGTTATCACCTAAGAAAGCCCAATGGAAGCTCTTTTTTTAACACAAGGTTTGAAATGATATAGCTTAATTCCAATAGATTTGGAGATAAGGTTGGTCACACTTAATCAATTTATGGCTTTTGGTTTGCTTATTCCTGGAAATCAAAAGTGAGAAAAATGAGATACTAGTATTTGAATTCCAAAAAAAATAAAAGTAGAATAAGAATGAAAAGTAAAGTATTGCACATTGACCAATATTTGAAGAAAACAAATCAGAAAAAGAAGAAATCATTGTGGTGTGGCCTGAGTGAAAATTTCACTTGTGACAATTTTATGTTACAGAATGCCATTGTGTTCATGGGAAGTGTGATAATGGTTATAATGGTGATGGTTCATGTGACTGTGATTCCGGGTATAATGGCACAATTTGTGATCAAGGTAATATTCATAGTAATATTTTGCTAAATTATGCAGTTATAGATATAAATGTATATTTATGAGCTTTTCAATACATCTCTTTAGTATATTTGTAAAAACTTATTTCAGGTAAATTTTTCTGTTTTATAATTGAAAAGAATAATGTAATTCAGGAAACAAAGTTGCAGTAATTAATAGATTTTTATGATTCCCATGATATGTATGAAATTCATCTGACCAAAATCTTTAACTAAGACTTGTATTTTTCAAATGACATATCACCTTGATAAACTGAAGTGTATACATTGTATAAAGTGCCAGTTAAGTTAAGTTACTTCTCCCAAAAAGTATATTAACATGAAATTAGCCATGATTCATTAAATTAAGAATAATGTGTAAGAAGAATTTTTCTCATTGGAATTGAGATAATGTAGGATATTCCTTGCTTTTGTCTGTTTTAATAGATAAATTCATTGTTGAGATATCAGCCTTTTTAAATTGTCAATATCTCAGTACTGGAAAAGAAGAAAATTCATATTGGCTACATCTAAATATATTTGTTTAATAAAAATTGTGCAAATTCTGTAGAAATGGAAGAATGTAGAAACAAGTCATGCCCAGAGAATTCACGGTGTAAAGATGTTTTTGGTTATGTGATGTGTGCGTGTAATTATGGATATAAACGAATCCAGTCTTTGAATGATACAGATATAACAAATAGCCATAGTTGTGTTCGTAAGTTTATACAATATGCTAAAGTTAGCAGTATACAGCATTAAATATGAAAATTTTGCAGTATCAATTTAAATGAAACTGAATTTTTTAAGATGAACAATTTTAAAATGTGGATCTGTTCAGTTAAAAGGAATGGATGGATGATTATTTAATACTTTCCTCTGTGAAATTGTTTTCGCAGGAAAAAATTTTTTCCATGGAAAGAGTTTAATAGTAAAATCATTTCCATAGCCATATTTTTCTTTCCATTAAGTAATTTTGCTAACAAAACATGCAAAAGTGTATGAAAAGGGTTTACCTTTGGGGAACTGTTAAAAAAAGAGGGGTTGGATCTTTGTTGAGGTAAAAGAAAGAAAATAGGTACAAGAAAGTAAAAGGAAAAATATTTCAAATGAAATATTTATGAATGTTTCAAACAAATACAAATTTAGTTAATATTTAATTCAATAATATTCATAAATACTGTCATCCTCTTCCATTTTGACGGATTGATAAAGAATATATTTTATTACAACAGTGAAAACAACTCACTTGCATAAACAATAACCTGTAATGAGGTGGAAATTATTTAATAATTAGATACTTGTAAGTCAGACACATGAATTGTCTAATGTGTAATAATTTTAAGAATTTGTGACACTGGATACAATTGTTTTTAAAAATTTAGCATTTGGGATTTTATTCTCATATTTCTACATTTACATGTATTTCTAAAAGAAAGAAAACTCAAGAATGACATAGTCATAACAAGATGTTATTATAACTGCCCATAGGAAAATAGTCTTCTCAGTATTTGGTAAATAAACGCTTTTGAAAAAGCAACTATGATTAACTTATTATCCCTTGAATTTATTTTTTTTTTATTTTGTCCTCATGGTTGGGCTACCATTTAAAGTCTAAACAGTACAGGTATTTCCTTTAATAAATTTCCAGTATTCTCCCTGGCCTATATACCACAGCGGAACTGTAAGGGTAGATTAAGTCTGGGTGGACTAATGTCCCTAGGGAAATAGATCCATGGTGTCAAATTTTCCTAGTAAAAACATTCCAACAAATAGTAATCTTAGTCCAAGGATAAATTTTACTAGGAAAAATTGTTGGAAAAAAATAAGTAGGAAAATAAGCCCATCTTAAGTATGATGTATTATGAAAGAAATAAAAAAGCAAATACTTCTAAAATATGATATATTGTAGAAAATGAATATTAAGGAAAAACAGAATTTATTACAGATAAAGATAATATTCACTTTTAATTGAATAGATAAGAAATTTTAAAAAAATTACTAGGAAAATAGGCCCATCTGGAGATAAAATTATTGAATATTATTATTAAATTGATTATTGACTTATATATTTTTCCTATTTTTATTGCCTTGAATTCTAGCTAATGTTATGTTGATAAACATCTTTTACATTCATTATGAAAAGTACTCACTACAAAAATCTTAATACTTTGTGGTGAACACATTTCACTCCTGCCTTTAAAACTGAGTTGAAAAAATTATCTTTTGTCAAAACACGGACTTATTTTAATGGGAAACAAAGTCCGGGGGACATATTTTACTACGGGACTAAATTTACTGTTACATACTCACTATATATAATTTAAATTTGGATAATTATGAACTGATTTAATACGAAAAAAATCCCCTACAAATAAAACAACTGTTGTGACATTCCAATTTAGGTCCCAGAAACAATTTTCTTAGGAAAACTAATGCTGGACATATATTACTAATTGTGGGCTCGTTTTCCTAGGAAAATTAATCCTGGGACTAAATTTTTTAGTAAAATTCAAAACACGGACTTAATTTTACTAGGAAAATAAAGTCAGGGGGGCATATTTTACTATGGGACTAAATTTACTGTTACAGTACCACTGTGGTATAATTTCTGACACAATGCATTTTTACTTTTGATGCAGTCTTCTCTTCCTTTTTTCCTTAGTTTACATTATTGAAAACCAGGTTAATTATAAACCAGTAAAATTCTATACAGTAACTTATTATTTCTCATAAATCTCCAGAAGTTTTATTGAAATTATTATGAATGCCTTTAATTATGACAGTAATAGAATGATTCTTTACAAACCTATGTTAATGTTATAAAAAAAATCGGGGTAGAACACTGAATTTCAGGAAACTACTTTGGATGTTGAAATATGCTTACTTGTTCACTTTTAAGCAACTGGTACACAAATATTCTGTCATTTTAGCTATAGATGCTTGTGAGGAAAAAGACTTGAATATTTGTCATAAAAATGCTTCATGTAAGTCAACTGGCCCAAATACATATAACTGTTCTTGTTTACCTGGTTTCCATGGAGATGGATATGCCTGTGACCCTGTTGACCCCTGTCAGATAGATAATGGTGGTTGTGATAAAAATACATCTAGATGTCAATATACTGGTCCTGGAATGGTATGTAATTTTTATATATGTAGATACAATACGACTGATTTAAGCATGGACTTCTGATGTTTATACAATCCGTAAAGCGTGTCTCAAAGATAGGTCAAGTCCCGCCCACTAGTACATTGTATCAATACGATTGGATGATACGTCACAGTGGCCAGTTGAAATGGTTAATATTACACATTTACAAATTTCCACGCGCAGGTACTTACCTATAGTAAATAACGTGATGAAGAACTGCATAGACTAATTCAAATAAGAGGCATTCTACCCATGGTATATATTTCTGGAATTCTGAATGAAAAAATACTATTTTTTCATTTCAGCATTGTTTAATTTGATCTCCAACTTTTGAATTATTGTTTTGGTTTGACGAGTAGTAAAACAGCAGATCTGGTATCAAAGAATTTATTTGGTTCGGGGAAAGGTCTAGGATTTCTCCTTTTGTGTACGAGAAAAATATATAACACATTGAATGTCGATCAAGTCCTAATCATTAATAATTACGAATTTCCATATACAACAGCTTACAGTGTACATGTTTATTGTGGTGAAAATAAAAAGAAAATCACAGTTCTTCATTACACCTTTTATTTATGGGGCCTTACAATAAGTTAAGACAACGAAAACTTTTAAGTTTGACCACAAGTTTTAAATAATGAAATGTGATGTAATGCATGTTGCTTTGAAATGGTTTTCACAAAGATATCTGATGAAATATGTTTATTCATTATAATATATTTTAAGGCTAAAATTTGAATTTTGAGTGAAATGTTTATACTGCAAGATTTCTTCAGTAATTCACTTTTGATGAAATATGAAATTCTAATCAACCTTCAAAGAAATAAAAGCGAAATCGCTGGTATTTATAAAAGTTTTGTGTCAAATATGTATTTGATCCTTACATGTTCCTCTATGTAACAATTCATTGAAATTCAAATTCAAATCATTATTACAAAGGAATGTCATCAAAAGATATAAGTGAACATTCAGTTTACACATACACAAAATTATTCGTGAAAATATTACGATAACTGCTCAGAACAGTGTTGTAAAGCAGTTGTAACGGTGGGAATTTATACATGTTATTGACCATGAACTTGAATACAATTTAAACTGGCCACTGTGACGTATCATCCAATCATATTTCTACAATGTATTAGTGGGCGGGACTTGACCTATCTTTGAGACATGCTTTCCGGATTGTAAAAACATTGGAAGTCCATGCTTAAAACAGTTGTATTGTATGTAACTTTACAGTCATATTCTATAAAAAAGGCCAAAATAAAAAAAAATCCTTTGTTTCTAGAAATGTACATGCTCTGATGAATTCTAAGGGTTGGAAGGTTAATTAAATTTTGAATACGAGTAGATTATATCAATAATTTTTCTTCACTTTAACAATGCCTGTTTAAAAATGGTTAAGAAACTTTAACAAGTAGATATATTTATTTATATAGATTCTTTCATCTTTACCAGTGGATTATTGTATTTATCTTATCGAGATGATTTAATTATCAAATTATAAAATATGAGTCACTAATGATTTTAAAACAAATAAATTTTCATATTTGATAAACCAAAATCCCCTTCTAGTGCCTCCACATTCATGATTTGTATGTGGTTCACTTGTGCAACATGTTTAATTTATGTTGCTATGGTGTTATAAATTTATTTTGAGAAATTCAAACATAAAAGTTGTTCAGTTGGGTTATGACCTTTTGTCTTAAACAATCATCAATTGAAATCGTCGTCAACCACACATTAATTAAATTTTAATAAATATTTTTGAGAAAGGGTTAAATTGAAAAAGATTTTAATAGAGAAATAAATGTATCACATAAGTTCAAGTCATGTTCCTAATTTTCAGCACACTTGTAAATGCCTTGAAGGATATGAAATGGATCCAGTTACAAAGCTTTGTCAGTTAATAGATGTTTGCAGTATAAATTCATCATATTGTAGTGAGTTTGCTACTTGCAGTGTGATTGGTCCTTTAATGTTTGAGTAAGTTTTATTTTAGCATGAACCATGAAAAATTTTCAGTAACTTGATGTTAATTAATGACTTACATTTTGTTAATGTGACTTTTCTCTAAAGATGCAGGTACACTTTCCATCTTATAGTTAGAAATTATTTCTTGGAAACTATGTATTTGAACAGTAAAAATCATTTGTCTAATATCTCATTCTATTCTAGTTTTGTTGATACAATACTACAAAACAAGATAATAAAGTGACCTAGGTTAACTTCATATAAATCCAACAAAATTAGATAAAAAACTGTTTGTAAGGTTCCCAGGGATACATATCTCAGCAGTTCTCACATGAGATTAAGATGCTTTATTTGTAACAGATAATTAATGTGCTTCCCTTTCTCTTGATTTTAATGTTTTGAACATTTTATGACAACTATATACCTGGTATGTAAGGGATATATAATATTTTCGTTTTGATGTTAAGTTTGATTACAGCCAATAAAATCACTTGTTACATGTCACATAGGTATTGTTACTAGCATACAGACAGGCAGGTCATATACTCATTCCTCAGCTGTTTAAGTTTTGCTTTTTATACAGTTGTAAATGAATTTTCCTCTTAACAACATTTTCCTCCTTTGACAGTTGTACATGTAATGAAGGATATGGAGGTGATGGCGTAACATGTTATAATAATATTGCTGATGTAAGTACTTGTAAATATTGATCAGGTAATTAGGAGTTTTTGGTGTCTAAAGCTGTTCAGATATCTTGTCTTTTATCTAGTTGAGGTTTGGAGTGTATAGCTCATTCTAGGCAATGTCTGTTCAAAAGTGACAGTAATTATTGTTTTTTTTGGAGGGGGGAGGGTTATTCCATTTTTGCCTCAGTTGCCTATATCATGCTTGCCAGGTTTTATTCATCATATTGCAATGATCTTAGGAAATGAAGAATAACTGGGGAGAACTACTGACCTGATAGGAAAACCTAACACCCAATTTCAGTTGAAATTGGAGTCAGTCACACCAGTTGCCACTCAAATGAAAGTGTTATAGACTAATGAACATCAGAAGTTTTGACAAGCTAAGTTCTTGGATTGAGTGGGTACTTTTAACCATACATCTGACGACATTGATGAATTTTCATGTTTTAACTTTTGATTTGTATTAAATGGGAAATTATTTCAGAATGTTCATGTGGTACTGCTTCTTCTGTTCATAATTATTTTTGATTTCCAAACCAAAAAGCTATACAATATATATGTTATAGTATAACTTTTTATACATTTTCTATGAAGTTGTATAGAGAGATGAATTCGTACTGTTAAATATGTTCTATTTAATAATTTTTTTTAAAATTTCCATTATAGTTAATAAAAGATTTGAATAGCAAAATGGATACAAAGGTCAGAGGAAGTTTGACATTTGCTAGTCGTCTTATTTCTGAATACTACTATGATGAGTTACGGAATGATGGTCCATTTACTTTGTTTATACCCGTGGATAATGGATTTAGAAGTGTTCTTGGCCAGCAATCTGTAAGTAACGGGGAAAGAAATAAAATATAGTTACACATACAATATTGTTTATGTATTGCCAAATCTTCTTGTCATTGAATAGTTCTCAAAAACATTCTCATTACATCATTATAAATGTCATAAATGTATAAACTGTTTTGGAAGAAATTTAAACATTCTTGGATTGGCCATCTTTTTGCTTTTTTAAGAAAATTTCACTCTTTGCAATCAAGGTCCTTCTTATACATAGTAATTTGGTTTTTGGATAGATATATTCACTACTTCATTATGCTGTTTTCTTATGTGATGCTTTAACCATTTGTGGGGTGTTGATTTTATTAATGTTTCTTTTATGATAGTGCGTTGTTATCTATTTCTCATGCGATGAATTATTTGTCATAACTAATTCCCCATCATATGATATGAACAAGTATTACGAGAAATTCTTTTATTTGATTGGCCTTGATCCAAAAGTCGCTGTTTTCTGATTGGTTGAAATCTGCGCGGTCAAGTGTTGAAAGCCACCATTGCATAGCAACATTTGACGTCACAGAAAAATGAAAGTTAAGATTTCCCACGGGTCTGACACCGAATCACCAGCAAACAAATAGTCCTGAAGAATCATAAGAGAAATAGGTTGAACAAGTTGTAAAAGTTAGATACCGCTTGATATCAACTCTCATTATTTAATTTCAACTTAATAATAAACTCGCCACTGGCTCGTTTATTATTATATTCAAATTAAGCAACTCGATTTGATATCAAGCGATTTATAATTCTGACTCATTGTGAAACCTATAAGTAATACTTGTAGCTTTATCTATAGATTCATAACACACATCCTGAACCTAAAGTGATTGGATAACCCAGAAGGCTGGTTTTCTCTAAAAAATAATTTTATTTATAAAATGAGTGTGGTCATATAAAACCATTTACAGGTATACAATTGTTTGAACTATACAAATATTTATCATATACTTAGTACTAAGTAAAGAAAAATTGCATATACGATACTGAAAGAACATTGTCAGCTGTATTTTCTAATGTGATGATATCAATATCCTCACCCATTTATCAAACCCCTTAAAATTCTTCACCATCATATATGATAAAGCGTATAAAACATGTTAAAATCTGTATCACATGCCAGAGGCCCTCGGGTTGATACAGCATGTGATACGGATTTTGCCATGTATTATTATCTATACAACACATTCATCATTTGCTCATTCCAATGGCTATTTAAATCTGAAAAGGGTAAGGTGATGTTTAATTGGCAGTAGATGAATATTTTCATGATATCTGTCTTCCAATCACGGTCATCCAAATTACTCAAGTACAAGACAATACTTTTACACTTAATATAAATGAAAAATAACTGGAATAAACAGAAATTTATATGTATTTGATACAGTTTGAAGATTTTATAAAAGACGCTGACACATGTCGTCAGATTCTGAGACAGCATATCCTGATTGGAGAATGGACTTTGGATAAACTGGCAGATGCTGGATTAGTGTATACCCTGCAGGGGATACCTGCAGATATCCAGTCTAGAAGGGTAACTATCAATCTATCTGTATATTTTTAGTAAAGTAATGGCCATTTCATCTTCATACTGGTATAGCAAAGAAGGATTAAAAAAAACCCGATTTATGCCTCAAAGTTGAAATGTGGGAGGAAAAAGACCCTGGGATTGACAAATTTTACCAGTAAATAAAAAAAACAGTGTTGAATAAAGTTCCTACAAAATAAAGGAAATGTGAGCTTTTGCCATCACTTGGCATCCGTCTGTCGTCCATCATAAACTTTTTCAAAGATCTTCTCCTCTGAAACCACTGAGTCTGAATGATCCTTAGGGTATCTAGAATAAAGTTTATGTTTTATTTTTTTGTCCGTCGAGAAACATGGCTGCCATGGCTAAAAATAGAACATATGGGGTAAACTGCAGTTTTTGGCTTATATCTCAAAAACTAAAGCATTTATGACAGTTTTTTTAAATACCAAATGTGGTTTATCCCTCTCAAGTTTGTGGCATTTTTGGTTACATTTTATAATATATTATGCTAGCTGATTATAGTATAAGTATGTTCTTTTGTAATAGAAATTTGGTGATATTATATATCGGTACAAGCTGCCAGGTGCTGTTGGTCAAAGACCAAAGACTACTGTGTTGCTAGGAAATAATTATGCAGCAAATGGTATTGTGCATGTGATAGGAAGAATGCTGACTAAAGACCCAGAGGTCAAAGGTGATACTCAGGTATGTTTAGAACATGCTGTTGCTTTAAAGAACCGAAATCCAGAATTTCAGTTTTCAGTGTTGGCACATGACCAATGCTAAACGGTAATTTCAAAATCCGTTTTTATGTTTTTGAATTCTGTTTTGATTTTTATAAATATAAAATTACAGATTTTTTATGAAATAAGCAGTAAAATTTATGACGTAATTTATTTTTCTGTAACTTAGTTGTTAGGTAATGTTAATATTAATATCATCGTCAAGTCCGATTGCATGAATAATTACACAGTAGTTACTGATGATGAAGGCAATATCATAATGATATAATTTTACAGGAATGAGAGAATAATGCTGCACACTATTAAGTAGAAATTTAAAAATTAATTTTTGATAAAACTTCTAGATAATGATTGTCCGCTTCTTTTATTGTCTTTAATTTTGGATAATTAAAAATTATTACCGGTATGTTTTATGTAAGAATTATTACATGTGTAAGTTAAAATATTCTAAAGACAATTATGACAATTTATGTTGTAGAAATCCATGCTTGAGTTAATAACAGCAGAGGAAAAGTACAGTATGTTTGCATCAATGCTAGAGGTTGGTTGTTTTATTTTGATGAATTATTGCACTTGTAACTTAATAATAAATTCAGATTCCGACATCATATTGTTGTAGTTTTCAAATTGCATAGCAAAAGATTAGTGTTGTTCTTTGAAGAATTAATGGAGAGGTTGTTGGAAGATATTTTTTTTAAATTATGCTGTCCTGATACCAAAATAGTCATAAAATACTTTACAAAGTAGAGAAAAATGGATTAAAATATGTTATAGGATTTTTTGTCTAATATTACAAGGCCTGTAGAAAGGAAAAAAGGAATAGACACAACAGAAGAACAAATTTTTGGGTGATTGTTTTCTGTCCAATCTGTTGAGCAATCTATGTTAAAACTGACAAGGTGATATAATGAAAATTTGCAGAAAGATGGCAGTTTTAGACTCCTGTGAGCCTTTCATATAATTAATTTTATTTGGTAATACATGTACTAAGAAATGACTTTATATGATATCCTATTGTTCAGGGTGTATACATCACTTTATATGATACCCTATTGTTCAGGATGTATAAATCACTTTATATGATATCCTATTGTTCAGGGTGCATAAATGACTTTATATGATATCCTATTGTTCAGGGTGTATACATCACTTTATATGATATCCTATTGTTCAGCATGTATAAATCCCTTTATATGGTACCCTATTGTTCAGGGTGTATAAATGACTTTATATGATATCCTATTGTTCAGAGTGTATAAATCCCTTTATATGGTACCCTATTCTTCAGGGTGTATAAATGACTTTATATGATATCCTATTCTTCAGGGTGTATAAATGACTTTATATGATATCCTATTCTTCAGGGTGTATAAATGACTTTATATGATATCCTATTCTTCAGGGTGTATAAATGACTTTATATGATATCCTATTGTTCAGGGTGTATACATCACTTTATATGATATCCTGTTGTTCAGGGTGTATACATCACTTTATATGATATCCTATTGTTCAGCATGTATAAATCCCTTTATATGGTACCCTATTTTTCAGGGTGTATAAATGACTTTATATGATATCTTATTCTTCAGGGTGTATAAATGACTTTATATGATATCCTATTGTTCAGGGTGTATAAATCACTTTATATGATATCCTATTGTTCAGGGTGTATAAATCACAAATATTGACATTATATTGTTTGTACATTTTCAGAAGGCTGATTTAGTAGATAACTTGAAAATGGAAAATATTACTGTTTTTGCACCTGAGAATTCAGCATGGAAAATCTTCTCGAGTGATGCCATTGAACATTTTTCTTCTTCAGGGGTATGATTTATTGCAAAATGTATTCAACAAGAATCACATTAAGGCCATGATTAGTAAGACCTCATGATTTACAAAAATTTAAACACAATATGGGGCATTTTTAAATTTCTGGAATAAATTTAGTTAAAATTTTATAAAAATACAGTCAACTCTCGTTATGTCTTATGCATTTGGACCTGAAAATGTAGTTCGACTTGAGCGAAAATTCAAGATATCAGGAGTAAATATGTATAGTTACTGCCGGTGAGGGTCCAAACAGATAATTTGAGTTACCCAGCATTTTGACTTAAATGTGTTCGAGATAATGAGAGTCAACTGTAATTACCATATGTAAAATTGAATATGAAGGAAGCGATAAGGTAAATTAAGTCTTGACTCAAAATCCTAAGACATACATGAAAAAGTCCAAATAATTTTATTGCTGTTCTTCATTGTAAAGTCACAGTGAATAGTAGGTTGTGATGCTGAAATTGTAATGTAATACTGTGCTCTACATTTTGTTTGAAGTAAGGGTGGATACATTGAATGTAATTTTTGTTAATCAATTGGTGCATGTTTTGCCTTTTAGCTGTGGAAACAAAAATTTAAAATTCAACTTTGTACATTATATTTTTAGGGTATTGATGCACTTCGACAGATACTTTTAAACCATATATTTAATGGAGTGGTATGTTCATTTTTTTATATTATGTAAGAAATATGTGTTCTTACATCATTATAAGTGGATTATCCAATAATCCATGTGTAACAATGTAAAAGTCTGTTTCTCTAATTTTATAAACCAGTAAAAAACAGAACATTAATTCCAAATTCTCTGAACAATTAAAAAATTGCTACACACTTTTTGTTTCGCAAGTTTGTTCAACAATCTTCTTGAAATGACAGCTTATGAATGAAATTCATTTGATTTATTTAATTTTAAATACATATAAAAACTAATGATAAGACAACAATATATATTATTTTGATTCTAGTAGGACAGTTTTCAACATTTTTTTTTATCAAAGAGAACCCTTTAAGGCATGTTCTGCAGGTAGCCATCTTGATTTTGACATATTGACAACCTTCACAGACATGCAAGATGTTTTAAAAACAAACAAAATAAAATCAGAATTTTAAACATTCTAGGTCTGTTTAAATGTGTGACAGTATACTTTTGACTTGTGATGTGTTTTCTTGTAACGGCTATTAATTATTGTTCTAGTTACAGCATGAATTTGTTCATGAAGCCAATGCAGCATGTCATATTAGAATTTGTCTTTACCATGTCGCAATGTTGTAAGGGAAATAAATTTTTTGGACTTATATATAAACCAAATAATTGACAAATCTTTAGCTGAGAACAATTCTATTCACAAATGATGAGAAATATTTTTCCAAAACCAGTCAGGAAATGTGGAAATGGAAAACCAGGAATATTAAATACAGTTTCTCATGATCTCCTATTCAAAAGAAGCCATCTGAAATAATTTTAGTTTTCAGGAATTTTTAGATGTAAGAAATAAGAGACTTAAGAATTGGCTGTAATTTTTTTTCAGTCTGTGAAGAAATAACTTCAATCTTGTGGTGCACACTACATAACCCTTGTAGCAGGTTATTTCCATGTGTGCTCCATGTGCAGTGAGGCTATTTCAAATAGACAGTAAACAAAATTAAAGTCAGTCTTTATCTTTTAATGCAACAGTTGAACAGAGGGATTCCCTCTATGACGTGACAGCAGAAAACAAAATTTAGTGTGTTGTACATTGTATCACTAGATAGTGCTAGACTATCATATAAGAGGAGAATACCGCTATGGATTTTTTTTTTATCAGGAATTTAAGCATAAAGATAATATAAATAAAAAGATGTATTAATTGTTTATTTGCTATTTAATAAAAACATAGGAAAAAATATATTTTTATGGAATAAATTGTATATATTTTTTATAATTCTGTTAAGTTTGAAGTTTTATCTAAAATCATGAAACAAAATTAAATAAATGGTTTGAAGCAGTAGTTTAACTGTTTTACAATTTTAAAGTTTTTTTTTTAATTTTAAGGTTTATATTTATGAATATATATTGAATTACAGACTGAGGTTTCTGAGTTAATTCAGAGAGACAGAATTAAATCTATGGCAGGTGTTGAAGTAGCTGTAGTTGTAAGTGAAAAGGTGAGCAGTTTTATAGTATACATCAATAAATATGGGAAGTATTAACATACTTTACTTATATTTCTCTGGTTTGATGTATAAGTTATTGATCTTTTTATCCCCTCAACTATCAAAGATGAAAGGCCATATATTGATTCTTCTTCTGTTATCAGTGATTTGAAATATTTCTACACTTAAAAGTTAAATATAGAAAGTGATGAAATATTGTTACCTAAAGTCAGTCAGAAGGAAGATTTGTTTCTTCCATGTCAATTCATAAAAAAAACATGTTCTTGATAACAACCATTGTAACGAAATTACATCACAAATCAATAACTGACCAATTAGAGCTGTGACCTCGAAGGGTAAATTTGGGATGTAGCAGTTCTCACACGGGAATTAAAATGTATTTAACCACTTGGCTGAGTAGTATGTAAATGACAAAATAAAGGGAGAAATAGAGTTTCATTCATTTGTTCTGATATTCTGGATAACTTTTGCTTTTTATTAAAGTCTAGCAACTCAAGTCATCACATAGTGATGATATTTGTTTAGAAGATTATACTTATTGATTGATTCTTTTCTCCTAATTATCTTCCCATTCCAGCCACTTGCCTGACAAATGAATAACTGCAAAGAGACGAAAAATACTGATATTTAAGGTCTTTCCTTTACATAGGAAAGACCTTACTGTATTTCTTATGATTATTATTATTATTATTATTCTTTCTCCTGCCAAAATTCAATTAAATTTGTCGGAAAAGTTTTTAGGCATATTGACATGAAATTTGGCACCAAGTATCAGTCAGACATAAGCTATCAGGTGGTGAGGCCGCTAAGGGTTCCCATGTACCTTATAAGAGTTTCCTCCCCTATTACTGTTATGACTGTTATCAGATCTCCTCAAAAACCGTAAGAGATATCGACATGAAACCTTTTGCAATTTCTTTGGTTCATCTGTGCCCACATTAATCACATCTGCCGAAAAGGATCTGACGACATCTTATAAGAGTTATTTCCCTTTATATAAATATCACTTTTGATTTTTCAGGCAAATATTAAGTTTGAGTTAAGATACAAGCACGAGCCTTCATATTTAGGCATCATTTTTTGTACCAAGTAAAATTAGGTCAAGGTCAAAGGTCAAGGTCACGGTCTAATTTTTGAAATTTCCTTGTTATCAGATCTCCTCTGAAACGGTAGAAGATAGCTGATAAAATGTAATGGGCAAAATGTCGGGGACATCGAGACAATGCGTAGTTTTCCTTAAGTCAAGTCGCATGATGTCATCTTCTATGCGTTATTGGCCTTTGAACGCTTAAATTTACGTTTTTTGGCTAATAACTTAATAATGGTACAAGATAGAGGCATGGGGTCTTTTGTTTTGACACCAGGGACAAATGACCTTCAAAATGATGTCAAGGTCAAAGGTCAAAGTCATGTTCTAGAAAATGATTTTTTTCATATTTGAAGTGTAATACATGGAATTTTTTTCAAAAATGCATTATTTTTTAGCAGGAATCATTTAAAATATGTTATTTTCCATTTTCGTAAGACAAAAGATGAAAAAAAATGAAAATTTTTTAAAGATTGAAAAATTTGAAAAACCTCATTTTTTCTTGGCGCAAAAATGTTTTGGCAGTATTTCATATTTGTGTTTGATGTAGCATTTTGGTATTTTATAGTACTTCTAGAATTACCCCAACTTTTAGCACAAATGACCTTTTAATGTGTAAATACAGCCCCCCCCCCCCTCCCTTTTTTTTGATTTGACTGAATTTACATCGGTTTTACTGAATTTACCTGTAAATGCATATAAAGTACATGTAGGCAGCTAGGGGATATCCAGGGCTTTGTTAATGAGAAAAAATTATGACGCTAACTCCAACCAATTTCCTGAAAATAGCGTTCGCGCAGTGCTAAATAAAAAGCTATTTTCCGCCATAAAACACAAGATTCGTCCAAATTTTACCAATTTATTGCATCCAAATGTCAAAATTTCGCGTCAAATTATCAGTACTTTATTCACGAAGATGTCGTCTGCTGACATGGCACCGGAAATCTAAATAAATAAATCGTGACATCAAATTTCTACATGAATCTTCATTCTGACATAAGTAAATGTGTACACGTACACTCCGTTTTCTATTTATGACTATTTCCACATCAAACAGCAAAATGCATTGTCCTGTGCCATGTTCACCCGACGACGTCCCCTCTCGAAAAGAAAGAAATAAACTAAGTCCAGACATATATCAATGGACGTCACGTGACATACACAACGTCATCAGTAGAAGTAAACATTATAGTAGAAATGTACTTTTACTGTCACTTGTGTATTTAGAGAAATAAAAATACAATGCCCCCCCCCCCCCTACTTGTATTCAGCAATCCATGGAAAACTTGCTACCTACAAATAAAAAAAATAATTAATAAACAAATAAACAAACAAACAAACAAATAAATGAAAAAAACAAAAAAGGCCCGTCCCGCCTTCAGAAAAAGAGATATTACTACTTCATTTTTTATTTCTTTCTTCTTTTTTTTTTTGACAATTACTATTTGGAACAATAAATTAAAAATTTAAATGATTTCAAGAGAAAATAGAAGTAGCAATATCTCTTTACTGAAGACGGGACGGGCCTTTTTTTTTTTTTTTTTTTTTTTTTTTGTCTATTTCATTTATTTCCCAAGAGTTACGCCCCTTGCCAAAAATAAAGGGGCAGGGCCTCTTTATTGCAAAACTGGACACGTGGAAAGGAAAGACCTTATCATTTGTGCTAGGCACAAATGACCTTTTAATTTTCATTTCTGTTTTTATCTTTTGGTTAACCATTTTGTGCAGATGCTAGTGCCTTTTAGTGATATAGCTCAAATATTGCTTACATGGCATCAAACACTAATTATTTGATCAATCATACTCGTGCACCTGGGGGCCGGGGGTTGTATGTAGGCCTTTTCTGTATTTTGGTGTCAATTTTCCAAATTTGCTATTTATTAGGAACATGGTTAAAAAACTATGAGGTATTTTGAAGGGAAAAAAATATGTATTATTTGCGTGGGGTAAATAATTTTTGGATGTTTTCCTTTTATATGGGGTTTAATTTTAGAGGCAGTGCTAAAATATTTACATAAATGATACTTATTGTCAGTATGATACCCATTATTAAAAGTTTTCATATTCATATCACAAAAACATGAAGTATTTGTTTGCAAGTGTGAAAAATGTATTAAAGAGGTATGTAGGGGGGGGGGGGGGGGGTGTGGAGGTCTGTTATTTAGACTGGTATTTTGGTGGTGTGTGAAAAAATATTTTCTGTGGTAAAAAATACCTTTGTACAGATGATTAAGGCAAATAACCCATAACATGCTAACCCAGTAGTCTACTGGGTCCAGTTGTTCAAAAGAAATACTCCTTAACAATTAAAATAATGGAAAATGAAAAAAGTGATTAACCTTTGAACAACTGGGCCCTGATGATTTATAATTATAATTTAAAAAACAGTTCATAACAATGACAAACATATATTATACTGAAGCTTAAGTCCATGTATGATTCTATGGACGGGAATTTTACATAGACAAATAGGAGAAAAAAAGTCAAGAAGCATAATGACAAGATATATGTCAACAAACTTTGAGTGAGCTGCCTGTTCATTTATTGCCATTTGGAACCCAGTGCCATGAACTAATACTTAAATCTAAATAACATGTATAGTAATGATGGTCCATACATAAATTAAGCCTCTTTGATCTTGACCGAATTATCTATTTAAGTTTCATGTTAAGGGCCAAGTGAGTTATTCTCATCCCTTGGCGTCCATCGTCCGTTGACTTTTACAAAAATCTTCTCCTCTAAAACTACTAGGCCAAATGGAACCAACTTGGCCACAAGCATCATTTGGGTATCTAGTTTAAAAAATGTGTCTGATGACCCCGCCTGCCAACCAACATGGCCAACATGGCTAAAAATAGAACATAGGGGGTAAATTGCAGTTTTTGTCTTATATCACAAGAACTAAAGCATTTAGAGCAAAACTGATTGGGTGAAATTTTTAGATGAATTGGTCAACCCTTTGTTGGTTTTTCACTTCTGAATTGTTAATTCTAAGTACATTTTGCAGTTTTAGGGTATTATCTTGAATATTATTATAGATAAAAACAAAATGTAAACAGCAAAAATGTTCAACAAGGTAAGATCTACAAATAAATCAACATGACCAAAATCATTGATTGACCTCTTATAGGAGTTTTTGCCCTTTAAAGACAGCATCCGGCGTAAACTTTCCTTGAAGATCTTCTCCTCTTAAACCACTGGGCCAATTGGGACCAAAGTTTGGTGGAATTGTCCTTAGGTGGCCCCCTTCCCACATTATATCCAGCATCCTTGACTTCCAACCGACATGGCTGCTGTTACTAAAAATAGAAAAAAGGGGAATGAATTTCAAAAATCTTCTATGAAACTAGAAGGCCAATTGTAATCAAACTTGGCAGTATTGGTCCTTAGAAGGCTCTCTTTTAGGATTATATCCGAAGACCATGACTGTTAACCAAGATGACTGCCACAGCCAAACCTAGTTTAACATAGGGCCCTCTGGGAAAATTCATTGAAAAATCTTCTTGTCTGAAACCACTGGACCAATTGGAACAAAGACTTGACAGCAATGGTCCTTAGATGGTCCTCTTTCAGAATTATGTCTGATGACCCGGACTGTCCCCCAATATGGCCGCCACAACCGAACTTAGTTTAAAATAGGGCCTTATAGTAAAATTCATTGAAAAATCTTCTGGTCTGAAACCACTTGACCAATTGGAGCCAGACTTGGCAGCAATGGTCCTTAGGAGGTCCTTTTTCAGAAATGTGTCCAATTTCATGGACTGTGAACCAAGATGGCCGGCACAGCCAAACTTATTTAACATAGGAACCTATCGTAAATTTACTCAAAAATCTTTTCATCTGAAACCACAGAGCCAATTGGAACTAAGGTTGGCCGCATTGGTCCTTAGATGGTCCTCTTTCAGAATTGTCTCCGATCACCTTGATTGTCAACCCAGATGGCTGCCACAGGGGAACTTAGTTTTTAGGACCCTGTGGGAAAATTCATCTAAAAGTCTTCTTGTCTGAAAACCATTTAGTCAGTTGGAACAGGACTTGTTGTAATTGTCCTTATATGGTTCTGTTTTAGAAATGTGTCCATTGACCTGGACTGTCAACCAAGATGTCTGCCACAGCTGAACTTAGTATAACATAGAACCTTATAGAAAAACCAGCCAAATTGACTGCAACATATAAATTTTTAGTCCTGCTCAAGGTGAAAAGTTAAATCCTGGTGAGCGATACAGGCTCTTGAGAGCCTCTATTTTTTGTCTCACCTGCAACGAAAAGTCACGGAGGCGAGATACAGGTATTACTTCCCGGCGGCGGCAGGGTAAACTTTTTAAAAACTTTAATAACTTTTCACATGTAATACATTTGTACCTACAATTAAGAATTATGCTCCACAAGGTAGCTTATCGTATAAGGTTTTCCGCAGTATACTTGTCTTGTGACCCTGACCACATTTTCATGGTTCACTGACTTCATAAACATGAATTTAAAATCTGCGTTCAAGTTTCGTGGTTAAATCCATTTCTCAGCAACTGTATTACCTAGGCTAACCATGTTTGGTCTATAGATAGATCTTAGTGGGTACATGCCAGTCTGACACCTGGCTTGGACCTTGACCTCAATTTCATGCCCGAATGACTTTATCATTTTTTTGTGGTTAAGTCCATTTCTCAGAAACTGTAATACCTAGTCCCACCATATTTGGTCAATAGATAGTTCTTGGTGGGTACATGTCAGTGTGACACATGCCTTTTGACCTTGACCTCAATTTCATGCTTGAGTGACCTGCATCACGTTTTCGTGTTTAAGTCCATTACTCAGAAACTAGAATACCTAGACCCACCATATGTGGTCAATAAATAGTTCTTGGTGGGTACATGTCAGTCTGACACCTGGCTTGGGACTTTGATGTCGATTTCATCTTTGAGTGAATTTGTCACTTTCATGGTTTAGTCCATTTATCAGCAACTGGAATACCGAGATCCACCATATTTGTTCAATAGATATTTCTTGGTGGGTATATGTCAGTCGGACACCTGGTTTGGGACCTTGACTTCAATTTCATTCTTGAGTGACTTCGTCACTTTTTAGTGGTTAAGTCCATTTCTCAGAAACTGTAATACCTAGACCCACTGTATTTGGTCTATTGATAGTTCTTGATGGGTACACGCCAGTCTGACACTTGTCTCTGGACCTTGACATCAATTTCATGGTTGAGTGACTTCATCCAAGTTTCTTGATTAAGTCCATTGTAACTGTAATACCTAGACCAATCCGTTTTTGGTCTATTGATAGTTCCTAGTGGGTATATGCAAATCTGACACCTGTCTCTGGACTTTGACCTCAATTTCATGCTTGAGTTACTTTGTTACATTTTCGAGATTAGGTCCATTTCTCAGCAACTTTAATACCTAGACCCACCATATTTGGTCAATAGATAGTTCTTAGCGGATACATGTCGGTATGACACCTGCCTTTTGACCTTGACCTCAATTTCTTTTAACACATTTTGGTTTGACTTGCAAAATGTCAGGTATCAGATAATCATTATTCTGTGTCCATGTACATACTCAGTCGAGACATGTAATGTGTCCACTCTTGTATTATTAAAGCCCTTTTCAGAAACTCATTTCTGGTATCATGAATCTGAAGCAAATTATTTCCCTTGCTGGGACGTAGTACTGGTTCACTGCAGTGCAGAGCGACCAGTAGGAAGTAAACAGAAATTATTTATTACTTTGAAATACAAATATTTACAGCTTTATAATCAAGTTTGATTAGATGTATATTGGAAGCAAAAAGATCGTAAGTAGTTCCCAAATTT
Source organism: Mytilisepta virgata (assembly GCA_028015205.1). Lineage (NCBI taxonomy): Eukaryota > Metazoa > Mollusca > Bivalvia > Mytilida > Mytilidae > Mytilisepta > Mytilisepta virgata. The sequence continues at coordinate 76,414,180 of CM051519.1, forward strand.
ATATAAACCAAACATTAGGTGCAAATTAACAAGTTTAAAAAAAAGATAATCCTTCACTCTTCATTGCAGCGAACTAGTACTGCATCCCAGAAAGGGGAATAACTTGCTTCAAATTATAATTTTAGAATCTGAATCGTGATACTGGAAATGAGTTTCTGAAAAGGGCTATATTTACTTTTTTGTATGGGAGCAAATGACACAATTGTTAAATGGAATACTCAATTCAAAATGGATAATTTCAACTAAAGTTCATTCAATAATTTTTTTTTCCAGGGGCAGATTTTGCTAAACCTTAATATCAGTGTTACACAAACAGATATACCAGCTAAAAATGGACTATATCATCATATCAGTTCTCTATTGTTACCAGATGCTAAAAATTCTTTGCTGCCAAGTCAGTGTGATGAGGAAAGATCAGAAATAGTTGTTGTAAGTTACATTAAGTTTGTACTTTTCTTTTGCTGAAAGATAATTTCATTTTCTTTAATCAGTTTTTGTGTATTTGTCAGGGTCATCCATTCTGAATTGTATTGTAAAATAAAAGAATATAGAAACACATTCATGACCTTGATATAATTATACCCCCGCTCCAAAGGAGAGGAGGGTATACTGTTTTACCCTTGTGGTTCCGTCCGTCTGTCCATTACAAAATTTTTCGTCACATTTTTCTCTGCAACTACTCATCACACAGCCACTTGATATTTTGTGACAAGCCTTCTATAGGTACGCCATATTGTGGGATACGTTTTCAAACCAAGGCGACATCAACTTCCTGATTGACGACTTCATTTATTTTTCGACCTTATCACGACATGGGTATCACTAGTGAGCAATGGCTCACAGTACATCTTGTTATTAATTGAATACTTATGGCCAGTTAATTTTTTAAGCAGTGCTATTGGTATATGAATGCAAAGAAAATGAATTGGAATTTTTTTCTATTTGCTGTTTGCTGACATGAAAATGTAAGTGTCAATGAGACAACATCTCATAGGATTGAACATAGAGAATGATTGATTACATGTAGTGATCATTCATCATGAGACATGCTCTAAATCACCATGGAAACAAAGATGTAAAAAATGAACTGAAATAAAACTACAGATCCCAAGTAAACACAGTGTCCCATACAATAAACATACATCAATAAATATTATTTTTCTTTATCACCTAGAAATGTTTATAATATTTAATTAACTCTTTATTTAAGGGGCCATGTCATACTTGTAATTATAAAGTTCTTCATTGTCCAAGTTCTACAGATGTTCCTATTGAGGTATCATTTAATATAGATTGTTATTTATGTAGTTCTTTCGCCATATTCACATTAATAGGGATCACCACAGAATGAAAATCAAGGGTGGGGGAGAGATTTTCACAGAGGATGTGTGGTGTTCGTTCGCATCCCTCCTTCGGCATTAATGTGTCCTTAGAAAGAAAAATATACTTTACATATATCTTTATATATATCAAGGATAAAAACATAACAGCACAGTAAGCACAATTGTCATTTTGAGCACTAACAGATGTTTCTAACTCATGTCTTGTTCAGTTGTCTCTATCGTTTGCTGAAAATGATTTAGAAATTATATCCTCCAAAGCTGAGTTAAAACAGTCAAACTTAGTTTAATGATAGTAACCTTATTTCGTTTGTAAATATTGTCTCAAAATGGTGAAGCAATAGGAAATAGTTGGCAGAAATGGTCCTTTTTCAGAATTGTATCTTTGATCCTAATCAGGAGATAATATTGCTGCCAAAACAGATGTTAGTTTAAAATGGAATCCTAGGGTAAATTTTGTGTAAGGTGATTACAGTGTTGGGCCTAAGATCACTTTTTTTCAAAATTGTTTTCATTGACCCCATGTGCTTAATAAGCTGGCTGCCAAAGAAAGTTGGCAATAAAGGCCAATTCAAGTCAGTTTTCCTTATTTTAGAATGAAGTTAGAACAGGATGTAGAATCAATTTCTTTGGAGTAACTATGACTGGTTGTGCTCAAGTTTGTAATAGAACTCATATTGTAAGTATGCTTTTTTTCAGAATTTAAACTGTCTGACACATAAATACTATTTATGATCCGTGCAAGAATATGGAAGGGGCATATAGATTTACCCCTGTCTGTTCATTCAACTGTCTGTCAGTACATAGGAACGTCCATACTTCTGGGTTTAGGTCTATTTTTGATAAACCCACTGAGATATATCAATGATATTATACACTGAACACTGATCAGCAACATTTGGGTAACTTTGACCTACATTTAATGATAAAGTTTTGCCTTAAATTTCATATCCCAGAAATCCTTGGTGTTACATCACTGATACTAACCACTATAATCCTCCACATTTCATGCATGAGTGACTCGGTTAAGTTTTGATCCATTTCTCAGAAACCTACCGTAAAATTTCTAATTTTTCGTCACTTATGAAATTTTCAAATTGCAATTGTCGTGAAGTCAGAATTTTCAACATTATGCCAAAACTGAATTAGTTCTTTTCATCATCAAGTCTTTAATTCCTTTGAACAGATAAATTCATTCATCCAAAACATTAAAATAAATGTAATAAGAATGAAATTTTAAACAATTTTAATGGATTTTTTGCACCTGGAAGTTTGGTTAAGATAGTAATAACAAAATCAAGTTCAGTATATCTAAGCTTAAGATTTCACATTGTCTAACAAGGGATAAATTCAAATTAACATTATAAAATTTAACCAAGTTGATGTTTGGAAGTCAAGAATGGTCGAATAACTAGAAAAACATAATTTTTCATCAGTTTTTCAATTTCCTAAAAAAAAATAAGTTTTTTTTTGTGACGACAAATTAGAGATATTACATTATTGAACTGTATCATTCATCTTATATATATATAAAGTCAGCACTTTTGAGTCACCATGACCTATAATTTATGCTTGAGTGACTTTGATAAAATTTTTGCATTAAGATAGATTTTTATAGAACCTATGATAGTATACCGATGATATTTCATAAATAAAATCAACACAACTTAGCTTCCTTTGACCTATATTTTATGATAGAGTGACTTTGATTAAATTTTTGCTTTTAAGTCTTTTTCTCAAAAACCTGTGATGATATATTAATGATATTTTACAACCACAATCATATTTTTTGTTCAACACAGGTCATAAACCTATGAGTACATGACCTAAATTTCATGCTTGAGTGACTCCATTAAATTTTACCCTTTGAGTCTCTCGGGAAAAGAATTAAGTAATGTGTATTCCTTATTTTCATGGGATAAAAGTTAATGTAAGCAGGATATACATGTATTATGAAACTTTAATATATTTAAAAGATTCTCAAATTTGCGTTCATTAATAAAAGATGGTAATTCTATGTTCAGGAGGATGGGGCGTCCATTTCTTACAGACACATTCTCTAGTTTTGTCCTTTGTTTGACATTCAAGAATTACTTAATCAAACCATATTTAGGTAACACCATCAGTTTTTAATAAAGAGTTGATTTATACTTAATGTTTAAAACTATACAATGAACAAGAATAAAATCATATATCAATTATTCCAAGAATAAAGATATTTTACGGAAAGAACATGAAAAGATTTTACAGAAATTCATAATCAGCCATCTTGATATTTTTTTTCAAGCCTATATACACAAATATGTATTTAAAAAACTGCACATATGCTAGATATGTTCTTTTATATTGGATCTTTTCATCAATAGTTATATTATTGCTATATTATTTACAATAGTGATATAAATCTATATATAACTGATGTTCACAACTGTCTGATTCATTACTTTTGTTTATAAGAAAAGGAAGTGTTGTCCTAATTTCTACAGTGAAGACTGCCATCCGTGCCCTGGTGGATTCCAGAACCCATGTTCTGGAAATGGACAGGTGAGATACATATACAGTCGACTCTCATTATCTCAAATTCCCTTGGACCGTAAAAGAAAATTTGAGATAGACGAAATTCGACTAAAAAGGAGCTTACAAATTTTCCTAGTTATGAAGGGAACTAAATTTACTACTTCTGGTATATTTAAAATATCTGTATGTGCCAGAGTAAAACAACAGTTTACACGTACTATTGAGACCTCAATTTATTTATCCATGTTCAGATACTCATAAAATGCATATAAAATATACTTTGTGCATATATTTACAAGAATTGAATAAAAATTGATTACAATAGATAAACAAGAGGCTCCCAGGAGCCTGAATCGCTCACCTGGTCCTTAAGCTTTAAGGGAGTCTTTCATGAGCTATTACTCCTATAATGGATCATCTGACAACTTCGACCCAATTCAGACTTTTGTAGAGCTCAATGAGCTGATTTTTTAAGCAAACAACAGCTTTTCTCTATTGACAACAACTTAATAAGTACAAATTTCAAAAAAAAATCAAGAAAAAGGGCAATAACTCCTACATGGGTGGTTACATCTTCTTCAAAATTTCAAAGCAGGTAGATCTTGAGGTGTTGAACACTTTAGCTTCCCATCAGAATTTTGATATCTGTCACCATTTTTGAGTTATTTGCAAAAAACTGCAATTTACCCCTATGTTCTATTTTTAGCCATGGCAGCCATGTTTTTTTACAAATCAAAAATCCAAACGATAGTTTAGTAGCACTCATGCCAAGGAACAACGACACTAAGTTTGGTTGCAATTAAATTTATGGTGTAAGAGGAGTTAACGATTTTATTACAATGAATAAAGACTGCAAAAATGGTCAATTTTTGATGATCTAAGGGGAATAACTCCTAAAAGGAATGAACCTACAACTTCGATCCTGTTACAAATTTTGTAGATCTTTGTGTGCCTAACAATATGAAATTTAAATTTTTCAAATTTCCTTTATAGTATCCAAGATATTGAGCTTAATAAGTGCAAAATTTGGAAAAAATGCAGAAAAAGGGCAATAACTCCTACATGGGTCGTTGGATCTTCTTCAAAATTTCAGGGCAGGTAGATCTTGAGGTGCTGAACACTTTTACCCTATGCCAGAATTTTGATATCTGTTATGGTTTTTGAGTTATTTGCAAAAAACTGCAATTTACCCCTATGTTCTATTTTTAGCCATGGCGGCCATGTTTTTTTACGAATCAAAAATCCGAACGATATTTTTGTACACATAATGCCACTAAACAAATGTACCAAGTTTGGTTGCAATTGGACTTATGGTGTCGGACAAGTTAACGTTTGAAAAATTGTTAACAGACGACGACGACGACGACGACGACGACGGACACCAAGTGATGGTAAAAGCTCACATGGACCTTTGGTCCAGGTGAGCTAAAAAGAATTGAAGAAAATTCGATTCATGCAAATTTGACTAAACAGGAGTCAAAATACATATATTTGCATTGTAAATCATTTTGGACCACATAAAAAATTCCACTCATCCAAAAATTCAACTCAGGTGAGTTTGAGATGACAAGAGTGAACTGTATATTTATAAAGGCTGTTATTATAAGGTGGATAATTTAGGGACATAGATTCAGGTAATCTAAAGAGAGACAGTTATTGGAATTCAGCAGTTTGATTAACTATGTAACCTTTGCATACAAAGTTTGGGGGTTATATTCAGGAATCATCTTGACCTTTTGTCTGTCTGCATCCATCTGTTTGTCTCTCTGGCATGAATCTTGTAAGCAAAACACCACTTGGAATTTCACACAAAGGTAGTTCATCATATCAAGAATTGACTTAAACATTTATTTGATTCATAATAATGTGGTATTGACCTTGTAAGTGCAACTCCTATGCTTCAGGAGATAATTTGGCTTTTCCATTTACTAGTATTTGATTTCATCATATAGAATTGATTTTGTAATTGCAATTCCTCCTGAACAGCCTGATGGAATTATTCACACAAAGTTAGATGCACAACAAAAGGATATAATTCAGAAACATTATTTGGCCTGATATATTTTAGGAAGGTGGGGGGGGGGGGGGGGGGGGGTGGTTATCATTTTGTAAGTTTGATCATGTGAGTAACTCTAGTTATTATTGGTATAGTGACAATTTCGATAATTTTTATTGTTACTCATACCATTTGTACAATGAAATAGTTGTCCTCTGTACATACATCTCCTCTCTGAGCCCTATAGACTGGTGAGGTCGCTCAGCACTTTCTGCTACCCTATCTTGTCCTTTGCAGCAGTCTCTGCACTTCTCCATGTTTCCCAACCAAAGGTTTTGCCTTTCCTTCTCCACTCTGCATCTCCATGTGTTCAGTGGTCTTCATGCTCTTCTTCGATGCGACCTTGATGTTATTTTTTGCATCTCTCTGCAGAATGTGGCCTGTTGTTCTCTTTTGGTCTGCATGAATTATGTTACCTTGGGAGATATTCTGCCAATAGATTTAGTTAGCACTGATGATTTTTCAATCAGGGTATTATTATGGTAGTAAGCATACTTAGCACTCGAGAAAGTTTAATATAAAATACACAATGAATTCATTGTGGTGGAGGACTTTTTGATTCTATGAAATTGTTAAAAAATTATTACAATTAAAGATTTCGCTAGAAAATCATGTATAAAAATATGTTTCTCTGGTAATTTGCTGAATATTTGGCAGTATTTTGCAGGTATTTGCCCTTCTCTTATTGTCCTTTAGTAATTTTTTTTTCTTAAAAAATGAACATATTTACCAGTACATTTTTCTTGGCAGGAGAGCATTGAAATTTGAATAAATGGTATAATATTTTATTTATTACAGTGTTTGGATGGAGTTGAAGGAAATGGTACTTGTGTTTGTAAACCAGGATTTGCTGGTACTATATGTGACCAATGTGCTGATCCAAATATGTTTGGTCAATATTGTAATCAGAGTAAGTTAGGACAAGACTAATATATAATTGACCATTTTCCAATGTGATATTTACTGTCCCTGGTTCCTAACTGTATTGTAGTTTCATAAGGGAACATTTAAAATGCAGATTTTTTTACTTGCACATGTGTTTAAGGCTAAAAGTGTCTAAAGGTGATTTTTATATCACTAGTTCATAACACACTGTACACAATGTGATATCAAATTTTCCTAACTCTGAGAGAGATAGATAATACTGGTCAATCATAAGAGAAACAACTTTATTGGTTTATTAAAAAACATTCCAAAGGCCTTAGTTAGAATTTTAATACCGTAATCAGTAAGCTAAATATTAAATGAGTCAATCATTTCCTTTCCATAGCAGAGTAATCTGTTATTAATTATTTTTATTATGTATGGTTTCATAGTTTTCAGATAATTACCAGTCTAAAATGCACAAAGACACTGTTATTTTTTAAAATTTAAAATCTTCAGTTATGTCGCTATAAATGATGACCATTTCTGATAGCTAATCAGAATATATGTATTGCTTCTCAGAAGGATTTAAATTTTAAAGTTTAGAGTTTAACTTATTTATTTATAATGGATTGGGAAACAGGTTATATCAACTTATACAAATCTCTCTCCACTTGGCGGGTGCGAGAGTGGCCCCTGTAGCGGCATTTTAGCCTACTCTTTTTCGACATCTACGGAGGAGTCTTTAACATGTAAAGGTGTTGCTCTCCCTTAACACCGGACACCCATTTTTCGTCCCCATCTAAAGGACTAGCATCTTTTACCAAGACTATCCTCGCAAATAGCAGAAGGGTACTTTGGCTTATATCTAAATGAATAGGAAGAAAGGGTTGATACTTAGTTACATAGTACAGAAAAACTGCCGTTTTGTAATATAGACAGACAACTTGAAATCATTGTCTTTTTATGGACAAATTGTCTCTTCTCAGACCTGAAAGTTTATTATTAAATAAACCATGTCATAAATACTACTCTAAAGGATATCTTTTTAATTCAAATCACTGCCTATAAAGGACAATGTGAAAATGTCTTTCATTAACAAAATCCCTATATACATGGTCCATCAGGTGTCCTTTATACACAGGTCTGACTTTTATGAGCAAGGAGACTAATGTTCAGTATTTTTTTTATAGCATGTACATGTAGAAGAGGAACATGTAACAATACTATTGACAGTGATGGTACTTGTCTTCGTTGTAATAGCCATATGTACTCCGGGGAGAACTGTGATATGAAACTGATCTTTTGTACGAGAAATTTATGGACGGGAGGCTTTTGTCATATGGATGCTTACTGTGATGAATCTTACAAGTAAGTTTCCTGAAAATAGATTGTGTTTAAAAGTTTGAATACATTTTCATTTGCCTGTGCAGATTTAGTGTTTAAATGGTCAATTTTTTCTTCAGATGCATAAGTAGTGTTTAATGTTTCAGTTCAGAGGCATGGTGGTATATTTATTAACCAACTAAATTGACTAAATCCCTTTAAATATAGCAAAATTAACTGAAAGAAAGAAAAAAAACTTTAATGTCACAAGGCCTTCCACATTAACAGAAACATTTCACCACTAAAATCATAATGGTATTTTAGAAGTAAAATTTACTCTACTTTGACGTCATTGAAATTCTCTATTTTATTATGTTTAGCTGCATATGTAAACAAGGCTACCAAGGAAAAACTGTAAAAAATAACTTGATTTGTAATGAGATTGACAATTGTCTTCTACCGAACCGAGGAGGATGTCACACTCAAGCCCAGTGTATTAAAACAGGACCTGGTGAAAATATTTGCCGATGTGAGTCTGGATGGGTTGGTGATGGAAAATATTGTTATCAAAGTGTTGTATGTAATTCTCACAGGGATTGTCATAAAGATGGTATGTGTCGACCACACTGGACCAAGACACAGGTACCACTTAAACTGATAAATACTGAAAATTTTAGTTCTCGCATGAAGATGTCATGTATGATATATGCTCGTTCATCAGTTATAACTTTATTAGCAGGGTCACCTGTATATCTGTAAAAATAGGTTTTACTTAAAATTTTCAATAACTATTAAATACAAATTTGAAATATGTATGATATATGTGTAAATTATTTTAATATTTTGAACTTTTATTTATCTTGAGAATAGGTTAATATACCATGTATACTTCACATTATTTTCAGTTTGTGCTTAAATTTTTATATTTCATTTCAGACTATATGTGAATGTAAAGAAGGTTACCATGGTAATGGAACCTACTGTTTTCCTGAAGATCCATGTACAGTTAACAATGGAAACTGTGATGCAATGGTAATAGATCAAATTAAAATTTGAATTTATTTTATTGTAAAATCACTGACTATAATACTTTTTAGCTCACCTGGCCAAAGGCCATTATGAGTTTTTGTCATCACTAGGTGTCCGTTGTCCGTCCATCCATCGTTCCGTCCGTCCGTCTGTCTGTTAACTTTTCACATTTTAATCTTCGCCTCTGAAACCACTGGGCCAAATGGAATTAACTTGCCATGGAGCATCTATGTAAGGTCTTTTATAAAGTTTCCTGATTTGGTCTTGATCGCCCAACAAACATGGCTGCCATGGGCAATTGTTGTTTCTGATTGGCTGAGTTTTCAAAAATCTTCTCCTCTGAAACTGCATGGCCAAATGGAACAAAACTTTACAAGAAGCATATATGAGGGGTCCTTTATAAATTTTCCTTATTTCGTTCTGATTGGACTACAAATATGGCCGCAATGGGCAGTTCTTGTTTCTGATTGGCTGACATAAAAAGATCTTCTCCTCTGAAATCACAGGGCCAAATGGAACGAAACTTGACAGGAAACATCTATGAGAAGTTCTTTATAAACTCTCCTCATTTCTTCCCGATCGCGCAACAAATATAGCCATCATGGACAATTCTTGTTTCTCATTGGTTTATAAAAAAAAAAATCTGGAACTACTTGTCCAAAACTGTCACCCAAACTGTCAGACAGGAAGCATCTATTGAAAGTCTTTTATGAAATTAATTTTTTTCATCCTGATTGTATGACAAGCATGGCTGCCACAGACAATTCTTGTTTCTGATAGGCTGATATAAAGAAATCTTGTTCTCTGAGACTGCTTGGCCAAATGAAACGAAAACGAAACTTGACAAGAAGTATCTGTGGGAGGTTTTTTACAAACTTTTCTCATTTTGTCTAGATCATGTGACAAACATGGCTGCCATGGGCAATTCTTGTTTTTGCCATGTGAGCGGTACAGGCCTCTGAGCCTCTACTTTCATACTTAAGCAGTGCATTTAAGCATGATTTTTAACTCATATGAAATTACAGTGGAACTTGAACTATGAGGACACCATTGGTATCTGAAACTGTTTCCTTACCATTTCTTTTCTGTACAACCATGATTACATGGATAACACAATATTTCAAGCATTTTTTTCTTAATAATGGCATTGGTGAGACAGTCACCCAGTTTTTGATTTAACATTGTCAACTTACAGTCACCCTGGATCTTATGCATCAGTGCTCTCACTTATATTATAAACATTGATAAACCATTGTCACATAAGAAAAACTTGACAAATTTGCCTGTTAAAGACTTTAAAACTGCTTGGAAATTTTTAAGAGTTTGAAGAACTTTAGAAAGTAAGGAACATTTAATGAAACAAATGTGAAAAATTTAATATCAATCTGTAACTGTCAGCAAGATGAATGAATATATTATTAAATTTCTGATAAATTAGAGTGATAATGAACTTGCACTGAGGTGTTTAGTTTTAGGCACATACTGTATGATATCTGATAAAGTAGAGTTTGATAATGAACTTTCACTGAGGGGCCTCGGTGGCCGAGTGGTCTAGATAGTTCGTCATGACTACTAATGATCACTACCCTGTCAACTCTTGGGTTGTGAGTTCGAATCTCACCTGTGGCGGGTTGTGTTCGACTCCGATCTTAATTGACAAGGATTGCCAATTTTCTTACTGAAGGTCGGTGGTTCTCTCCGGGTACTCCGGCTTCCTCCACCAATAAAAACTGGCTGCCACGAAATAGCCAAATGTGCTGAAAACGGCGTAAAACCCCAACTAAACAAACTAAACAAACTAAACAAACTTTCACTGAGGTTTTTAGTTTTACGCACATACTGTATGATATCTGATAAAGTAGAGTTTGATAATGAACTTTCCCATAGATTTTCAGTTTTAGGCACATACTGTAAATTTGAGAAGATTAATACCAACAAAAGTTTTGTTTATTTCACAGGAAAGTGTTTTATATAACTTGCCTTCTTTTCTAGGATTGAATGATAGTGATATAAATGTATGTTTTCAGGCAAACTGTACAACATTAGGGTTGGGGAACCATACATGTACTTGTCTAAATGGTTATGGTGGTGATGGATACGCATGTTCTCCTACTATATATAAAGTTGTTCAGAATAATCCGAGACTCTCTAGACTTAAAGAATTTTTACAGGTAAGAATGAAACATGTGTACCAGTAATGAGAATTTTCATTCTCCTTCTGATGTTAGTGACGTTCTTAAATTACACTCCATACAAAATGACATCTAAAGTTTATAAATCAGTCACAGGGAATTCTCATGTAGATATTTAACATATTAGGATTGATAAAAAAATATCGTAGTAATTAAATATGTGAATTTGATTTAGAATGGGTTAAAAGGATATGCATTCAAACAGGACAAGTACATGTGATGTGTATGAAAAGTGAAATATTTCATTCTTATTTATATATCTGCTCCTATCAATTATTCAAAAATAGGAAGTCCTGTTCTTGATATACCTTAGCAAATATGAAGTTCATAACATGTAAAACTGTTAATTGTAAGCAATAATTTATCTATATTATACTTGGTATAATAAGTATATCAATGTATTTATAGACAGGTAATTCTTCAGCATTGGAGAAAGTATTCACTTTAGCAATGCAGTAATTTTCACTTTAAAAATGCAAAATGGTTATTTGATTATTTTGTTACTAAACATTAACAAAGTTAAGATTTCCATTGAAATTGATTTTTTTCACTATAACCTGGGTTTACTCTGTTGATAAATTGATTGGTTATTGATTAACTTCGAGTGGCAATTACCAGTACAGTGGATCCTCCGTAAACCGAACAATAATCGGACTGTAGAAATTGGCCGGTTTTCAGAGCTGCCCGTTTTGAGAGGTTCCGGACTTTACTGTAATCCGACTGGAAGTAAATAAATTGAATAATCGAAAGACATGAAAATTAAACAATTACTACATTTGCGTGTTTTTTTCCTAAAATGTTACTAAATCGTAGTCTTTTAGCTTCGATGTTATTAGCTCACCCGTCATTAACTTTTCACATTTCAATCTTCTCCAAAACCCTATGGCCAATTGAAACTAAACTTGGTGGGGATGTTCATTGGATGGTCCTCTACAAAGTTGATGTTTTTGTTCTGATCCAAACTTCAACATGGCTTCCAGGGCCATTTATGCACCCGATTGGCTAAAATTTAAAACATCTTCTTCTCTGAAACTACAAAAGCAATTGAATTGTTTTATTGCAGGAATGATCCTTACATGGTCCTCTACAAATTTTATGTTTTTTGTGCTGATCTGAAATCCAAGATGGCCACCACCACGGGAGACATTTAACTTAGGATTCGATGGGAAATACATACAAACATCTTCTTGACAGATGGAAGTAATATTATGCCTGAATGATCAGATAATGATCCCTAACAAAATGGATGTTTTTGGTGCCGATCCAAAATTCAAAAACTGCCCGAGCCATTTATGCACTCTGATTGGCTGAAATTTAAAAACTTCTTCTCTGAAACTACAAAAGCAACTGAATTGTTATATTGCAGGAATTTTCATTACATGGTCCTATACAAACTGTATGTTTTTTGTGCTGATCTGAAATCCAAGATGGCCACAACCAAGGGATACATTTAACATAGGATCCTACGGGAAATACATACACTTCTTCTTGTCAGAAACCATTTGATAGATGGAAGTAATATTATGCCTGAATGATCAGATAATGGTCCCTAATAAATGTTTTTGGTGCCAATCCGAAATTCAGCAGGACTTTCCAGGTCAACTATGCAATTTGATTGGCTGAAATTTCAAAAATCTTTTTCTCTGAAACTACAAAAGCAATTGAATTGTTACATTGCAGGAATGATCCTTACATGGTCCTCTACCAACTTTATGTTTATCATGTCTGAAACTACAGAGCCAGTTGGAACCAAACTTGGCAGAAATGGTCCTTATATGGTCCTCTGTCAGAATTGTGTCCAATGACCCATTATATTAACCAAGATGGCCACCACAGCTGAACATAGTTAAACAAAGGACCGTATGGGAAAATTCATTAAAAAATCTTTTTGTTTGAAACCACTTAGCCAGTTGGAACCAAACTTGGCAGCAATTGATCCTTAGGTGGTTCTCTTTCATAATTATATCTTACGACCCGGAATGTCAACAAAGATGGCCATCAGAGCTGAACTTAGTTTAACATAGGACCCTTTGGGAAAATTCATTAAAAAATATTCTGATCTGAGACCAATTGGCCAATTGTGACCAGACTTGGCAACAATGGTCATTAGATGTTCCCCAGCAATGGTCTCTTTCAGAATTGTGTTTGATAACCTTGAATGTCAACTAAGATAGCAACCACACCCTAACTTTGTTTAACATTGAACCTATGGGAAAACTAGCCAAGATAACTGCTACACTTAAACAATCAATCCTGCTGAAGGTGGACAAGTTAAATCCAGGTGAGCGATATAGGCTCTTGAGAGCCTCTAGTTTTTTGGTAGTAACAGAGGTTAAAAACTGTTATTTAAATGGAGTTTTTCCAGTACATACCAATGGGGCTTTGTTTAAAATGCACTTCTCAATAAAGAGAATTAGAGTTCTGCTGGTTTTTAACCGGATTTTCATAGGAAAATATCGGTTATTAATTTGGTAATGTGCGACGGGCGGGCGGCCGGGCTGGCGGCTGCCAAACAGTGTCCATGCAATAACTTATGAACTGTTCAACCAAAGCTTTTCAAATTTTAATATGTTGTTACTGATGACAAAATGGAGGTCAAGTTCGATATTGACGATTTTCGCTTTCACCGTTCAAAAGTTATGGTTCTTGAAAGATTGAAAAATGGCTTTTCCAGTGGTGTCCGTGTGATAACTTATGAACTGTTCAACAAAGCTTTTCAAATTTTAATATGTTGTTACTGATGACAAAATGGAGGTCAAGTTCGATATTGACGATTTTCACTTTCACCGTTCACGAGTTATGGTTCTTGAAAGATTGAAAAATTGCTTTTCCAGTGGTGTCCGTGTGATAACTTATGAACTGTTCAACCAAAGCTTTTCAAATTTTAATATGTTGTTACTGATGACAAAATGGAGGTCAAGTTCGATATTGACGATTTCCACTTTCACCGTTCCGATATTGACGATTTTCACTTTCACCGTTCAGGAGTTATGGTTCTAAAAAATTGAAAAAAGGCATCCTTTTTGGGAATCCAGATTTGCAAACATCATTTCCATGCAGGAAAATCCTGTTTGCTGTCATTCGACAGCCTCTTGTTAGAGGTGTATTTGACAGGAAAATATATGTTTATGACTGCAAATTGTCTCCGGTATTTGGAATTCAGAGGGGCTGGTTTTTGGAGGATTTTTTTTTACTTGAAAATATAGGTGAAAATTCCTGACTAGAATAAAGTGTTCAGTTTGCGGAGGAATCCGGTTTTCAGAGGGACCGGTTTAGGCGAGTTCCACTGTATATGCATATCAGGAAGAGAACATGTTGATATGGTATGAATGTAAACACTTGAGTCTGGCTTTTATTTAGCTTTCTAACTCATTTGGGAAATACGCTGAGTGCTTAGTGGAGAAGCAGCAAATACTAATTCTAATATGATGTCTCCATTATTGGCACATAAACAAAATGTGGCAAAATTGCCAGTAAAACCATGCTCGGACAACCGTCTATTTTTGTTCCTTGTTCTCTCTACGTCCCCAGTAAAAGCACATTACTCATGCAAAATTTCCAGTTCGTTTGCATTCAGAATATTTTCCCTATGGCAAAATCATGTCTGAATGATTTCTGGAATTAGATGTATTTTGGATTTTGACAATTTTTATCCTGATACCGGTATATTCCAATTGAAAACATTAAAGTTTTACCCGTTTTTGGATTTTGGCACCTTTGTACTTTTACTCTGATGCAAAATGTTGTGACAAATGTTTCCTTCAATATTTACATGCTTAAAGGTTCTATAAACATGAAATGGCTATTTTTCTCATCAGCAGAGAGGGTTGCTCATTTGAGAGAACAGTCACAAATAATGATTTCTTTACTGTATTTTCCCCTATTATAGTATCATATTTGACCTTTTAGAATAGAAAAATTTGTGGCATACTGTGGCATTTTTAGATTTTACCACAGTAAAATTTTTACAAAAATAAGGCACACCCTTGGTTAAATATCTCAACAAACCACAATATGCCACAAATTATTTCTTAATTTTAAAGTCTTTGGTTTGACCCAGCTGACAATTAAGGCAAGACATAATGACCATTTATGTTGTGCATGTTCACTGATAATAATTTGGTTTAAACATTTGATAAAACTACCTATATTAAATTAAGTTTTAACCTGCTGAAACTGTTGTTTATTCAAAAGTTTTCAAAGTGCTTACAAGTAAGAAGGATGTGTTGTAAATTAAATTTGTTTTTTGAAAACAATTTATCTTTTACAGACTTTGTATGAATTTTATAATTACAGAAACTTGGTAATGAAGATCTACTGTTATCATTGACAGACAACTATACATTGTTTGCTCCAACAAATAATGCCATGGACATTGTGATATCTAGGATGGAGTCATCATACTGGGAAAATCCAGATAACATCCTTAACTTTATAAGGTAGATTTACTGTCACTACAATCTGTTAATAAATGTCCACTGCTTAACACTAAGTTTTCATTACTTGGTTTCCCTTTAGTAATTGCATGTATTTACTCATTTGTCAGCCATGATGTCACATAATAAAATTTATATAGTAAATTGTTTAAATTGAAAGGCAAATGCATAAAATTTATTATTTTTGGATTTAAAGACTGATTGTTGCATAGTATCACAAGGCAAACAAATCTGAAGTGAATGTTCATTATTTTTCCCACTGATCTTTTAAAAAGTATACTGACAAACTGCCTTTGAAAAAAGTGGATTATTTTAAGAATAAAATATTAAAATGATATTTGTATGTAAGAAAATTATGTCCCCGAACATGAATCTGTTTGATACTCAGGTATAAGCTATAATGGTTATATGAATATTTTTAGATTTCATACATTGCCAGGATTATACAGTATAAAAATGTTATTATCATACCAAAAATCACACATCAGAATGGAGACCTTGTATGATGGGTTTTCTCTTAGTGTATTTAACTTAAATGAGGTAATATTTTTGCTATTTTTGATAATAAATAAATTTATGTAAATATAAATACCGTGCAGGAAACTTAATGAAAACTTCGACTTATCCAGTGTTTCAACTCATCTGTATTCAGTTTTGGATTTTCTACACAAATATCTTTCTTTTAAATATGATAGAAAAATGAAACAAAAAATAAGAATTTACAAAAAAATGTTTTTGGAAACAACAATCTACAGTTATATGAAAGGAACAACACATTTATAAGGTTTGACTTCCAAATGGTAAAAAAATATAACTTTTGGACATTGGGACTATAAAAATAATTCAACACAACTGATATTTGACTGAAGAATACTCAAAATAAACAGAGTTGGATTTACACGGAATTAAGGATGATCGCTGGTCTAATAGGAAATAAATAGGATTCGAAATAGGTGTTTTAGTTTGAGAGAACATATGAATAGTAAACAAATAAGCAAGAAAAAAAATATAGGTTCATGTACTCATTTTAGAGCTATAAGGCCTTGAAAATTTGCATGAAATAGGTTTTCTCTTGATTTTTCATTATCTTTGCACTGACAACTTCAGTCTCTCAATGATGTATGAAAAATAAAAAGGATTTCATAAAATTTTGTCGAATACCATTTAAAGGTATTTATGATTGAATTATCAAAGAAAAAGTGGGGGTTCATGGGCAAAAAATTTCATGTATAAGAAATGGATAAAACCCGAGGATTTCCAAAAATCTGACAAAAAGACCAAAACATGACCAGCGAGCATCCTTAATGAACAAAATTCTGATTCTAATCTCAAATAGAACTGTAAATTACATGTATAAGATTTCAATTCCTTAATTTTCCAGTTCAATGAAATGCATTGCAGTAGAAATAATTATACGATATTAATAAGATTTCAGAAATTGGCTGTTGGTATGTCAAATTAATTACTAGAGATTTTATTTAATGACAGACGTTACTAGTGGGTGCCAGAGAAGATTCCAAACTGTTATCAGGAATTGTAGGAGGAGATATACTAGCTGTTAATGGATATGTACATATCATCAGTAAGGTAGGAAAATGAAAGGATATGGTGTATGTGACAACATAACATTAAAATACACTACACATAAATTCCCACTGAAGGTTAGTTATGTATTAACTTCCTAAGTAGATCATATAAGCATTTTTCATTGGTACATCTTAAGCAATTTCTAACATTATTCCTGTATTTAAATGTTGAATTTGTGTCATGAAAAAAAAGTAATCCAATATCTTACATATCTAATGAAAATCTCTGTACAAATGTATAGAATTCGTCAGGGAAATAAACAGAACAACCAATTTCAATCTTGAAATACAAAAAATACTACAACAGTAATAATTCCCTCATAGAATTATAAAAATTATTAAACCTCACTATATAACAGAACCTAATTGGCTAAATATATAATCATGTGATGTTTACAATCTGGATGTTTTCCGTGAAAATCCTGAAAAATCGTCAGTTTAGGGTGACAGTAGTATTGTCTCCCCCGATATCCCTTCAAATCCTCAATTTCTCTGGTCATGTGACATAATCCAGAAACTGGAAGTCATTATATTTTCATTTTTCACAATGACTTCTGGCAGTGGCAAGCGGTTCATAGCTAGTTAAAAAATTCACAGGTAAATAAAAAATCAAGATCCTGCAACATAGAACATGCAACAATTACAACATAATACATGTATTTTTACCAAAAACAGTTTCTTTCTCAAAAACACATTGAAAATCAAAAATCCTATATAAAACCAGGGCTTCCAAAATTTCCTGACGACAGCCGGACATTTTTGACCGTCAATGATCAGCTGGATACTTAAATGTAACTGAGAGCCCGTGAGAGGATGCATAAATTGATATATGTGTCTAAATAATTAGTAGTGTTATATGCAATAAAACTATTTATAACTGTTTTGTTTTCTTCATTCTAAAAATAAATAAAATATTATCCTCGGTATTGTGTCATTTTTCTGTGTATCGTAATACAGTAACCATCATTGCATCAATCAGCTTCAGTACCTGACTGTTCTCATGTTTTTGTTTCTGTTTATATAATCTATCTTCTCTCTGTGAGTACTTAACACTTTGTAAATTAAGGCCATCTTATTTGAAACTGTTGATGTTGGCTTTAATTGCAGTACAACTTGATCATCAATACACGTGATACTTTTCTTTTTGTGTATTGATTACCTGACCACGTGACTTTTACAACTGATGCGGTATTTATAAACATTGAGGAGGCCCAATGAAGGATATTGTTTTAAACCGTGTAAAATCTACTGAACAGTGATAACATTTTTATTTGTACAATTTCCCAACCTGATTTAGAAAATAAGGAATAAATAAAAACATACTCAGTTGATAAATAATTTAATGAATAACAACATGATAATTTATGTAAGCATATAACAACAATAAAATATCAGAAGAGCACATGATATGTTGACAAACACAAGCAATAAATATTACAATGAGCACATTGAAAAGAAGCACAGATCACAGCACAAGATTAGAGTTCATTGAGTCTAATTTAAGATTTTACATTCATGAGCTTGCTAAATGCATGTGTTAAATAGGACGTTGTTCCATACACGCTTACATGTTTGACCTCGTTTACCTGATCACCTTTATGTACATTGTTATGCATCATTAATTCTATTGATAAAGACAAGCTAAGGACACCTCGTCAAAGGTAACAAACCTGTAATCAGTGAATGATTTATGGCTTCAATATAACTTATTGAAGGGATAATTGTTTGACAGCTTGTTGTTATTTAAATGAAAGAAAACATGTTTTTTCTACTTTTTATTGATGTACATAAGCTAAAGACCAAGCAGTACATTTATGTACCCAGAGGATTAGACTAACTGAGACACTTCAAAGTATCTGAAATATGCTGCATTTGTTTTATTAAACCCAATTATGACCGAAATATCTTTGTGAAATAGATTGCCACAATTATAAACTAAAATGCCCAAACGGACATGCCAAAGCCCCAAACGGACATTTTTATCGATCGATAGTTGGTAAAAATTGAAATGACCGTTTTATGAAAATGTCTTGAATAACAAAAAGTGGCAAACCAATTCTATTTGACCGTTTGAGGCTGAGAGCAGCCGGACTTTTTATGAAAGTTTCGGTCAAGTCCGGAATATATGACAGTTTTGGAAGCCTTGTATAAAACGACATAAAATTTTTTGTCCTAGTTGTGTTAAAAATGGTTAGAATTGTCTGTCACAATGAAGCTGGCCCTTAGTTGGTGTAAATCCAGAATTGTCAGCTTGTGAAGGATGTCTTCCATAAAGCCCTCGGGAAGACAATCACAAGTAGACAATTCTGGATGTATGCTGACTAAGGGTGCCACAATTGTATAATGTGATCTCTTGATAAAAAAGTTTTGGCTTTACTAAAGTTCTGTACATTTAAAAAATTATAAGGCAGGTCCTTGTAATCTACACCATTTAATCTTTTCTAATAAAAACTTGCCCTTACTCATCATTATCACATTTATATCTGGACATCATTGATGAAGCTCTTGATGGATCAAACACAGAAAGTGTTGCTATCATCAAAGGAGTAAATGGTTATGAATACAGGAAACAAATTATTTTCATATTTAAGAAACCCTCCGTCAACATTTTTTTGGTCAATATCTGTAATTTTAAGATTTTTTTAGAGGGTTGTGTAACATATTTGCAGTAACAATCTGGTCAAAGCTTGTAAAATTAACCTTCATATGAAGGGTACTTACTTTTCTTCACCAAGGTGCCCTTTATACATAGTTTTGAAAATTATTACTCTATTGAGGTAAGCAGCATATATGGGTTAGAAAACGAATATGATTGTGGCTGATGAATGTTTAATGCTACCTTCTGTTTTTTTACAGGCTTTAGAACCATTCTTTCCTCCTTCAGATACACCTATGTTAGATGAATTCTTTAATGATCATCCTGAATACAGTCAGTTTCGAGACTGGTTAATGGTAATATAATAATCACATATTGGAAATTTTTCAGTGGAGAAGAATTTGAAAAAAGAAAGGAATTATTTAAATGTACTTAGTGAGAAAAGTTTAGAAACAATCAGAGTTAAAAATGTTTTCAACTTTTTATGGCATGTTTATTTTTGAAATGGAATTTGCACACTTATATACACTTATGTACTTTGATGTACCTGATGTTTTAATTACTGAGATGCTCATTTTGTCACCGTTGTATCAGAATTTAAACTATTCTTTACATTTTGTAGTTTAACAGTTCAAATACAAAATTACAAATATATTGATTCTGAAATTTCTAGCAGGATTTTTCAAAAATGAACTACTTTTTTTGATGAAATAATATATTTTTTGATTTTGAAATTCACTAGTTATTACATATTATGAAATATGTATCTCACTGAGCACTTGTATTGCCTGTTTGACTGTTCCAACGAAAATGACAAAAACTTGTATTGTATGAAATGTAATCATTTTGAAACTATACTTGAGGTAATTTGTTTCCCTGTGTAACTTAAATGTGGTAGTTTGACAGTTGCATTTTCTATACTTCATTATCTTAATTAACTGT
Organism: Mytilisepta virgata; assembly: GCA_028015205.1. NCBI lineage: Eukaryota > Metazoa > Mollusca > Bivalvia > Mytilida > Mytilidae > Mytilisepta > Mytilisepta virgata. The sequence goes on from CM051519.1 coordinate 76,435,064, forward strand.
TTCTTGATATAACCTTCCAGCTGAGGAATTTAATGGACACTATTATGTCAATGAATCAGTATACACTGCTGGTTCCAGAAGATTCAGAAGTCATTGGACACAACATTTCCTTTATTGTAAGTATACCCTGCTTATTCTTATATATATTTATACCCCCCACAAACAAATTTTTTTGGGGGGTATATATGGAATCAGCCTGTCTGTCTGTCTGTCTGTCTGTCCATCTGTCCGAACAAACTTCCACATCTTTTGTCATTTTTCAACTAAACTTGGTATAACTTAAGATAATGACAAGTAAATTCTGCTGTGTAAAGGATTTTATTGTCCATTAATTTTCCATGGAGTTCTGCCCAGTTGAAATTATAAATTGTGAGACAATTCACCATGCATTTTGTCATTGTGACTTCTCCAACATGCTTCATCAGAAGCTCATGAAACTTTGTATACTGCAAGATCCTAATATACAGATGTGCACATGTGAAGGATATCCTGGTCCATTTATTTTTACCTCAGTTATACCAAGTTGAACTTTTTGCAAAAATGAACTAACAGCAGTGGAGGGTATAGTTAGTGACGTCCCCTCACAGTTCTATAATTAAAGTAATTCTTGCTGATTTCTTAAGATTCAGTAATAATTGGATAAAAATTTTAAGAAATGCAAAAAAAATTGAATAAATGATAAAACTATAGAACACTCTGGATGTGCCAATTTTGAATAAAGCCTATACACAAAGAAAAATAAAAGTATTTTCAGGCTAGTGTTTCAAAGATCAGGGTCACAGTTTTTAAAGATAGACATTTTTGAGGTTTCCTGTTTGAGATTGTTGTCTCATTTCGTATGAAAAAAAAATCAGTTCAGGATGTCTTGCCAGTCTCAGATTTGTTGATAAGGGTTCGGCAATTTCCCAAAAAGAACAGGAAAGAACTGAAGGGAAAAAATATATATATTTTTTCATTTTGTTCCTAGAATTGAATTTTACACTTGCAAAGTATAAAACAATATGATTCGAATACACAAAACTTAAAAAGGGTATTTAGTATGTATTTTTGAATTATGATTTTGAATTGATTATTTCATTCAACAGGTAAAACTGTCCAAAAAGGTTATTGCATTCTTTTTCTTTTCATTGGCATTGTATGGTCTACGGATTGTCACATCAAAAACACAAACAGTGATTCGAACCCTTTACAATCTTCGTCACACAAAGTGCAAGGGTTCTGAAAGTAAACTTTCCTTGTTTAAACCAGTGTGAAAATTTCAATGCAATAATGACTTAGATTTATGCAGCATTTAAATACTAAGAATAAGTAAAAATTTTCATCTACATGTAAATTGGCTTTCAACATCTTCTTGTCATTTTTGCATACACATGTGTATTTATGAAGCATATCTTGTCTTGGCACCTTATATGTGTTGTAGCGATTCCTGAAATTATTTAATTATGATTTAATTTCGATCTATTTAACTGCTATCAACATCAAGCAGTGTATTAATGAGGAACCAGAGTGAGTTATCTTTTCCTAACCAATGTAAGTAAGGGAGATAATTAAATTATCTTCCTTTTGTCCTGAGGCTAAAAGGGAGACAAATTTATTATCTCCCTTACCTACATTGGTTAGGAAAATATAACTCACTCTGGTTTCTCATTGTCAAAACAATTTACACTTAATGATTTACACTCTTACATGGGAAGCTAGTAGAATATACAATCATGCATTTCTTTTTATAAATAATTTTATACAAATGACATATCAAATCAAGCCCTACCTCTATCAAAAATAAGTAAAAATATATATAAAATCAAAAATTAAATAAATAAAATCAAAATTTTATTGTTGGTTCAAACACTTATAAAATACGAGGCGAAATAATAGATAATATTTTCCCCTTTTCCTTCATACAGAGCTCAGAATTGCTTTATTATAAATTCTGATTAATATGCTTCAATTCATGGCTCAAAATAAAAAAATTATATATTTTCTTTTCAATACTTTCCTGTTCTTTTCTGTTCATTCCTGTTCTTTTCGGTAAATCATCAGACTGACTTATCTACTGCTTTTTTATTTCAAACTTCACCATTAATTAAATACATGGAAATCCTATCAAACTTGTTGGGTTTTTTTTTGCAGCAGTCAAGATATTTAAAGTTTTACCTGCTTCCAAGAATAAGATTGTTGAGTTCATTTGAAGATGGGGAAACAGTACAAACAGTTCTAGGAACAACACAACAGTTGAAATTTACGAGAATTGGAAATCAGGTGCAGTTGTTAAACAGTTATCTAGAATTTAATCACAAAAGCAGACAAAGTTGCTTGATTATAAAGGATATTACAGAAATGAATGTAGGACAGAAAGTCACAGGACAAAAAGTCACAGACAAAAAGTCACAGGACGTAAAATCATATACTTAGGACAAAAAGTCACAATTTACAATAATTTTAATAAAATATTTATCCTCTGCAATAAAAACAAAAACAATGACAAATACAAATATTTTTTCATTATATTTATTTATTTATATTTATTAGTTTTACGAGAAAAAGATGAATTTCAAACATTATATAATAAATGAATAGTAGCATAAAATATTTAATGAAATAATGGGGGAAAATGAATAAGTAAATATTATAAAATATTCTTCTTCATAATTTTAATTAATTTGACAGCAGCTATTGTGTTAAAATGAGATATTGCTTAACAGGAAGGCAAGTGGTCATTGGTCATTAAATAACAATAGGAAATTAATAAGGAAAAGCGAAAGCTTAGTTAATAAATAAACAAAGCTGGATCAGGTGTCCCGTAAACTACAATGAAAATATCATGGCTTCCAATTGGCAGGAAAATCAGGTATCTACTTGATAGCAATAAAAACAATCAACTTCAAACCAAAACCCTGCATTTCCCCTTCTATTTATAATTTCAATTTTCATAAATGTTGTTGTATGCCATGTGTAATTATTTGTTATGCTTTATATCAAGCAATTATTAAAATTTGAATTCTTATTTAGTTCTTCTTTCTGTACTATGATTAAGGTTAATGGTTAACACTAAGAGGTGAATACTTGTATATACATCAGTCAGGTCCCTGGAAATATAAGCAACTATAGACCACCATACGACCTTTAACAATGAGCAAAACCCAAACCGCATAACAAGCCATAAAAAAGTTTCCTTTAAAAGTGACATTTATCAGTTTTCTCATCTTCAATTTGGTAGATGTTCATGAGAAAAAATCATTTTTTTCAAGGAAAATATTTTGTGGATTTTTGTCCTATTTAACTCCAATTTTAATTGTGACTTTTTGTCCTACCATTTTTGTGACTTTTTGTCCTGTGACTTTCTGTCGGTTTACCACAGAAATATGAATTATAGAGATTGAAGTTTTTGCATTGGAATAAAAAGGCACAAAAGCCATGAATGATTGGTTATTTGGTCATTGAACATATTGTGACATGAAAATTTCTTTGTGGTAACATAAAATTTTACATTAAAATGTACTAATTTTAAAGTTGTCTGTTGTTTTGGGAAATATCTGTAAACCTTTTGCACTTATTTTGAATTAAATTTCAAATTAATTTTACATTTCAGGTTTTTGTAAATAATGTTTTGATATCTGCCCCAAACATGTTGACAGCAGGAGGTGTAGTACATGGCATAGATGGACTTTTGACACCAGTTTTACACCAGTGTAATGTTACACAAGTAGATACAATATTTGTAAGTCTGTTATATTCCTTGAGTGTTGACACTAGTATTACACTAGGCATGTGACTTTAAGATTCAGTTATATTTATCTTAACAAATCGTTGTTCGGAAAAAATGTACAAGGGTAACTTCATATAACTGAAGAAAAAATTATTGATTTATATCAGTGTTTTGGAGTTTGAGGAGGAATGTTCAATTGTGTTTCATTATTTAAAGTTGGCACTCATTATATCAAACTTTTTGTTTTTATCTTCAATAGTGTTTTATATGTATTTATTCAATAAAAATTTTCAGTCAAAATGTGCAGCCTGTTCTTTGGGATACTATGAATGTCCAGACCAATACCAACAAGTTGATATCAATGATCTCATAAAGGATTGTTACTATCCTTATCATGATGGATATTCTCGTAGAGGGTGTAGAGGACTCTGTGAAAAGAGAACAGAGGTAAAGTATGATTTAAAAGTTTAGACAAATAGCTTATTTACATGGTTAACATTTAGGTTGATCTCTAAAGATTTCATTTTGTGGCATTTAGTCATAATTTATATTGATAAAATGCCCATCTAAGAGTTACTGCCCTTGATTTGTTAAAGAATATTATTATTCTGTAGCTTCTGTTTTGAAATGCTTGCCTCTTTGGGTTTGATCCCTAGCTGGTCAAACCAAAGACTTTAAAAATTGGTAGTGTCTGCTTCTCAACTACCGGTAAGCACGAAGCATTTAGATAGATGTAAGATCAAAGACTTGTTAGAATTATTTTTCATGGTAGGGTGATCTATCTTAATATGGGTCATACATTGTGAGCTAGCATTTTCAAAAATCTTACTCAGAGTGTCAGTTTAGTACAAAGCAGTATTCATATTTACATCAAACGAACATGTTTTGGTCAAGAAATTACATTGAATGTTAATCTTCAATCAATATATCAGCCAATCACCAATTATCACTTTAAACTATATTTGTTGATTCTGATTTGAGCACCATGTGACTTGTGGTATTTGAGTAATACCTTTATTTGTAGTGTAAATTCAGAAATTAATGCTTATTTTCCTAATGTTTTAAATCACAATTATTAAATCTCACATTGCAGTCAAAGCTAATAACATTATTTAGTATAATATGCAGAAATATTGCATGAATTAATTTGCATTATTGATGATCACCAAAAATTTCCATATTTACAGTGCTAATACACTGGTTTTTCTAATGGTCCATCAATTTCTTTAGAGTTATGTCAATAAGAAAATGAAAATGTAATTAGATATAGCTCATTGAGACAGAATCTCATTAATTTCTGAACTGCAATGGATTGAATTACTTTTAACATTTAACTTGTTGTCTGTCTAATTTTCATTGATATATATATGCACACACACAATTTGAATTTGAGAAAACATGTTTTAAAATTTTATAAAAATTTACAGATATCAGAATGTTGTCAAGGATATTTTGGTCCAAATTGCAAAGGTAAGCAAGAAAAATTTAATTATATCTGATTACTTTACAATTACTTGTGCATAACATATTTAGTTTGGATGTACAGAAAACATTGTGATATTAATTTTGATGTACTAGGTCAGTAAAGATTTGTCATTAGCATGAGCTTGGTAAAGTGTGAGATTAAGAATTCATTGTAGAAATTTAAAGGTTTTAAAATTTGTTTATATAAGCATATATGTAATATCTCACAGTTCACGTGTGAGAAAAACACTTTTTGCCTCAAAAATGCTTCAGAGTCTTGGTAAAATTAAGAACTGTTGACCCTGAAATTCTATGTCTTTAACTATCCTTGTTTATCAAAATCTCACCTCTTTGGAAAAAGTCATTTTTTTTGTAACAATTAAAATATACTGTACAATATTTAGGGCCCTGCATCAGACATGCGGCACCCTATAGTTTTCACTGCGTGTGTCCGTCAACAATTGTTGTTAGCACTCTCAATTGATTTCAGTTAAATTTATATGGAAGGTGTATATGGGCAATACCTTGATCAAGTTTGAAAATGAGTGCTGTCAGATAATTTTGTGGGAGTTACTGTCCTTGACTTAGTTTCAACTTATTGTTAGCCCTCTCAATTCTACATTTCTCAATGGATTGCAACCAAATTTATATGGAAGGTGTATATGGGCAATACCTTGGATAATTTTTATTGGAATAACTACCCTTGACATAGTTTTTCCCTATCAACTTCTTATTAGTGCTCTAGATTCTTCATTTTTTCATCCATTTTAACCAAGTTTATGTGGAAGTTGTATATTGAGAGTCACTTGAAATATTTTTCTGTTGTTTACAACAATATATATGCAGCTGGCCCTTTGTGATGATCACATCACAGTATTCTAGTTTGATTTACAGAATGCCCAGGAGGTGCAGAATTCCCCTGTAATAACAATGGTGTATGTCATACTGGTATTAATGGTACAGGTTTATGTCTGTGTCAATCTGGTTTTAATGGAACAGCATGTGAATTCTGCAACATAAATGGAACTCTGAAGGCTTGGGGTAAGTTCTGGACTGACTTTCCTTATCTTTAATTAAAGTGAAACAATTTTAAAGATTTTAAGGAAAAAATAACTGTTGAATATGCAACTCTCTTGATTAGTCAGTTTTCTCAATACTGATATATTTTTCTATGAAATGCACTCCCTGTTTTACATGTACATAACATGTAAGAGTTAATTGCCCTTCAAAAAATTTAAAGAGCTGAATTTATTTAGATTTAGCCAACAGATGTTGAAATTATATTTTTCATAATAATTACAACAGAAAGAGTTGTAAAAAAGATGAAATATTACCTGTTCTTAAATTGAATAGTTGAGGGGAATATTTCTGATGAAGGTTTATATAAAATAGGGAAGATTCTATTAGGTTTATCATTAAAAGTTTGAATTTGATTAACAGGTTTATCATGTTTATATAACAATGGTGGATGTAGTCCTAATGCTACATGTGATGATAGCTTCGGAGGAAGAGTTGTCTGCTCGTGTTACCCTGGATTGGCAGGGGATGGATCACAGTGTAAAAATCCCTGTGATCTTGAAAATGGAGGTTGTGATGTAAATGCAGAGTGTATATTTGTGGTGAGTTAGATTATATTGTGAAAGATATTACCATTTCAATACTTTCTAGAATTTTATGGAAGTGTGGGTAAGGGAAAAACATTTGATTTTCATTTGGGGAGGGGTGTTGGATGGTGAAATTGGAGCATGGAGTTTTATTTTTACGTTATTTTTTTTTTACATTCAATGGAATGGTTTTTTTTTTTGATGTGCATGACTGCAAGAAAATTTGTCCAAATCAACTATGAATTGATTCCAGGTAAAAATATTTCTTGATATCTTTACCACTTTTTGATCCTGACTATTTGACAGGATTGTCAATTATGATCAATTATAATAAGTTGGATTTTTTACCTGCATCATAAGTATATATTAAGCAGAGACCTTATAATATCTCTCATGATATCAATGAAGGTGTTGATGAAGTTAATACAATAGAAAACAAAAACATAATTAATGAACAGAAAATAATTACATAAAAAAATTTAAATAGAGAATAATAATATTCTACAATGTTAAGAATAATTTAAAAATTGAAAAAGAATTTAGGAAAAAATACTGATCATATATGTAGATTTTAAAAAGTGTACAAGACGAAGAATATTGCTCTTAAAATCTACTATTTCATATATGTTGCATTAAATTACTTTAAACATTTTTTCTAAAAGGCATGCATGTCACTTTTTAAACACTTTGCAACATTAACAAGCCTGTTTTAACTTAGTAATTTTGAATTTAAAAAGTTCAGTCTCGCATGATTTGATAGAACAAGCATTTTTAGTCCCCTAGCGGTAACAATGAACGGGACTATAGGTTTGCACTCTGTCCATGCATTAGTCACACTACAGTTTTCTGGATTTTTTTCAGAAACTGTGTGACCAACTGATCGTATTTTTGGAATTTTAGCTAATAATGATAACATACAGATGAAGATTGAGTTTTACACTGATTGGATAATTTTTGTGAGAGTTATTGCCTTTGGATATTATTGCCAAAATATTTGTTTTTTGGACTTTTTATGCAAACCCTTTTACCAACTTTATTTTTAGAATGTGCAAACCCTTTTACCAACTGATCTTATTTTTGGTATGTGAGCTTATAACGATGAGCTTCAGATCAAGGTAGAGTTTCACGCAATGGATAATTTTAAAGCGAGTTATTGCCCTTGGAAAAAGGAATTATTATCAGATTATTAGTTTTCCAGACTCTTTTTGCAAACCCTTTGACCAATAGATCTAATTTTTGGCATGTTAGCTTATAATGATGAGCTACATATAAAATTTAAGTTTTTTGGTGATTGGATAATTTTTATGCCCTTGGAAATAGAAGTTATTGCCAAAATATTTTTCTGGACTTTATTTTAAAACCCTTATACCTACTGATCTTATTTTTCCAAAGTCAAAATTCTAGTGTTTTATTACAGCTCTAGCCAGTAGGGGATATTGTATTGCTCAGCAATGAATACAGAAAATTAATACAAAAATTAACTAAACATAGACTTTCATTTAATATACAATGAAATGAATGGTTGTTTGATTTATTCACAGGAAGGATATGGTAGGAACTGTAGTTGTAATGCAGGATATGTTGGTAATGGAGGATCTTGTGCTAAGGTGAGAACATTTCTAAATTTACTTTAAAACAAAAACAGTCCCATTTTATAGATTAAACATGAAATATTTCATCAGAGACTATTTGTTGATCATTTTATTTCCGTGCTTGAGAATTTTGTTAGTGAAAGTCTTTTGTACATAGATATTAAATTTGCTTCGATATTGTGAAGATAGCTAATTTGACTTGTTCCTTATTCCAGATGTCACTTTTATCATCCTCCAATCCAGTCTCAGTAAGTATTGTTAACAGATAATGTTTAGGGATGGCAAGATAACTAACAGATAATGTTTAGGGATGGCAAGATAACTAACAGATAATGTTTAAGGGTGGCAAGATAACGAACAGATTATGTTTAAGGGTGGCAAGATAACTAACAGATAATGTTTAAGGGTGGCAAGATAACTAACAGATAATGTTTAAGGATGGCAAGATAACTAACAGATAATGTTTAAGGGTGGCAAGATAACTAACAGATAATGTTTAAGGGTGGCAAGATAACTAACAGATAATGTTTAGGGATGGCAAGATAACTAACAGATAATGTTTAGGGATGGCAAGATAACTAACAGATAATGTTTAGGGATGGCAAGATAACTAACAGATAATGTTTAGGGATGGCAAGATAACTAACAGATAATGTTTAAGGGTGGCAAGATAACTAACAGATTATGTTTAAGGGTGGCAAGATAACTAACAGATAATGTTTAAGGGTGGCAAGATAACTAACAGATAATGTTTAAGGATGGCAAGATAACTAACAGATAATGTTTAAGGGTGGCAAGATAACTAACAGATAATGTTTAAGGGTGGCAAGATAACTAACAGATAATGTTTAAGGATGGCAAGATAACTAACAGATAATGTTTAAGGATGGCAAGATAACTAACAGATAATTTTTAGGGATGGCAAGATAACTAACAGATAATGTTTAAGGGTGGCAAGATAACTAACAGATAATGTTTAGGGATGGCAAGATAACTAACAGATAATGTTTAAGGATGGCAAGATAACTAACAGATAATGTTAAGGGATGGCAAGATAACTAACAGATAATGTTTAGGGATGGCAAGATAACTAACAGATAATGTTTAGGGATGGCAAGATAACTAACAGATAATGTTTAGGGATGGCAAGATAACTAACAGATAATGTTTAAGGATGGCAAGATAACTAACAGATAATGTTTAAGGATGGCAAGATAACTAACAGATAATGTTTAAGGATGGCAAGATAACTAACAGATAATGTTTAAGGGTGGCAAGATAACTAACTCAAAGTGTAGAGCCTACAGATTTAATCATTCATATAGCAATATAAAACATTTTATTTTGGACAAATTATTGTTGATGCAGAAATTAATGCATGTGCCAAGTAAAGTATTGTTATAATTATGGCATTTTAAATTATTGCTAATTACATTCTAATCATTGCTGTCAGTTTCAGAATGTTGGATTCATTATTTTGCAAACTTCAAGATATAATTTATTTAATCTTATAAGAATTCTGGATTCTTATATATAACGTATCTTTCATTTTCTCTGCACTTTGACCAGTGCAGTGGTATATGCAACATGGATATAAATTTTTTACCATGAATATACCTTCAGTGGCACACATTTAATGTCTTTATTATCTATGCATTTTGGTAAACAATATTTTGCATAATTAAAAACAATTGCAAAAAATAAGTCTGGAGACTAAATATCCCTATATTAATTTAAAATTTACAAAAAATACAGGACATAAAATATAGAGTTTTAAAAAACTGAATCTTCTAGTACAGGAGCTAGAAGAAACTTATGCATTGTGAAAAGTCTATAGAAGTAACATAATTGTAACTTGGAATTTTTCTTAAGGGTGGCTACAGTATATCTAGGGATCTATTATCAGTACCAGGTAATTGGAATATTTTTCCATTTCTCTTTATTGTTGGAGTAAGATCATGCCTCTAGAAAAGACAGAATAGCCCCCTTTAGGTGTTATTTCTAATTTATTGAAGTAAATACTTTGAGGTTTGTAAGGACTAATGTAAATTTGTACATAAGACCATTTAAAAAAATAGATTGTATTTCAAGCTCTCAAATAAAGAAAGGCTTGAAAAACAAACAATATATTCATATGTAATATTTTATTCATTTTATTATAGACATGGGTATATGGTGTGTCTGTATTAGCAGCTTTATTTGTTCTAGTCACCTTGGTCTTCATTGGAGTATTTCTATATCTCAGATATATGAAGTCTTCAGGAATTATGAAGATTTTAACATTTAATAGAAAGGTAATTACAGATTGTATTTATAACAAAAAAATGACATATTGTTTCATCATCAGTCCAAGTATTACCTGAGTAGAAAATATCTAGTGCTGCCTTTCAAGTGAATTTCATCATGAAAAACTGACACAAGTTCAGGCATTGGTTATCATAATTACCAGTTGTAATTTTCATTTTGTATTGTAAATATGCATGACTTGGAACACCTGTTTGAAAATCTAGAATTTGATTTTTATCCATTGAAATTGTGTTTTATTTTAGGGTTCTACCAGTAGTTCTGTGTTTGATCCTTTACATCCAGACGATAGAGATAATGAGACAATGGTATCACAACCTTCGACTCCATCAGATATTAACTTCTCTAATCCTTTGTATAATGTGAAAGAGGAATTTGTTGACCTGTGAATTTTTATCTTTAAGAGTGAGAAAAAACATTGATATCATTTTCTGCATTTTTTAGCAGAGGCAGTATTGATATACAACATTGTGTATTTGTTGATATGTTTACTGTACTAAATCGAATTGCAAGGAATTTAAAGGAAGGTTTGCAATATGCTGCTCATTCTTCCATGAGGAGAATCTTTGATTTTTGCAGAAATTATTTACAGATTCTTCATTTATGAATGTCAGAATTTTATGACTAGATATTCTGAGAAAAGATGTAGTACACTGGTTTGTGATGAATAAATTAATGTAAATTGATGTGTCATGTCTGTTACTTTTTTCTGTATTTAAAAAAAGATACTGTAAAATTCAGAATTAGTATATGCTTTTAATATTGTAAATTGTGACAACAAACTACAGCAATTGAGTTTTCCATTTCTGAACATGTAGGAACATTTTGAAGCGCACTAATACAAATATCAAATTAATATCTGAATTTACTGTACTTCAGATTTAAACCAGTTTATCAAGGGATGTAGCAATTATAAAAAGATTTCTCTTTTGGTAAGGAAAATTTAACTCACTTCTTTCTTACACAACAGAACATGCTTTGTTTATTAAAAAATATTATTGATGTAAAGAAAACAAATACAGTAATAGACCAGAGGCTCTCTGAATCGTTCAACTGTTATATTTTGTGTAGCTCTTGCATCAATGATTATTTTTGCTATTTAATGTATACCGTCACAGTTTTCTCCTTAATATTGACCTGTACGGCTAAAATATAGAATCCTGAACCCAAATAGATATGGTTGCTAGGGACTTTCTCATCGGTTGCAATGGACTTATCAATGGCATTGACTCTTTGTTTCCATTTTGACTTATATAGGTAAATTGTAGGGTCCTCAACCTAAATATATATGGTTGCTAGGGACTTTTTCATCCATTTCTATGCACTTTTACAATGACCTTGACCCTCCATTTTACTTGTACAGCTACCATTTAAATTTATATTAAGTTACGCTCTAAACATCTGAGACAATATATCAGACCATTATTTTCTGTTTGCATGTAACTAATCTTTCAAGGGCAAAACCTCCTATAAGGGGTCAATTGATGAATTCGGTCATGTTGACTTATTTGTAGATCTTACTTTGCTGAACATTTTTGCTGTGTATATTTTGTCTTTATCTATAATAATATTCAAGTTAATAACCTAAAACTGCCAAATTTCCTGAAAATTAACAATTCAGGGGCAATAACCCAACTAGAGGCTCTCAAGAGCCTGTGTCGCTCACCTGTATCTAATGTGATTTTGGAAATTATGTAAAATTATATAATGATTGAGACCAAGATTGGTTTAATTTGACACAGTATTTAAAATTAAAAACAGGTCATCTTAGTGTAGTCTTACAATAGCTACTGAAGACATCTTATCATTATTATTTTTGAATATTTGGTCAAGTTGTGACCATTCAGAATTTTTTTTACAATTTTCTGTGGACTTCTAAACATCTTGGATGATGGATCGGCAACAAAGTAACAACACTTGGTCAGCACCTCATAAGGAACATTCATGCTATGTTTTGTTACATTCCATTCAGTGGTTCTCTAAAAGAATTCATTTGTATGCATTTCCCATAGGGTCCTATGTTAAACTAAGTTCCCTGCTGGCGGCCATCTTGGATGATGGATCAGCTACAAAGTAACAACACTTGGTCAGCACTTCATAAGGAATATTCATGCCATGTTTGGTTTCATTCCATTAAGTGGGTCACTAAAAGAAGTCATTTGTATGCATTTCCCATACGGTTCTATGTTAAACTAAGTCCCCCGCTGGCAGCCATCTTGGATTATGGATCGGCTACAAAGTAACAACACTTGGTCAGCACCTCATAAGGAACATTCATGCCATGTTTGGTTTCATTCCATTCAACGGTTCTCTAAAAGAAGTCATTTGTATGCATTTCCCATAGGGTGATATGTTAAACTAAGTCCCCCTCTGGCAGCCATCTTGGATGATGGATCGGCTACAAAGTAACAACACTTGGTCAGCACCTCATAAGGAACATTCATGCCAGATTTAGTTTCATTCCATTCAGTGGTTCTCTAGAAGAAGTTCAAAATGTTAATGATTTGCACTTTTAATATATGTATTAATTGACAGTAAATCAATGAGATTTTTTTTATTTCTAATTTAACTGAGGGGTTCTTTTTACTTTAATATTGTCATTATTATACTACATTTTTATTTTACTTCAACACACCTGTTAAGTGTCTGTTTATCTGCAGAATTGACTTGCATCACAAATTCTACTGTTACGCCCCTTTTTTTAATGTTTTGGAAAAAGAAACCCCAAAAATCAATTTGACCAAAAAACAGAATAGGAGGTGCACAATGGTATTGTATAGTTAAGATTCTGAGAAATTGTCATTAAATTAATAGTATGTGGTTTAGGAGGAGATACAGATAGGGCAATTGCAAACTCCATGTTTTGGGAAAAGAAACCCCAAAATTGCTTTTTACCAAACAAAAAATAGGAGGTGCACAATGGCATATGATAAAGAATCTGAGAAAGTTTCATTAAATTATAATAAGTGGTTTAGGAGGAGTTGGGAATACAAAAGTGGAACATATTGTTACCGGACAGACGGACGAACGGTACGGGCAAAAGGACTCCCCCATCACTATATACCTCTGCTTTACAAAGCGGGAGTATAATAATAGATGGATGGATGAATTATTGTTTAACGTCCAGTGGCAACCAGGTGCATATCAGAACGAAACATGTTGATATGATAATGAATATGATCCCTGCTTTGTACTAGACCGACTCGCTAAGTCGGATTTTTAATGTGCTAGCTCACGAGGTAACTGTCCGCAGGAAGACATATCACCTCACTCGGACACATTATACTGACTCTGAGCCGACCAGTCTTTGCTCTTACTCCTAGATGCCGTGTGCTTGGCGGAGAAGCAGCAAATACCAATTTTAATGTCTTTGGTTTGACCCGGGCGGGGATCGAACCCGCGACCTTCCGCACTCAGGGTGAGCACACTACCACGAGACCACCGAGGCGGTCTGGAGTATAATAATAAAAGTCATTCATCTTGTAAACTTTATATTTTTCTAGAATATCACAGCTCAAGTTAATAAAATTACAGGATTGACAAATTCTTAACGAAACACAAGAAATCGTAAGGTATAAATATACAATATTTGTCTTTCATATATCCACTGTAACATACATGATCTTGTATACGATGAAACTAATCCATGGATGAACATAACACAATTGATCATTTTGCATTTATGTATCAATATGACTTCATTTTCCAAGAAATATTTCATCAAAACAAATATGCAATAAGCTGTTATCTAAACAAATAATGTTTTTAAGACAAAAAGTCTACATTATCAAAATTTTGCTATAACAAATTAGAGGCTCCAAGGAGCTTGTATCGCTCACTTGTAAATCATTTGCAGAATAAATTGTATATGTCCATTACTGTCAAGTTCCAACAGGCTCACTGGTTTTGCCAAATTGTTCAATGGTTTCAAACAAGAAGATCTTTCAGGGAACTTTCTAATATGGTCCTATGTTAAACTATGTTCAGCTCTTGTGGCCATCTTGGAAGGCAAGCAAGGTCATCAGATACAATCCTGAAAGAGGACCATCCATGAACCCTGCCAAGTTTTGTTCCAATTGGCCCAGTTTTACAACGACGATGGACGCCAAGTGATAGCAATAGTTCATGTGGCCCTTTGGGATGAGCTAAAAACATCTTCCTCACTAAATGGGTTGGAATATCCTTCTTATCAATGAAACTAGTAACAATGAGTTGTAAAACTGAATGCTACACAACAGACCAGTAGCCTATAGTCATCACACAGGAGTTCTTTACAAGATAGACTGAACACATATATGTCTTGATAATCCATATTTTACTACCAGTTTCTCTCCAGTGGATGTGCTGCAGCATATCCTTTTGTTTTGAAAATTAGGTCCGAAATCTTTCTAATGTTTTCATCCATATTCATTGCCTTGCCTAAAATTAGAATATAGAATTGCTAGAAACGGGATTTCAAATTTTGTTTCATTGGTTTTCACATACTTAGTTAAGTAGAGGTATTGTGTCATCAAAGCTCACAAAA
Source organism: Mytilisepta virgata (assembly GCA_028015205.1). Classification (NCBI taxonomy): domain Eukaryota; kingdom Metazoa; phylum Mollusca; class Bivalvia; order Mytilida; family Mytilidae; genus Mytilisepta; species Mytilisepta virgata. The sequence goes on from CM051519.1 coordinate 76,450,259, forward strand.
TGATACCCCCCCCCCCCCCCCCCCCACTTGCAACGGAAGAAATCCATGTTTTGGTAAGTCCTTGTTTTGGAAAGAGAAACCCCACAAATGATTTTGACCAAGAAACAAAATAGGAGGTGAACAATGGCATTATATAGTTAAGAATCTGAGAAAATTTCATTAAATTATGATAAGTTGTTAAGGAGGAGTCGCAGATACAAAATGGATAACTGCCTTTCCAAAAGTAAAACAGTTCCCAAAAATGATTTTTATGATTTTGGCCACAAACAAAATAGGAGGTACACAATGGCATAATATGATATAGAATCTGAGAGTTTCATTAAATTATGATAAGTGGTTAAGGCGGCGTTGTGGATACAAAATAGGTACCCCCATATTAAGCACTGGCTAAGTTCATGTTTTGGAAAAAGAAACCCAAAAAAGCAATTTGACCAAAAAACAGGATAGGAGGTGCACAATGGCATTGTATAGTTAAGAATCTGAGAAAGTGTCATTAAATTATAGTTTGTGGTTTAGGAGGAGTTGCAAACACAAAATGGATTCTCAGTGATTGCCTATTCACACAATTTATGATATAATCATTATGACGTCATGGATTGATGACCATTACGTCATTTATCCGAACGTGTCATCTTTCACTGTTTCACCAACGGATTACAAACCTAAGGGGACGACCATTTGATATTCTGGGGGTGGGGAAGGGGGGATTTGTTTCTATATTTATTTATTTTCACCAATTACTATCTGTATTTTACTTCCGTGCAGAAATTTATTTTCAATTTTGTATTCATTTGTATCCTGATTTATCCTGAATTTTGTGATGCAGAATATTCATTTTTAGCCTGTCTTGTGCAAAGTTATTTATTTTCAGTTCTTCCCAGGTCAGTTTATTTATTTTCAAAATCCTTCTGCCACCAGGAAATCAAATGGAATGGTCATCCCCTAAGCTTCAAAATAATATAGTTTTTGTAATATCTCAATCAAAAGCGAATTAAATGAAAACAATTTTATTGTTCAGAATTGTAGATATGCGAAGGATAAGTTTTTTCCATATTTGTCGATAGGAAGATTTTGACACATCATTGTAAAATGCTAATTATGCAATTATTCAGCTACACGATGGGGGAAAAGCTTAGTTTCAAAGAGCTATACAGCCGGTATACTAATAGTTTCCTATAAATAAGAAACTATTCTGTGTAATTTATTTGGTATGGTCGACACATTTTGTATATCTTCTATGATATATACATATATAAGTTATATGATCTAATGAAGAAGATATTTATTTTAAAAAAAGGGTTTTTAGCCAACACGGTACGATTTTAGTCGAAAGCAGGTGCACAGGTAAAAATCGAAAGAAAATCAAATGGAAAATCATACCATGTGAACGCACCTTTACACATAGTAAAATTGCTGCCAAAGTATCATTTCTGCTCATTTTTCACGATTGTTAAAATCAGGTCTGTTTTGACATTGATCTTTGACCTCAAGGTCAAATAATAGGCTTTTTTGGATAATATGCTTGTCCAGCCATAACGTTGTAATCCTTCGAGTTACTCGTGATATTTGGTATGTAGATGTATCTTGATGAGATGGTGTTTCATGTATGATAATTTGACTTTGACCATAACCTTTTTATTCTTTAAGATAGAAGCATTATGATAAAATAGTGTGCCACATATCAATGTTTTTTTTTTTACCTTGACCTAAAGCTAAAACTAGAAATTGTGTCTGTAATACACGGATGCCCTACCTAAAATATAGGTCATCGTGTACGACTGCTCAGTAATATCCAAGGCACATCCACTGATGAAGTTTCATTAATACACTATGCTTAGTTCCAAAGAAATGAACTTAAACACAGAACTAAACCACAAAGTTAGGCCGTACGTACGTACAGACAGACAAGGGTAACTCTATATGCCCCATCCACATTTGTGGCAGGGCATAACAATTTTTTGGAAATATCTTTGTCCAGGCCATAATTTTAGACATATAATATTAAGAATTTAACCTTGACCCCTGACCTCAAGATAAAAAAATAGGCTTTTTTGGGAAATCTCTTTATTTGGGTCATAACAATTTTGTTAGCTCACCTGGCCTAAAAGGTTATGTAAGCTATTGCCATCACATGGCGTCCATCATCGTCGTCCTAAACTTTCCTTTAAAGATCTCCTCTGGTACGACTGGGCAAATTGGAACAAAATTTGGCAGCAATGGTCCTTAGGGGGTCCTGTTTCAGAACTGTATCCGATGACCTGGCCCATCATCCAAGATGGCCACCTGAACCAAACATAGTTTAACATAGGACCCTATGGGGAATTTACTTAAAGATCTTCTTGTCTGATATCACTTGGCATATTGGAAAAAAACTTTGCAGCAATGATCCTTAGGTGATCCTCTTTCAGCATTGTATCCGATGACCCAACCTGTCATCCAATATGGCCACCAGAGCCAAACAATGTTTAACATAGGACCCTATGGGGAATTTAATTAAAGATCTTCTTGTCTGAAACCACTCAGCCAACTAGAACAAAACTAAGCAGCAATGATCCTCTTTCAGAAGTGTATCCGATGACCCTGTTCACCATCCAAGTTGGCCGCAAGAGCCAAACATAGTTTAACATATGGGGAATTTACTGAAAGATATTCTTGTCTGAAACTGCTTGGCCAATTGGAACAAAACCTGATAGCAATGATCCGTATGAGGCTCTCTTTCAAAATTGTTTCTGATGATCCCACCCACCATCCAAAATGGCCACCAGAGCTAAACATAGTACCCAATGGGAAATTTACTTTAAGATCTTCTTGTTAAAAACCACTGTGCCATTTGGAACAAAAGTTAGCAGCAATGGCCCTTAGTTGGTCCTCTTTCAGAATTAAATCGTATGACCTAAGCCATCATCCAATTTAGATGGCCGCCAAAACCGAACATGCCGGTAGTTTAACATAGGACGTAATGGGAAAAATCAGTGAAATATTTTGTTTGAAACCAGTGAGCCAGTTGGCTTGATAGCAATGTTCCAGGCTGCCAGTCAAGATGGACATAATCCAGGTGAGCGATACAGGCTCCTGGGAGCCTCTAGTTTTTTAAGATATACATATCATACTAAGAGTGAAGCTGCAGATTATTCATTTGTAAGAAGGGGAGACATGTTTTGGTTCAACTAAAACAATTCCTACTAGTTATTTTTACTTCATGCACATCTTCACATGGTGTATTATTTGTGTAAAGTTTCACTGAATTCTATGAGACAGTTCAAGAGAAGATTCAAGGCCAAGTAGACAGACAGACAGACTGATTGAGTGATTCCTGCATACCCACCTTAACATATTTATGCCCTGCCCATGAATGTGGATGGGGCATATAGAGGTACCCTTGTTTTTTATTAATTACTTTTGAATGACTACAAAAACCTAAGTTTTAAATATAAAGGACAGCATATTTTAGATACATTGCTATTATGTTTCTGCAGCATAGATGCCAGTACAAAAACATATGGAGAATCACAGTATTCCCCATTTAAAGATTTTTTAACACTGTAAGTTAAATAGTCTTTAGATCATTTTGAATATTGTTCTAAATAGATTTATGGACTTCATAAAATTAAGACTAAGGATCTCATTGATGCTAATCATATTACAGGGCTTGCTGAATATGCCTTTTCATAAAAAGAATGAATTATGAAGAAAATCTACCTTTCAGTATTTCTGTCATTTCATGTTTTATCCTTGCATCAGCTTCGTAACAAAATGTATTTGTTATTAATAACTGCAAAATAAACAACAACAAATGAGTCTTTAAAACAAATGAACATATACATGTAATCTTGTTTTTAAAAAAATTTAGGGTATACTGGTACTCCAACTTTGACAATGAGTGAAAAGAACACAGAAATTTCAAATGCTCAAATAGATTAATTGGATGAATAATTAATTGTTTAACCTCCACTGGCAATTATCACATGCATATCAGGACGAGAACATTCTGATTTGGTATGAATATGAACCCTGCTTTGCAGAAGACCAACAGGCTGAGCTGGATTTTGAAGGTGTTAGCATGCAAGGTAACAGTTTGCAGGAAGACATATCACCCCTCTTTGACACATTATACTGCATCCAATCTGATCAGTCTTTGCTCTTACTCCAAGATGCCGAGTTCTTGGCGGAAAAGCAGCAAATGCCAATTTTAATGTCTGGTTTTGACCTATCTGGAGACCAAAGTGCGACCTTCTGCACTGGAAGCAAGCGAGGTACCACAAGACCACAGAAGTGGTTCAACTGGCATGAAAAAACTAAATACAATCAATTCTGTATATAATTAAAGAACCTTTGTGAGCATGCTCACATACCCCACGTCTTCATATTGTCACTGGAGAAACAAAATCTCACTTCACAAGTAAAATGAACACAATCAAATGCTTACTTTCACATATTTATCCTAATTTGAATGGCAGCATGTTGGGAAATTTAAATTCCAAGCGAGAGGAGTCAACAGTAATAGTATAGTGAGGCAAATAAGTTCAAAGGGGTGTAACTCCTAGAAAAAAAATTGAATCGTAATTTCCTGTCGATATGCACATCTATGTAGTTGTCCTTATTATCTGAAAAGGTTTCATGAAATTCTGTTGTGTGGTTTCAGAGGAGTTGCGATGACAAACTGTTGCAGTAGTACATTAAAGGAAATAAGTTCAAAGGGGCGTAACTCCTAGAAAAAAAATTGAATCGCAATTTCCTGTCGATATGCACATCTACATAGTATGTCCTTATTATCTGAAAAGGTTTCATGAAATTCTGTTGTGTGGTTTGAGAGGAGTTGCGATGACAAACTGTAGCGTATTACATTTAAGTAAATTAGTTCAAAGGGGCATAACTCCTAGAAAAAAAATTGAATCTAAATTTCCTGTCGATATGCACATCTACGTAGTATGTCCTTATTATCTGAAAAGGTTTCATGAAATTCTGTTGTGTGGTTTCAGAGGAGTTGCGATGACAAACTGTAGCAGTAGTACATTAAAGTAAAGAAGTTCAAAGGGGTGTAACTCCTAGAAAAATAATTGAATCGGACTTTCCTGTCGATATGCACATCTACATAGTATGTCCTTATTATCTGAAAAGGTTTCATGAAATTCTGTTGTGTGGTTTGAGAGGAGTTGCGATGACAAATTGTTGCAGTAGTATATTAAAGTAAATAAGTTCAAAGGGGTGTAACTCCTAGAAAAAAAATTGAATCGCAATTTCCTGTCAATATGCACATTTACATAGTATGTCCTTATTATCTAAAAAGGTTTCGTGAAATTCTGCTGTGTGGTTTGAGAGGAGTTGCGGTGACAAGAAACAGGACTGACGGACTGACGGACGGACAGACGGGTCAAAAACATTATACCCTCCGCAACTCGTTGCGTGGGGTATAAAAATCACCCATTGGACCAAAGAAATGTCACCTTATACAGAGGTTAATTTTACAGATTTCATTCATAATGGAGACATTTTCACAATGCTGTTTGTTTAAGATAATCATTGACAATAATATTAAATGTATAACAATGTTATATTTACCTCATGGTCTGAATTTCTCAGTCCTATACAGTATGCTCTGTTTGATCTAGATATAACTGCTGTCATGGCATATAAGTCTATAACTATGTTAGCAAGTCTTTTGAGATCAAGTTGTTCATGTACTACTTGCTACAATAGTAATGTTATTTGGTAAACAAGAGGCCCCCAAGAGATAATCAATGATTATTTTTGCTATCTAGCCCTTTCCAGCCATTTGTATGCCCCTAATCCTCTCCACTGATATTTGGAAACCCTTTTTGGTCTCGATTGCAAGAGAAACATTATAGCTACAGAAGCAGTAACATTTGGGACCCAAATTCACATGTAGGAATTAACAGCACCATGCAGAATAGCCTTGGCGTATTTTTTACAAAGGGTGAATTAAGAGGGAGGGGTGGGCTGCCTTTTGGGCCCCAAACTGAATATTGAGGGATGGGAAAATTTTATTTGTGAGCTGTACAGGAACATCAAAGGTCATTTAATACCTCAGTGGGTGTGAAATATTTTTAAATTTTTTTTGTTGTTGAAATTTTGAGAACCATTAACAGTGCAAAAATGCCCAAAATTGCAACTTTTGGCCTCCAAGGGCTTCCATACATCGATCCTACAAAACAATTTTAGTTAGTTTTACCTCTTGATAGGAATGAATGGAAAGATGGTAGCCCACTCTAACACATTTAAGTATGTGGGGCCTTCATTCTGGTTTCCATTGCAACAGGAAGTTCCCAACATCAGCAAAAATAGGCATATTTCTGGTGGGGAGGGCTTTTTTCAATGACCTTGACCCTTGAGCCTCCATATTGACTTGTACAGCTAAATCATAGGGTCATGAATCTAGATATATATAGTTGCTAGGGACTCTTTCATCTGTTTTCTATGGACTTTTTCAATTACCTTGACCTTTCTTTTTGACTTGTACAGGTATATTATATGGTCCTTAACCCAAATTTATATGGTTGCTGGGGACTTTTTCATTGGTTGCTATGGACTCTATCAATGACCTTGACCCTTGACCCTCCATTTTACTTGTACAGCTACCATTTAATTTATTTCAAGTTATGCTCTAAATATCTGTGACAATATGTCAGACCATTATTTTTACTGATAATTACTGTTTACATGTAAATAATCTTTCAAGTGAAAAAAACTCCTGTAAGGGGTCAACTGACCATTTTGGTCATTTGACTTATTTGTAGATCTTACTTTGCTGAACATTTTTGCTGTCTACAGTTTGTATTTATCTATAATAATAATATTCAAGTTAATAACCTAAAACAGCTGAAAAAAGTCCATAGAAAAAAATTTCCTTAAAATTATCAATTCAGGGGCAATAACACAAAAATGGGTTGACCCATTTGTCTGAAAACTTCATGGCAGCTAGATCTTGACCTCATAAACATTTTTACTTCTATTCAGCTTTGCTCTAACTGCTTTAGTTTTTGAGATATATGAGCCAAAAACTGCATTTCACCACTATATTCTATTTTTACCAATGTCGGCCATGTTTGTTGATGGACAAATCTCCGGATATATACCCTAAGGAACCTTCAGGTAAAGTTAAGTTGAAATTGGTCTTGTAGTTTCAGAGAAGAATTTTGAAAAAGTAAATGACTTGAACAAGAAAATTGCGAAAAATTTGTCTTTCAAGTGCAATAACTCCTTAATGGGTCAATTGACCATTTTGGTCATTTGACTTATTTGTAGATCCTACTCTGCCGAACATTTTTGCCATTTACACTTTCTCTCTATCTATGATAAAATTAAAGATAATAACCTAAACCTATTGGTGGTTAAAGGGGCCAAAATAACAAATTCAAATATAAAAGGAATCCAACATAATGTAATGGCACTATCCAGGTGACAAGAAGGTTTAGTTCTAGATCCAAGCAGAAACTAGAAGTTGTAGAAGAACAAAATTTTGTCAATTTGCCCATTTTGGATCGTAACAATGGTCCATTTGAAAATGACTATTATTGATGTTCTGAAGAAGATTTTAAATCATTTTTTAAAGCAATTTTTGTTAATATAATACATGTATTTTGGAAGTCCACCTGCGACAACTAACTGATGACTGACAGGTCAAAAACATCTTCTTTGTATGGAGTATACTTATGATAATAAAATAAGCAACTTACATTTCCATGGGCCGTAAGAACGTTTTCAACAGCAGTTTGAAATATTAATGTATTTTTCTCTAAAATGTCTGCTGATGTCTGCAAAAGTAAATCATACAAGTCATATTTACCAGATATAATAAAACCAGAGGCTCTCAAGAGCCTGTATCTCTCACCTGATTTATATAAGGAATAAACAGAAAAATGTGAAATTTCTATTCAGATGGTCATGTCCATCATTTGTTTCATTTCTAGTGGAATTTTACTGCATTCTTATACCTATTGTAAACTAAGGAAAAGGAAACAGATCACTGCATTAAAAGTAACTGGTCAAAATCCATAGCACAGTGGTTAGAAATTATAGAACAGTGGTAAAAAATTATAGCTCAGTGATATCAATCTCGGAACTAAGTAAAATTCAACCCAAACAAGAAAATGTACAAATAAAAACTATACTCCAAAATACATAATCATCACAAAGAAACATCCTGAAAACTTCATGGATTTATAATGCAAAAATTAGTTTGAAACTCACAGCAGCTATATCATATATTAGATCTAAATTCAATAATTATCACCTTTAAACTGGGATGAACATGTTCATTTAAATCTAAAGTTAAAATTGGATCCCTTGCATCTGTCATTATCTTTTTCTTTACTGCTCCTAAAAACAATTTTGGATTCATAAGTGGATTTCTCAGTTTTCTGGAAAAAAAGAAAACTTTCAAACTGTGAAACATTTTAAATTTTTTTTTAAATACAACAAACCATCCATATTTTTATTAAAATGTAAAAACTGAATTGCATAAATTAACATCAAAATTAGTCTGTCTTGGTTTGCAGTTTTTAGCAGCAAACAATGATTTCAGTATTTGAGACGTATTAATTTGTAATACAAATTAAGTACAACTAATTACAATAGTTGCTTTCAGATATCTTGTTTCTCTTGTTAGATCTTGGGTGCCTTGTATGAGATCTTATCTGCTGTGAGACATGTGGTCCAAACAACCCTATGAAACCTTTTGGTGCGTTCATTACAGTGACATTCAGATTACTAAAGTTTGTTCTGTGGTTGCAGCATCTTGGATTTCAGATTGCCACCAAAAGAACAAATTTAAAACAGCACAATTTGAGGATCATTCCTGCAACAGAACAATTCCAATGGTCTTGTGGTTTCTGATAAGAATATTTTAGAAATTTCAGCAAATCAAAATACAAATTTTTGGCCCTGGTGGCCATGTTGGATTTTTGATCAGCACCTAATGAAAAAACTTGATAGGCATACATGTATACCCAATGAAAATTCTTGCCAACTTTGGTTAAGCGGTTTTAGAGAAGATTGATAGTTAACATAAACGCTGATGATGACGCCAACAAAGGATGCAAAGTGTTGACAATACCTGGTCATTTGGGCAAGGTGAGCTAAAAAGGTCTTAATCAGAACTTGGGTACCTTTCATTAAAGTGATTCAAACTAAGAGCTCAAAGACAGCTTAAAGGCTTCAATTTAGACAAGCAACAAGACATTTGGGACTCTCAGACATTAGATTCAAAATGAATTTATGGCAGAGGTTTCAGATTAAATTGCCAACCATTCCTAGGAACTTTTAAAGTGTTAGAAAAAAGAAAAAGAAATAGAATAAACAATTAATCTGTGTATGTTTAACACATTAGGTGATAGAAAACATTTGTCACAAAGAAAACAGTCTCCATTATATAATGAAAAATGTCCTTTGTTTGTAGTTAGGACTGATCTATACAACTTACTTTATCAATTCTTTTAACTGTCTACCTGCAAACTGACATCCCTGTAGAGCAACAAACATTCTCAAAATTTCATTTGTACCCTGAAAGATAAAAAGGCAAAAAGCTGACAGATCCTTCAGGATTTATGAGAAAAGAGATACAGAAAAACCAGCTTATAACACGGGCAGATAATTCAAATTTACAAGTAAAACTATAGATTGTACTATGAAAAATAAGTGTAATCTCACTTTTGAACACTTAAAACTTTGTGTAAACTGAAACAAATTTTATAATAAACAATTGAAATATCTTTCTCTGTGGTTATGCCTTTTTAGGTATGAAAATTAGTTTAAAATTGATAACTAGAGGCTCTCAAGAGCCTGTATCGCTCACCTGGATTTAACTTTTCACCTTGAGCAGACCTAAAAATTAAAGTGTTGCAGTCAGTTTGGCTGGTTTTTCTATAGGATTCTATGTTAAACTAATTTCAACTGTGGCAGTCATCTTGGTTTAGTCCAGGTCAACGGATACATTTCTAAAAGAAACCATCTAAGGAACATTTCTGCTAACTCTGAAGTAAGATTTTTGAGTGAACATTCATGCCATGTTTGGTTTCATTCCATTCAGTTGGTTCTATAGAAGAAGACATTTGTATGTATTTCCCTTAGGGTCCTATGTTAAACTAAGTCCCTCACTGGTGGCCATTTTGAATGATGTAACGGCTACAAAGTAACAACACTTGGTCAGCACCTTGTAAGGAACATTCATGCTATGTTTTGTTACATTCCATTCAGTGGTTCTCTAAAAGAAGTCAGTTGTATGCATTTCCCATAGGGTCCAATGTTAAACTTAGTCCCCCCCTGGCGGCAATCTTGGATGATGGATCGGCAACAAAGTAACAACACTTGGTCAGCACCTCATAAGGAACATTCATGCTATGTTTTGTTACATTCCATTCAGTGGTTCTCTAAAAGAAGTCATTTGTATGCATTTCCCATAGAGTCCAATGTTAAACTTAGTCCCTGCTGGCGGCCATCTTGGATGATGGATCGGCTACAAAGTAACAACACTTGGTCAGCACCTCATAAGGAACATTCATGCCAGATTTAGTTTCATTCCATTCAGTGGTTCTCTAAAAGAAGTCATTTGTATGCATTTCCCATAGGGTCCTATGTTAAACTAAGTTCCCTGCTGGCGGCCATCTTTGATGATGGATCAGCTACAAAGTAACAACGCTTGGTCAGCACCTCATCAGGAATATTCATGCCATGTTTGGTTTCATTCCATTAAGTGGGTCACTAAAAGACGTCATTTGTATGCATTTCCCACAGGTTTCTATGTTAAACTAAGTCCCCCGCTGGCGGCCATCTTGGATTATGGATCGGCTACAAAGTAACAACACTTGGTCAGCACCTCATAAGGAACATTCATGCCATGTTTGGTTTCATTCCATTCAACGGTTCTCTAAAAGAAGTCATTTGTATGCATTTCCCATAGGGTCCTATGTTAAACTAAGTCCCCCTATGGCGGCCATCTTGGATGATGGATCGGCTACAAAGTAACAACACTTGGTCAGCACCTTATAAGGGTTCATTCATGCCAGATTTAGTTTCATTCCATTTAGTGGTTCTCTAAAAGAAGTCATTTGTATGCATTTCCCCTAGGGTCCTATGTAAAACTAAGTTCCCTGCTGGTGGCCATCTTGGATGATGGATCGGCTACAAAGTAACAACACTTGGTCAGCATCTCATAAGGAACATTCATGCCATGTTTGGTTTCATTCCATTCAGTGGTTCTCTAGAAGTTCAAAATGTAAAATGTTAACGACGACGACGGACACCAAGTGATGAGAAAAAAAACTAGAGGCTCTCAAGAGCCTGTGTCGCTCACCTGTATCTAATGTGATTTTGGAAATTATGTAAAATTATATAATGATTGAGACCAAGATTGGTTTAATTTGACACAGTATTTAAAATTAAAAACAGGTCATCTTAGTGTAGTCTTACAATAGCTACTGAAGACATCTTATCATTATTATTTTTGAATATGTGGTCAAGTTGTGACCATTCAGAATTTTTTTTACAATTTTCTGATAGACTTCTAAACATCTTGGATGATGGATCGGCAACAAAGTAACAACACTTGGTCAGCACCTCATAAGGAACATTCATGCTATGTTTTGTTATATTCCATTCATTGGTTCTCTAAAAGAAGTCATTTGTATGCATTTCCCATAGGGTCCAATGTTAAACTTAGTCCCCCGCTGGCAGCCATCTTGGATGATGGATCAGCTACAAAGTAACAACACTAGGTCAGCACTTCATAAGGAATATTCATGCCATGTTTGGTTTCATTCCATTAAGTGGGTCACTAAAAGAAGTCATTTGTATGCATTTCCCATAGGGTTCTATGTTAAACTAAGTCCCCGGCTAGCGGCCATCCTGGATTATGGATCGGCTACAAAGTAACAACACTTGGTCAGCACCTCATAAGGAACATTCATGCCATGTTTGGTTTCATTCCATTCAACGATTCTCTAAAAGAAGTCATTTGTATGCATTTCCCATAGGGTCCTATGTTAATATAAGTCCCCCTCTGGCGGCCATCTTGGATGATGGATCGGCTACAAAGTAACAACGCTTGGTCAGCACCTCATAAGGAACATTCATGCCAGATTTAGTTTCATTCCATTCAATGGTTCTCTAAAAGAAGTCATTTGTATGCATTTCCCATAGGGTCCTATGTTAAACTAAGTTCCCCGCTGGCGGCCATCTTTGATGATGGATCAGCTACAAAGTAACAACACTTGGTCAGCACTTAATAAGGAATATTCATGCCATGTTTGGCTTCATTCCATTAGGTGGGTCACTAAAAGAAGTCATTTGTATGCATTTCCCATAGGGTTCTATGTTAAACTAAGTCCCCCGCTGGCGGCCATCTTGGATTATGGATCGGCTACAAAGTAACAACACTTGGTCAGCACCTCATAAGGAACATTCATGCCATGTTTGGTTTCATTCCATTCAACGGTTCTCTAAAAGAAGTCATTTGTATGCATTTCCCATAGGGTCCTATGTTAAACTAAGTCCCCCTCTGGCGGCCATCTTGGATGATGGATCGGCTACAAAGTAACAACACTTGGTCAGCACCTCATAAGGAACATTCATCCTAGATTTACTTTCATTCCATTCAGTGGTTCTCTAAAAGAAGTCATTTGTATGCATTTCCCATAGGGTCCTATGTTAAACTAAGTTCCCCGCTGGTGGCCATCTTGGATTATGGATCGGCTACAAAGTAACAACACTTGGTCAGCACCTCATAAGGAACATTCATGCCATGTTTGGTTTCATTCCATTCAACGGTTCTCTAAAAGAAGTCATTTGTATGCATTTCCCATAGGGTCCTATGTTAAACTAAGTTCCCCTCTGGCGGCCATCTTGGATGATGGATCAGCTACAAAGTAACAACACTTGGTCAGCACCTCATAAGGAACATTCATGCCATGTTTGGTTTCATTCCATTCAACGGTTCTCTAAAAGAAGTCATTTGTATGCATTTCCCATAGGGTCCTATGTTAAACTAAGTCCCCCTCTGGCGGCCATCTTGGATGATGGATCGGCTACAAAGTAACAACACTTGGTCAGCACCTCATAAGGAACATTCATGCCAGATTTAGTTTCATTCCATTCAGTGGTTCTCTAAAAGAAGTCATTTGTATGCATTTCCCATAGGGTCCTATGTTAAACTAAGTTCCCCGCTGGCGGCCATCTTGGATGATGGATCGGCTACAAAGTAACAACACTTGGTCAGCACCTCATAAGGAACATTCATGCCATGTTTGGTTTCATTCCATTCAGTGGTTCTCTAGAAGAAGTTCAAAATGTAAAATGTTAACGACGACGCCGGACGACGCCGGACGACGACGGACGATGGACGCCAAGTGATGAGAAAAGCTCACTTGACCCTTTGGGTCAGGTGAGCTAAAAAGGTTTACAAAATGCACACAATATGATATATGAATGTACAATGAAAACAAAACATCTAATTAGCTCTTATAATGATATCAGAGTCCAGGTAAAATGTATTTGTTATTTGTATTATAAATTGACCGTCTATTTTGTTCCAGTTCAGTGGTGTAATATACCTGAGTCTACCTGAGGGAAAAATTATGGCATTTAACAAGATAGGTGTGATGATGTAAATCTCAACTGAGGATAATACCTGGTTTTGCTATACATTTCTCCATACCATAAATATCTTGAAAATTAAGTAATAAAAAAAACCCAAAAACTAATAGTAATAATAGTAATAACCAGAGGCTCTCAAGAGCCTGTGTCGCTCACCTGTATCTACTGTGGTTTTTGAAATCATGTAAAATAAGGTTAAAATCATAATGAAAAGCATTAATAAATTGCTTCGCTGAGCACAGCTGGATACGACCGCAGAGGTCCAACCCTGAACAGTTGGGGCAAAAATGGACACAATATTCGCACTTGATACAGGTCTGAATTTGGATTGTAATTAAATATTTGACTCATAATAGGTTTTTGACACAGAATAACTTTAGTCAAAGAACTTAGAATTGGTCATATGATTTGAATTTATATTCAATTTTTTGCTTTTTGTGCAATACATTATGCTGTTGCGAATTGAAACCCCAGGAAAAAAAAAATTTACCCCTTTTTTTGCTTTTGCTTTATAATTTCTGAAATCTGAAATGAGAAAAAATTGTCCCCCCCCCCCATAATTTCTTATTTACCCACCCTAAATTTTTTTTCACCTCCCCCCTTTCCCTTTATCCAAAAAAAAGAATTCTTTCCCTCAAGATATGGTCATAATCCCTATTAAAATTTCTCATGGAGTTTGCAAACATAATTACCCATTTAAATATATCATAAAAGTCTTAAAATAGAAAATGACATATGGCTAAAATTAATATTAATTAATATTAAGTTCTAAAAATAAATTGACAGCTATAAATCACCCCAGGACAATCTACATTTCTTTATATATAATTTACAAGCAGTGTAAGGGAGGTAATCGAATCATACACAACATTTTACTTTAAATGTGTTTGGATTACCTCCCTTACACCAAGATAATAACCAAAAACTGCATAATTTACTAAAATTTACCAATTCAGGGACAGCAACCCAACAACGGGTTGTCTGATTCATCTGAAATTTTCAGGGCAGATAGATCTTATTAACCTGATGAACATTTTTACCCCTGTCAAATTAACTCTACTTTAATTTCAGAGATACAAGCCAAAAACTGCATTTACCCCCTATGTTCTATTTTTAGCCATGGAGGCCATGTTGATTAGCAGGCGGGGTGGTCGGACATATTTTTTAGACTAGATTCCCCAATGATGATTGTGGCCAAGTTTGGTTACATTTGGCCCAGTAGTTTCAGAGGAGAAGATTTTTGTTAGTCAACAGACGACGACGACGGACGACAGACGCCAAGTAATGAGAAAAGCTCACTTGACCTTTCAGGTCAGGTGAGCTAAAAATAAAACTAGAGGCTCCCAGGAGCCTGTATCGCTCACCTGGACTATGTCCATGATGACTGGCAGTCTGCAAAATTGCTTTCAAGACAACTGGCTCACTGGTTTCAAACAAGATCTTTCAGTGATTTTTCCAGTTAGGTCCTATGTTAAAGTATGATCACCTTTGGCAGCCATCTTGGATGACAAGTGAAGTCATCAGATACAATTCTGAAAGAGGACCAACTAAGGACCATTGCTTCTAAGTTTTGTTCCAAATGGCGCAGTGATTTTAGATAAAATCTTTTAAGTAAATATCCCATACGGTACTAGGTTAAACTATGTTCAGCATTTTGGATGGTTGGCGGGATTATCGGAAAAATTTCTGAAAGAGAGCCACTTAAGGACCATTGCTGTCAAGTTTTGTTCCAATCGGCCAAGTGGTTTCAGACAAGAATATCTTTAATTAAATTCTCCATAGGGTCCTATGTTGAACTATGATCGGCTCTGGTGGCCATCATGGATGACGGGCAGGGTCATTGGATACAATTCTGAAAGAGGACCACCTAAGGACCATTGCTGCTAACTTTTGTTCCAATTGGCCAAGTGGTTTCAGACCAGATTTTTCAGTAAATTCCCATTAGGGTCCTATGTTAAACTATGTTCGGCTCTGGCGGATATCTTGGATTATGGTTTTGGTCATCAGATACAATTCTGAAAGAGGACCACCTAAGGACCATTGCCACCTAGGTTTGTTCCAATTGGCCAAATTGTTTCAGACAAGAAGATCTTTAAGTAAATTCTACATAGGGTCCTTTGTTAAACTATGTTCTGCTCTGGCAGATATCTTGGATTACGGGTGGGAATATCAGATACAATTCTGAAAGAGGACCACCTAAGGACCATTGCCGCCTAGTTTTGTTCCAATTGGCCAAGTTGTTTCAGACAAGAAAATCTTTAGATAAATTTTGCCATAGGGTCCTATGTTAAACTATGTTTGGCTCTGGCAGCCATCTTGGATGACAGGCTGGGTCATCGGATATAATTCTGAAAGTGGACCACCTAAGGACGATTGCTGCCAAGTTTTGTTCCAATTGGCCCAGTGGTTTCAGAGGTAAAGATCTTAAAAGGAAAGTTTACAACGACAGACATCAAGTGATGGCAATAGCTCACATGGCCTTTTAGGCCAGGTGAGCTAATAATAATTCAAAGAAATATGTTAGATAGGTTGTAAGAAGATTTATTTTCAAAAAGGTCATGTGATTAATTTATATTGTTTGTAATTTTGTGACAGTATTACTTAAAAATATTCAATTAAAGTCAGAACAATCATTTAGCTATTGTAAAAACTACCTGATTACATGAGGATCAAAAGAAATTTGATGTTTTGATAAGATAGATTAAACGCTGAATATTATATTGTGAACATGGTTTGCGATTCAATATACCTCTTTTGTATGAACCACTGAATAGTGAAAAACATTAACACCAAAATACTTTATTTTTTTGTGTATTGTAGAAATGTAAAAATTAGCTAACAGATTTAATTATTGTAATTAGTACCTGATTACCTGAAGATCAACAGAAAATTTTTGTTTTGAAAAAACATGTCAAACATTGAAGATTACATGATGAACTTGATTTCTGTTCAATATACCTCATTTTGTATAAACCAGTGAATAGCGAAAAACATTAACACCAAAATACTTTATTTTTGAAGACGTTTATGTGTATTGTAGAAACATACAAATTACCTGACACACTTAATAAAATCGAAAGTTAAAAAATTTGTTTTCTAAAAAATAAAGGTTTTTTACTGTTATACTTAATCAATAAGAATATATTCTTTGTTATATAATGTAAAAATAGAAATGGCATATTTACAAATTTACAGGTATATGCTGTGAGACAGTAAAATGAAAGACTGATATATGCATTACAGTATTTTTCTCCACATATATAAAATATGTACAATGAAACTTCTCGAAACCAGCCAGTCATGGAACCACTGAAAACGGCCGATTTCAAGGGGTGGCCGGTTTATTGATAATCCAAAGTCAAACAAGAGTTATTTCCCTTTAATATGTATTTTTTGGTATTTTATTGGATTTGAATGTAATCAGTACAAAGAATATATTTCAAATGACTATTTTAAATTCTGTTATTAATATATTCATTATAAATTAAAAAGAATACAACATAAGATTTTAATTTATTTATAATTATTTTGCAAGGATAAATAAAAAAAACTTCATTCTTTCTTAAAATGAAACATTGTGAATACAACGATGTATCCATCAAGTCTGAGCTATTACAGATGCCTTGAGGTGAAGGTCATTAACTGTCAGTGATAAATACAAATGGCCTTATTTTATAATTGAGTAGAAAGAGACATCAAACATTGGATGTGTCCAATTGACTGGAGTGTTTACATAACTATTACCGGCACACTTTGGGTGGATTTAAATGGTGCAGCCGGTTCATTGAGGGAATATTTCTTTGATTCTAACTAAAGGGTTTGAAGGAGTGGCCCGTTTCTTAAGGTTTTATTTATGTACATTTTAATACTGTACCAATTGGCAGGGACTTCAGAATTCCGCTGGTATTCAGGGAGAACCGGTTTTTAAAGGGAATAGTTTTCAGAAGTTTCACTGTAGTAACAAAAATAAAATGAATATTTATGGCCTAATAATTTCTGATTTCATCAATTATATTAAATTATTCTTTTCTTTCCCTTTTCTATCATTATAAAAAATAAAAATGTCATAATAAAGATATAAACATGGCCTGTAATAAGCCTGCCACATAGCTAATCATATCAGCCTTACATGTATATTTGGATTATCTCCCCCTGATACCACAAGGTGGCTCTTTTTTTTTTGTTGGAAACTCATCAATTGGCAGTCACTCTATTTATACTTCTTGGGTAGTAATTATTTGAAGATTTACTTAATTTTGATAGGAAATACTCAATTAAATTTTAAGCATTGTGAAACTGAAAATAGTTATATCAGAACCCCAATAAACTCATTTCAGAAACAACCTAAATTTGCTTCCAAATGGACTTTGATTTTAAATCAAATATTTCACCCAAAAAATCTATATTTATTTTGACATATTTTCATTATTTATTCCTTAGTTTTTATTTGAGTATCAAATTCAGCAAATTCCATCCAAATCAAGATATATAAAGTGCTGTTTAATCAACTGAATGAAAAGGTGGTATACCTGAAATGAATTTGACATTAGAATGTATACTATAAGAATATTTACCTCAAATATCATAAGAATTCTGCAATCCCTAAGGTAACGTTCATATGGATAATCTTTCATATAACCTAATCCACCTAATACCTGTAGACATTCATTGACACAAGCCCAACAGCCTTCTGAACTATATATCTACAATTACATGTAAGCTAAGTCAATCTCAAATTAAGTGGAATATGTGATGTGATTATCACGAAGCCGAAATCAAATTTAACCTTATTTCATAGTTCAGGACAATCTCAGATTTCAAGATTTCACCAAGCAGTAATTTAATAATCATCCAAAAACCTAAATAAAATCCAATCCTTTCAGAAAATAGGGGCATAACTCATAAACAGCAAAATCCATCAAAATCAAATCTGACCTGTATTTCATGGTCCATGATATTGTTTTAAAATTTTGAAAAATCTTTATCGGTTCTTTAATTATCAGCCAGAAATCAAGTGTGATGGATGGACAAACAGATCAATGAATAAGAGGATCACTAAATACCACAACCTGTTTTGGGCAAGGATATAAAAACTCCTATCTACAGTTTGTAAATGGTGGCTCTAGTGTGTTATACTTAATATGGCTATGGATTAAGTAATACTTCGAAAGTGAGAATTCTGAAAATAACTGAAGATAAATTGTATGTTGGTATTGTAAACTTTGCTTGATCTGTTAATGGTAAAAATAATGGATATACCATAGATAAAAATTACAATATTATTTGATTTTATTTCTTATAACATCTGAATTTACTTTTTAAAAATTTAATTATAATAATTAAGTGTTCCATGGAATGCTTATGTTGCCTACTCTTGCTCATAAATGATTAAGGCTATCCCCTGAGTGTAGAATGTGAGCAAATAAATCTAATTGAACTTGAATTACCTATTAAATTGATTGGTACTTTCTCAAAGGCCATAACAGACAAGCTAACAGATATGGAAACCCCAAAAACCATTCTCATAAAAAAGAAATTGTGATGACGATGAATTGGACAACATTGCAAAACAACAGATAGTGATGCCTGTCTGTCAATGGAGGCAACACATAAATTAGTAAGATGTTTAAATTTGTTCCTTTGAATTAAAATTCTTACATGGATGCTGAAGGCAAGGAAATGACTAAGCTTCTAAAATAGTTTGAAATGCATGGTAAAAATCAAGTTTCAACTCCCAAAGTTTGATTGTATCATCATTTTGTGACAAATACAATGAAGTGAGAAACTTTCATTTGATTTATTGATGTTTAATGCCACAGAAGTTTTATTTCAGTTATATTTATACAGAATTACCTTTATACACATGCATAATCTTAAACAATGTCCTTACTTTGACTATGGCTGCCTCTAATGATAAATCTGGCTCCTCGTAAGCATCGAGTGTACCTGCTGTAAGGTATGCCATACTCTCCATTACATATGTGGTGATTGCTAACCTGGCAAATTTTTCCTTTCAAAGATATATATTGTATATATGGAAAATAATTTATGCATGTTGTCAGAATCTAAAGATTAACATAACTACTGTTCAGAAATATATTTATGTTACCAAGACAATTTACAATAGCTTCATCATCATTTTCAAATTATACATGAAACCCTTGAAAATTGACTCAACAATGCCTAAACTAACATGCTTGTATGATTTCAAGGGACATTACCCAAAACTAGAATACTGTGATGTGATCATCACAATGGGCCCTGCTGCATATATATTGAGGTTCAAAAATGATCACATTTAAATATCTGTTTTATGGAAAAAAATGTCCAGCTACAAAAGCAGCAAAAAAGAACTTAATTTCTTGTCAGCTGTTAAGTTAAAAATGCGTAGTTAAGAAAAATGACATTTTCAGATTTTTGTTAAGTTTGCTACTTCAGTATAAACAAGGGAAAAGCTGTTAAAATGACACCAAACCTAGTTTTCTCAAATATTTGTTGTTGAAACATCTGAATTTTTAAGGTGTGTTTAGTTTGTTTGGTTGGGGTTTTACACCATTTTCAGCACATTTGGCTTTTTCGTGGCGGCCAGTTTTTATTGGTGGAGGAATCCGTAATACCCAAAGAGAACAACGACCTTCAGTAGGAAAATTGGCAATCCTTGTCAATTAAGAACAGAGTCGAACACACCCTGCCACAGGTGAGATTCGAACTCACAACCTCAGTGCTGACAGGCTAGTGATCATTATAGTAGTCATGACGAACTGCCTAGACCACTCTGCCCCCGAGCCCCCTTTTTAAGGTGTGAATCTTGTCTATAACTGTTAGCTAGTTTATTGTTCCTTTGTTTGTTTTTGGCTTTCCAAACTTTTGGTCTCCAGTGTACCTGATAAAGAGAAGCATGTGTTGTATATAATACATTATTGGGGTGGATGAGAGTCAGGACAGTAACTCTGGAGCAGTAAAAGTGAAAATGGTCAATATTGAACGTAATCTCTATTTTATCATCGGGAACAATATAATTTGAAAAGCATTGCTTGATCAGTTCATCTGTTATTGCACAGAAACAACAAAAAGTGCCATTTTCAAGTCGATCAAGGACCATAACTCCACAGTGGTAAAAGTTAAAATGGTCAATATCGAACTTAACCTCCATTTTATCATTGGGAACAACATATTATAATTTGAAAAGTATTGCGTGATCGGTTAATCTGTTTTTGCACGGAAATGACAAAAAGTGCAATTTTCCAATTAATCAAGGATCATACCCTCCAGGGCGGTAAAAGTGAAAACGGTAAATATCAAAACTGACCGTAACTACGGAGAGGTAAAGGTGAAAATGTTCAATATCGAACTTGACCTCAATTTTATCATCAAGAAAAACATATTATAATTTGGAAAGCATTGCTTGATCAGTTCATTTGTTATTGCACGGAAACAACAAAAAGTGCCATTTTCCAATTAATCAAGGATCATACCCTCCAGAGCGGTAAAAGTGAAAACGGTAAATATCGAAACTGACCTCCATTTTATCATCAAGAATAAACTTTTTTTTAATTTGAAAAGCATTGCTTGATAGGTTCATCTAAGCATTGCACGGAAACTGATGTCAGCAGTTATTGCGCCAGCCCGCTATACTTCACCAAATGTATAACCTGATTTTTTTTTACAATTTTTGTGAAAAATGCTTAAAATTCTGCAAAGTTTGAAATATCTGGATTAAAAGCTTTAGGAGATGATTACACAAAATAGGTACCCTATTTTCCACTTTTCTCACTTGTCCTACCACAAGACTGCCCAGCGACTACAACATACTATAAGCAGGATCTGCACTTCATGCAACCCAGTCAAAAAGTCACTATGGCCTCCAAAAACCATGAATGTAAGGCCATTATTTACAATCTTCTCACCTTAATAAGGGGAAATTCTGACAGGTATTGTCCGAACTGTCTTCTGCTTATAGCATGTTCAGCTGCCATACCTTTAAAAAAAGAAATGTATATACTTAAAAACACAGAAAATGAAATTTCACAATACCTGATTTTTTTAATATCTTATTGAATTGAAAAATGCTTTTATTCCACATTGACCCCCAAGGGGTGCGGATCCACCTAAATTTTCAAGTACATGCTTCAGTTTTTACAAAACTTTATTTTTGTACGAATGAACATAAAATTCTAATGTTTTAAGTTCTCCTACATCCCTCCAATGCAGGAGCACTGTAATATCACTAGTGTATAGCAATAAAATCAGAGATAACCGAAGGGTAAAGATAATCTCAATCACCTGCATTCTTTACACCAAATCAATATCAGTTTGAGAAAGAAAAACCATTCAACTGAAAACATGGATTGAAGCAATATACATTTGTAAATGAATTGTGCAAAGAAAATGTTAAATATACTCTCCTTGAAAATTTTAGGTATCATAGCATTACAAAAGGCAATAAGTAGACATCAAAAAGATTTTACCAAACAAACAAACTTTACAATTTACATGTATGTGGGATACACAGTAGCTAGGGATAAAAACACACTTGGTACATTGGGGGACTTTATTTTAAGAAGACTCAGAGGCAGCTGAATACTAATGAATATGTGTTTACTTTTTTATTCTTGAGCATTTCAGTTTTTGAAATTTCTTTCTTTCCATCTTTGTCCAAGTTTCTAAATCAAAATTAATTTGATTGTTGCCAGCTAAACTTATCATAAATAAATTCCAGTTTTCCTCCACCCTTGGATTATTTTCTGTGGTGATTCCTGTTCCATTAATATGTGTGTATGTTTTTAAAACAATGAAAACAATTCCTATGAAAGAAATGCATACCAATAAGTCTCTTGAGTGCTCCAGCACCAGAACTCCCCATACTAAATCTTCCACTGTTTAATATATTCATTGCAACCTACCAATAAAAATATTTATATTGTAATATTTATGCAGATTAATATTAGTAAAGATTTTCATGAACTCTTTAAATCAAGAAACAAAAATTCAATTGTAAGAACTGAAAACCAGTTAACATCTCTATATAGCAGGTTATTTTTTATATTTTTTATAGAAATGTTATCAATTTTATGATTCTTGGAAATGGATCAATTTGTTTTACTGATATTTTTGGAGCTGTAGTGAAAAATGAAAAATATCATATTCCACCTAAACTATAAATTTTTTGACATTTATTTTTTAATCCAATACTGCTCAACTTTAAACTTGCCAAAATTAGACATTCGATGGTAAATTTTATTTTTCCAATCATTAACTCCATTATTAGTTAAGTTTAGTTGGGATTTTACGCCGCTTTCAGCACATTTGGCTATTTCGTGGTGGCCAGTTTTTATTGGTGGAGGAAGCCGGAGTACCCGGAGAGAACCACAACCTTCGGTAGGAAAATTGGCAATCCTTGTCAATTTAGATCGGAGTCGAACACACCCCGCCAGAGGTGAGATTTGAACTCACAACCTCAGTGTTGACAGGCTAGTGATCAGTAGTAGTCAGGACAAACTACCTAGACCACTCGGCCACCGAGGCCCCCCCCCCCAAAATTAGACATTCGATAGTAAATTTTATTTTTTCCAATCATTAACTCCATTATGGCAAAAGAATAAATTGAATACAAGATTAATCCATCTTCTCTTTTGTTGTGTAGAGTTAAACATAAAATTTACTTCTGATGATACTGGATTATAACTTGTTTATCATGCAATCTCTAATACTCAAACATGAGGTAAAAAGATCATGTATAAATGTAATAGGCATCAAAGATGCAAAAGCCTAGTTTCAACATAATTTTGAATGCATTAATAAGGCATATAACCATGACAACAGTAATTAATATTTATTGAAAAACAATTGTTGATTTCCTTAACATATTGTTGCCAGAGACTTTTCTCAAAAGTTAAAAGTCTGAAACTCTCTGAGGAAATTTATAAAAATTTGAAATAATCCAATGATTCTAAGTACTTGCTTTTCCATTGTTGATATTTTTGAAGCAATGTTGCTTAGAAATTCTAAAAACAGTAAATAGAAAATCCAAGAAATAGTTAGAATTGCACTGTTTGAAATTTAACTGTTTAAAGTAATTAATATTCCAATCATAATATCTATCATACATATATATAGTTGGTAAGTACTTCTTCTATAAATTAGAGACCTGAGAGCCATCAAGGAAATATACCAACAATGGAATTTCAATGTTTGAAAATCGATTATTCTGAGCAACTGCTATGTTGCTAGGATTAAAGGTCTGAGAGTTTTCTGGGATATTCACCAAAGATGGAATTGCAATGTCAACTGATCAAGACAATACTATTCCATAGATGATTAAGTTATTATATGGTTACTAGTTGCTAAGTACCCTTCTAAAAATTAAAGGTTTGCAAATCCAGGATATTTACCACTAAATGGAAATGCAATCTTTGAAATTCAATTGTTCCAGACAGTGCTATTTCATAGCGGATTACCTTAATATATGGTTGCTCAAAAATAAAAGATTTGAGTCTATGAGAACATATTCCAAAATAGCAATTGCAAAATCCTGAAATTAAGCAATTCAGCATTACAACAGACTTTATTTCTATTTATAGTCAATCCAGCGAAAGGTTTTCTAAGATTGAGCACTGTAAATTAATACATGTACTCTCAAAATCTGATTTCTGCATAAAAAATACTAATCCAAATTACGTCATTGACTAATATGAAAATCAATAGGCTTTGTATGTAAGGACTTTTGGTTCATTTATATGTTTTGGAGTTTAGTGTGCTGTCCATTTCGCTGAACTAGTATTTAATTTTTCTTAGGGACCAGCTGAAGCCCGCCTCTGGATGTGGGATTTTCTCACTGCGTTGGAAGACCCATTGGTATCCTTGAGCTGTTATCTCTTTGACACATATTGAAATATTCTTGCTTGATATTTTTTTTTCAGTACAAATAAGGATTGTCAGAAATTTAAATACATTTGTATCACTTATGATACAAAGTAAACGATTTACCTTGAAACCTCCACCCACTTCTCCCAGAACATTTTCTATTGGCACAGGTGTATTATCAAAATGTACTTCACAAGCTGAAATCAGAAATAGTCTAAATTATCCTAAAATCGTAAACATTTCACAATTGGGACTACTCAGGGATTCAGAAAAGGAAAGGGGGTTAATACAGTCTGACATCATATCTTTTTAAAAAACCAAAGTTATGAATTTTTCAGCAAATTTTGGGCTTAAAATCTTTTGACTGGAACTTTGCAGTTCTTCCTAAGGTGGCCATATTTGATGGAAAGAATGTCTGATTGAAAATGTAACAAAAAGTACCTTTCACATTTTTCCTTAGTTGTTGATTATTTAACTAATTTTG
Source organism: Mytilisepta virgata (assembly GCA_028015205.1). Taxonomy (NCBI): domain Eukaryota; kingdom Metazoa; phylum Mollusca; class Bivalvia; order Mytilida; family Mytilidae; genus Mytilisepta; species Mytilisepta virgata. The sequence goes on from CM051519.1 coordinate 76,475,211, forward strand.
TTCTTGAAATATGAAATACTGACAGCCTCACTCTAACCAAATATTAAATAGCTTTAATTTTCTAAAAATTATATTTCATTAAAGGGTGAAGAATTTATTTTGTCCAATACATATTTGAAAAACAAAATTTTAAAATTGTGAAAATAAAGCTAAATTGTATTTGATACTTAATTCTTAAACAGCTATAGTATCGTGGATTTAACTGATCATTAAACTGAATTAAGTATTTGTCAGCAGCATTATCTTCTCATATGTTAGCGGGTTAACCATTTTCCATTTCCAAATGGACCAGGACAAACATATTTCCCTTTAAGTTTTAACCTAGCTTTTAGTGGATGATGATAAGTATAACAATTGCTTTCGTAACATCCTTATCAACAAGATAAAAATATTTTTTTATTTTAGTGAAATAATTCTAGAAACTATCTGTACAAATAAATCTTACTGTTAGATCCTCTAATGCCTAACTTATCTTCTGGTTTTCCACTTGTTATACCACCAAATTCTCTTTCTACTATAAATGCTGTTACTTTGTCAATTGTTTCTCCCTTCAATGTAAGAATATATCATCACATATATCAACCATACCATAAAATTACATTTTTTTATCTATTTTAACCAGATTTTCAATGTCTTATAAGTAGTAATCATATAAATACAATAACTTTATTTCATACAAAAAAATCCAATACAATTTTAAGAAGAAAAAAAATTTTTAACACTAACAGGCTGACACACAAAATGGCCAAAAATTGTATCATTAATTAAGCCATTTTCTCTAGAATCCCTGTAATCTGAATTATTTTTGTAACAATTGTTTAAGACCTTTTTTCATTAAGATATAAACACATTTTTTATCCAATCTAATATTTTTACATTTTACATTCAAAATGAAATTAATACTCAATAATGCCAATACGGTGTGTATTTTTTTTATTTCGATTGGTCGACAACATGTCAGCCAGTAAAAGAGTGCCATCTTAGAATGCTTATTTCTTTCTTATTTTGCCAAAAAGTATAGTTATTATGGAATTATAAGTAATAAGAGTTTTTTTTCTGCAACTTATTGGTGTATAAACTCAACCAGGTCACTCACAAAGTGAATAAAGTCTGATGTATAAACTCGACTAGTTCACTCACAAACTGAATAAAGTCCAAACAGACTTTATTCAGTTTGTGAGTGAACTGGTTGAGTTTATACACTGATAAATTGCAGAAAAATAACTCTCATTACTATTATATACATATGTATATATAACATCTTTTTCCTTGAGAATCTGATACCTACATCTTTTTTAACCTCTGTCTTAGCAAACACTGTGAAGACATCAGCAATTCCACCATTAGATATCCAGATCTTCCCTCCATTTAAGTAAAATGTCTTTCCATCTTCTGACAATGTAGCCCTGGTTTGTATCGAAGCTGCATCACTTCCACTATAACCAGAAAAAAGTAAGACAATAACAACATTTTTAGAAGAATTTACAATATCTTGTTCTTTGGCACTTGCAGCCAATGTACTGAATTGCCCTTTTGGGTTTAGCAGGATATTTTGATTTAATGAAATCCATAAAAATAACGTTTAATTTCATTACTTGTAATTAAAAAAAAAATGAACGTATAGTAACGTCCATTCCTATATTGTTTATAATTAACCTCCACTCCAAGAACTATTTCTTCAGAATAGGAAATTCATACTTGTGACATCACAAACGGGATTTATACATGCATTAACTTTTTCACTAAAATGTTAACCAATGAAATTCAGCATGACAAGGAACAATGTAATTATTGAGTATATACTATATTCTTTATTTGTTCATTGAACCTATGCTTGTTTGTAATTATGTACAGTGTTCAATATGGCAAAATTAAAGTTTTCTCATATATACAGTGGAACCTCTGTAAACCGAACAGCTGTGGGAATCATCGATCGATAATTTAAGGATGACATGTATTACGGTTCACTGATTTTCCAGACAATACATTGTTTCGGCCGGTTTCTGGAGGTTAATTTGACAAGAATATATATGTTTTGTACCGGAAAGTACGGCCGGTGTTCGGAATTCAGAGGGTCCGGTTTTCAGAGGATTTTTTTACTTGAAGATATAGGCAAAAATTCCGGACCGAAAGTAAAAGTTCGGTTTTCAGAGGAATCCGGTTTTCAGAGGGGCCGGTTTTCGGGGGTTCCACTGTATCAATATTTATATTCAACTAGAAGAATTTCCAACCTGGACGGTTCCGTTAAACAGAAAGCTGCAATGTGTTCTCCTGTTGCTAGTTTTGGAAGATATTTTTGTTTCTGAGCATCAGTTCCAGCAATAAGTATTCCCTACAAAAAAATTACATTAAAAGTATTAAAAGTATTTTTTTAATTTGAATTCTCTATTTAAAGCATCTGCTTCCTACCGAATAAATTCCATTGGTCTATATCAGACCTGATTTTGACAACAGGGAAAACAGAGTGGAAATCACACTTCGGCAGCCATTTTACTATGTATAATAAAGGAACTGTAATGAAAAAATTCGGACTTCCAAAAGCGGAATTCCGCTTTAAAACGGAAGAAAATCAGGTCTGCTATATAACCATAATGTTTCCAAGCTACATTATTGTGTAGCTGCTACTTGGGGTTTTACGCCGTTTTCAGCACATTTGGCTATTTCGCGGCGGCCAGTTTTTATTAGTGGAGGATGCCGGAGTACCCGGAGAGAACCACCGACCTTCGGTGGGAAAATTGGCAATCCTTGTCAAGAACACCCCGCCACAGGTGAGATTCGAACTCACAACCTCAGGGTTGACAGGCTAGTGATCATTAGCAGTCATGACGAACTACCTAGACCACTCGGCCACCAAGGCCCCTACTCCTTATTGAGGTCCATGTGACATTGTAATTAATATTCTGCCATATTCGTTCAAATTGGATGTATAGTGCTCTATATCATGTCAATTGTACTGTTATGATCAAAAGTATTTAATGTATATCTGAAACAAAAGGATTCAGACAATACAGGTCACCACAGATATCCAGACATAAACATAAATCACAATGAAATGTAGTCATTATATTTAAGGACTATCTCACAAGACAGGTGTTAAAGTGCTCTAAAAAAGACCAAAGATAAGAACAAGAGACCAAACTTATATATAAAACAAGAGTTGACACACAAAAATGTCTCACCTGTCGTGCATTTCTAATGAAAGTAAATGCTACCAGACATATTGCATACAGTATTCGAAAAACAGCCAAAACACAAAAACTTAACTATAACCACTGAACCATGAAAATGAGGTCAAGGTCAGATGACATCTGCCAGTTGGACATGTACACCTTACAATCCTTCCATAAACCAAATATAGTAGACCTATTGCATACAGTATTCGAAAAACAGGCCAAAACACAAAAACTTAACTATAACCACTGAACCATGAAAATAAGGTCAAGGTCAGATGACATCTGCCAGTTGGACATGTACACCTAACAATCCTTCCATAAACCAAATATAGTAGACCTATTGCATACAGTATTCGAAAAACAGGCCAAAACACAAAAACTTAACTATAACCACTGAACCATGAAAATGAGGTCAAGGTCAGATGACACCTGCCAGTTGGACATGTACACCTTACAATCCTTCCATACACCAAATATAGTAGACCTATTGCATACAGTATTCGAAAAACAGGCCAAAACACAAAAACTGAACTATAACCACTGAACCATGAAAATGAAGTCAAGGTCAGATGACACCTGCCAGTTGGACATGTACACCTTACAATCCTTCCATACACCAAATATACTAGACCTATTGCTTATAGTATTTGAGATATGGACTTGACCACCAAAACTTAACCTTGTTCACTGATCCTTGAAATTGGGTCGAGGTCAATTGAAAACTGTCTGACGGGAATGAGGACGTTGTAAGGTACGCACATACCAAATATAGTTATCCTATTACTCATAATAAGAGAGAAATTAACATTAGAAAAAATACGAATTTTTTTTTCAAGTAGTCACTGAACCATGAAAATGAGGTCAAGGACAATGTACATATGACAGACGGAAACTTCGTAACATAAGGCATCTATATAAAAAGTATAAAGCATCCAGGTCTTCCACCTTCTTAAATATAAAGCTTTTAAGAAGTGAGTTAACGCCGCCGCCGCCGCTGCCGGATCACTTTCCCTATGTCGAGCTTTCTGCGACTAAAGTCGCAGGCTCGACAACTAGAAGGTGACAGGAAAAAAACAGAGCTACTCCTTGTAAAAAATCCATTTAGTCACCATGCATTGCTTATCAAATGGATATTATTTGATTCATACAATTACAAAATGACTTCAGGAAGTTATACATAAAAAGGACTTAGAGAACAGTTCATGTCATTGGGCAGTCTCTAATTATAAGTAATCAACATTCAAGGAATAAAAATTTCTTTGTAGGTAGTGGTTATGGACTTGTAAAATTATAATGAGATTAACAGATATTGACCGATGTAAAAAAAAATTCTGGAATCAACAGAATGGTAATTTTTTCTAACAGATTAAATAAATGCTTGCCTTTAAGCCAATAGACTGGTGTGCTGCTAATGTGACTGATATGGAACCATCTAATGCTGTGATTTCTGCTAATCTGGCAAATTCTGTGGCATTTAAACCAAGTCCACCTGAAAATTAAAGTTTTGTTTTTGATGCAAAAACATATATCCCCCCCCCCTTCATCCTGTCCATGTCCTGGTTTAGGAAACCCAAAAATCAATCCAATCATGAAAATCTTTATGTCTTACACAAACTTTTCAAATCCCCATATATAAACATATCAAAGTCCATATTCTGGTATGGGAAACCCAAAAAACAGTTTGATCCAAAAAATATGTACTGTAACACCTTGTATGCATCAATTCTGTCATGTATCATTCTATTCCAGTCTGAACTGTAGGAGATTCCACATTCACAAACTTCTCAATATATATGTAAAGTGATTTTGGGTAATTCTGCACATCATCCTATTCGGCGCATTAACATGAAAATGATTGAATGCACCGAATTAAATGCTGCGCCGAATTACCCGACAACAAAGTACATGTAAATATGGCAAAGTCCATGTTTTGGTATGGGAAACCACAAAAAAAAAATCTGATAAAAAAAATCTTATGAAGAGCACAACTATATCTGGTATGCATCAATTCTGTCAAATTTAATTCTTTTCCAGTCTGAACTGTAGGAGATTCTGCATCACAAACTTCTCCATACGTAAAATATGGCAAAGTCCATGTTTTGGTATGGAAAACCCAAAAAATCAATCTGATCCAAAACATTTTTAGTCTTGCACAACTACACATGGTATGCATCAATCCTGTCATGTTTTGTTCTGTTACAGTCTGAACTGTCGGAGATTCGGCAATCACAAGCTTCCCCATATGTAAAAATTGCAAAGTCTATGTTTTGGTATTGGAAACCCCAAAAATCAATCCAAACCAAGAGATGAGAATGAATGTTTTTCTTTATCAAACTGTTTATTCATACATAATTATCGTGAACAATATGTATTTTATAAAATAAAAGTATCTTATCATTGGCATCATTGAGTTTTTCTTTGAAGTTGTTTGATGGAGGTATGAAGCAGTAACAGAAATTCCAAGTATGGTTATAGGCAATGTCTATGAAAAATCAAAGAAGGTCTAATATTTTTTGTAAAACTTTTGGATAGATTGTACTGCAAATTCATTGAAAATGTTTAGTTCTATGACAATTTGAATTTAATTTCACACATTGATGAAGATGTCAGGTTTAAGGGAGCAATCTTTTGATTTTATGTGGGGCTAGGATTAAAGGTTTGATCCTGCCTATTTTTCTTGCCGAAATTTTCATCCTGGATTTTTTTCAACCAGTGATTGGCCTTTTATTTCAAATATCATCCTAGTCCCCCCCCCCCCCCCAAAAAAAAATCAAATGGTTGCTCCCTAATACATTTAATTTCTATACAGTATTGTCACACATGGTATGCAGATGCACAATAAGGTTTTAGAATCTTCATTTTCAAAAATTGGGGCCCACAGGGGTTGAATTTTGAAAATTTGGATTTTAAGCTTGTGACCTAAACTCCTCTATTATTTTTCATTTTATGCATTTAATTTCTATACAGTATTGTCATATACTGTATGTAGATGCACAATAAGGTTTTAGAATTTTGATTTTCAAAAATTGGGGCCCACAGGGGTCGAATTTCTTAAATTGGCAATTTCAGCTTGTGATCTAAACTGCGCGTTCATTTTTCATTTTATGCATTTGATTTATATACAGTATTGTCACATACCATATGTAGATGTGTAATAAGGTTTTAGAATTTTGATTTTCAAAAATTGGGGCCCACAGGTAACAAATTTCGAAAATGAGGAATTAAAGCTTGTGACCTAAACTCCTTTTTTATTTTTAACTTCATGCATTTAATTTCTATGCAGTATTATCACATACCATATCTAGATGTGCAATAAGGTTTTAAAATTTTGATTTTCAAAAATTGGGGCCCACAGGGGTCGAATTTTGCAAATTGTGAATTTAAGCTTGTGACCTTAACTCCTCTTTCATTTTTCATTTTATGTATTTAATTTATATAAAAGATTGTCAAATACTGTATTTTGATGCACAGTAAGGTTTTAGAATTTTGATTTTCAAAAATTGGGGCCCACAGGGGTCGAATTTCTTAAATTGGCAATTTAAGCTTGTGACCTTAACTCCGTATTCATTTTTCATTTTATGAATTTGATTTCTATACAGTATTGTCACATACTATATGTAGAAGTTCAATAAGGTTTTAGAATTTTGATTTTCAGAACTTGGGGTCGACACGTGTTGGAATTTTGAAAATTGGGAATTTAAGCTGGTGACCTAAACTCCTCTTTCATTTTTCATTTTATGTATTTAATTTCTTAAAGGTATTGTCACATACTGTATAAAGATGTGCAACAAGCTTTTAGAATTTTGATTTTCAAAAATTGGGACCTTAAGGGGTCAAATTTCAAAAATATTTGCAGAAGGTATAATTCTCAATGTCCTATTAATATCATTATATCCAGTCACATAACCTCTTCTACAAGCTTGATTGACACCATCGATCTACTAATTAATTGACACTACTTTGTATGGAATTTGACAATACATAATCTTATAGTGTCTTTAACTTCTCTGAGACAGTTCAGGTTTGGAGGTACAGTACAGCCGCAGTGTTTTAGTGTTTATTGCGGCATCCAGAGTTGTGAGAGACTCCAGCATGTTTAAAAAAAAACTTGGTAAAATGCCGGAGAAAAAAACTTGCCACTTGCCACTTGGAAAATCGCAGAGATCTAGGAGATTTCGTTAAAAACTCTGAGAAAAATGCTTGCGATTTTTTTTAAAACTCCGAAAACTCAGGAGATGAATGCCGGAGATTTTCAAAATCTCTGGAGGTGTTTAAAAATATCGGCGACAGATATCTGAGATTTAAAGTGGGACTAGTTGATTTCTAACTGGAGACAGAGTGACAGATGGGTATTCTTATCCAATCCTTTTCATAATTATTTAATTTTCTATGCAGTCGGGAGTTTTTTATGTTCATAATAACAGATTTGTCCAACATCGGTGTCAGCATAAACTAGATGTACTGTTAGCAAAGCTCACAAAGGATACCCCCCGCTTTGCCAAAAAAAAATAGAAGTCCAATTATCTCCCTTGTGTGATATCGGAAACCAAAGATTTTTCTTCATGCACATCTTTGGATGATGTACTTCCTTTCTATAAAGTTTCGTTGAAATCCATTGAGCGGTCTAGGAGGAGTTGCGCTTACGAGGTTCATATATAATGTATGAGCCAAAAAAAAAATAGAAGTCCAATTATCTCCCTTGTGTGATATTGGAAAGCAAAGATTTTTCTTCATGCACATCTTTGAACGATGTACTTCCTTTCTGTAAAGTTTCATTGAAATCCATTGAGCGGTCTAGGAGGAGTTGCGCTTACGAGGTTCATATATAATGTATCAGCCAAAAACTAGATGTACTGTGAGCAAAGCTCACGAAGGATACCCCCCGCTTTGAAGTCCAATTACCTCCCTTGTGTGATATCGGAAAGCAAAGATTTTTCTTCATGCACATCTTTGGATGATGTACTTCCTTTCTGTAAAGTTTCGTTGAAATCCATTGAGTGGTCTAGGAGGAGTTGCGCTTACGAGGTTCATACATAATGTATAAGCCAAAAAAAATTGAAGTCCAATTATCTCCCTTGTGTGAAATCGGAAAGCAAAGATTTTTCTTCATGCACATCTCTGGAGGATGTACTTCCTTTCTGTAAAGTTTCGTTGAAATCCATTGAGCGGTCTAGGAGGAGTTGCGCTTACGAGGTTCATATATAATGTATAAGCCAAAAAAAATAGAAGTCCAATTATCTCCCTTGTGTGATATCGGAAAGCAAAGATTTTTCTTCATGCACATCTTCGGATGATGTACTTCCTTTTTGTAATGTATCGTTGAATTCCATTGAGCGGTCTAGGAGGAGTTGCGCTTACGAGGTTCATATATAATGTATAAGCCAAAAAAAATAGAAGTCCAATTATCTCCCTTGTGTGATATCGGAAACCAAAGATTTTTCTTCATGCACATCTTCGGATGATGTACTTCCTTTCTGTAAAGTTTCGTTGAAATCCATTGAGCGGTCTAGGAGGAGTTGCGCTTACAAGATATATGGACAGACGGACAGACGGACAGACGGACAGACGGACAGACGGACAGACGGACAGACGGACGGACAAGGTGATTCCTATATACCCCCCCAAACTTTGTTTGCGGGGGGTATAAAAATAGAAGTCCAATTATCTCCCTTGTGTGATATCGGAAAGCAAAGATTTTTCTTCATGCACATCTTTCGACGATGTACTTCCTTTCTGTAAAGTTTTGTTGAAATGCATTGAGCAGTCTAGGAGGAGTTGCGCTTACGAGGTTCATATATAATGTATAAGCCAAAAAAAATAGAAGTCCAATTATCTCCCTTGTGTGATATCAGAAAGCAAAGATTTTTCTTCATGCACATCTTTGGATGATGTACTTCCTTTCTGTAAAGTTTTGCTGAAATCCATTGAGCGGTCTAGGAGGAGTTGCGCTTACAAGATATATGGACAGACGGACAGACAAGGTGATTCCTATATATCCCCCAAACTTTGTTTGCGGGGGGTATAATAAATGGGTCATCCTGTAGACTATACAATGATTGACAATAATCTTGACCGTGGTATATTGCTTGAAGTAACAAGTCAAGGTATTATTAAATGGATTGTTTATACCTTTAACAAGGAAGGCGTGGTATATCGATGATTTGTAACAGGAATTGACAAGTGTCAAATTATGTACCTGTGATAAGACCACAAAATTCTCGTGCAAAAACTGGCTAGAAAGTATACGACAGGTGACCTAAAAAAAAAGCTTTTGGAAAAAAAATTATCTACATGTATTGGTTAAAAAAATTTGAAATAAAAAATTCACCAACATTATCAGTCTTGTTGAGGTCATTTGGTGAAACAAACTTGATCCAGGGATAAACATACTTCTTCAAACCTTGAACAAAAACTTGTAGTACACATACCATACTCTACTGGTATCTGTTGACCAAATAATCCTAATTCTTTTAATTGCTGAAGAACATCCCCTGGTAACTCAGCTTTCTCATCTATACTCTTAGAATCAACTGCAAAGTAGTAACAAAAGATGCACTGAAAGATTATTTTATCCAGCAGAGTATACAGCAGGACCAAAGTTTTAAAATAAAGGGCTCTATAATATATCTCTAGAATGCAAAGTAAAGATTAAAATTTCAACTTGTACAAAATACCATATTAATCAAATCTGGATTGGGAAAAAAAGAAATATGATTTCTGTAGTTGGTTTTCTAATAGTTTTTCTATTAAAAAATAGTTGCAAGTGAGAAAATTTAAATTCTTTTTACTACATACTAATTCTGTGAAGCCAGTGTCCACATTTTGAACAAGGAGCATTTGTAGCCAGTAACACTTTTTTACCCCAAAAAATTGATGAAGGATTTACTATTACTACATGGACATTCAGTAAAAAATTCTATTTTATCTACAATTTTTTCTTGTTAAACTGGTGAGATATTTTCAAAAGAAGAAAGACACATATAATTATTTTCTTGTACTATACTAAATGCTCCTTAAATTCAGGGAGGCATGTATCAATTTTAAATTTTAATATTTGACGGAACAAAAATAAAGCAGGGATATTCTTATTCTTTGTGATTTTTATTAAACCTCCAAGAAACAAAATACAGTAATCATAATATTTCAAATTTTGCAATCATCAGAAGCTGGAAAGAAAATTTAAAAGATAAATTACTGAATTTTCCTAACTGTTGACATTACTGTTACAACACTGCCTCAAACATAAGAAAGCTAGAGGCTCAGAGGGCTGAGAATATATCACACACCTGGCAGAAACAAGAATTGCCCATGGTGACCATGTTTGTCGCATGATCTGGACAAAATAAGAGAAAACTTTGTAAAAACCCTCCCACAGATGCTTCTTGACAAGTTTCCTTCATTTGGCCAAATAGTTTCAGAGACTAAGATTTCTTTATATCACCCTATCATAATTTTAAACAAGAATTGTCCATGGCAGCCATGCTTATCGTCCAATCAGGATGAAAAAAATTAATTTGGCTGACAGTTTTGGCCAAGTTCCAAATTTTTTTTTAATCAACCCATGACGGCCATGTTTGTTGCCCAATCGGGACGAAATGAGGAAATTTTATAAAGGACCTCCCATTTATGCTTCATGTCAAGTTTCGTTCCACTTGGCCCTGTGATTTCAGAGGAGAAGATTTTTTTATATCATCCAATCAGAAACAAGAACTACCCATGGTGGTTATATTTGTTAACCGATCGGAATGAAATGAGGAAACTTTATAAAGGACCTCCCATATATGCTTCCTGTCAAGTTTTGTTCCATTTGGCCCAGCAGTTTCAGAGGAGAAGATTTTTGAAAACTCAGCCAATCAGAAACAATAGTCCAAGACGAAATGAGCAAGGACCTTACATAGATGCTTCCTGCCAAGTTTAATTCTAATTGGCCCAGTGGTTTCAGAAGAGAAGATTAAAATTTGAAAAGTTAACAGTCGGACGACCACCAAGTGATGACAAAAGCTCACATGGCCTTTGAGCTTAATGGTTGGAATATATTTTTACTAATATTATTAATTTGGTTTACAATTTACTTTTTCTGCCTTTTATTCCACAGCTGGTTTAAAGGGTAAAAATAGCTGAATTTTTAATATATATTATGATATTATTATATGGTTTTTTCTGTATTGGCCTTGTTATTGGTCCAAAATTTGTTGTATTGGCATGAGGTGGAGCCAAAGACAAATAAGAAGGCCAATATAGAAATAACCATCTGTTATCTTTATTAATTAACTAGTTTTCACAAAGCATATTCTTAATATATTTTTTTCTGAATCAACTCTTTGAAAATTCATAAGTATATACCAGTAAAAGATTTAAAATATGAAAATGTGCTTTCATTAAAAGATTGGAATGAGGGTTATGAAAGATATTTTTAGTCAGAGCTAGTACTGAATACTGTAAGAGGTATTTTTTCTTATATGTAATGTAGGTATCAGAATTTTCCTATCTATTCAAACTAGATGTAGTCTTGAGAAAATCGACCCTCCCTAAATTGGCCAGGTACAAGTTGGCAAATACAGCAAAAAATCTGTATTGGTTGGTTTTTATTTTGATGAAATTTATGTATTAATAATAAGTTTTTATAATATAAATGTTTCCATTTTTTAAACTAACAAACAGTTTTAGAATATGATTTACATTTCTCTTAGAAACTATGTACATGTGTTCTTTTAGATAAGTTAACAGACTTTGCCATGAATTTGTAAACTTACCTTCATGAAAAAACTTTTCTATTGGTTGTACCATTTGATTTATATCTTCCAACTGTTCTGTAGTTAGTTCTGGATATATGAGTACATCCTGAAATAATACAAATCAAATCTTATATTCTATTGGTATGAAATCCAATTAGTCGGATTAAGACCAATGACAAAACAAATAATCACAATAAAATTCAAAATGTTTAAATTACAAGTGATTATACCCAATGAGATTCTAAGCTAAATTAGTTTCTCCTAAGATATGCATGGTTAGTACATCGTTTGCATTGTGATTGATAGAAGGAAGATTTCTTTGAATGTGTATGGTTAATGTAGAAGGTATTCTGATGTTACAACATAGAAACATACAATGACATTATGTTATGTGCGAAACGGATGCTGTGACCTAGACGTCATGGGTCATCGACTTTGAATTTCTTTATAGAATTTCAATATAGAATCCAGGTTAAGGTTCAGGTTTAAGGTAGTTTTTCATGAAGGAATTCTGGTATCATCCTGAAACTTTGAACATGGATAGTTTGTGATATGAACAGCAGCATTTTGATATGAAACGGATGCTGTGACCTTCAGGTCATGGGTCATTGACTTCGAATTTCTTTATAGAATTTCAATATTAGAATCCAGGTTAAGATTCAGGTTGAAGGTAGTCTTTCATGAAGTACTGAGAGATAGTATTTCATCTACCCTATCGTTAGGGACTTCAAAGTCAACAATATATAAATGTAATTCTATTTAATAAATAATCATTGGCGGGGCATGTAGTGTCCATTGGACACATATATACTTGTTTAATGAATTTTCCCACAGGGTCCTATGTTACACTAAGTTTGGCTGTGGCAGCCCTCTTGTCATCGGTCATCAGACACAAATTTGAAAGAGGACCATGTAAGGATGATTGTTGCCAAGTTTAGTTGCAATTGGCTAGGTAGTTTCAGAGAAGAAGATTTTAAAATGAATTTTCTCATTGGGTCCTATGTTAAAAGTTTGGCTAAGGCAACCATCTTGGGTCATCCGAAAAAATTATGAAAGAGAACCATGCAAGAATCATTGCTGCCAAGTCTGGTTACAATTGGCTTAGTAGTTTCAGACAAGAAGACTCTTAAATGAACTTTCCAATTGGGTCCTATGTTAAACAATGTTCGGCTGTGGCAGCCGTCCTGGTTGACAGTCCATTAATCGGACACATTTCTAAAAGGACTATTGCTGCCATGTTAAGTTCCAATTGGCTCAGTGGTTTCAGACAAAAAAGATTTTTTAATGAATTTTCCCATAGGGTCGTATGTTAACATGGTTAATAACATTAAACTGCAAAATTTATTTAAAATTAACAATTCATGGGTAGACCGATTCGTCTGAAAATTTCATGGCAGGTAGATCTTGACCTGATGAACATTTTTATCCCATGTCAGTTTTGCTCTAAATGCTTTAATTTTTGAGATTGGCAGATGGGGTCATCAGACACAATTTTTAAACTAGATACCGTAATAATGATTGTAGCCAAGTTTGGTTTAATTTAGCAATTTAGTTTCAGAGGAGTAGATTTTTGTAAAAGTTAACAGACGACAGACGCAAACTGATCAGAAAAGTTCACTTGACCCTCTGGGTCAGATGAGATAAAAACAAGTCCCTACTAGCCTGTGGTCATGAGATGAACTTAATCATAGTTCCTGAAAAAATAAGACGACAAAAGGAAGATACATGTATTAATCATTCATAAAACAATTAGACTAAAGTTTCATGCACTTAGGATATGTGATTTTTCAGACAAAAATAAATAGAAATTTTTTAATACAAAAAAAAAAATATTCATGAAAGCATGCAGTAATTGTATATATGTAAGTCCGTTCAATCCAGTAAATCCACCACTTTACTTCCACGAACATCCCTTCCAGATGATTTACTGATACACAAAAAGCCAATTTGAAGTGAACAACCAAGAAGCATTATAAGCATTGTTTATTTACTTATGTCTTACCTTTGTGTGAACTAAATAACTGTGTAGTTACAATTTATTGCTTTCATAAATATTAAGCATATTCCTTATCAAATCATTAACTATCTTTTATGTCATTGCCATCTACCAATGCAAACATTTAGTATTTCAGGCCCATCACAGAACGTTTTCAGGCATGGGCAGATTTACTGGATGTGATGGAACAGAATGTAAACACAGATAAGCTTCACATTTGATAGATCTGCATGTTGTTTTCGTTGTTTGTTTTCAATTAAATGACAAGATAATATAAAGTTCAATATCTAATTAAGTTACCTTAAGTTATAAATATTTGTAATTTTTTATAAACAACAATACCTAAAGTCATACTAGCAGAGATTTAGCTAGCGCTCATCACTTTCGTCATTGATGAATTTATATTGAAAGTGACGAATAAATTTAAAGTAGATTCGTTACTTTATTTTTGCAGCAATCATTAAAATTACATAAAAATCTTTAAAAGCTACAAAAACAAATTGATATTATAAACTTTATAAGCCTTTCACATGTTTTACTGACCTTTTAACAAGTTTAAAGTTAATTGTCTGATACATAGACCTGCCGGCGACAACGCTAAACAAGTGTTGACACTTGAACAGGCAGTGGAGATATTAAACAGTAATTATCTACTTAAAGACAAATCCCTCTATTCAGATCTACCAATAATGTCTTCTTTAAATTTTATTTTGACTTTAGCCTTAGTAAAAGCTTTAAAATCAGCCAATAAAAAATGGGGCCACCAACAATGTTTTTGATTTATAACGCCATCTTTTTCACAGAATTTAGAAATCGGAACTTGTAATTTTTACAGTTTAATATTTTATAATAAATTGCTTCGCTGAGCGCAGCTGGATACGACCGCAGAGGTCCAACCCTGAACAGTTGGGGCAAAAATGGACACAATATTCACCCTTGATACAGGTCTGAATACGGATTGTAATTAAATATTTGACACATAATAGGTTTCTGACACAGAATAACAGTAGTAGTTTGGATTACCTCCCTCACACCAAGATAAGAAAAATGCTTATTGGGCCCTTTTTTGGAACCTAATTCTTAAACTGTTGGGACCAAAACTCCCAAAATCAATCAATCCCAACCTTCCTTTTGTGGTCATAAACCTTGTGTTTAAATTTCATAGATTTCTATTAACTTATACTAAAGTTATAGTGCGAAAACCAAATGTCTTCGGACGACGATGACGACGACGACGACGCCAACGTCATACCAATATACGACCGCAAAAATTTTGCAGTCATATAAAAAGTCCTAATCACATGAAATTTCTTTGTTTTGTTAACCATATTGTTTGTAGAAATTCTATTATTGGTTTTATCATCTTCTGAGGGACAAATGATAATGATATATTGCTATAAACATTTTCCACCCTTTTTTATTGTAAAATATCTATTCTAAAATCCTGTATTGTAAAAAATTGACCAATGTTTTTTCGATGAGAATTACATAGAATATTCATTTTTGTTTATTAAACAAAATAAAAAAATAAAATCGTGGGGTCACCGTACTGGAAAAAGAGATATTTAGAAGAAAAGGCATAAAAATTTGAAATGGCAGGAATAAATTGAGCCAATTTTAAAAGCAATGTCCTTTAAACGTTGGAAAGAGTTGATGTTTTCACAGGTTATATGGACTAATATAATTCCCATTAACTGTCTATGGATGCTGACGACAACGACCACAAATATTTGCGGTCGTATAAAGATGAACTGGATATACTCGGAATTCTAACTGAACAAATAGCAATTTAAGTAAGAATTTAAGTGTACTGATGCTAGATACAGTTATAAAAGAATTGCATAATTTAAATGATTCCGGTTGTACCATATTTACAATTTTTATTTCTTTTTTTTGTAATGAAAAGAAACAAAATATTACTGATACTAACACCAAAAAAATTGTATAAGAGTAGTAAGGAGTATGCAGTATTAAAAATTGAATTTCCGTCCGATAACAGTAAGGATAAAGATTATCTAGAAAAATTTATTAGTCAAAATGAAGCTAGCGGTTGCATTAGATGATGATAATAATAATAGTATTTATTATAATTTTTAACAATAATAATAGTTAAACTAGAGGCTCTCAAAAGCCTGTATCGCTCACCTGGATTTAACTTTTCACCCTGAGCAGGACTAAAAATTTAAGTGTTGCAGTCAATTTGGCTGGTTTTTCTATATGGTTCTATGTTAAACTAAGTTCGGCTGTGGCAGCCATCTTGGTTGACAATCCAGGTCAATGGACACATTTCTAAAAGAGAACCATCTAAGGACCATTATTTCTAAGTCTTGTTCCAACTGGTTAAGTGGTTTCAGACAAGAAGATTTTTAAATGAATTTTCCCATAGGGTCCTATATTAAACTAAGTTCGGCTGTGGTAGCCATCTTGGTTGACAATCCAGGTGATCGGACATATTTCTGAAAGAGAACCATCTACAGACCAATGCTGCCAATTTTAGTTCCAATTGGTTCAGTAGTTTCAGACGAGAACATTTTTGAGTGAATTTCCCATAGGGTCCTATGTTAAACTAAGTTCGGCTGTGGTGGCCATTTTGATTCAAATTCCTCGAAATCACATATATATCTGAAAGAGGACCTCCTAAGGACCATTGCTGCGAAGTCTGGGCCACAATTAAAAATATCTATGTTTGCACTAACGCGCCCGACCCGAAAAAATGGGGCCGACTCAAAAGTTTTTTTGAGGTTAAAATCGAAAAGATTTTTTTTTTCCTGATTTTTTTCGTCTCCCGTCCGACTTTGTTCCATGTGTTACTTTTGCGGCTTTTCGAGGTCTTCGAGATTTATCGGAACTGCCAGCGTAGCATACGATACGGCCCGAATGAAACCAAAACAGAAAGATGGACAGATTCGCGCTGTCATCACAGGGGCCCGGCTTCTGGAAATTTCTCTCTTTTTTATTTTATTTTTTTGTTGTCTTATTTCATGAGTACTTTTTAATAAATATTTACTATAACAACGCAAATTATGCGTTTATTATCAATGTGCTATACACTATCCACGTCCTTATACTAAAAAATCCTAAAGGGATATAAGCCGCCATTTTGGATTTCCTACCTCTGCCACAATTAAAATCAATTAAAAATACTTCCATGTCACAATTTATTTCATATCTGCCCTCAATCTCCTCCAAAATGAATCATCTTCAAAATCCAGTCACCATTTTTCCAAGATGCGGCATCAAACTTTTTAATTTGACAAGCAATTTTTCAATTTCCGTGCAATTAAATCACCCTTTTCTGCCTTTACATGTCTCTTCAAAGGGTGTAAAGGGTTATTTTCATGCAGTGTGTTTGACATCTTTTATTTTTCATTCTGACATTGTGATTGGACATTGATTTTGATTTTTTGTTCAGGCGTCATGCACTGTGTTTTGCTGTCCGATTTGATATTTTTCGTGCAAGGTGTTTGCTGAAAATTAAAGGCAAGAAAGGTTTAATTTTTCATGTTCTGTGTTAATTAATACTAGCAAAGATCTCATTTGAATTATGCAACATGTTTGCGAAAGTTCGTTTCCTGTTCATCGTGAGGGTTTAATATAAAAAAAAAAAAAAAAAAAAGCCTACCTACCTACCCACTGATGAAAATTAGGGTCGGGTTAGTGCAAACTGAAATGTTTTGAAGTGTGGCCCTGGTTTCAATTTTGGTCATGTTGACTTATTTGTAGATCTTACTTTTTTGAACATTTTTGCTGTTTACAGTTTGTCTTTATCTATAATAATATTCAAGATAATATCCTAAAACTGAAAAATTGCCTTAAAATTAACAATTCAGGGGTAATAACCCAACAAAGGGTTGAGCGATTCGTCTGAAAATTACATGACAGGTAGATCTTGACCTGATGAACATTTTTACCCCGTCAGTTTTGCTCTAAATGCTTTAGTTTTTGAGATATAAGACAAAAACTGCAGTTTACTCCTATGTTCTATTTTTAGCCATGTTGGTTGGCAGGCGGGGTCATCGGAAATATTTTTTAAACTATATACCCCAATGATGCTTTTGGCCAAGTTTGGTTCTATTTGGTCCTGTAGTTTCAGAGGAGAAGATTTTTTGTAAAAAAACGACGGACACCAGGTGATGAGAATAGCTCACTTGACCCTTTGGGTAAGGTGAGCTAAAAATACAATAAAATGTTAGTTGATTTCATGTTCACTAATTATATTTTATGACCTGTGATATATGAAAATTATGTCCATATACAATGTAGTTCAGAACGGATAATTTTTGTTCATATATATTTTATTTTAAAGGTTTAAGACACATATGATTAAATAAATTAAGTTCAACGTTAATGAAATCAGAACTTCACTGTCCGGAAGTGACCCACATTGTATAATTTCCGCCAAATTTGACATATCCATTCCGGAGATAATTTGGAACTAACTTTTTTTATCGGAATAGCTTTGGGGTCAAGTATGTGAGGATAGAAAAACTCTGGTAAGTTCCAAATTATCTCCGGAATGGATATGTCAAATTTGGCGGAAATTACACAAATGTGGGTCATCAGAAATGGGACTGAAATGAGCCAATACAACCAATTGGTAGTAAATTAGACCTATAAGGTAGGCATTTTGTTAATATATAATCATTTTACTGCAGAAATTAGCAAAAGAGCAGACTGGATAGAGAACAGAAAAAAAATTCTGGTGAATTGAAATTTGGCACTCTCGGAATTGATTCCTCCCTTTTGTTATGGTATTATAGATCGGGGCCGGATCAGTCACAGATGACATACTGTGTCAATTGTAACGAGCCCCTGTGCTTCATCGGACACGGCATATTATATTTACGTATAGTATACCAGGGATCAAAATGAATATATAAACTACCTTATCAAAATTTCCCAGGAATAAATTTTTTATAAAAGGTGTATTGGTTTTGGGTTTTAGTTTCTGGACATATCCTCCATGGCCAGGCTGGGGTGTCTCTTTCACAGCACTCGCGTCATTCTTCGGTACAGAAATTGAACCCGAGGTCTTCCCATTGGATATTTGAAGATTTATACATTTTTTCTTCAATAACTGCAGTTTTTCATTTGTGTAAGTGCGCTGCACACTGCAAAAAGCTCTTAGCAACATTTTGTAAACGGTTATCTGGTACCGTATATTTCTCAAATTTTGGAACCAGTAATACAATTTCTCCAAGGTAAGCGTGATGAATTCAAGACAAGTCGCCCCAAGTCAACTCATCCTCACTCAAAAGCGGGACATCTCGCCCGATTCTAGCCTGTTTCCCAGTCCCATGATGCACTACGCAGTGATGCATTGAGGGACGGGAACCAGGAAAGTCCGATTCGAGCTCCCGATTCTGAGGAAAGTCGCTCGCTCGGTATTGGGCAACTCGCCCTCCGATGAATATACAATACATAGTCATTGTAGGAAAATATAAGATTTATTTGGGCGAGCTTTGGCGAGCCCAAATAAATTTTATATTTTCCGACGACTTTGTATTGTCTTTATCCTGCAATCCCCTTTAGATGCGTAAAATGCCTTAAAATAACGATTGAAGTTGAAATCCAACTGCTGTGAAAACGCGGGAAACGCCACGACGTCATCTGGTTCATTCACTACGCTCCTAGCGCTCTTCATGTAAACAAGTACCAGTAGACTTTATTATGTCATACGACTACCCTTTTATTAGACCGGAAATAGCTTGATTGCAGGATAAAATCAACTAAATAACCATTCTGAAAATATTTTTGGCATTACTGAACGATTGATACTACAATTGAAAATAGTATTTGTTTGAATAAATGAATATTGCGATGCATGAATGGGAAACAGGACAACTCGCACCACTGCCAACTCGCCTCTACTTTCAGACATCTCGCCCCAATTTCAAACTCGTCCATATCGTATATTTGGTCAACGCGACCCATTCTGAAGTGTGACAAAACTTTACGGAAAGCGGTCTGTGTATCACTTAACAATTCAATGTTTTAAAAAGTTTTCAAATTTTATTTTTTTCAATTCTTTATCAAAGTTTTAAAATATCAACATTTCAAAATTTTTAAAATTCTAAAACTCATTTTAAAATTTAATATTTTAATCAAACTTTGAAAATACTAAACTGAATGTACAGTTTTGATAATTTCGCTTTTTTTAAATTTAAATTTTTTATTTTTTTATTAAAAATTAAGAATAGAAAATGGACTATATTCTGTCATTTCTATTGATATATATTTTCTGATGTCTGCCGGATTCTATCTTTAGGTTATGAGCAATAATTCTAAATTTGCATAATGCTCTTCTGTTTTCAAAGTTTACAATATCAAGATAACTTTCTTTTCCAAAAGATGTTTAATAAGTAAAATATGTATCAAGTTTACCAGGGTTGCTGTTTTTTTCTTATCATGCCAACCCTTCAGGAAACTTCTCTTATTTTAGAGTAAATGACTGTTTTTAATTTGTTAATGGACACATTCTGACACAAATTTTCATTAACTTGTAGTTTATCTAAAATAAATGATACAGAAAGAGTACCAAGTATTGATACATGTATCATCATTTTGCATCTCCTTGGTACAGTTAAAAGCTTCTTTTAGTAAAACTGAGTTACAATGATTTAGCCTATGTAAATAACAAATCATTAATACAATAATATTGAAATATAATGGTAATCTACCAATCTCAGATAAACATCCAGTATTAGATGATTTACCACTTACACCTAAACATTCGAATAAGCAGAATAAAAAGTTAGTAAGATATTATAAAAGATTACAGTAATTGAAACAAAGCAACATTAAAGCTATATTGCAACAAAGGCAAAATAACAACAATATAACTAATTGGCGTAAATTCCGGTTTCAAGTTGTGATTAATTTTGGAAATTGGTTGCAGTTGGTTTCATACCTGAATTTTTAGGGAGATCATTCCAAATTTTTGTGAATTTCAGTCGTGTTCTGGTATTCAAATCAATAATGGTGTTTCTTAAAGTTGATCAAATCATGAAGATAATTTGGACCATTTTTGTTAACAATTTTAAATGATTCTAATGCAATTGTCCTTAACCTTCTTACTTTCAAAGATGGTAAATATCGACAAAAGAATACAAAACCAGCAAAACAGTGGGAAAAGTCCATGAATTCGAAATCCAAGGAAAAGACAATGGGAATGAAGAACAACAAATAAACGTCACAAGGATACATGTTTAACCAAAAGAATAAAACAAAACATATAATAAATTAAACAAAAATAGAACAAGACAGCCCATTAACCAAAGCAATAGCAATGTAAACTCCCATTAAAAACCGGGAATGACATTTGATCAGGTGCTCCAAAAGGGTAAGCATGTCCTGCTACGTTGACGACACCCGTGCCTTACCAGATTAAAAGCCAGTGGAGTGACAAGTTGGGCGAGGTGTCAATTCCAGAAGGACTTGAAATATAACTCGAGATATCATTGTGCAATCTCATATACGTGAGATAGAAACTGTTTGACTAATCAATTCTTGATTGCGACCGTAAAATTTTTTGGAGTGATGAAATTGCAACCGCCCATTAAGACAAATCTAGATATGAAGCAGAAGTTCGTGTGTTTGTGATTTATTTAATTTCATGTTTGCTGGGGTAGATGAGGTGTAGGTAACCGTTAAGGTAAGGATTATTAAATTAAAAATACCTTCTGTATAGCGGAAACTGAAATTACAGGACTGGGTTTAGCAGTTTATTTTCATTCCAATTCATTAATCCCTGTACATTAGCCTCGTACGAAAACAAGAACATGTCAGCTGAAAAACATGTCCTCCAAACTCAACAAAGATGTTGTCGATGAGAAATTCCTGCTTGTTAACAACATCAGTCTAAGAGTACTTTTTGTTATAATTAGAAATAAATCTCACCCTCACCTAATTCCAGTTAGGCGCATTTTGTAAACATTGTTTAGTCCAGAAATATTGGCGAATTAGCTTCACGAAAAAGAGATTTTAGTTTATCATTTGGGAGGGTCGAATATAGTGTAAAAAAAAAATCAAAACTTTTTTATGTTACTGCGATAGGTAAGGTCAGTAGAAGAGGCTATTCCTGTTAGTCTTTATAATTTTGCAGAATCCACATCTGATTTACACCACTAGTTGAGTAGGCCTCGTCACTGTAGCTCTTGTTCGTCCTTAAATGGTGTAAATAAAGTAGTTTGAATGGACAAGCGATTATTCACTCATTTAATTACAATTGATGAGTTTTACAAATCTTAGTAAACGTTTCGGCCATAAACCAGTTCGTCCATATACCGTTTCGTCCATAGACCAGTTCGGCCATACTTTTTATAATGAGATATATACTTAATAGAATCATTGTTTCTTACGAGAGGTGTTCTTAGTAGTTTACTTAGTAGAAGAAAAGTTTTGGCACCGATACTTAAACTTTTTAAAGTGGTCAAGCTGTATGCCTTAATCTATTATTAAAGGACTGGGTTTATATACAGCTGTTTATTGGCATCACACTGTGACTATCATATTTTTTTCTGTAAATAATGAAACACAATTGTCTTCAACGGAAACAGGACTCGCACTCAAGAGCATGCTGGCGTGGACGAACTGGCTTGCTACAAGATACACATGGAAACGGCATTGTGGATAGCTTTTTTTTTTTTTTGAATGTCTACAATTCACATTTCCAAATCCTTTATATAAAGCATGTCGGCAAATATAAAGTTTTCTCATGTTCTCATTTTCTCAGTCACTTATGTGTTATTGACAAAATCGAACGAAGACGACTAGTCTTAAAATTAGTTCCTCCTGGTTGTTTAATACATATTACTGCTAAGAATTTAAAAAGGGATTTAGAGAAAGAAATAAAAAATAAAACACGAATGGTGAAATTATCAATTGTTCGTTGTACGATAGCACGGACCGTGGTTAGCCGATCTAATATACGTCCTTGGCCGATCCAACAACGGATAGTCCTATAAATATGACGATTCGAGTTGTCCGATGAGACGATCCGATCATGGGACGACTTGCCCTGTAGTCTATTTTATCTGTAGTGCGGCGAGGTTGACTCTCAGAAGAAAATAAATTACTTCCTTGTTGTAAAACAGAAGTTTCTGTGGATTGATATAATAACCGGTAGCAATATTGTTTATTCAAATTGCATATACACCTGAAAGTATAACTAAAAAACAAAAAAACAAAAAAAAAAAACCTCTACAATACAAAAGTCAACTCGAAAGACCGAAAAAGGGGTACCTCAAATCACCGAAAACACCGGAAAACACCGAAAACCTGGTATAATATTACCTTAACCTCATAAAATGTTGCGAAAACAACATCCATTCGATCGGAATGCCAATTTTACATCTAGAAAACATAATTTTAATAATATTGTGCAAGAAATAAGACTTTTATGAATGATTTTCTCAGACATAGTGCATTTCATATTACCTGTAATTCAATATCACAGTGTGGGAGCGGAAATGAACATGCTTTCTGTCAGTTGTTAAGTTGCGACTTTGTATAGCAGCAAATCGGTCACTTGCAAGGAATATTGCTCATACTTAATAGATTTTTAAATTTTAAACAGATTTTATGGAAATTTTAGGTATGTTTGCCTCCTTTGACACTTGGCTGTTTACATGCCTATAAAATTACATCAAAATTTTTTCACAAATATGATTAATATCACTTTTATCAAGCTTTGATCACGATGCTTCCTAAATTTACTGTTTGAAATTTTGACTTTAAAACTGAATACGTAAAAAATGGTAACAAATGTGAAGGTATTTCTTAGGTTATCTAGAAGTCAATTCATTTTTATACCCTAAAACCAAATTTTATCGTATTATTTTACCTATAAAATGAAGTAAATTACTTGTAAACAATCCATACATCATTTATCTGACTGTATAGGTGCTTGTATGTGTACTGTACGGGCACTTGCAATTTTTTTGTATAGTTACTTGTTGCAATATAATGTACTTGGCCTATACTATGGGGTTATTTCAAGAATATTAGGAAACACTATCCGTAGTAGAATGTAATATCGCACGAGCGATACAATATTCTACGAAAGGAGACATTATTTCCCAATTTTGTGTAATAGCGCCTTCATTGTATATCAAAGCAAACAAGACCTTCCAACCAATCAAGAAAACTACCGATGAGCACTCAGTGCAATATCAGCACTAATTTTTGGTTGTTGTTAACAAGGAATATTATATTGCTATACAACAACAATTCATATAGCGAGAGATTATTATGCAAATGATAGCATAAACTAGTCATTTCGGTGAAATAGAATGATTATTTAAGGAATGTTTCCAATTTTTTAACAAGTTTTACGATATAACCTGGTTTGGGTCAATTTATTCCTAATAAACCAGTGGTTTATGAATGCCAAAAACTGACCCAAACCAGATTATTGAAGTATAACCTGTTCAAAAATTGGAAACATTCCTTATAATTTAATTTCCAAACAGACGTACAATTATTCCTTGATTCAAGCATCAATAATGACATTGGACTATTTTAATTTACAAGTGGCGGATTTATTAAAGACCAAACCAATGTTGTTCTATGCTGTTCATCCAATCAAATTAAATTAATAGACACTAATGGTTTTTGATACTGGCTTTATCACGTTGAATATCGGTTGAGACGAAGGCGAGACATATATTCACGTTGATGAAGTCAATATTTAGTACATTAGTGTCTTATTATTTATCGGCGAAGCATCTGCTTTTGACGTCATAATGTATTGCATGATATTTTCAAGTGTCATGTCATGCATACTGAAAAATGTCTGAGTATTACATCAAAAGGAAAAATTATGAATTGCGGATAAACTCAATTTCTCGACCTGTAGACATCAAAAGAAGGTTACTCAAATTACTGATATCTTTATTTGCAAAATTACGCCCATGTGGGCCAAGAAATTACAAACACTGAACGAAGAAACAAACACAAAGTCAATGGTACAAAGTATGTATAAATGTAAAACTCAAATTACTTGATCAGAATCCGATTAACACGCTTGCAAATTAATCTAAGAGGTTTTCTGGAAATAATAGACTGGGAGGTGAGAAGGAGTGAGCCATCTTCAGCAAATTTGTAAGACCCGGGTCTCTGATTTTAATGATCATAAGCGTATTCAGAATGTTATAGTAAGGTAGATTTATAGCTAAATACATGTAGTAACACAAATTAACACAGTTATATTTGTTATTCATACGTTATAAATGTACTTTAGCTGCCTACTGTAGCATAAAGATTCAAATTGTAAAACTGTTTTTTAATACTCAAAGATCATAGTATTACACTCACAATTACCCGATGTGTGCTGCGAGCAACCTGAAACCTTGAGTGTGTCATCTTATGACGAAATATGCTGTAATGGATGTGGATTTGATTAGTCTCCCTTTCTTAGGTTCAGATTAATGTTTTCTTAATTATATGTTCATTTTAAGTTTAATTCGATTTAAACACACTAAAATATAAAGTAGATTAATTTGTTTAACTGTTAAAGTATTTAACTATGATATCTGTTTAATATTTTATGAATTTTAGCTTATTCAAAATTTCTTCTATACCTTATCTTTAAATTTATCTGAGAAAGTTATAAGATTTTCTCTTAACATTGATCAGGAGTTGCAGCGGTGGAGAGAAGACCACTCTCCACGTGTACGAGCCGGCATTACTGCCACCTTTCTTGTACACTTTAATTCCAGTCTAAATTAGACACTAGCTTGCAAGAATCCATAGACTCTACCCAAGTTCTTTTTCTGCAACTACTTTGGCATTACTTTGGTACTTTTAACTAAATTCTAAAACACAATGCGAATTACTTATTTTTTTAATTACTATATATTTGAACTTTGTTTTCTAAGGTTTCATCTTGGTTTATTTGACTACATATATGTTTGGCTAGATAGTTGTATATTTGTAAATAAAATATTGTCTTATATTGAATTTGTCTTTGTTCAGCCAGAATCTGACATCAGGTATCCCGATGATCGAATAGGGGCGAAGTACTGGCCATTACACGTCCCCGGAGGTGTCTTCACTGACCCCCTCCTGTTGCAATGCATTAAACTTTTCACACAAGATATCAAGCAACTACACAGTGGTATCGCAAGCAACTATACAGCAAAACTTTTTGTCTTGACAAGCACCGATACCTATACAAACCAAGTTTGTATTGTTTCACATTCATTTCAATATAGGGAATTAACGAGGCAATATAGGAAATTTGTATTTAACCCAAAGATTAACTGATCATTTTAGTATTCAAAATAAATATTATTGATAGGAAAAGAAAAAGAAATCACGTTTACAAAGCATTTGAAGAAGCCGTGTTGTCCCAACAATAGATGATTTCGAAACATTTTTTACTTGATATGTCTGTTATAATGAACAAATGTAGGTTTTAACAAGCATGAATGAAGAACATCTTATTGTTTTAAATTCTTATCGATTTATTTCATTGAAAAATATTTTTGTAAACATGGTAAAATTGTCAAAAGCTTACCTTCTCCAAAGCGTGTATCCTTATTTAGCGCTTGACAGAATCGCAACTCAAATGTTTAAAAAAATACTGTACACTTCTGCTCCCACACTGTGAATATGGCGGACGGACAGATGGATTAAATGCCCTGAGGTAAAGTACAATAAACTATGTGTATACCTTGAATAAATTATTAAGTTTATTACCGATTTCATTCATGTTGGACAACCATTATTTACAATTATCAATACACTAATAATGAAAGAGCCCTCATGCCACGTCAAGGCCATGAACGATGTGACGGTAGAATCCCCATATCCCAGACCTTTATTTTGGCTGTTAAAGTTTTTTTTAATATATTTATTAATTGTAAACTACGTTTTATTTGACTAAACTTTTTCAATTGGTTAATGATGGTATCTTAAAAGTTTTTATCTATGAAAAACTATAATTTAGTATTTTTTTATATTTATTTTATTTATATGATTTATTTCAAATGGAATTGTTAAAACTACTAAGATATCCTGCACAAGGCACTGGCATATCTGTCGTAGTCCCCGAAAAAGTTATTTATTTTTAAATATCTTCTGTCTTTGACAGTTGATTATTGAAACAGAAGGCTGTTGGACATAATTCATTATTTTATTTCAAGCCGAATAATGTCTACCGGGTAGGGTATGAGGCTAAGGATGGTGTTCACTTTACATAGGAAAGTTACTTTGCTTTTCTTGTTGCTTTAAGAAAATCGCTCAGTTGGTTTATTAATATGATTAATAAAAGAATTAAGAGGTATTCTAAAAGTGAACAATACAGATAGAAGTATGTAAGTATATTTAAATATATATATTTTTTTAATCCAGATTTTTCTAATTAATTTTCTTTCTTATATTTTGGGTGAAGGATCATACAGACGAGTCAGAAATCAACGAACTGTATAATACACAATATGATGGATGATAAATGTCAGAAAGATTTGATAAAATTACTGATGTTTTGTTTAAATAAAAATTAAAATAATACCTTTTTTGTAATTTGTTTTACATTATGTTGCTTTAGTATGCCACAAAATATTGCATTTAATAATGAAGCCTTAATTCAAATTCACACTTATATTTTAATCACATATTATTGTATAAATTAATAAAACTGTAAATTGTTATCTGTATTTATAATTATTGTATTTAATAAAATTGTAAACTGACTGTAAAATATATTTATAATTATTTTATTTAATAAAACTGTAAGTTGTATTTATTATTATTGTGTTATGAATTTTCATTATTTGATAAAATAAATTAAATACATATAATTAGAAGAGTTTCATACCTTGCAGGTGACTTAGTAGCATTGAACTTTCCATCCGTGAAACAACATCCTCTGCAAATGAAGGTCATGTTGGCATCCGACCATTCCTCCAGCAAAGTATCACTCATAGGAACACAAGCACTATGAATCGAATGCGAGTCAAGTCGCCCCAAAGACAAGTCGCCCACTTCATCAAGACAAGTTGCCCACTCATTAAGGCTTACGATTGTCGATGATGATAGTTAAAGCTGATTAATTAATTAATTAAATTTAATTATTTGGCTGGCTATGTTAATGAGGCAAGCTTTGCTTATCAATTTTAATTAGCTTGGATAATTTATAATGATAAAAACGGAAATCAGCTTTAGGTATTCACTTGAACAGTGTCACAGCCAACAATCTGCATAAATACTGAAGATTTGTCATTTTCGATCGTTCAACCTAACAATGGCTAACCTTACTCCTAAGACCTTAGACCACGTCAAGAAGTACTAACATGTATTACTTGTAGAAGAAAGCAGCACAGAACTTGTGGCAAAGGTAGTCATTTGTAGTTCAAAATTTAATTTATAAATGTTCTGAAAGTATTTGAGTTTGTATCGGTTTTATCATGGAAATATATTTAAATATATACTTTTAATATTCCCTGAAATTATAATAACTTTGTTTTGTTTGTGTATTTACAGGTATTTCCGGGAATGAATACCGATTTATGCTCAGGACAACTGTTGCTGTTCCGATCCGCTACTGAAGAAGTGTGGGAAGATTTACAGCAGCCAGTGAAGACTTTGTTTATGTATATGTTTTGTATGTCTTTTTATGTATTTGTTGTAAATTATTTGTTAATTATTTGCCACTGAATTATATATCTCTTGAATAAAATGTATTTAAGCTTGAATACAAATTTCAACCAATATATTAACATATATCTTGAGATTAGAAGGTGGGCGACTTGTCTTGAGAGACTGGGCGACTTGACTTGGAGGCCTATGAATCCACTTATCACAAATAGAACATTGAATTGTGCCATTAAGACACTCCTCATCACATTGAATACACGGATAGAAAGCCATCATGAAAATGATAATTGGTTGAAAAAAAAAATTATCTTATATATTTTTTTCATCTAAGACAACAAAAATAAATGATCCAGTTAAAATTTATTTAGATTGTTTTCATCTAAGAAAAACAAAATATTTTATCCAATAAAAATTTAATAAATTTAAGAAAACATGAAGTAGATTTGAGCATTTTGTTTCAATAAAAACAATTTTTGAGAAACATTTTCTTCAAATTTTAGATTTATGCTAATTAGCTTATAACCACAGTTATATGCTACTTTCTGTTTTTCTTTCATGTTTAATTGGCAATTAATTATAATATACACAATAATTAATTTTAATTTACCTTCAGGCATTAATCCACACTTTGATCAGCCATTTTTATTTTACATAGAATGCACTATGTCTGAGAAAATCATTCATAAAAGTCTGATTTCTTACACAATATTAATAAAATGATGTTTTCTAGATGAAAAATTAGCATACCGATGGAATACATGTGGCAACATTTTATGAGGTTTAGTTAATATTATACCAGGTTTTCGGTGTTTACCTGAGGTTTTCGGTGTTTTCACGAGGTTTTCGGTTATTCGAGGTACCGTCCGAAAAAAACCTGGAATGACCAAAAGACACCTGAAATATTTAATTATAGCACATATTAGTGACTTTTAAACATTGATGAATAAATTATTTTACATTAGAAGCCTTTGCTTTTACAACAACAAAAAAAGAAATTATCGGAGCAGGTAACGAGTTTATAAAGATAGTGAATAATAGTCTACAGGAGTATAATATAATTTTAAGTATTTAGCTGCTTACAAGATTACCTTCTACGACAAGAACGGTGTTGGTAGTGGCGCACCGACCCATCCAGATATTCATATCTTCCATTCGTTACATAAGTGCATAAAGTCTATAATTCACATGCTGAAACAGCCTGAATAGGGAATTAAAATGGTTAAGCGAAGCCCTTTCTCTACAGAGGTTCATTAGATGTGCCCGTTCCATAAACACCAGGATTTAACCCGTTTATCCACACAAAGGCTGCTAATCTAATTCTTTCCCCAATGAGGTTTCTTGTCCTAAACATTGTTCTTATCTCATATGGCCATAATCTTTCACCTTTTTTTCCCTCATGCTCAGAGGAAATTATAATGGGCTCCTCTACTGGGTCTTCTGTAATGCCTTGTATATCAGGGTCAGCTTGAACATCATTGTTAACGTCACCACCATACATACCAGATACGGCAGCTACCACACCAGCGGTATCGCTATGTTTTTCTTCGATTTCCCCATCGGATTCATTTTCACTATCCTGAACTATAGTTATTTGGTGGGTTCCTTCGACATCTTTTGACGGTGGGGTCCATGTGTTAAATATATAGTTGAGGGATATGTATAGTTTGGTGCAGAATCTAGAGTAAATATCTGTTTTACCAGAGGAAAGAAGGCAGAATACTTATTTTCCCTGTGCGTGTGGTTTCTTCATGTAATTTCCCAAATTCCTTGCTCAAACATTTTCATATTGAGCCGTTTATCCTCCTGAAATGTCCTTGGCTATCTTCCAGGCTCCTTCTATTCTGTTGGTTGTGCATACCACTTCTTCGCCAGTTTCTATTTTTTATACTTCTGTCGAAATTTGGATTTATGGCGTACAGAAAAATTGGTATAGCCTAATCTATTGTGTTGCAGGTATGCAGCCCAACAGTCTGAGTAAATCACGGTTCCTGGAACCACCTGTTTTTGAATAATTGGAACTAATGTGGCCGCATCTCGTTTGTCCACAGGATACATAATAATTTGGTTGCTCTTTCCACCATACCAAAGATCCATATTCTGTGTCCTACAGGCTTACCTTTATTGTATTTTACTTTACGTCCAAATATGCTCTCGTCGATCTATACCTCCCCTGATAATTGCATTTCAAATACGTTTTGATTCATGTATTGAACAAAATGTTCTCTGATATACGATGCCAGTTAATTGCTTATATTCCAACCCAGAAGTTAAGGAACATTGCTGTAGTGACTGCCCATTCAAATAACTAATTATGAACAACAACAGGTATATAATATTATATGAGGAACCCTGGAAGAAGGAGAATTTTCTTAACGAATATTCGTGGCCTTTACCGCTGATGAATGAGCATCAGTCAGCATTCTTATCTCTTTTGTTCAGACGAGCTATTTTTCCACATTTTTCGGGACAAGTAATTGTGTTGGCCAGTAAACCATGTTCTTGTAAACAAGCAATAAAATCCGGGTCATTTGCCCGACAAGGGTTGCTGAAGGTGTAAGGATTTCCAAAGTCAGAAATGTCAATTTCTTCTAAAGAAAACTTTTGCAGATGAAAACTGCCCCCTCCATATTTTTTCCTTGGTACTGCACGTCCAGACATTTTACAAATGGTCAATATTGACAGTAAAATGTGTTCATGTTGTACCCCTGTTTTAAGTTTTAACTCACCTAAATTCAACTTAATGGTATATTTTGTGTCTTAAAACTTTTTTTATATATATGTAAAGTTCCGAGGGCTATATATATACTTACGTGAAAAAAAACTGTTCACATATAGATTTTTATTGATGAAAAAATGTCAACAACCCAGAGCTTTATTCTTCCTCTAAACTATCATTTTGATTTATTACATAAAAAAACATTAATGGAATAAACCACAAATAAATAATGGTATACCAAATTGAATATAAACTTAGATTGAGGTCTTCTATCATATTCATTTATTCCATATAATTATCATTCCATTCTTTGTTATTTCGTTTATTCTGTAAAAAGAAATACGGGGAAATTTGACGATCAATATATAACACACTATTTTAATAGAAATACAGGGAAATTTAAGGATCAGCATATAAGACACTGTTTTAATGGAAAAACGGGGAAATTTAAGGA
This sequence comes from Mytilisepta virgata, assembly GCA_028015205.1. Classification (NCBI taxonomy): domain Eukaryota; kingdom Metazoa; phylum Mollusca; class Bivalvia; order Mytilida; family Mytilidae; genus Mytilisepta; species Mytilisepta virgata. Next base: position 76,506,886 of record CM051519.1, read on the forward strand.
TCAGTATATAAGACACCGTTTTAATGGAAATACGGGGAAATTTAAGCATCAATTTAAGACACTGTTTTAACAGATATTAATTTCATTCTTTATCATTTCGTTTATTCCGTAAAAATATATACGGGGAAATTTAAGTATCAGTTTATAACACACTGTTTTAATGGAAATACAGGGAAATTTAAGGATCAGTATATAAGACACTTTGATGGTCCGAGAATGAACATATTTAAACTACAAGAATTTATGCAATCCCTCTTTTAGGCTTTCCATTTTGATTTCCTTAGTCGCCATGTTGGATTTATCCACTGAATTCAATGACACTTTTTCAACCTTACTTGCTTCAATGTTTTTGTTATTGTGTATTTATTTGTTTATTTATTAAACTATTTTATTAGGATGTCATAAAAAATGTTTAAAAGTCATCAATATGTGCTATAATTAAAATTTTTAGGTCTCTTTCGGTCATTCCAAGTGTTTTTTGAATAATGACACGTCTTTCGGTCTTTTGAGTTACCCCCTTGACCAACATGGACCTCACTATCTAATGCTAATGGTTGTTAACAAAGGTGTCTAAGTATGGTAAAAGTTCAGAATTAGGAGTTAGCATATATTTATTTTGTTTCAAATGGAGATAATTCTTGAAAATTATGTTTTAGTTAAATTTCTTCATTGTTAAACTGGAGTTGCTTGGCCTACTTGTGAAGAAAAAATGGAATTTATCCTCAAGAACATTACAGACATTGATGAGGACGAGCGATATTTATATAGGTTTTCATGAAGAAGTTATGGTATCATCCTGAAACTTTGTACATGGATAGCTTGTGATATCAACAGCTGAAATTTGATGCAAAAAGGATGATGTGTCCTTGAGGTCATGGGTCATTGACTTTGAATTTCTTTATCGAATTTCAATATTAGAATCCATGTTAAGGTTCAGGTTTAAGGTAGTTTTTCATGAAGGAGTTATTATATCATCCTTGTACATGGATAGCTTATGATAAGAGCAGCAGCATTTTGATGTGAAAAGGATGCTGTGACCTTGAATTCATTGGTCATCAGAATGTTTTGTATCCGTTGTGTTCATAACATAGTGTCCAACAATACTATTTTACTGATCTTTTTACAAATATTAAAGTAATCTCATGAATGCAGAAGTATCCTTATATTATACTGGAGTAAAATTATGCTATCAATTTGAAGTCAAGTATATTTATGTGATAAACTCAAATTATATATATTTTTTTATGTATACCCGACATAAAACCAAACATGTACATAATGGTTGCAGCAAAGGAACAGCATTTTAAATGATGTTCTTCATCTTGAAAATTTCAGTGAGATCTTCAACACGGAGACATGATACAGTACCAACAGTAGAGAGGGCATTTTGTGTTTCTTACATAACACAATATCTTAATTTTATTTGTTTCCGGGAAATAAGATGCAATTATTAAGAATAATGTTATGATTCCTATATTTTTTTTTTAAATTACCTCAGTTTTAAAACTCTTTTTAGAGAAGGGAACTGAGAATGTTGGCAAGACTCTAAACAACCAAAAGTGATTTAATGGATATATAGCACAAATATTACCATTCAGTTCAGGCATAGGGATTCCATCCACATGATCAACGTTGCCTCCATACATTTCATCTTGGCCTTCATCCATCTCATCCTGGCCCCCATCTACCCGTTGATCCTCACTTCCTGTCACCTCATCCTGACCTCCATCTACATGTTGATCTTCACCTCCTGTCACGCCATCCTGGCCTCCATCTACTTGTTGATCCTCATCTCCATCTACTTGTTGATCCTCATCTCCATCTACTTGTTCATCCTCACCTCCCTCCTGCCCTCCATCTACCTGCTGATCCTCTACCCCATCCTGGTCTCCATCTACCTGTTGATCCCCACCTCCCTCCTGACCTCCATCTACCTGTTGATCCCCACCTCCCTCCTGACCTCCATCTACCTGCTGATCCTCTACCTGTTGATCCTCACCTCCCTCCTGGCCTCCATCTACCTGTTCATAGACCTCTAATTCTTCTTCTTGCCCTTTTCTCTGAATTAGTAACCACCCATTTACCTACTATATCCTCATTTTCGCATAGTCCTAAAGTAATGCATGGCATGCAAAAGCATGATCTTTCTCTCTGTGTTATGACCATTTCCTGGATACATCTGTAGCTATGGTACAATCTAGTTTGTTCAACTGCCTTAAGAGATTTCTCTCTCTACGGTCTCTTTTTACTTCTCCATGAGGTATAAACATACATGTTCTTTTGAAATGTACATGTTCAGATGGATGTTTAGGTTTAGTCAGCTTTTGACAATCTTCATGAAAGGTCTTTGCATCCGAAACTTCAGTCCGTCTACTTTTGATAGCAATAACAACACTTTTCTTTACAGTTCCAATTTCTCGATCGCAAGGGCCTTTACCATGCCTGCTACCAAAATAATGTTTTTCAGACTTAAACCCAAAGTCCTGGTAAGAATATGATAGATCTGCAAAATTCATTTTTCCTTTGTACAGAGTACTAAGTTGCTCCATCCGAGAATTGTACTAACTTTTCAATGTTGATTCCATTTTGTAAGACACGTTTTACTGCTGTTGATATGAAATGTTAAACTGCATGATTATCATTGGTATGGTCATCACTGATGCATAAAATACTCTCGTCTTCAATACTAGTGCAGCCTTCAACATCACACTTATAATATGCTATGACAGGGGGCAGTGTCACCTGGTCGTATAACCAATGTGCACCTTGGGCATCTTGCAAAACAGATGAAAAGTTTTCTGCATAATCTAGACAAAACACTACCCATTTATCTGGAACTGCTGTAGTAATATTTCTGAACTGTTGCACCTGCCACTTAGCGTCAAATAAATGCTTTGAAAATGGTTCTAGTTTCAGTTTTAGTTGTGAAATGAAGTTTTCAAATGACCCTTCCTTTTGAATTTTCATAGTTCGTATATTTTCTTTACCAGCAGAGTTTTTATATTTCGTTCTTTCCCAAGATGACCACATGATGTTTTCTGCAAAACAATTTCCAAATGGCACAAGCTTCTCATCTAGTTTTTGTGTTCCACA